>CM068957.1:96799424-96826024 GCA_035128595.1 Eptatretus atami | reverse complement strand
TTTGACGTCATCATTAAGAGGACGAGGATCTTAGCTTATTTGAGCTTGTTTATTTTTTAAAGTGACTAGCAGGCACTCCCTCCCTCCGGGCAGGAGTACCCTTCTCATCGCACCTTCGGTGTGCAGTGTGCTGTGGCACAGTCTTGTAAATTAACTATAATTTTTGTGGTTGAAATTAATTTTATTGATCGTAACACATCATACTTCATATCTATACTATAAGAGAGATGTTTGTTGTATGTTTGTCTGTCTATGTGTCTGTGTGTGCCACTATTTTTCTCAGAGATGGCTAAGTGGATCTTTATCAAACTTTCAGAGGTTCATCAGTGAACGCCACACTTGAATCCATAACACACCAAGAATGAGTTTTAAATTTAAAACAGCTTTCCGAGTGTGTTATGGATTCAAACATGGTGCTTTTTTGTAGATTAAACTGTATTGTAGATGCCTACAAGTGAGTGTATTGTTACGGCTGTGGAAATTCGCAGAACACCATAAAGGTTCCTTAGATCAGTTATCCCGGTAAAGTGGTGTTCAGATAGATTTCCCCACCGTTGTTAATGGGAATTATTCGTGTCACAGGGCTGTGATCCTTTGAGTAGGTTTTCTTTTTCTTTCGTTATTTTGAACCAACCACATCTCCACCACCATTACAACAACCAACATCGCTCCCTTAACCACAACACCAACCACAACCCACCTGCCTCTCAACAACCACGCCATCCTCACCACTCCGCCAGCAACTCGTCAACATCGCCTCACCTTCGTTCCCGAAACGACGCCTCTTTGCGCCAGCAGCGGCGGGATCCGATCAAACGGCATCGCTGCAGGGAGAGGCAAGGGTTCTCTCGCCGTGCAGCGCAAGTGCGTGATTTCTACACGTCCGCTTTGTGTGGAAGCTTGCCTCGAAAAACGGATCACAGGAGAGAAAGGGGCGGGGCCTGTGGGGGTCGAAGGGTGTTGATTTCTACCACGTCCCTTTTGTGGACTTCGTCTCGGAGAATCGGATCCAGAGGCCGGTGATCTCTACCACGTCCGCTTTCGCGCCGGGTCAAGGGTCAGAGAGCAAAGGCCAAATCTCGTCCCCCCGGCCCATATAAGGGCGAGCAGAAGGAGCTTCGAGGCAGTCTGGAGGGTCGGAGAGCCGAGTGGGACCGTAGTCTGGAGAGAGTCAGTCGGAGAAAGCCAAGGAGCTGCGTGGAGACCACAGCCGGGGAGAGCATGCCAGCGTCAAGGCAGTCCGAGGTGATCGGACCTCGGCGCGGTTCGCGCATCGCTGAGGAACGGACGGGTCTTGGCATTCGACTTGTAGCATCACTCTTATAGGGCATCAACTCTGAAGAGCACTAAAAGACCCGTTCGTTCCTCTCAACCGTGTGCCGGCCGGGGCCCGGATCACCTCGCCTTGGCAAGGCCGCAATCAGGGCGGCTGTCCTAGTGGCCGTGGGAAACGGACGTCACGACCTGCCATCGTCGCAAGGCCACAATCAGGCGGGCTGTCTAGGGCCTGGAACGGACGTCGACTGCCCATCGTCGCAAGGCCCAATCAGGCCGGTGTCTAGTGGCCGTGGGAAACGGACGTCACGACCTGCCATCGTCGCAAGGCCGCAATCAGGCGCGGCTGTCCTGGTGGCCGTGGGGAGCAGACGTCGTACTGCCCATCGTCGCACCACGAGGGTGCGGGTAAGCCGCATCGGTCTCGCGAGCCCATTCGGTCAACCAAGGCTCACGCACTATAAAGGTCCACGGACCCTGTCTGCCACTCTCGTCTATGAGAGTGGCCCTTTCCTTCCTTTTGAGTGAATCTTGTTGTGCCGTGTCCTGACAAGTATAAAAATGCCTAAGTGACTGTACATTTATTAATATATTCGGTCGTAGTGCTTTTCCTTTGATACGTACAGTGATTGCTTTTGTTTGCCTGCATGATTGACTGTATATGTGTACGTGTAAAATAAATGTGCTTTGTTTGAATGTATCCCGTTCGTAGCATCCTCTTTCCCCTATTGAAAATGCCATCTTGCATCGCGGATAAATAGTGGGGTTCAAACACCCGTTAAATAAATCGGATCCGGCGAGGTCGGCGATAATACCCGCTCGGTTATCACTGCAGAACGGAACGGACCGCTTAAGCGGTTCGTGTCCCAAGCCGACCTGCGTCGAGGTACGGCTGCCCGGTCGGCTCCCGCGCAGGTACTTAGGTATATCGAATTCGGCGAGTGACCCTATCTTGCGCGGGTAGACAATTGGCATGGCCGTGGTGGGGTTGAAGACCCACCGTGACAGGGTTCCGGCGTTAGCTCGGAAAGTTACGACTGAATTGTCCGTCCGGTGGGCGACGCGGTTGCGATTAGAGGTACGCGCGATCGCACGCCGGCGGCGCGAATTCGTAACGGTACATGCCGGGAACCATGGCAACAGTGGTGGTGACACTGGAGTTTGAATACCTCGGTGCAAGGATTACACGAGGTGGTTTGCCGTTGTGTTCCCAGTGGTTGTCAGGAAAGGATAAAACAGTATTTGTAGGTCACTGTTGTAAACTTTAAAAAATAATGAATGGTTAACACTGATGAAAGGAAAAAAACACACATCGTTGTTAAATATTTAAATGTGAATGGTTTGTTCTGTGATCAGGCAGGGCAGTGCCTGCATGTGAAACACCCAGTCAGGAATCAAACCAAGGTGAGATAGCCGAGACCTTTTCTCGCGTGTTTGACTTGCCAAACAATATGGTGCCCAAGCACAACATCTTGGTTATTTTGTTTGGGTTTTCAATCTGTTCTGTTCTTGCATATGGCAGCTTGGCTGCTGGGTAGCTATCATTTCTTGGAGGTGCAGCTCTGCCGCTGATGTTGTGCCTCCCATGATTGATTGGGATGCCTTTGCAAATTAATTGAATGTAAAACTTCAGACAGAGAGTTAAAGCAGTCTCTTCAAACTTTTCTTTCAGTGGTTTGTTGGGTGGGGGCTGGCACATGATGTGGAGCAGAGGGATGTTTGATGTGTGCATTCTTGATCCCTTGTCTGCTGTTCAAGCATCAATAAATGAGCCTCTAAGAACCATACCGGGCCATCCCATAATTTATCCTTAGGTATTTTTTTATTCTCATTAGCTCATTGTGACACAGGAGACTGAGAACTTTGAGTCCCTTTTTCTCAAAAGTACACCAAGATGGGATGGCCCGGTATGGTTCTTAGGGGCTCAAATATTACGTTCGATACTTAAAATATCCCTCAGATATGCACACATGTGTTTCGTTGCAGTTTTGAATATTCCCACAACTTCTGGACAAGCAATTTTAGTATTAAAATATAATGTACAAAATTTTGTTATGTCTTGAGTTGCTCCAGACGGTGCATGAATGGAATGCTCATGGGGAGGGGCTGATGGTGAGCATGTCCTGTGTGTGAATTTCTCACTCGTGCTGCGGTTAGACCATGGGATTGAGAATGGAGTAAATCTCGGGCTTTCTCCCATCTCAAGCTCAGGTTTTCTCACTGTTTGAACGGCCGCATGAGATAACATTGCATTAGCTTTTGACACTATGTTGCATACATAATAAATAAATGGTGTCCTCGGAGCATCATTTGAATGGACGTTATAAAATAATAATAATAATGATGCATACATTTTTGTCTTGGGATGACGTGTTAAGTCGAGAGGTATGCACACTCTCCACTGAGCCTGTTTTTGAATCTCACCTTAGCTATAAACTGGAATCCCTGTGTTTCGTAAGGCAGGGCAGGGCATCAATATGTGTGCCGTCCCTTGGATAGGCATTGAAGTAACTGTCCCATATGCGATCGTCAAAGCTTTATGTCTGAAAAAAAACCGAGTTCGTGCGGACACGTTGTGGAGTGGGGAATAAGTTATTTCCTTTTTTAAAACAACAAAAAAAATCACATTTGAATTTGTGGAATAGCATTTTGCTGATTTTGCGCATCCAGGTTCACATTTGAATGGCCGAGCAGCATGGACCCACTCCTCCCACTGCAAAAAGAGTTCACAGAGCTGGGAATCCCAGGAAAGACTCATAAATTGTCACCCTGTGACTACTATGATAGCCTTTCTTGTTTCCCATTTAATTATTCCATTTGTTTTGACTTGTATGGCAGAGATGGGGTCAATAGGACCAACGAGTGATAATCGTGCTGATGTTTGCATACTTATTCATCAGAAAAGTGATTTCCACACACCTGCTTACCAAGTTATTCGTCACATATATATATATAGACATAAAAGAAAGTTGACAACTAATAAGGGGTTATATTGTTGCGGGGCCAGGACGTCGGCTGCGGGCACGACCACCAGATGGAGCCGCAGGTCGGCTCGACCAATCGCCCGGAATTCAGATCATTGCCCCAGGAAATTGTTTTGTTGTTGTTTCTTTTTTTTTTATCTGTAATCACGTATAAATCACTCTGCAGAGCACAGTTATCATTGGAAATTTTTGTAACTTCGCATATCAGAGGCCTATAGAGGTCCCTTTCAGCGCATAAAATTTTGAAGGTCAAGGTCAAAGGTCAAGGTCACTTTGTCGCAAATCAGGGGAGTCGACGAAACCCTTATTTTTTGAGTAATTTTGATCGGATCGTCTTCAAACTTCATGGGAATATAGTTCATGGTCTGGCACTCAGCTGATTAATTTTTGGTGGCGATTGGCCTTGACCTTCATGGTTAATGCCTAAAGTCAAACATATTTGACCCCAAGGTCAAATTTTCAAGTTTTAGGAACCATATCGTGTAGTACCTCAAATTGAACACCTCGATGAGTGCTTTCTAGATATATCAAGCTTGAGACATTATGACGTGATTTGGTGACGTTTTGAGGCAAACGCATATTTTTCATGGTTACTCTGTAGAACGATTCTCATCGGAATCTCTCGTAGGCAGATATTCCTCAAGGAGTCGCTCCTGGTGGATAGCAGCTCTGTTCACCTCAGTGTGACCTTAAAGAAGTCACACGTGGTCACCTTTTGGCAAGATACGGATCACCCTACGGGTGACATTGGTTTATTTGTCTGTCTGTCTGTTTGTTTGTCCACACAGAATGTGAGTATGTGTTTGAATTACATTCGACCCTTTAGAACCCTCAAACCCTTTAGACCCTTTACAACCCCAAGACCACCTTCAGACAATTTGACCTTTACATATTTTCAGACCTTTGACCTTTACACATTTACAACTGGACTTTTACATCTAGACGTTTCATTTGCAATCAATGACCTTTCATTTAGTACATCTTTCCATTTATTTGCCATACAAAATACACCACCCAAAACAAGTCCTGGTGAGGGTTCTGCAATCTCTGATTGCTCTTTCTTGTTATCATTGTAAAGATGTTAACCACTTCATACTGGAAAAAGGCAAATACAAGTTTGTTGAGTCATCACTGGGAGATTTTGTTCACACTCTTATACAAGGACGGGGTTATGTAGTGTGTGAAGAGGTGGTCATTCTATTACAGGGAAAAAAATAAAAATCGATTGGCAAGCTCCGATTTATATGGTGAGCCTCGGCTACTCCCTATGCTTCAGAGGACATTGCCCCCTCTCTCCCCACCTCCACCTTGAAGTGAACCCATTCAAGCTCTGGTAGACAGCTTAAAAGTGAGTGCCGTTGTTGTGCATATGGGGAGAGCACAAGCATGAAGAGCCAAATGTCATCCCTCGCTCTCATGACCTTCATCATGGCATCACCACTCGAGGAACGCTCAAACGCACTTTTGTTGTGAAGGATGTGCTGATGGGAATGAACTCCATGCGTTCCCGACGCAGTGGTCCAGTTACCAGCGCAGAACCGGGTCACCTTGAAACAGTTGATGTAATACGATCATAAGTGGGACGTTCGGAGGGAAGTCATTACCAGCACCAGTGGTGTGCCCTAGAAACGGGTCCTTTGAACGGAACCTGATACACCAGACGCAATTATGCATTCTAATTGGATATCTTACGTCTTTCTGCACCCAAACTCGGACTTAATGTGCATTCGGACACAACAGCACATCCACAAAAAGACGCATTAAGTGTGATTCTAAATTGGAAGAATAAATCAGATGGAGCACTTGTAAAGCTGAGGTATGAGTGTGAGTAGGTGTGCAGGAGAGGAAAGATGAAATATTTGGTCCTTTGTGTACGTAATATGTACATGACCTCATTTGATGTATTGTGGGCTTTGAGCTGGAAAATCTGTAAGTAAATACAATACGAGAGTCTGTAAATACTAATGGTCTACATTGACATTAACCGTCTTCGCTCTGATGGGTTTTGTGTTTGTGACGTGTAATTATCAAAGCTGAAATCTTGTGAAAACGTCACACGGTAAGGTGTTTTCACGAGCATTTAGCAAATGGTTGTTGCGTTTAAAATTTCAGGCTTTGTAAGGATCCGAGAAATCGATTGCTGTACGCTTTGGGAGTGTAAGTGAGGATGTGAACGGGTAAGATTGAAGGAGGTGGGAGAGATGTATCTGGTCACGTGATAATTGCTGTGATTTATTCTGGGTATGATCAAAATGGAACCGCACTCCATAGGCTCACGAGGTGTGGACCACGCTCCATGGGATCATGAGTGGAGAGAGGGGATCTCAACAAGACATGTATGCTGCGTTTTCTCCAGGGCTGGCAGGATGGCCTAGAGCAGTGGTTCTCAAAGTTTTTCTTTTGTCGTAGACCACTTAAAGATTGCTGAGGGTCTCGTGAAACCACTTCGTGAACTTTTTTTAGATCCTCGTGGAGGATCTCGAAGTCTTACTCACGTTGTTGTTCTTGTGGACTTTTTTGTTTCACAGCCTACAGTTTTCATCGAAACTTCCTGAAACTTGGCGTATATATGTAAAAATTCCCTGCGCCGACAGTAACGATCTCCGATTTTGAAAATTCCTTCGAGAAAAAAAAGTTATGACGTCAAAATATCTCCGCTAATGGAAATCACCTAAAAAATTATCTCCGAAACTAGGCAAGCTTTTTGAATTCTGTTTGCGGGAATCGAACAGGGCATTAGCAGAGATGAATTACCGCACATATGATACATCACTATGACGTCATATCAATTTTTATGACGTCATTCCTATTTTTTGACATTTTTTGTTTTTTGTTTCATTTGTTTCACAGCCTACAGTTTTCATCGAAACTTCCTGAAACTTGGCATATATATGTAAAAATACCCTGCACAGACAGTAACCATCTCCGATTTTGAAAATTCCTCCTAGAAAAAAATGGTATGACGTCAAAATATCTCCGCTAATGGAAATCGCCTAAAAAATTATCTCAAACTAGGCAAGCTTTTTGAATTCTGTTTGCGGGAGTCCCGTATTGCTACACCCCGCTTTTCGCTTTGCACGTGCGGGGTAACTATAACTGGTAGATGGGATGCCCAGTTTAACGTCCATCAGAGGAACAGCACAAACATTGATGTTTCACCCTGCCTGCAAAATACCAAGGTGGCTGGTGAGAGATTATAGCTGGGTCGGGATTCAAACACAGGCTGGACAACACAGAGGGAAGAATGCATACCTCGAGAACTGGCTAGATTATCCTGCCAGCCCAATCAGTGTGTGAGCACGTTGAGATTGATCACACGATAATCGACTTGATGGTGTCGTGAACAGTAGAGGCAGTTGGAGAACTGTGGATGGAATCAACAGAATGTTGATCTAGATATGCTAATCATTGTGGAAAGCAAGAATCTGATGTTTCAGGTGTTAACCCTTCGTTGGAGCAAATGAGACAGTTTTAATTTGGATTTATAATGCGTCAATTTATGTTCTCAGTGACATTATGGGTAGAGTAGAGCATCTGCTCCGAGTATGGGAAGTCGGTGGTTGGAACCCTGGTTGAGTCGAACCTGACAACAGACTTTTAAAATGGTACATTCTACTTCGTTGCTTGATGCTTAGCATTTAAAAAAGATAAAGCACTGACAAACCACATTGGCAATACCACTGCAGGCTTTTATCAGCCTCATGGCCTCCTCCTGTGTTGAAGCTCTTTGGCAGAGAAGTTATATTTTAATGTTTGTGGGAGTGAAGGTGGATAGAAGGAGGATTGATGAACTGAGGAGGAGGATCAGTGTGCAGATGAGCTTGACAGGGAGATTGGTTGAAAAACACAGTTGAAGTGGGCTTGACACTTGCTGCGGATGGAGGAAGAGAGAATGGCAGAGCAGATAGGTTGAGGGAGCAAGGTAGGAGGAAAAGAGGTAGACCGTGGTTGAGATGGGAAGATTGTGTGGAGTGATATCAATGTGCTGGGGGTGGTTGGAGAGTGGAGAGTTGGCTGAGGACAGTGGGAAGTGGAGGAGTATCGTGAGCAAGGCAGGGCAGAAGCTTGGTCCCATCGGATCTCACCCTTTACAATAAAGGGAAGAGGAGAAGTTTGACAAGACGGTGTAGTGAGCAGTTGAGGCAATTGCAAATACTTTATAACGAAAGGATTTGTGAACTGGAGGACAAAGTATAAGTAGAAGTTATAAGTTCTGTGTTTAAAAAAACAAAAACACAGTGCTTAGTTCCTCGTTTTGGTCCAAGGCGTACAGGCTTGCAGGATTTATGACGTCAACCTCGCTGTAGTGACTGGTGAATCATTACCATCTGGATTCACAGGGTGGTGAATGGGGCTTGACAAGAACACAAGTTTTGCAGGAGCAGCACGTCCAAACCAACGATGCTCCGGACAGTAGAGTTGGTCCGCACTGAAGCAGAGGTTCTGATGAACCCCCAACCCCAAAGTTTCTGTACATCTTCTTTCCGAAGGAAGAATCATCCTGAGCAGGACACGACACAAGCGACCTCGCCAACATCTCCTTGATCTGCAGTCTGTGTCTCAATGTCGGCTTCCTATCAGATTCACAAACCTTTATAGTTGTGTGCTTCATCTCTATCTCAAGGGCCGATCACACGGTTACCCTGGTATCCAAAGCCTCAACCTGTCCATGCGTGATTCCACTTACCTGGACTAATCCCTGCCCACCTAGTTCACATTTCTCTCCTCTTGACTTAACCAACATCGCACATATGATGTACAAAGCAATTATATGATAAAATAATCATAATCATGCGTGTACTAAATTCTAAGTCCCACAACAACAATAATTACATCATTAACCATTCCACTCAGTCAAAGCAAAACGTCACAATAAATTGCAGAAACTATCATTTGTGTAACAGTACTATTTCTGGAAAAATCGATTGAACTAAATGGCTCAAGTTTGTGTTGGTCATGGAACACAGGGGATTTGACATAACATGGTCCCACACTAAAACTGCAACTACCGTTCCCAGGTGATCCCCACGGCACTAAAAGCTTTCAGAGCAGGAACTATATGTACACAGGGACCTAGAGCCAACGAAGAATTCCTCAAAGATGGAAGGACATTTGAATGAGGCTCGTTCGGATGCACATCCTGATGATGATGGTGCCGCAGTAACATGTCGATGGACTCCTCATGGGTCGCTCCAACGTGACAATTAAAATTGGAGACGACGTCCAACTTCTGCATTCTGACTGTAGGAAACCAAATTGACACATTTCCGATGTCAACTTCGGAGGTAAATCTTCTGTGTTGACAAAATGCAGGAATGATGTAAAAAAATTCAACGACATTTCTTAGCAACGGTAGGAATTGGAGAGGACGGTAGGAATTGGAGAGGACGTAAGCTGACAATGACCTGGAGGTATAAGCAGTACTGATATTATGAACAGTGATCAATAACTTTGTATATAATTGAGTATCGAGGTGAGGCTTCTTTTTTCTTTTTTCACATGACCTAAGGCTTGTAAGTGGAGCTGCTGCCACACACACACACACACACACACACACACACACACACACACACACACACGGACATACAGCCAAATACGCTAGACCACAACACAGGATGTTCGATGGACAAACACAGCCACTGAACTTAGGGATGTGCCATCACTTCCGTAGCAATCTCAGGTACCAGCGACATCACACAATGGGCTCGCCTTTCTCACCGCACGAGACGGGGCATTCTTTAGAGGACTTTCCTCCTCCCCATGGATACCACCTATGGTTATTGTCCATCTCTTAATCATATTATCTATCTATAATTCCAGCAAGCTTTGTGTGTGTGTGTTGTGTGTGTGTGTGTGATGTGTTTACCGGCACACACACTCTGGTCCATACTCATTGAAACTTGCCAGCTATGTTGCTGGTGGACCTGTATGTGCCTTTTCAAGGTTTTGATATTATAGACAAGTGCTTCAAGTTATGGCCATTTATTACCAACAATGACATGACACTTGCTCGGCATTTATTTACAACCAATGACATTGACACGTTGCTGCGTAGGCGTGGCTGCGTAGGGCGTGCGCGGCCGCCGACATAATCACGGGCCGTGCCGGTTACATGCAGCGAATGATGCAAGCAAGACAGGGAGTAACTTGATTTTAATTTGGATTGTAATTAACTCTGTTGTGGAAGTGTGGTTGTCGTGAAACGCGGAGGAGAACGGCCTGTGTGGTTGTCATTTCTGGCTCGCGGTTTGAATTTTTTTTTTTTTGCATGTACGGCCACACACGTACGGCACGTGAGAGCGAAGGAGGCCTGTTGTTTGTGTTTCTGGCACGTTGTTTGAAATTTTTTTTTTGTTGTTTGTTTGCACATACGGCCACGCATGTACTGGCACGCACCTACAGGCATGCACTAGTCCTTTTAAATGCTGAGCATCAAGCAATGAAGCAGCACGTACGTTTTAAAGTCGGTCGGGGTTCGAACCATCAATATCCCAGACTTATGGTGGACACTCTAACCACGACACCACAGAGTCTGTAAATAATTTCGTCTTTGTTGCTTATTCTTTGTGTGAAAGGGTTTTAGGCCTCATTGTTGTGTTCCAGTTGTGTATCCATTGTTGAACAGGTTTAGTGTGAAACAAATGCTGAACGTAATAGACGGAGGAAAGTAAAGCTTTGTCCAAGGATGTTGTCATTTCAAAGGCAATAAAGGGGCAACGCTCCCGCAGACAGTAGCAAAGCATGCGGCAAAATCCGAGTGTAAGCTTGAGCATGTGAGCTCCATCGAAGATGAACCAGAGTTGGACTGATAACACCACCAGTCGAGAGATTATTGCCAAAATGGAGAAGACCACATCAAACAAGAGGAGTGTGAAAGTCCTCGAGGTTGTTGTTGGACTGTGGAATCTCCTTTTGAAGCTGTACTCGCAAGATCAAGCACAACTAGAGCGAAATCGATGGTGCGTCATCGCAAATCCCCACACTTAATTCCCACCTCAAGCAAAGTTGAACGATGGCAAAGAGTTCCACCAGGAATGACCCAATATCAAACTTTGAGTTTAAAATGTCTTTTATTTTGACCACTGTGTCCCTAAGTCCCCACCCGCTGGGGCATGAACCAGGGGTCAAATCCAAAAAACCATTACATATTTCACGTGTGTCCCCCCAATGTTGATTGCATGTCCAAAATTTGATCAAAAATGTTTATAAATGTGCCCGTAATTGCGTTTTGGGGGATTTGACCTTTTGACCCCACCCAGGGTCCCAGGTGTGTGGCCACAAATGGTAATGCCATGTGGTCCCGCACCTTATTGCCATGTGGTGATCACAACTACCAAGTTTGGTGAATTTCTGCACAACCGTTTAGGAGGTGATCGCGTGAGGAAGGACAGACAGAGCCCATTACAATATCCCCCCATCCACCTTGTTCTTTGTAAAAGAGCGTGTGGATAAATATTTTACCCCACGCACATGAAGCGAAAAGCCGGGTTAAGCAATTGGTTCACTTCTGTCTGTCTGTCCCTCTGTCTACAGTACAGCTGTCAGTTTATGATAGAGGAACTACTTAATTTCGATTGAATGTTATATTTTGAACACGAATCGGAACATGAATCAGAAAAACGAACCTGTAGTTTTACCCGACTTTGGCTTTCAATTGCTCTTGATCACACATGCACAGAGAGGAGTGATATGATAGTTTTACTCTGTCCGTCTGCCTGGCAGTCAAAAACAAATTGAAAATCATTCCAAACAGGAAACTTACCGTTTTTAAGGATGTCATAAAGAACACAAACAACAGACACGAACAACTATTGTAAAATGTTAAATAAGGTGGTGTCAAAGACGCTGCATCAACGGCGGTAAACTTCCAGGATTCATTTTTTTTCGACAGCCTTTAAAACCTTTATTTTATTTCAATTTAATTATATACTTGAACACTGTAGAACACAAATCGCCCTTTTTGAGACTTTCAAAACCCCTTCCGTTTAGCAGTACTTGGACAAAATATTACGGCATTTTACGTCATCCCGACCAATCAAATTTGCCGCTCATAGACCTCGCCTGTGTCCTCGTTTCTCAACACAGCATGGGGTAAGGTGTTCTATGAACTCTCCAGTTACAGATGTCATAGTTTCCACACTTTGGGTCCCTTGACTTCTCAAGTTTCACTCTTGAGCTCCAACAGATAATTGTAAAGATCCAGTTTTAGTGTTCTTTTCTTTCTGAACCGATGGCATTACTGAAACAGGATGGCATAGACTAGAGGTATGCACACTCGATTCAAAGCCGTTTATCCTGGGTTCGAATCCCGACCAAGCTATAAACTGTCATACCAGTGTTTCACAGAGAGGTGACTCCTCAATGTGTGTGCCGACCCTCGGAAGGACATTAAACGGACGTCCTGTCTGCCGACATTAGTTTAGTGGACGTGAACGATCCCACTGTGTCGTTCGTGTAGAGGAGGCGAACCATCACCAGCACCACAAACAAATTACAAATTCCTGCGCTAACCTTAGTCGATTGTCAGGCCTTGCTGGTTGGTTTGTGAAAGACTTGGGCCAAGCTTTATCCTGGCTAACCCCAAAAAAACATGGGAATAATTGTGCCCATTAAATAAGAAGAACCCAGAGAGGTTGTTGAATCAGCAGCACAGCTGCACCCTTAGCCAATGATGCTACCCCACAGCCTTGTGCCACATCGGAAAGAAAAGAACACTAACACTGGATCTTTACAATTATCAATTACGAGAAAAAGAGCAATCGGAGATTGCAGACCCTTGCCAGGAATTATTTTGAGAAAGTGTTATTTTTGTTAGGTTTCAGGGGAAATCCAATATGGCTGCCAACCATCTGACCAATGACATCATATGTGTGAACCTTTTGTTCCTCATGCACAGGTGGTCGGTCATATGTGTAAAGTTTAGCCTCAATCTGTTCAGCCACTTCAGAAAAGAGGATTTTTGAAGGTTTTTTTTTATTTTTACAATATGGCTGCCGAATCACGTGACATAATGAATTTTTTTTTCTGTGGACCATTTTATCCCTAGATGATCCTCAAAGTGTGTGTGTGTGTGTGTGTGTGTGTGTGTGTGCCGAAGCGACTACGGAGCCTCTTCGGGGGGCGGCCCTCCAAGACGCCTCGACACACCCCCCGAGACGCCTCGTCCAATCAGGAGGCTGACCACCTCAGGGGCGGCCCCGCCCAGCCAGATGGGATGTTCGCCCCTCGTCCAATCCGAAGGCGAATCCCTCAGAGCGGTTCCCTCGACCCACGGGGAGGAGAAGGATAAGAGTAGGTGGCGAGCCGTAAAAGAGGAGAAAGAGAAGAAGCCTCTCTTGTGCTTGCGTTCTCGTCTACCGCGGGTGTTCGTCTCGTCTGGTCCGTCCCGTGCTGGCTGGTGTCCGTTGCGTCGTTCCTGGTCCTGGTGCTCGTGTTGTGTTGTGGCGGCGGGTTCGATCCACCACCGGACAAGCTCGACCAGACCGCACGAGGCGGACAGTGCAAGAATAGGCCCTGCCCTTAGCTCTGCCTTTCCCTCCCGAGCTGAAGGGCCAGTAAAGGCGCGGCACCATTGTGTGTGTGTGTGTGTGTGTGTGTGTGTGTGTGTGTGTGTGTGTGTGTGTGGTGCCAGTTTGTTAAGTAGAACTGTTAAGTGATTCTCCCACTGTACATTGCCTGCATTTCTTTTATTCGGATAACTCTGCTCTTTATGTCTCCCCTCCGATTATTGTTATAAATAAACCCCCGTGTTAAATGTCCCAGTTCGTCGTCCGTGTTTTCTTCCATTGGCCGAGCATGGTTCGGGGTTGAGAAATAGTAGGCCGTTGGTTCCGTAAGTTGTCATTGGGACCGGCGCGGCTCTGGTAACTCCGCTCGGTTACGCCGGATCCGAGTCTTACCTGCGACTCGGTTCGGACAGAGTCGGCGAGGGTGTATTTCCCCAGTAATTTGACGGCGTGGGTACTTAGGTATATTGAAATTTGGCTATTGACCCTACCCCACCCCACGCCGTCAGAGAATTGGCGATCACGGTCCTTCAAGTGGCCCGTCGACTCGGAGTTATCCGGGGTGACGACCTTTTAATTCCGGGTGTTCGGTGGGAGACGGCTCTACTGCTCCCCTAGTGGTCGTTTGTCATCACCGAACCCGGCACCACAACAATAAAATGGCACAACGAACCCATTTACGGGTTCAATGACATGCGCTGGATGGATGGGACGATGGGACATTGGTTTTCCGTCTTTGGCTCGAAATGTCGGCTCATTGTCGGAACCCACTGGTGTTTGCTTGTCGGAAAGGCGACCTGCACGAATGCCGAACCTCATTCGCTGTCTGTCTAAAAGACAGCCACAGAAAGGTGAGATCATGTGAAGCAAAGAACGTGAGCTCACTGTCCCATTAGGCGTTTTGTTTGCCACACTTGAAGAAGGAAAGGCCATTAAGATCTATCAAAAGGAATCTTTCTCTTTTAGAGCTGCGAGTTCGGATGAAGATCATCATTCGTCACCTTGCGTTTGATTTTCACCTTGTTTCAGTGAATAGCGATGGTATCTATAATTGGTGTCGATAATGAGAAAGCTTCTGCAGGATCGAGAAAGGATCACGAACGGTGTCTATTTATTGGCTGCAAATTCACAGGAAACAAAAGGCTCGATCCCACACGGGCGGCTTGTAAAAGATTCGCTCCACGCCGGCTCGATGGCAGCTCGTTGTTGAAGCTTGCGATGCCTGCGAGCGACGTCGCAGAGCCTTTGTGTGCGATGTGATGGCATAACAAAACCAGAAACGAAACATTGATAACCGAGCAGTAAACAAAGATGGATTTACCGATGATCCGTTGCCAACTGCTTTGTAGACCAATTAACACCATGAATTTGGATCGTTAAAGTCTGCTCTGCAGGAAGGATGATGGTCCGGAATGGTGTCAGTGTCAGTGCGAACTCATCTCGAGACAAACATTTCGGATTCAAGTCCTTGTTTGGTGAAGGATTTGAACCAAGGTTGGCCCAACATCTCCCCACGAGCAAACGAAGACCGACAAATCGATCAGCATTGAATAAGCAATCTCTCCTATTGACGGTTGGTTGTATCATTTTGGTATTTCTGAGAATGTTCATCTATGAATGGAACGATGGCAGACACCATCATGCCCGCATTGTGCTCCGCATTTACTCCAAAGTGGATTTTCCAATTAACACTGTGACACCTTTACCGTCGCTGCCTGTGACGTACAAAGTAGCACCTCCGGTAGTGTAGGTCTGTTGTTTGGGTCTCGATGTTCATTGTTTCTTGTACATCCCATTCGCTGTGACTTACCAAACAACGATGGTGAAGCACCAACGTAATGATGTCCACAAATCCCGGAGCCTTTCCGGTAAGAAGGGTCATGTTGACCGAGGCAATTCTCATAGGGCAGTTGGTCATACGTTAACCCTACTCAGGATTTTTGAAGTATTTTAGGCCCGGGGGGAGGGGGGTGGAGGGGGAAAAGTGGGTCATTTTGACCCCACCTCCTAAGATCTTGGAGATGGAACGTCTGATTGACATGACATTTGGTGCGTATATAACCTCAAGGATGTCTTCTTAACAATATGCCTACACCATTGAATTAGCAAGAATGTCTAGTTAGCTCTGCCATCTTCGATGGACAGAGGTTATGTTTTGACCCCTGTCTGTCTGTTTGTTACTTGCAAAATCGAAGATTTTTTCAAATATATTGGTTCGTCGATTTTGTTATTCTGTCTGTCTGTTTGTTGCATACAGGTCACAATTTTAAACCGATCTTCACGAAACTTCACCACATGGTAGAGTTTGTCATATTGACCATATTTGAGGTCCACATTGACCAAAAGGTCAACATAAGCCAACAGTCAACAACCAAGGTGGTATTTCTAAAATCCTCAATTTTCATCCCATTGACTTGAAATTTAAAGAGGATTTGCATTTCAGGTCACTGAATTCAACCATCAACTATTTTTGAGGTCAACTTAGGCCAAAAAGTCAACATCGGCCGAATTTCTCATATTGTCAATTTTCATCCAATTCACTTGGGATTTGAAGAGGAGTTGCATATTTGGTCATTGAATTCAACTACCAATTATGTTTGAGGTCAGATTTGCTTTATGGATTTAGTATCATGCTATGCATGACATCTTTCTTGTTTGTTAATTGCCAGAATCCTTCGGATTTCGGCAATTATGTTGGTCGGTTGTGTGGTGTCAGTTCTGTTCTGTGCTGTCTGTTTTTACTTACGAAATGTAAAGATTCGTAAGTATATGTGATGATCTTCCCGTCCTCTGTTTTGTGTGTTGTTTGTGTGTGTGTTTGTGTGTTTGTTTATAGCACGATAACCACGGAACGGAAGAGAGCTACCAATGTAATACATTACACGTGATTCAGGAGAGGTGTGATGGCTATTGCTGATTAGATTTTGGTCAAAATCGGTCAAAGGTCAAGGCCACAGTGAGGTCAAACATCCAAAAAATGATAACTCGAGAACGGAAGAAGCTACCAATGTCAAATTACACACGTGATTCAGGAGGGTGATTGCTAGCGCTGATTAGATTTTGGTCAAAATCGGTCAAGGTCAAGGCCACAGTGAGGTCAAACATCCAAAAAAAAGTTATAACTCGACACGGAAGAAGTACCAATGTCAAATACACCACGTGATTCAGGAGGGTGATGGCTAGCGCTGAATTAGATTTTGGTCAAAATCGGTCAAGAGTCAAGGTCACAGTGAGGTCAAACATTCGATTTTTGATGGTTTGGTACAGAATCATCGTAGAAACTTCTGGTTTGCGTCGCTACCTTCTCTAGAGACAGCTTTTATTAGACAAGGTCAGGAGGTCAAGTTGAGTATTCGTAATTACAGTCTATGACTGTCTTGTTTATGTGTTTGTTTACCCTGTAGCAGCAACACCGTTTCAGCGATCATTGACCAAACTGGTACAGAACGTCGCCATGTCCAACTTAGACATTGTCGTTTGTGTGGTGAATCTAGGTCAAAGTGTCAAGGTCACCGAAAAACGCGAAATTCTTATTTTCGCAATAAGCTCTAAAAGGTCGTATCGACTTCAAACCAAATCCAAAATGTGCATCTTCCAATACTGCATCCACCATACTTGTCTCATTGGGGTGTCACACAACACCCTTCGTAGCGTCGAGGGTCGAATGTCAGGGGGGGTCGGGTCAAAAATTTAAAATTGCGATTAAAAACGCCATTTCAAGTCCGATTTGACTTCCAAGTTATGATCATGACCAAACTAAGTGCTATAACTCATTAAACAGTAGCACTATCGACTTATAAGAACCAAATTGATTTCCAGGTTTTTGTTTTTTCAGAGATCATGGAGATATGACAAAGTTATTCTGGCAATCTCTTGCTCAACGAGCAATTTCATTTGTTTGTTTTGTGCAGGATATCTCAAAAAGTAGTTGATGGATTCAGTTGAAATTTGGAAGAGAGGTGGGTGTGTGGACATGACGATTGATTGGTTTTGTAAAGATCCGGATCCGGCCTATCAGTGGTGATGTAGCCATCTAAACGGTAAACATGTTCTGATTCGTTTTGTGTGTTGTGTTTGTTTTTCCTGGGTTGGTGAGGGTATGCGCTTCCACCTGGATATGCCGTTTGTTTGAGTTTGTTGTTTATTTGTTTATATATGCTTCAAAAACTACAAAAACTACTGCATCAAATCCAACCAAATTTTGTATGTTGTCTAAGAGTAGCATATCTGGGGGATATGGCCAAGTATGGTTTCTGTCTGGGTAGCATATCTGGAGGAGGGGGTTGAGGGTTGGGATAAGACCCCCAAATGTTATTGTACCAGTTTGCAACCTATCGGATATGGAGTCTTTCATTAAAATTGCTTAATTCTGTCATTTTATTGAGTCATTTTGTCACATCATCTGGAGCTACTGTAGATGTAGCAATCCAGGATTTATTTACAAGTGTTTGCTGGTTCTGTGGGCTTGTTCCCTTGTCTATTTCAAAGGGATTTATCATTCTCTCAGAAACTACATTCACTGTGTCTTTCACTGCAGAATCATCCGCATGCGTATGCTTTACACAGTAGCAATATTTTCTTTTTGGGTAGCAATTAAATTTCGTGTAAACTGACAATTAAATTGTGCAGCCTATTAAACCAATTATATACACAAGTATATTTATTTCATATAATTACCAACTCCACAGAAGGTAAAGGAGGTTATGTTTTCACCCCTCTCTGTCTGTTGGATTCGCTAGATATCCGTTATTGTCGGGTTTTCCGTGTGTGTGTGTGTGTGTGTGTGTGTGTGTGTGTGTGTGTGTGTGTGTGTGTGTGTGTGTGTGGTGTGTGTGTGTGTGTGTGTGTGTGTGTGTGTGTGTGTGCAACGCGAGGCTCCACAGCACAAACCAGCAAACTGATTTCGATGAAACTTGGCGAACAGTGTTCCATATTGGCTGGGAGTGTGTGCGTTTGAGTTTCGTTGCTAAGGCCTAGGTCACATTTGCTCTACGTCGAGGATACGGCGGCCGTACGCCCTCTGAATTGACAAACGTGCGGCGGCCGCAGAGTTTCTGAGGTGCCTCAGGGTGGCCCTACGCCGTATGGCTATATTTTACAGGCCGTAGGGTCGCCGTGGAATTATAACGCGGCGTTATAACTTTTTTCATTTCTACGTTCGCCGTAGCAATTCGACAAGCCGAAACAAAAGAACTGGTTAAAAAAAAAGAAAAAAAGAACCCACTTGTTACCGTCCGTCTGGCCGCACGTTCGCCTTAGGGCCCCCTGCGTCTGCCTTGAAAATTCTATGGCCGCCGCAGGAACGCCCTAAGGTCACCGTGCGACATCAAATCAAAGAACGTACGGCACCCCCACCTTTTCGGTCTCCACGATTTCTAAATACCCGTGCGGCTCCCCGAAAAATAAAAACATATGTGACTGCTACATTGTGTGACGTGGAAATACTGCGGCCGCCCTATAATTGCTAGTGGCCGTAGATTTTGGAGACCCCACGGCAAATGTGACTTAGGCCTAAGCAACCACCCGTTGCTATGCAGCGCCGAAAAACCGCGTTTTAAGAACCCAAACGTGCTCGTCAGTGATTTGCTACGTCACGTGATTGACCGGTGGCGAATCGACCACCGAGAAACCGTGACTCAACAAGGTTCATGATCACGTGGTTTGTTTCTCTTGGAACGTCTCGTCGTCAACAATGTCCGGTCCTTCGGCACACTGAACCTTACATGTGCGGGCGATGGTGCACGACGACCCGATATCTCTCGGGCGAAGACCACACACGGCAAACACCCCGCGGGATCCACAAGCAGCTCGAATGGAGGAAACGTGCTCGGTCTGGGGGGTTCGTCCTCAGACGCGGGTCCGTGGTCCGTCTAGGAGGTTCTCCCTCGGACGGGTCCATGTCGGTTCACCCGAGGATGAAGATTCCGGACCCGGTACGTGACGTTCACTCCGTCCCGACATGTTGTGCTTCCTGACGCTCGTTTTAATGGATTGTTTGTGTTTTGAAAGGGAAGATCGAGTCCGAGTTTCATCGATCATTCGTTCCCTCCGTACGAAGGTTTGAACCACAAACTCATTGGGATTCGCTAGATATCCGTTATTGTCGGGTTTTCCGTGTGTGTGTGTGTGTGTGTGTGTGTGTGTGTGTGTGTGTGTCTGCAACGCGAGGCTCCACAGCACAAACCAGCAAACCGATTTCGATGAAACTTGGCGCTCAGGTGCCAAATGCGCTGGGAGTGTGCACGTTTGAGTTTCGTTGCTAAGCAACCACCCGTTGCTATGCAGCGGCCGAAAAACCGCGTTCACTATTTTCAATACTTGTCCTACAGTTTTGAATGTGGAGAAACGAGACTTCGGAATTAAACACTTCGAGATATTTAGAAAATTTTACTCGAGCCGATTTTTTATTTAGGTTTTATTTTTCAAATGGTAGTCCTGTGAGGAGTGCCAGTTGGCAAAATACGCAATAGGAAAAACATCTTGCCAGGCAGAGGAACAATTGTATGTGAACCAATACGTCTTGGCAATGAATCTTCGGCGGTGGATCGGTCAGAATGAAAAGCATCGTATCCAGCGCTTCGATCCTAGCGGATCCCTCGTCACCTACCGGCTTGTTGTTTGTTTGTCTGTCTATGTGCAGCATATCTCAAAAATCTGTGGACATTTTCCGATGAATTTGGTGGGCAAGTTGGGTGTGTGACAAGGCCAAACCTGATTAGATTTTGGTGAAGATCCGAATCCGGATCTGGATACGAGAATGTTTAAGTGATTTTTCACCATTGAGAGATCGGGCTCAACTAATATATAGCACGATATCTCAAAAAGTTGTGGACGGATTCGGATGAAACTTGGTGGACAGGTTGTGTGTGTGTGACCTCGACGAAGTGATTCGATTTTGGTGAAGATCCGAATCCCGATCTGGATAGGGGAATTATTTAATTTTTAAAGTGATTCTTCACCATTGAGAGATGGGGCCAAAAACGAAATAGTACTGTGTCGCATGATATTTCAAAAATGTATTGGACCCGAAATGTTCTCATGGATCAGGCATTACGTGGCGGAGGTATGCGCTCTACCGAGTGCCATTCTAGTTTCAGCTGTTTTCATTCGTAATAAGTAATAAGTGCATTTTCTATCAATCTATTCAATATTTTCTGCAGCATTGATTTGTGATTGATATATAAGAATGGAAGATTTACAAATTTATAGATTAAATATTCATCCAGACCTTCCCAAGTCAAATTTTCTCCATAAAAACGTACAAAACTAACACAGAGGTCTATGTGTGGGAGGACTACATGTATGAGCAGACTTAACTTTCTCAATAAATAAAATAAATTGTACCACTTTCAGAATTTACATCCACCCGAGCGCTCATCAGTCTGCAAGAACAGCTCCTTGACGCCAGTTATTGAGTAGTATCATTGACACATAATAGATACAGTGTCTGGTAAAAGTATTACCCCCCCCCCACCCCCTCCACAGTTTTCACATTTTGATGCCACTTGAGCTAATTTCATGATGGGCCTAAAACCTGACAGCAATGAATATTTTATAGCAGACCACCTACCCAAGACCACCAGAAATCGGGCCTGGCCCCTGGCTTAAAGGGTTTGAAGTCTTGGACTGATTTAACGAGACAAGATTGACGGAGCCCCATTGAATGATGAGATTGAGATCACGACTGATGGAGGCAAGTTGATAGGTAATCGGAAGAAAGGGACTGGGAGGAGGTGCACTCGGATTTATAACTGGTGGAGGAGTGGAGGGTGGAGTCATCAGCAGAGGAATGGACAGGGTTGTTAGTAGCTGTGAGGAGGTAATTGATGAAAATAAGAAAGAGGGAGATCGAGATGACGGAACAGCCTTGAAGGATACCAGAATTGCTGTGGTGGGTGTCAGAGTGGGTCACCCTGTGAGGAAGCTGGAAAACCAGATGAGCTGAATACTATGACTGTTATGGGAACTGAGACCCCCAAGGCAATGGCACACATACAGCGGTTCCTGAGTCAGTTATTTTGTAATTACATGTTCCAGATAGGGTCCTCCCTTTGTGTGTAATGAATTGTGAGGGATTAGTTAGGTTTTTTCCCCATTATCTTCTCTGGACACAATCTCCTCCTCGCTCGACTGAGCGCTTGTTGCTGGCAGCATAATTTGCATTTGCACAACAAAACCCCATTTGAATCTGTGCACCATAACCAAACTGCCATTTCAACCACAACAGCGTTCTTCAAACATAATTCTCCCACTTGCCAGCGATAACCACCCTGCCTGCTTCAGACACACACAGGATTTTATTTCCATTCAACACCACCATTCAAGCTCGCCTTTCCAGCCTTCTTCCTCATTATTACCCAATGACGTCGTCGTGGTCGTCGTCGGACCCAATGACGATGCTTCAACTCCACAACCACACCAGTCTCGTATGTCTTACCACTGCAAACCGCCTTCCCGGACATTGAGACCATAATCTCTCCTTGCCCACGGACATCTTTGGTTCATGTTCGTACCTAAGCCTGGCACCGCCACAAACGAAGCCTTTCCACCAAGGCACATGTGTGCACTTACCATTCCATGACGTTCCTCCATCAGCAGGAACTGCCCTGCTATCCAGCAAGCCATCCGCACCCTTCTGGGTGTTCAAGCAACAAATGGGAACCGCTACATGCCGGCCCCATGTTGAATCAGGAGCTTATGTGCATGGCATGTTCGGAGGATGACTGGAAGCGATTCCAAATCAGCAACCTCTCGGGGAGGGTGATGTCACCCCGGAGCACGTTTGGACCAAAGGGCTTGCCACGCTCGGAGGAAAGAGGACGGTGCATGACTCGTGCTCCTGGAAACCACACCTTCAAGAGGTGGGGATTCACCCTTGACCCCCATCAAACTGCACCCCTCCCGAGACCCTGAAACAATTGAGCTAATCATTGGAAAGAGCTCGTGTGGTGGTTGTTGGGTTGTTGTTAGACGGAGTGGTTGCTACAAGGTCTGTTGGTGCTTACTGCTGAAGGGGAAGAAATGGAACGGAACACTGAGGAAGTGAGCGGACTGAGAGCCATCCAGTCTGGGCGCAGTAATGGGCAAGAGGTAAAATCGACAGCCACACATGATGGGAATGTCTAATTCTTCGGTGTTCTTTCTCTCTTTTTCCGACTCATCTACTGTGGATGCACAAAGATCTATCAGCGAGGGCAAAGCTCGAACAACTGTTCTTTCTCGAGCGACTACTGACTCGCACCCTGTCTTTCTCACTCTAAGCACCCGACACCACACCCCGCTCACACCTCTACATCATGCACCCCGACATCCCCTTTGCTCGTCATCACCCCCCATTCTTACCTTCCCTGCACTTTGGATTCGCACATGCCTGTGTGTTAATGTCAGATAAGCCAAAGGATGCCAACACCTCAGCTTTTCTTATCTCTCTTTCTCATCTACCCTTTGCAGAGTGATTCTTATGGCACCTGATATGTTAATCTAAGTAAGACTTTGTAAAATAAATAGCTCGGGTTGACTCTGCTCTTTTCATCTAAGTAAAACTATTGCAAGACTCAATATCACTGTTTGTCTTTTGCCGCTACACACGATTACTGTATATCCATGCTGTCCAAATACCCCTGTGAATAAACCCCTTGTCTTCACTGTGCCACATGATTTTCCTCATGCTCCTTATAAATAAACCCTTGTAAATGTTCAGTTCAACCTGCTCGTAGTGTCCTTTACTCCATTGGTCCAGCACAGTCCACATTGTTGTTAGATGGGAAGTTTTACCCCACGTGATTTGCTCTTGTCAGCCAGTGTGCACTCACTGTTTCACTCGGCAGTAGTCGTGTGCATGCTGAGGGCATGGACCTCGATTGATCGAGTCAGCTCTTCCGGTAAACGGTGTCAGATGGGTAACCCTGTTAGAGTTGACAAGTTAATTGACGTACGTGGTTGTTTAGCAACCCGTCAGGCCATGGAGTTATCCGGCACGTCAGCCTGCAGGGCCGGGCATTCGGGAGGAACCCGAGTGCTTCCCCTCATGGAAATCTCCGAACCCAGAGTCCACGACAATACCACACATTGGGAGCTCTGCGAGGAGCCCTTTGTGCCAAACCCTGTTAAAGGCTTTGCTGATGTCCTTTGCAACAACTTCACTATCTGAAGTCCTCGAGTGCTGAAGGCCATTCGTTGCTTGCACTGAACTTGACCGAATGCTTGGGTATTGTAAATCTGTATTAAACTTGATTCTGCACCTGACGCCGGCCACCTTGATTCATGGTCAAGGTCACATCCTCAAGTGAAAATTTTTCACTCTCACTGCTGTGAATATGTACATGGAGAGATGTTGTTCTATTTGCCATACATGCTGTATAAGTTTCCAGCCTCTTGCACCCACTGGAGAGCATCTCAAACACGAGCAAGAATTGCTTTGCAGCACATGTGCCCTTCCGATGTGATATTTTCTAAATCCAAAAAAAGCATTACTCTGTGAAAAATTGACGAAACGCCCTGAAACTCAAACTTGTTCTGTAACTCATCATCATAAAGCCGTGTACCAAGTTTCGGTTGAAGGGTATGGGAAAAACATCTGAAAAACTACAGGTGGGACGGATGGACCGACGCAGAGCAAACCTATAGTCCACTCCGGTGTAATGGGTAGGGGACTAATAACTGCAACTGCAGATACTGAGTGCGCTTCTTCTGAGCACCATGGCAATGAGCATAAAGTATTAAGGCTGCTTTTACTTTCTTCCTTCCCGACATCCATGGAGGGCACCTGAAATCTTGACATTTTTACAACACATCATGCGTCTGGTCACACAATGGCAACTGACGACGGGGTGAAATCATCTTGCATAATCTTTGGAATTTTTTTCCATTTGAATGGAGCACTTCGTACTTGTCAACAAAGGTGTATTGAACATTCGGGTCTTTATTTTCACGTACATAATGTACATTGATCCTTTCTCTGTTCCATTTGCATCCTGAATGCGATTCTATGATCACGGCAAATGTCTGTAAGGCATTGTGAACCTTGCAAACCATGAGAATTGTCAAGTGAGCTTCTGCGTCTAATATTTCGGTCTGAACGGTCTGAATTATTGTCAGGTCAGGCCAGATTATATCTGTGACTTGCTACAGGTACTGTGTAAACCTGTTCTAAACTGTTTCATGGTCGGGTTGTCGGCAACTAAAACATCTCCCCCACCAGGTTTCCTGGTGAGGAGGGTGTGTGGATATGGACACTCAGCAGAATGAAAAACAAAACCTGTCAAAGGGTGGAGGAGCTCCTTGTGAGCCAACGACCATCCAAATCTAGTGCCCAACTGTGTCTGCGGACATCCTCCTGCAGTTCAGTTACTTTTTGTAGGAGATTGGTGGCAGGATTTGCACTCCGGCCACCGTAAAACCCTTCAATCTGAAAAACAAAAACGCAAAGAAAATGAAAACCCATTCTGTGGGAGTACCTCCTCTGCAGCTGCCCTCCGCAGGGCAGCTCACTGGATGATGGGATTGGGGCAAAGCCTTCAGGACCCTCACTCTTTGGTGATAGGAGGAAAACCACGGGGTAACCTTCCCGGGTCAGATTGCGTTAGTATGTGTCGGGGTGGTGCTGAGGTGTTGTCCACCAGATGGCGAACTCCTTGGGTTGACATAAGGCGGTCTCTTCGGGTGGGTGCCTGGAATGTCCGATCCCTAAGAGAGGATGATCACCTGTCTCTGTTAACATCTCAGCTCAAGCGTTTGAACATCGGTATTGCAGCACTCTCTGAGGTTCGGAGACATGGAAGTGGCGAGATCGTGGTTGGTGGTTACACTTACTATTGGTCTGGTCACTCTGATGTTTAGTTACCATGCCAAAGGAGTTGCTGTAGCTGTGTCCAATAAGCTGACTCCAACAATAATTGAGGTAACACCGGTCAACGAGCATATTATGAGACTAAGGATTCGTCACTCCTTGGGTGTCATAATCCTGGTCTCTAGATATGCTCTGACTGAGGCGAGAGATCTCACCGTGAAGGACGCATTCCATGCCACGCTCGAGTCTGTGGTTGATCAGTTCCCCAGGTGAGATACTTTTCTCATCTTGGGGGATTTCAATGCATTGAATGGACCTGACAGGGATGGTTATGAGACATGTGTTGGTCCCCAGGGGTCTGGAACTGTGAACCAGAATAGTTCTAAGTTCCTTGACTTTGCAAGAAGTCATGGACTTAGGGTGCCTGGTTCATGGTTTCAGCACCCCCAGGCTCATCGCTGGATTTGGAATTCCAACGCTGGTGGTGTGGCAAAGGAGGTTGACCATGTGCTCATTGATGGTCACTGGAGGATGATCCAGAACTGCAAGGGTCTACCGGAGTGCTCAGTTCCTCAATACAAACCACAGGCTTGTGGTAGCAACTCTGAAGTTTCAGCTCAAATCTGGGAGAATGGCACCAAGCCTAGGCTGGATGTTGGCAAGCTCAAGGATGAGAGGGTAGCTGAGGAGTTTGTGAACAGGCTGAGTGGCAATTTGGGGGGTCTGGGTGCTTTGGGGGATCTTGAGGAGTTGTAGAGTGCCTGCAAGACCACCATCCTTGATGTTGCCGGTGGATGTATTGGAACTCACCGTAGGGTGAAGAAGAATTTTGTCTCTCAAGGAATACTGGATACCATTCACCAGAGTTGCAGGACCAGGCTTAATGTCAGAGCTGAGCTGTTCAGGGTGTTGAGGCGTTAAAGTGTATGTGTACTGAGGGTGGACAAGGAGGCCGATGTGCTAGGAATCTTTGAGGGGTAGAGTATCACCTGTGGTCAAGTGATTCTCGTCCTGCTTTCAGGGCAATTTGCGCATTGCGTTCCTCCA
>CM068957.1:96765460-96779483 GCA_035128595.1 Eptatretus atami | reverse complement strand
TTGATGTGCTAGAGTTGGACATACTTTGACGTGTTGAAGTTGGACACACTTTGACAAACTGAAGTCGGACGCACTTTGACGTGCTGAAGCCGGACACACTTTGATGTACTGAAGTCGGACACACTTTAACGTGCTGAAGTCGGACACACTTTGACGTACTGAAGTCGGACACACTTTGACATACTGAAGGCGGCGCACTTTGACGTGCTGAAGTCGGACACACTTTGAAGTCGGACACACAGACGGTTGCTTGTCGGTTCCAGTCAGACGGTCATTTTGTCAGGTCCAGTCAGACGGTTGTTTCATCAGTTCCAGTCAGACAGCTGCTTCGTCGGTTCCAGTCAGACGGTTGGTGAGCTAGTGACAGTTGGTGACATCCTTGCAGCCTTACAGTTCACCAGATATCGGATCTCGCCAGGGAAACAGGTGGCGCAAGGAGGACAAGTGTCGTTGCCGAGCGAGGGGCGCCGTCGGTCAGCATGATCAATCGTGGGATCACAGGTTACTGCTGTGAGCTGGGGCTGCTCTCATTCTATTGACACTCAGTAAGTTGCATCCCACAGCAACACTTACACATACAGATTCTCACACTACGACGATAGGGTCTTTTCCCTTGCACATCTTTCTTCTACCATCTATGTCTCGTCTACTGTGGATGCAAAAGAGCAATCGACACAGGCAAGCCCAACCAAGAACGTTCTTTTCAGATCGAAACCAAATGCGAACTCAAGAGTGAACCGTACTGACTTGCTCCTCACATTTTTCCTCTTACACCACGCTGCACCCCACGTTGCATTACACTTACACCTCTCACCCACGCACCCTAGACACCCACAGTATTTTTCCCTCCTCCCCTTTCCTTAGCATTTTGGGTTGCGCAGGTCTGCCAACCATGCCAGGTATTGAGAGGTCGCTCATCCTCAACTGCTTCTATCTCTCTGGGCTATCTCTAATTTTCTTCGGGTTTGTGTGTGTGTGTGTGATGGTGCCTGTCGTAGCATAAGTTAAGATCGTTTAAGAATATTCGGAATAACTCTGCACTGTCTCTCTCTTCTTCTTCCTCGTTTGTAAATATTGTATCTCTTTTGCCTTACCCCACAAATTCCTTGCTTCCCTGATGTACATTTGTAATAAATCCTGTACTGTGCCACATAACTTTCCTCGCTTTTTTCAATAAATGTGCCTGTTAAAAATGAAGCCAGCTCGTCTTTTGTATTTTCCTCCATTGGTCTAGCATGCCACGCACCCTAGCTTAGCCAGGAAGTTATACACCAAAATCTGTGAAATAGCCGGTGCATACTTGGCAGCTCTGCTCGGCTGCACCTGATATGGTAAGTAACTTAAGTAATGCATCGAGGGCATGATACCCCCCGAGAAGGAGATGAGGTGTTCCGAGGTAAACGGTTGTCAGATGGAGGACCCTGGGTCACGTGGTCGATTAGCGACCCGCCGCAACACAAAGTTATTCGTGTGTGACAGCCTGTGATTCCCGATGAGTCCGGAGAGGAACCAGGGACAATCCCTCCCTCGTGGTTCCCCCGTGACTATATATATAGAGAGAGTACGTGGCTGAAGTTGGACCAGCTTTGAAAAACTGAACTCGGGACCACACTTTGACATACTGAAGTTGGACACACTTTGACATACTGAAGTTGGACATACTTTGACGTGCTGAAGTTGGATAAACCGTTGACGTGCTGAAGTTGGACATACCTTTGACGTGCTGAAGTTGGATCACTTTGACAGCTACTGAAGTTGGAACCCACTTTGACATACTGAAGTGGATACACTTTGATTGTGCTGAATTGGACACACTTTGACATACTAAAGTCGGACACACTTTGCATCCTGAAGTCGGACACACTTTGACATGCTGAATGTCGGGACACACTTTGACATACTGAAGTCGGACACACTTTGACGTGCCGGAGTCGCACACACACTTTGACGTGCTGGAGTCGGACACACTTTGACGTGCCGGAGTCGGACACCTTTGACGTGCAGAGTCGCGACACACTTTGACATAACTGAAGTCGGACGCACTTTGACATGCTGAAGTTGGACACACTTGAACGAGCTGGAGTCGGAGCACTTTGACGTGCCGAATCGGAACACACTTTGACGTGCTGGAGTCGGACACACTTTGACGTGCCGGGTCGGACACACTTTGACGTGCGGAGTCCGACACAACTTTAACATACTGAGTCGGACGCAGCTTTGCACGTGGCTGAAATCGGACAAACTTTGACAGGGCTGGAGTCGGACGCACCTTTGACGTACTGATGTCAGACACACCTTGATGTCCGGAGTCGGACAAACTTTGACGGTACTGGGAGTCGGACACACCTTGAATGTGCCGGAGTCGGACACACTTTGACGTACTGGAGTCGACACACTTTGATATGCCGAAAGTCGACACACTTTGACGTGCCGGAGTGGACACAACTTTGACATGCTGGAGTCAGACGCACTTTGAACGTGCTGAAGATGGACTCACTTTTTGAAAGTGCTGAAGTTGGACACACTTTGGGATGCGTATGAGATGTCGGACACACTTTGATACTGAGCACTTTGATAGAGTTGGACGACACTTTGACATACTGAAGTTGGACACACTTTGACTGCTGAGTTGGACAACTTTGAACGTTTAGCTGAGTTGGCAACGCACTTTGATCACTGCCGAAGTTCGGACACATTTCTTTGACGTGCTGAAAGTTGGATATACACTAAGTAGACAACTGACGTGCCGAGTTGGACACACTTTGACTATGCTAAGTTGGAACAGCCTTGACATAGAAGATCGATATGAGGCGCGTACTTTGACGTGCTGAAGTTGGACCTTGACAACTGACTGGACTTGATGCTGAAGTTGGACACACTTTGACATTACTGAGTGGACTTTAGACGTTTGTGGTAACTTGAGTGCTGAGTTTCGGATACTCTTGACGTGCTGAAGTGGACACACTTTTGGACATCACTTGAGTGGACACTTTGTCACAATACTGAGTGGACACACTTTATGTCAACTCGAAGTTGGACACACTTTGACTAAGTCACCCTGACATCTGAAGCGGAAGATTTTGACTGCTTGAAGTGGACACCTTTGACATGCTGAAGTCGACACACTTGACGTGCCGAAGTCGCAATCTACTTTGCGTGTTGAGTCGGACAACTTTGACGTGCCTTGATGACTTGGTGCATGACACAATGCTTTGACATAACTGAAGTCGACAGCACTTTGTGCTGAAGTTGAGACACACTTTGAGCTAGTGACACTTGACGTCGTGGACACCTTTGACGTGCTGAGTTCGGACCACTTTGAAACTGAGTGGGACCCTGGGTGGAGTTGGACACATTTGACGTGCCGGTCAAAATGATATCGGACCACTTTGACTACTGAAATCGGACCAACTTTGACGTGGCTGGGGTGGACGACCTTTGACGATGCTGTCAGGCACACTTGTGTGACAAACGGCTCGGACCACAATCTTGACGACTGGTGATGGCACCCTTGAACTGATGCGGACGGACCACTGTTGGACCGTTGACTGGTGAAGTCGGAACACCTTTGATGTGCGATGGTCTGGACACACTTTGACGTGCGTCGCTTTAAGTGGAGCAGTACGCACTTTGACTGCTGAAGTGGAACACTTTGACTAACTGAAGTCTGGACACTTTACCTCTTGAAGTGGATATATGAGTTGGACCACTTCTGACATACTGAAGTTCGGACATTCATACTGATTGGTGACAAATAGTCTTGAAGTCCTTTCGTTGCGAGTCGACACACTTTGATGAGTTGTCTATGACTGAAGTACTTTGCGTGCAGTCGACAGTTTGACATGATAGTTGCATTCTTTGACATACTGAAAGTGGCACACTTTGAGTGCAATGAAGTTGGATCGCACTTTGACTGCTGAAGTTGGACCACTTTGACATATGGTCGACCACTTTGATGTGAAGTCGGACACTCATATTGACATGTGAGTTGGACATACACTTTGACGTTCTAAAAGTCGGACGACTTTGACAACTGAAAGTTGGACACGACTAGTTGGACATACTAGAAGTGAATTGTGTGAATACACCTTTGACGTGTGAGCGACCTTAGCTGGAAGTGGACACCTTTACTGGATGCACACTTGGATGGAGTTGGACACGCAACTGATCGGCACTTGACGTGCTGAAGTTGGACGCATAGGCGGACACTTTGGACGTACTGAAAAGTTGGAACCTGGACACTTTGGACAACTTTGACTCTGAGTTGGACCACATTTGACGTGCTGAATGGACCACTTTGACAACGATCGGGGCACATTTGACTGCTAATTGACATCATTGACTGTAAGTGGCACACTTTGACAAATTATGGCTACTTGAGTGGGTGCGAATACTTTGCCAACGTCTGAGTCGTGACACACTTTGACAGTGCTGAGTGGACACACTTTGACAAAACTGAACTCGGGAGCACTATGTCTATTGGACACCTTACTGCAGTCTGGACACCTTGCACGATCGTGAACTGTTGGACAACTTTGAACGTGACACTGATGTTGGTAGGTGACACATTGACATCGTGAAGTGACATCTTTGATAGCTGAAGTTGGAACACTTGACTATGACTGAATTGGACACACTTTTGACATACTGAAGTTGGATACACTTTGAATGTGGAAGTTAGACACTACTTTGAACATACTGAAAGTCGGACACACTTTGACATATATGCCCTTGAAGTGTCGGTACTTGACATACTAGTTATACGAAATGGAAAGTCGGACACACTTTGACATACTGAAGTTGGACACACTTTGAACAGTACTGAGGACGACTTACGAAGTCACACTTTTACTCTGGAGTTCGGAACACTTTGACGTGTAGTGAACTTAGTGACGCTGAGTCGGACACCCTTTGCTACTCCGAGTCGCACACATTTTGAGTATCGAAGTCGGATCACTGCTATTGACACCTTGCTGAGTTGGACAACACTTTGACATAGGCTGGAGTTCGGACGCTACTTTGCGTGGCTGGAGTTCGGACACACTTTGACGTGCTGGAGTCGGACACACTTTGCAACGTGCACTCGGACCTTGACTACTGGTGGACACATTTGACAGTGCGGAGTTCGACTACTTTACGATGCTGAAGTGGAATCACGTTTGACGTGTGATAATCGGAAAATTACTTTTGACGTTGGTGGAGTCGGACCACTTTGACGTATGAGTGACACACTCATGAGCACTAGTTGGACCTTTTGATGTGCTCGAGTGGACACACTTTGAACGTACTGAAGATCGGACCATTGGAAATCTTGGATTCGGAACCATTTGACGTACTGAGTCGGCCATGTTGCTTTCTATTGAAGTCGGACACACTTTGACGTGGCCGGAAGTCGCACACACTTGACTATGCTGGAGTCGAGACGACTTTGGACGTGCCGGCTGAACTTGGAGTGCGATCAACACTTTGACGATGGACGTTGAATGTTGGACTTGACGCTTTGGTGACGTTACGTCGGAGTACGTGAACCAAGGTCTAGGCGACACGTTTGGACTCTGAAGTTTGGACAACTTTTGATACGAAGTCTGGACAACTTTAACATACTGAAGTCATGGACAACTTTACGTGCTGAACGTGACACTTTACGGGCTGCGAAGTCGGACGACTTTGACGTCTGTGGTCACTATGTCGAGTTCGGACCATTACGTTACTGGTCCCCTGAGTGCCGTGGTCGAGACACACTTTTGACGTCTGGGTCGGACACACTGATAGGAGTGACACTTGCGCAGTCGGACACATGACATGTGGTAGTCGCACTTTGAGATGCTGAGTGGACTACACTTTGCTGTATACGTAATCGGACTGCACTTTGACGTCTGAAGTGGCATCACTTTGACGTTGAAGTTGGAACCCACTTTGAATATGAATGACTGACATTGTACGAGTGACCAACTACTCTGGTTAGACGATTAGCGAAAGTTCGGACACCTTGACGTGCTGAGTGGATTGCGGTGAGCACACTTTGACGTGCGACAGTCGGAACACAGTTGAAGCTGTTGACATGACTACCGAATCGGAGCACATTTGACGGACTGAAGTTGGTATCACGTGACTTTGAGGAACTAAACTGACATGGTTCGGACAACTTTGACATGTGACAGTGTCGGACACACTTTGCGTGCTTGAAGGGCACGGCTGAGTCGGACACACTTTTGACAATGAAGTGGACACTTGAATGATTGGAAGCAACACTTTGACGCTAGCTGAAGTCGGACACACTTTGAACTGCTGAAGTTGGAACGACTTTGAGTTTGGATCAACACTGGACTCGTGAAGTCGGACCACTTTGACGTGTGAAAGTGGACCCTTGACTGATTGGAGACACTGTAATAGTCGGGACACACTTGACGTGCTGAAGTTGTGGACAACACTTTTGGACAATGGACAGTGGACGCCTTTGACGTGCTGAAGTTGGACACACTTTGACAAACGGTTGGCCATTGACTGCTAGTTGGACACTAGTGGACGCTTTGACAACTGAAATCGGACCACACTTTGAACGTTGCTGAAGTTGGACACACTTTGCATGCTGAATGTCAGGACCTTTGACACGACTCGGACACTTTGACATGCGAAGTTGGAACACTTTGACAAACTGAAGTCGGGGAAACACTTTTGAAAGTGCTAGGTTGGACACCTTTTGACTGCTGAGTGGCACACATTTGATGTGCTAGAGTTGGACCACTTTGCGTAGCTGAAGTCGGACACCATTTGACAAACTGAAGCGGACACACTTTGACAAACTGAAGTCGGCACCTTTGATGTGGTAGAGTGTGACACACTTTGACCTAACTGAAGTCGGACACACTTTGAGTGTGAAGTTGACACCTTTGACAAACTTGAAGTTGACACACTTTTGACATACTGAAAGTCGGGACCACTTTCACATACTGAAGTCGGATTCACTTTAACGTGCTGTAAGGTCAGACGCACTTTGACATGCTGAAATTTGGATATACTTTAAGTGCCGAGTTGGACACACTTGACGTGTGAAGTCAGACGCAATTTGGCATGCTGAAGTTGGATACACTTTAGACAGTGCGCAGATTTGGCAACACTTGACTGCTTGAAGTTGGACATCTTTGAGCGTGCCGAAGTCAGACACACTTTGACGTGCCGCGGTCAGACCCAGTTTGACTGCTAGATTTGGACACACCTTTTGACGTAATGAAATCGGATGCATTTGACGTGCTGAGTTGGACACACTTTGACGTGGCTGAAGTCGGACACATTTGCTGAGCGCTTGAGTGGACACCTTTGAACAAATGAAGTCGGAACACTTTGACAAACTGAAGTCAGACACACTTTGACGTGGCTGAAGTTGGACAGGCTTTGACAAATGGAAGTCGGACACACTTTGACGTGGCTGAAGTCAGAACACACTTTGACAAACTGAAGTCAGACACAACTTTGAGACGTGCCGAGGTTCAGACACAGTTTGACATGCTAGATGGGACCACTTTGACGTGCTTGAGTTGGACACACTTTGAAGTGTTCTGGTCGGAACACTTTGACCGTGCTGAAGTCGGGCAACATTTGAAAACTGAAGTCGGGACAACCTTTGACAATATGAAGGTCAGACACACTTTGCGTGCTGAAGTTGGACAGACTTTTTGACTTGCTGAGTCGAGCACACTTTGACAACTGAAGTCGGACACACTTTGACAGGTTGAAGTTGGACACACTTGCAACTGAAGTCGGTACACAACTTTGACGTGCTGAAGTTGGAACACTTTGACGTGCTGAAGTCAGACACACTTTGACAAACTTGAAGTCGGACACACTTTGATGTGCTAGAGTTGGGACCACACTTTGACATTGCTGAAGTCGGACACACTTTGATGGCAGAGTTGGCATATTTGAACAACTGAAGTCGGCACACTTTGATGTGCTAGAGTTGACACCTTTGATTGTACTGGAGTTGACTCCTTTGATCATCTGAAGTCGGAGCACTTTGACGTGCCTGAAGTGGACAACATTTGGACGTGCTGAAGTCAGACACACTTTGACAAATGAAGTCGACACACTTTGATGTGGCTAGAGTTGGACACATCTTTACATGCTGAAGTCGACCACCTTTGATGTGCTAGAGTTTGGAACTATTTGAAGTGTTGAGTTTGGACACCTTTGGACAAACTGAAAGTCGGACACCTTTGATGTGCTAGAGTTGGACAACTTTGACTTGAAGTCGGACACACTTTGATTGTGTTGGCATCTGAGTGTGAAGGAACATTGAAACTTATGGACGTGACTTTGAGTTGAGCCGGAACACTTTTATGTACTGAAGTCGGACACACTTTACGTGCTGAAGTCGGACACACTTTGACGTACTGAAAGTCGGACACACTTTGACATACTGAGGGCGCGGCGCACTTTGACGTGCTGAAGTCGGACACACTTTGAAGTCGGACACACAGACGTTGCTTGTCGTTCCAGTCAGACGGTCATTTTGTCAGGTCGCGTCAGACGGTTGTTTCATCAGTTCCAAGTCAGACAGCTGCTTCGTCGGTTCCAGTCAGACGGTTGGTGAGCTAGTGACAGTTGGTGACATCCTTGCAGCCTTACAGTTCACCAGATATCGGATCTCGCCAGGAACAGGTGTCGCAAGGAGGGACAAGTGTGTTGCCCTGAGCGAGGGGCGCCGTCGGTCAGCATGATCAATCGTGGGATCACAGGTTACTGCTGTGAGCTGGGGCTGCTCTCATTCTTTGACACTCAGTAAAGTTGCATCCCACAGCAACATTACACATACAGATTCTCACACTACGACGATAGGGTCTTTTCCCTTGCACATCTTTCTTCTACCATCTAATGTCTCGTCTACTGTGGATGCAAAAGCAATCGACACAGGCAAGCCAACCAAGAACGTTCTTTTCAGATCGAAACCAAATGCGAACTCAAGAGTGAACGCGTACTGAACTTGCTCCTCACATTTTTCCTCTTACACCACGCTGCACCCCCACGTTGCATTACACTTACACCTCTCACCCACGCACCTAGACACCCACAGTATTTTCCCTCCTCCCATTTCCTTAGCATTTTGGGTTGCGCAGGTCTGCAACATGCCAGGTATTGAGAGGTCGCTCATCCTCAACTGCTTCTATCTCTCTGGGCTATCTCTAATTTTCTTCGGGTTTGTGTGTGTGTGTGTATGGTGCCTGTCGTAGCATAAGTTAAGATCGTTTAAGATATTCGGAATAACTCTGCATGTCTCTCTCTTCTTCTCCTCGTTTGTAAATATTGTATCTCTTTTGCCTTACCCACAAATTCCTTGCTTCCCTGATGTACATTTGTATAAATCCTGTACTGTGCAATAACTTTCCTCGCTTTTTTCAATAAATGTGCCTGTTAAAAATGAAGCCAGCTCGTCTTTTGTATTTTCCTCCATTGGTCTAGCATGCCACGCACCCTAGCTTAGCGGAAGTATACACCAAAATCTGTGAATAGCCGGTGCATACTTGGCAGCTCTGCTCGGCTGCACCTGATATGGTAAGTAACTTAAGTAATGCATCGAGGGCATGATACCCCCGAGAGGAGATGAGGTGTTCCGAGGTAACGGTTGTCAGATGGAGGACCCTGGTCACGTGGTCGATTAGCGACCCGCCGCAACACAAAGTTATTCGTGTGTGACAGCCTGTGATTCCCGATGAGTCCGGAGAGGAACCAGGGACATCCTCCTCGTGGTTCCCCGTGACTATATATATATATATATATATATATATATATATATATATATATATATAATATATATTTGACACCTCCTCACTCTGCAGCTGAAGAAGCTGCATAAAGCAGCCCAAGAAGGCCTACCCAAGGTAAGCGCTTTGCTGTTCAAACCCTTCCATTAGTTCTCCACAGCATTAAACACATAGTAACCACATGAGAATTCCAATGCTGCACACACCCTCAGCTGCCAGACCTGTTTCATCGCTTATTGGCAAATCATCAGTGACAGCGCAGACAGCAATGCATAATATATATATATATATATACACACACATATATTATATATATATATATATATATATATATATATATATATATATATAATATACACAATATATATAATATAAACATATATTATATATATACACATAATATATATATATATATATATATATATATATATATATAATATATATATATATATATATATATATATATCAGTCAACCTCCGCTTTATCGCGGTTCATCGCGGGTTTTCCCTTGGAACGTAACTAATTTTTTCTGCGGATTCTCCTGGTACATCGCGGTAATATATATAAATATAAATTATTTAAGCAATAAATTATAACGCGTGGTGCTCGACCAGTCACACAACGCACGAGACAAAGTTTCGCTTGTGAACTTCGAATATTTTCTACGTTTTTTTCTCAAACCCCACGATGCCGCCACCTTCTAAGGGGCTGTCACACCTTGACGATTTAGCGAACGTATGCCGTTTTTTTACAAATTGCCGAATACGCTGGCACACGTCGAATACGTTATTGGTAAGTTTTGTATACGTTAGGAATACCCTGAAAAACACTGCATAAGTCGTTGTACGCTGGCTTTAATCGTTGACTTTTGTGCTTGTTCTCTCTTTTCGAATGCTTAAAATTTTACGACGTACTCGGCGTTTGGCTCACACGTTCCGCTACGCGGCCATAAGGTTTAGGCACGTTATGCGATCGTTGACACACGTTAATTGTATGTTACTCATAAGTCGAAACACGTAGAGGTAACATTCGCGTACCCGAAACTTATTTCTAACCTATGAGTAACGTTTTGTAAGCACGCTACACAAACGTTGTTCACACTTCGCAACACGCTACTTGAAAGTTCCTCATACGTCGAAACACATCAAAGTAATGTTAGGGTACCCGTGACTTCTTTATAACCTATGAATAACGTGCTTGGGAATTATTACGCTATGCATACGCTGGACTATCGTTGGGCATAGGTTGTGGACGCCTAAAACACGATAACAATCGTTGGTATAACTTATGTATAAGTTCTCGAAGCGTTCTGTGTTCATTACTAGTACATTATGCATTTGTCAAAGTCGTTTTTAATACTTTAAAAAGTAAAACAAAGAAATATTTCATCGTGGGAATGAGGAAAAAAAATTAGCCGAAAAGAACATCGAACAATGGTGCAAAGTATCTCCTATTCGTGGACGATAAGAGGATCCATCATCACCCACACCTCCCCATCACGCTCACTACTACTACTGACATGGACCTACCACTACTACCAATACTACTACTACAACTACTACTACTACTACTACTGACATAGACATACTACTACTACTACTACTGACATAGACATACTACTACTACTGGCATAGACATACCACTACTACTACTGATGTAGACATTCTACTACTACCAATGCTACTACTACAACTACTACTACTACTACTGACATAGACATACTACTACTACTACTACTACTATACTACTGACATAGACATACTACTACTACTACTGGCATAGACATACCACTACTACTACTGATGTAGACATTTACTACTACCAATGCTACTACTACAACTACTACTAACTATTACTACTGTCACGCACACCAACTATGCTAATAGTATTACTACTACTGATACTACTGGCATTGACATCTACTCACATGGAGTCTGGAACAATGATGGGTTCCTCTTGTGAAGCCCATTTGTATGTACCAATCCCCTAAACGCTGCCAATACGTCAGTACACGGTAGATGTAAGTTAGAAACACTTTCAGTAAGTTCTATGTGTGTCCGGAAGACGTCAATTTAATTCGTCTACATACGACAATGTGCGTTATACATACGTTACAAATAGGTTCATAGCATGTTATTCAATGGTTAGATGCACGTTTTACTTAGGTTCAAAACATGTTACACATAGGTTAAACGCACGTTACTCTTACGTTCATAGCACGGTAGCCATTGGTTCAAGGCCAGTTATACATAGTTTCAATGCACGTTACTCATACTTCCAAGCACGTTAAACATAGGCTAAGCTGACGTTACTCATTTGTTCAAAGCACGTTACTCAACGGTTATAAATTGGGTTTCAAGTATGGTTGCCATTAACTTGACGTGCTTCGACTTATGACTAACCTACAAGTAACGTGTGTTCGCCGTGTTTAAACGATCACGGAACGTGCAAGAACAGATGCCAACGCATGCGAAACGTGTGAGCCTTACGTCGAGTACGTCTTAAAATTTTCAGCATGCTTGAAATTTCACGACGTATCGAACGGACTAGGTAATATGCCAGCGTACTTCAATGATTTCGAGCATAATCTTAACGTATACTCAACTTTCCTATAGCGTATTTGACGTGTGCCTAGCGTTGTAAACCCATTTTTCATAGAATGGCATACGCTGGCAAAATCGTCAAGGTGTGACTGCGATGTTGACAATTCAAAATCTCGGGCAGTTTTGATTTCAATCGGCGTCCGGCAAGTTTCTCAACAGGCTACGCCACGAGTTCGCCGGCGATACGTATGGTGCGCAAAGGGTAAGTTGAACTATCGCTTGTCTTAGGTTTTGAACGCCGATCACAAGGTAAGCATTCGTTGGTAAAAGTTATGTATAACACAACGAAACGTTCTGTGCCCGTTACTAATATGTTATGCAAACGACCAACACGTTTTGAATACGCCAAAAACTCAAAAAAAACCATCAAAATTTCAGCGTACGTCAACGTTTTAGATCATTTTTTTATACGTTGCCATTGCTGGCTTAAACGTCAAGGTGTGACAGGGCCCTAAGGCTTCTGGCAAGGAACCGAAGCGCCAGAGGAAGGTCCTGACGCTCCAGGAGAAGGTTAAGGTGCTCGATATGCTTCGGGAAGGAAAAGGTTTGCCGCCGTTGGACGAGCACTGCTCGTACCCTGCACCTCAAAACCGACCAGACCAGACGAGTCGATCTCCAGCACCTCAAACCCAATCACTGCCAAACCGACCAGACGCAGACGAGTCGATCTCCGGCACCTCAAACCCAATCACTGCCAAACCGACCAGACCAGACGAGTCGATCTCAGGCACCTCAAACCCGATCACTCCCAAACCGACCAGACCAGACGAGTCGATTTTTTGGGGAGGCGTCCATTCATAACGGATTTTCACTTAGCGCGGGGAGGTTTGGAACGTAACCCCCGTGAGAAACGGGGGATTACTGTATATCGAAGTTTCCAAATCGTATCTGAACGGGGTATATGTCATAACTACGGTTGAGGACTTGAGGACAGTATTTACAATGCTGAATGATACCTCATTTAAGAGCTCTTGGCTCCAGAGCGTCGATGCAGAGGTTTACAAATATTGATATTCATGGCAATTTCGAGTTATATTCATTTACGTTGCGCATGTGATGTGAAGGCTCAGAGTCGTTGGTTTGTACATCCACCTGAAGTTGAAAAAAATCTATAACCACAAACCATTCTGTCAACCTTTCCATCAATTTACTTTACTGAGAACCATATTAATCTTAACAGTTCGTGACTATTATGCTGTTAATGGTAAATCTTAGCAAAAAAAAAGACGACGAATAATTAATTTCCTTCTCATCCATCTTCATTCTTTTGGAAACGAACTAATTATCCTACAAACGGAACCAGAACCTTGAGGAATTGAAAAAAGAAGTTGGGAGCTGTGGACCTGAGGTTAGGGGGGGGGGAGTTGAGGACTCGAACAATAAAGAGGGAGTGGAGGATAGAGTTGGAGTTTGGGGGGAACAGATAAGGGCCAGAGTTGGGAAAGGGAGGTTGAGGCTTTGAGGGGTGGGGTAGGGGTTGAGGACTTGGGGTTGGGAGAGATGGAGTTGGAGTTGGACGGTGAGTCGAGAATGGACAGAGTTGGGAAAGGGGGGTTGAGACTTTGGATGGGGGGGGGGGTTGAGCACCTGGAGTTGGCAGGGGGCTTGCAGACTTGAGTTGGGGAGGGTAGTTAATGACTTGAAGAAGAAAGGGGGATGAGA
>CM068957.1:96741010-96762351 GCA_035128595.1 Eptatretus atami | reverse complement strand
CATGGGATGGCAGAAGAGCATTTCCTCTTTTACACTACTGCCTGACACGAAACGAGCATATATCACATCAGCAGCTGAGAACACTGAGAAACATCAGTCGTTTCATCCAACTGGATGGCAAATACAGGAAAAACTCTTACTTGGTCGAGAACTTGATCTTTGATGTCTTGAGACATTTCATCGATCCTTCCCTTGACGGTTTCGTTTGATAGAGAGATTTAACCTTGGTCGGAGCGCCCCCTTAGGGGGGCGTGAGTAATTCTTGAGGAGGCGTGAGCCCGAGAAAAAAGTAGGAATTTCTCTAATTATATTTGAATCCTCTTCGCAAGTGTTTGCATAATATCGTGTGAATATTAAAAAACAAAAAGTATCGCCTTAATAATTTTCGTTTTCTATTCGCTACTAGGCCGACCATTTTCTGTATTAAAAATTAATTTTGTAATTTAACATTATTTTAATTTAATATTAAAATTTTTTTTTCACAGAATTGCAGTACCCATTTCAAACAAAATAATTCACAATGAGTGCAAAAAAGCGGAAGTGATCTTGAGGAATATATTCGATTTGGATTTGTGTCCCTCCAAAAGGGTGACAGAGGTACCCCAGTGTGTAATATACTACAAGACTCTGAGCAATGATGGCATGCGGCCCACACGCTTGGAACGCCACTTGAAGACAATGCATCCTGCTCCAGCTGCCAAACCAAGCATTCTTTGAAACAAAAAGGCAGTCCTTGAAGCAAGCTAAGATGGACAGCAGTGGAGCATTTCGGTAACAGACTTCAAAGGTTGTTGAGGCTTCCTATGAGATTGCCATGTTGATTGCAAAGAGCAAAAAAGAGCCATAACATCGGAGAGACTCCATAAAACCAAGTTTATTGCGTGCAGCAGAGCTCGTTCTGGGGAAGGATAGTGCAAACAAGCTTTCCCAAAATCTCTCTATCAAACGAAACCGTCAAGGGAAGGATCGATGAAATGTCTCAAGACATCAAAGATCAAGTTCTCGACCAAGTAAGAGTTTTTCCTGTATTTGCCATCCAGTTGGATGAAACGACTGATGTTTCTCAGTGTTCTCAGCTGCTGATGTGATATATGCTCGTTTCGTGTCAGGCAGTAGTGTAAAAGAGGAAATGCTCTTCTGCCATCCCATGGAAAGTTACACAACAGCAACAGATATTTTTCAAGTGTATCAAAATTCTTCCAGGAAAATCAACTTTCGTGGGACTCGTTGGTGGGGTTGTACTGATGAAGCTCCGGCCATGCTTGGTTTGCAATCTGGTTTCATAACAGGAGTGAAAGAAAAAAAGTCCGTCTGCTATAGGTACGCACTGCATCCTTCATCGTGAAGCCTTAGCATCCAGAACTCTACCTGCTGAAATGAGGATGTCATGAACCTGGCTATCAAGGTAGTCAATTCATCAAAGCTGGAGCTTTAAACAGTCGTCTCTTCAAACATCTGTGTGTGGATATGGATTCTGAACATCAAGCCTTGCTTGATCCACATCATCCACACAAACGTACGATGGCTTTCGAAGGAAACATGCTTGGACGGCTTTATGAACTACGACAAGAAGTGGCAACCTTTCTAGATTCGCAGCAGAAAGCAAATCTACATGACAAGTACCAGGCTGAAGGATTTGTGCTATTTGTAGCTTACCTGGGGGACATCTTTGAAGCGCTGAATGCCATCAACCTCAAACTCCAAGGGAAAAACATCAACATAATCATGCACCATGATGTCATTCGAGCCTTCATGGCCAAACTCGACCTCTGCAAATGTCGAATTCAGGATGGAAATACACCAGTTTTGCTACTTGGATTCTGCTCTCATTCACAGTTACCTTGATTCTGAGTTAAAGAAACAAATAATTACTCATCTGACTGAATTGAAAGCAGAGTTCATCAGATACTTTCCGGATATAGATGAGAAGTGCGAAGCCTGGGAATTCATTCGGAACCAATTTCAATGTGAGTAGCTGATTTCAGACGAAGTGCAGGAGGAGTTTTCTGAGTTAAAGTTCAACTCCTCAGCTGAAGAAGATTTAAAAAAAACTGGATCTAGAGACGTTCTGGGCCACGTACCTTCCTGTTTACCCTTTGATCTCACATCAAGATCTTCGGATTCTGACAATGTTTGGATCAACGTATCTTTGTGAAGTTGCATTTTCCACGCTCGTGCTGTCAAGACCAAGTACAGAAACAAGCTGAATCTTGAAGGACTTGTATTGTGCTCTCTCCTGGCATTCGACCACGCATTCAAGATCTGGTAGCGAAGAAGCAATGTCAAGTATTCTCATTAAATATGTTGTGTATATATATTATCTATTATATATATATATATATAATATATATATATATATATATATATATATATATATATATATATATATATATATGTGTTGTTTTACAGAATCTTTGTTCAATAAAAAGACTAAAAACACGCATTTTTTCAGTTTTTCCTTTTAATTCAGGAGGGATTTTTAATCATTTGGTTGAAGATGTGAGGGGTGGGGAGGGCGTGGAGGCAAGGACCAACTACTGGAGGGGGCGTGGTAGTAAAAAGGTTAAGAACCTTTGTTTTAAAGGTTCACACATCCTACACCCTTGTTTGTTTCCTGGTTTAAAAAACATTTGAACTATTTTAGTATCACGATTATAGTAAACTATTATATAAATTTGAGCATTATAGTAATATGATTATATTAAACTGTTACAGCAATATGACCTATTTATAGTTTTATGAATAAGATAAAGTATTACAGTATTATTAATGTAGTAAAATATTGCAGTTAATTTGAACTATTACAGTAATATGATTACAGTAAACTATTACAGAAATTTGAACTATTACAGTAATATGATTACCTTAAACTATTGCAGAAATTTGAACTATTACAGTATTATGATTACAGTAAACTATTACAGGAATATGATTGTATTAAACTATTACAGTATTATGATTGTAGTAAACTATTACAGTAATTTGAACGATTACAGTTTTATGATCACCATAAACTATTACAGAAATTTGAACTATTACAGTATTATGAATTACGTAAACTATTACGCAATTTTGAAATATCCATTGGATGACAATTCGTCGTTGGCATCATGGATTTTTCCAACTCTTTCAGCAATTGTTTCATCCCGCTGATGATTTCACTTTGCCATTTTATACTTGGTGAAGCACTGGACCAATTACCCTCAATAATGATCTTAACAAGATCTGATGCTCTAACTCGATCCAAATGGAATCATGAATCGTTATCTCACAGAGTTAGGAAACTTCACCTTTACAACTTTCACCAATTTATTTGAATTAGTAAGTTCTGTAAAAAAGAAAATTCCTTTAACCATCTCTTGTGACCTTTCTTGACCTGAACAAATTCCTCTTTCGTTTTTCGGTTTGTCAATATGGGTGTGTGGAATGGTTGGGACCTTTGGCCCAAAATCTCTGCTTTATTGAAACCGACAGCGATCTCTTGATAAGGCTCACAGGACATATATGCGGCAATCTATGGAACTAATATCTGAACTCAGTATAGCACCCAGCATAGCATGATGACTTGGTGTTTTGCCCTTTAAACACATGTACCACAGCGGCCTCCCATCCCTTCCCGTGCATGTTATAATAGCCATGTGTGTTTATATTATTCTTCACTCTCCTACCTACATTTTCCATTACACCTCATTCCTCAACAGCTCTTTTTTGTGATTATCCTCTTCTGTTTTCTCAATTTATTTTAAAATTAGCAGAAACCCAGTTCCACCGGGCTGTTTTAAGGCAATTAGTTCCCAATGGAGTGTGGAATTTTTTGGGAGTTTGCTAGGAATGTCCTTTGACAGCATAATGGTGGGACCTTTGGAAATTCTATGTAATATAAAGTGTGACCAAGTCCTCAAGCCGTTTCTTCCTTCAAGTCCTCAACCTCCCCTCTCCCAGCCCCAAGTCCTCAACCCCAAGTCTTCAAGCCCCCTCCCCACCCAAGTCCTCAAACCCCCTCTCCCAGCTCTCTCTCCCTTTCTCTGCCGCCCACTCCAACTCTCTACCTCTCATCCCCTTTCTCTTCAAGTCATTAACTACCCTCCCCCACTCCAAGTCTGCAAGCCCCCTGCCAACTCCAGGTGCTCAACCCCCCCCCCCACCAAAGTCTCAAACCCCCCTTTCCCAACTCTGTCCATTCTCGACTCACCGTCCAACTCCAACTCCATTCTCTCCAACCCCAAGTCCTCACCCTACCACCCCTCAAAGCCTCAACCTCCCTTTCCCAACTCTGGCCCTTTATCTGTCCCCCCCAAACTCCAACTCTATCCTCCACTCCCTCTTTATTGTTCGAGTCCTCAACTCCCCCCCCCCTAACCTCAGGTCCACAGCTCCCAACTTCTTTTTCAATTCCTCAAGGTTCTGGTTCCGTTTGTAGGATAATTAGTTCGTTTCCAAAAGAAATGAAGATGATGAGAAGGAAATTAATTTATCGTCGTCTTTTTTTTTGCTAAGATTTACCATTAACAGCATAATAGTCACGAACTGTTAAGAATTAATATGGTTTCTCAGTAAAGTAAATTGATGGAAAGGTTGACAGAATGGTTTGTGGTTATAGATTTTTTTCAACTTCAGGTGGATGTACAAACCAACGACTCTGAGCCTTCACATCACATGCGCAACGTAAATGAATATAACTCGAAATTGCATTAAATATCAATATTTGTAAACCTCTGCATCGACGCTCTGGAGCCAAGAGCTCTTAAATGAGGTATCATTCAGCATTGTAAATACTGTCCTCAAGTCCTCAACCGTAGTTATGACATATACCCCGTTCAGATACGATTTGGAAACTTCGATATACAGTAATCCCCGTTTCTCACGGGGTTACGTTCCAACCTCCCGCCGCTAAGTGAAAATCCGTGATGAATGGACGCCTCCCCAAAAAATCGACTCGTCTGGTCTGGTCGGTTGGGAGTGATCGGTTTGAGGTGCCTGAGATCGACTCGTCTGGTCTGGTCGGTTTGGCAGTGATTGGGTTTGAGGTGCCGGAGATCGACTCGTCTGGTCTGGTCGGTTTGGCAGTGATTGGGTTTGAGGTGCTGGAGATCGACTCGTCGTGTCTGGTCCGGTTTTGAGGTGCGGGTACGAGCAGTGCTCGTCCCAACGGCGGCAACCTTTTTCCTTCCCGAAGCATATCGAGCACCTTAACCTTCTCCTGGAGCGTCAGGACTTCCTCTGGCGCTTCGGTTCCTTGCCAGAAGCCTTAGGGCCTGTCACACCTTGACGTTTAAGCCAGCAATGGCAACGTATAAAAATTGATCTAAAACGTTGACGTTCGCTGAAATTTTGATGGTTTTTTTGAGTTTTTGGCGTATTCAAAACGTGTTGGTCGTTTGCATAACATATTAGTAACGGGCACAGAACGTTTCGTTGTGTTATACCTAAACTTTTACCAACGAATGCTTACCTTGTTGATCGGCGTTCAAAACCTAAGACAAGCGATAGTTCAACTTACCCTTTGCGCACCATACGTATCGCCGGCGAACTCGTGGCGTAGCCTGTTGAGAACTTGCCGGACGCCGATTGAAATCAAAACTGCCCGAGATTTTGAATTGTCAACATCGCAGTCACACCTTGACGATTTTGCCAGCGTATGCCATTCTATGAAAAATGGGTTTACAACGCTAGGCACACGTCAAATACCTATAGGAAAGTTGAGTATACGTTAAGATTATGCTCGAAATCATTGAAGTAACTGGCATATTACCTAGTCCGTTCGAATACGTCGTGAAATTTCAAGCATGCTGAAAAATTTTAAGACGTACTCGACGTAAGGCTCACACGTTTCGCATGCGTTGGCATCTGTTCTTGCACGTTCCGTGATCGTTTAAACACGGCGACACACGTTACTTGTAGGTTAGTCATAAGTCGAAGCACGTCAAGTTAATGGCAACCATACTTGAAACCCAATTTATAACCGTGAGTAACGTGCTTTGAACAAATGAGTAACGTCAGCTTAGCCTATGTTTAACGTGCTTGGAAAGTATGAGTAACGTGCATTGAAATATGTATAACTGGCCTTGAACCAATGGCTTACCCTGCTATGAACGTAAGAGTAACGTCGTTTAACTATGTGTAACATGTTTTGAACCTAAGTAAAACGTGCATCTAACCATTGAATAACTGCTATGAACCTATTTGTAACGTATGTATAACGCACATTGTCGTATGTAGACGAATAAATTGACGTCTTCCGGACAACCATAGAACTTACTGAAAGTGTTTCTAACTTACATCTACCGTGTACTGACGTATTGGCAGCTTTAGGGGAATTGGTACATACAAATGGGCTTCACAAGAGGAACCATCATTGTTCCAGACTCCATGTTGAGTAGATGTCAATGCCAGTAGTATCAGTAGTAGTAATACTATTAGCAGTAGTTGGTGTGCGTGACAGTAGTAATAGTTGTATAGTTTGTAGTAGTAGCATGGTAGTAGTAGAATGTCTACATCAAAGTGGTATGTCTATGCCAGTAGTAGTAGTAGTATGTCTATGTCATAGTAGTAGTAGTAGTAGTAGTAGTATGTCTATGTCTAGTAGTATAGTAGTAGTTTAGTAGGTAGCATTGGTAGTAGTAGAATGTCTACATCAGTAGTAGAGTGTATGTCTATGCCAGTAGTAGTAGTATGTCTATGTCAGTAGTAGTAGTAGTAGTATGTCTATGTCAGTAGTAGTAGTAGTAGTAGTTGTAGTAGTAGTATTTGTAGTAGTGGTAGGTCCATGTCATAGTAGTAGGTGAGCGTGATGGGGAGGTGTGGGTGAGATGGATCCTTTATCGTCACGAATAGGAGACTACTTTGCACCATTGTTCGATGTTCTTTTCGGCTAATTTTTTTTCCTCATTCCCACGATGAAATATTTCTTTGTTTTACTTTTTAAAGTATTAAAAACGACTTCTTCCCTCTCCACGACTCTTTGACAAATGCATAATGTACTAGTAATGAACACAGAACGCTTCGAGAACTTATACATAAGTTATACCAACGATTGTTTATCGTGTTTTAGGCGTCCACCTATGGCCAACGATAGTCCAGCGTATGCATAGCGTAATAATTCCCAAGCACGTTATCATTAGGATTAAGAAGTCACGGGTACCCCTAAACATTACTTTGATGTGTTTCGACGTTATGAGGAACTTTCAAGTAGCGTGTTGCGAAGTGTGAACAACGTTTGTGTAGCGTGCTTACAAAACGTTACTCATAGGTAGAAATAAGTTTCGGGTACGCGAATGTTACCTCTACGTGTTTCGACTTTATGAGTAACATACAATTAACGTGTGTCAACGATCGCATAACTGCCTAAACCTTATGGCCGGCGTAGCGGAACGTGTGAGCCAAACGCCGAGTACGTCGTAAAATTTAAGCATTCGAAAAGAGAGAACAAGCACAAAAGTCAACGATTAAAGCCAGCGTACAACGACTTATGGCAAGTGTTTTCAGGGATTCCTAACGTATACAAAAACTTACCAAAACGTATTCGACGTGTGCAGCGTATTCGGCAAATTTGTAAAAAAACGGCATACGTTCGCTAAATCGTCAAAGGTTGACAGCCCTTTAGAAGGTGCGGCATCGTGGGGTTTGGAGAAAAAAACGTAGAAATTTCGAAGTTCACAAGCAAACTTTGTCTCGTGCGTTGTGTGACTGGTCGAGCCACCACGCGTTATAATTTATTGCTTAAATATTTATATTTTATATATTATTACCGCGATGTACCAGGAGAATCCGCAGAAAAAATTAGTTACGTTCCAAGGGAAAAACCCCGATGAACCGCGATAAGGCGGAGGTTGACTGTATATATATATATAATATATATATATAATATATATATATATATATATATATATATATATATATATTATGTGTATATATATAATATATGTGTATATATATAAATATGTGTGTATATATATATATATATATAATATATATAATATTATATATATATATATATAATATATGTGTGTGATAATATATATATATATATATATGCATTGCTGTCTGCGCTGTCACTGATGATTGCCAATAAGCGATGAAACAGGTTCTGGCAGCTGAGGTGTGTGCAGCATTGGAATTCTCATGTGTGTTACTATATGTGTTTAATGCTGTGGAGGAATATGGGAAGGGTTTGAACAGCAAAGCGCTTACCTTGGGTAGGCCTTCTGGGCTGCTTTATGCAGCTTCTTCAGCTGCAGGAGTGAGGGGGTGTCAAATATATATGTATATATATATATTATATATATATATATATATATATATATTAACTATATATAGTCACGGGAAACCACGAGGGAGGGATTGTCCCTGGTTCCTCTCCGGACTCATCGGGAATCACAGGCTGTCACACACGAATAACTTTGTGTTGCGGCGGGTCGCTATCGACCACGTGACCCAGGTCCTCCATCTGACAACGCTTTACTCGGAAACACCTCATCTCCTTCTCGGGGGTATCATGCCCTCGATGCATTACTTAAGTTACTTACCATATCAGGGCAGCCGAGCAGAAGCTGCCAAGTATGCACGGCTATTTCACAGATTTTGGTGTATAACTTCCTGGCTAAGCTAGGTGCGTGGCATGCTAGACCAATGGAGGAAATACAAAAAGACGAGCTGGCTTCATTTTTAACAGGCACATTTATTGAAAAAAGCGAGGAAGTTATGTGGCACGTACAGGATTTATTACAAATGTACATCAGGGAAGCAAGGAATTTGTGGGTAAGGCAAAAGAGATACAATATTTACAAACGAGGAAGAAGAAGAGAGAGACAGTGCAGAGTTATTCGAATATCTTAACGATCTTAACTTATTGCTACGACAGGCACCAATCACACACACACACACAAACCCGAAAAATTAGAGATAGCCCAGAGAATAGAAGCAGTGAGGATGAGCGACCTCTCAATACTGGCATGGTTGGAGACCTGCGCAACCCAAAATGCTAAGGAAAGGGGAGGAGGGAAAATAACTGTGGGTGTCTAGGGTGCGTGGGTGAGAGGTGTAAGTGTAATGCAACGTGGGGTGCAGCGTGGTGTAAGAGGAAAAATGTGAGGAGCAATCAGTACGGTTCACTCTTGAGTTCGCATTTGGTTTCGATCTGAAAAGAACGTTCTGGTTGGCTTCCTGTGTCGATTGCTCTTTGCATCACAGTAGAAGACATAGATGGTAGAAGAAAGATGTGCAAGAGGAAAAGACCCTATCGTCGTAGTGTGGAAATCTGTATAGTGTAATGTTGCTGTGGATGCAATTACTGAGTGTCAATAGAATGAGAGCAGCCCCAGCTCACAGCAGTAACCTGTGATCCACGATTGATCATGCTGGACCACGGGCCTCGCTCGCAACGACACTTGTCCTCCTTGCGCACTGTTTCCTGGCGAGATCCGATATCTGCGTGACTGTAAGGCTGCAAGGATTCCCAACTGTCACTAGCTCACCAACCGTCTGACTGGAACCGACGAAGCAGCTGTCTGACTGAACTGATGAAAACAACCGTCTGACTGGACCTGACAAAATGACCGTCTGACTGGAACGGACAAGCAACCGTCTTGTGTCCGACTTCAAAGTGTGTCCGACTTCAGCACGTCAAAGTGCGCCGCCTTCAGTATGTCCAAAGTGTGTCCGACTTCAGTACGTCAAAGTGTGTCGACTTCAGCACGTTAAAGTGTGTCCGACTTCAGTACATCAAAGTGTGTCCGGCTTCAGCACGTCAAAGTGCGTCGACTTCAGTTTGTCAAAGTGTGTCAACTTCAACACGTCAAGTATGTCCAACTCTAGACATCAAGTGTGTCGGACTTCAGACATGTCAAGTGTGTCCAACTCTAGCACATCAAAGTGGTTCCGACTTCAGTTTGTCAAAGTGGTCCACTTCAACACGTCAAAGTATGTCCAACCTAGCACATCAAAGTGTGTCCGACTTCAGCATGTTCAAAGTGTGTCCAACTCTAGCACAATCAAAGTGTGTCCGACTTCAGTTTGTCAAAGTGTGTCTGACTTCAGCACGTCAAAGTGTGTCCAACATCAGCACGTCAAAGTGCGTCCGACTTCAGTATGTCAAAGTGAGTCCAACTCCAGTACATCAAAGTGTGTCAAACTCTAGCACATCAAAGTGTGTCCGACTTCAGTTTGTCAAAGTATGTCCAACTCTAGCACATCAAAGTGTGTCCGACTTCAGCATGTCAAAGTGTGTCCAACTCTAGCACATCAAAGTGTGTCCGACTCAGTTGTCAAAGTGTGTCTTGAACTTCAGCACGTCAAAGTGTTGGTCCAACTTCAGCCACGTCAAAGTGTGTCCGACTTCAGTTGTCAAAGTTGTCCAACTTCAGTACTCAAAGTGTCCGATTCAGTTGTCAAAGTGTGTCCGACTTCAGCACAAGTCAAAGTCTGTCCAACTTCAGCACGTCAAAGTGTGTCTGACTTCAGTTTGTCAAAGTGTGTCCGACTTCAGTTTTCAAGTCGTGTCCGACTTCAGCACGTCAAGTGTGTCCGACTTCAGCACGTCAAAGTGTGTCCAACTTCAGCACGTCAAAGTGTGTCCAAATCTTAGCATGTCAAACTGTGTCTGACCTCGGCACGTCAAGTGTGTCTGACTTCAGTTTGTCAAAGTGTGTCTGACTTCAGCACGTCAAAGTGTGTCCGACTTCAGTTTGTCAAAGCCTGTCCAACTTCAGCACGTCAAAAGTGTGTCCTGACTTCAGTTTGTCAAAGTGTGTCCGACTTCAGTTTGTCAAAGTGTGTCCGACTTCAGCACGTTCAAGTGTGTCCGACTCAGCACGTCAAAGTGTGTCCAACTTCAGCACGTCAAAGTGCATCCGATTTCATTACGTCAAAGTGTGTCCAAATCTAGCATGTCAAACTGTGCTGACCTCGCACGTCAAAGTGGTCTGACTTCGGCACGTCAAAGTATGTCCAACTTCAGCATGTCAAAGTGTGTCCAACTTCGCACGTTAAAGTGTATGCAACTTCAGCATGTCAAATTGCGTCTGACTTCAGCACGTCAAAGTGTGGTCCAACTTCGGCACGTTAAAGTAATATCCAACTTCAGCATGTCAAAGTGCGTCTGACATTCAGCAGTTAAAGTGTATCCGACTTCAGTATGTGAAAGTGTGTTCCGACTTCAGTATGTCAAGTGTGTCAACTTCAGTTTTTCAAAGTGTGTCCAACTCAGCACGTCAAAGTGTGTCCGACTTCAGTATGTCAAGTGTGTCCAACTCTACACACATAGTGTGTCCGACTTCAGTTTGTCAAGTGTGTCCGACTTCAGTTTGTCAAAGTGTGTCCGACTTCAGCAGTCAAAGTGTGTCCAACTCTAGCACATCAAAGTGTGTCCGACTTCAGCATGTCAAAGTGTGCCAACTCTAGCACTTCAAAGTGTGTCCGACTTCAGTTGTCAAAGTGTGTCCAACTTCAGCATGTCAAAGTGTGTCCGAGTTCAGTTGTCAAAGTGTGCCTGACTTCAGCATGTCAAAGTGTGTCCAACTTAGCACGTCAAAGTGTGTCCGATTTCAGTTTGTCAAGTGTGTCCGACTTCAGCACGTCAAAGTGTGTCCAACTTCAGCACGTCAAAGTGTGTCCAACTTCAGTTTGTCAAAGTGTGTTCCAACTTCAGCACGTCAAAGTGTGTCCGACTTCAGTTTGTCAAGTGTGTCCAACTTCAGCACGTCAAAGTGTGTCCGACTTCAGTTTTGTCAAAGTGCGTTCCAACTTCAGCACGTCAAAGTGTGTCCGACTTCAGCACGTCAAAGTGTGTCCGACTTCAGCACGTCAAAGTGTGTCCGACTTCAGCACGTCAAAGTGTGTCCAACTCAGCATGTCAAAGTGTGTCCCGACTTCAGTATGTCAAGTGTGTCACTTCAGTTTGTCAAAGTGTGTCCGACTCAGTTGTCAAAGGTGTGTCCGACTTCAGCACGTCAAAGTGTTCCGACTTCAGCCACGTCAAAGTGTGTCCGACTTCAGCATGTAAAAGTGTGTCGACTTCAGATATGTCAAAGTGTGTCCAACTTCAGCACGTCAAAGTGCATCCAACTTCAGCACGTCAAAGTGCATCCGATTTCGTATGTCAAAGTGTGTCCAACTCTAGCATGTCAAACTGTGTCCGACCTCGGCACGTCCAAAGTGTGTCTGACTCAGCTCGTCAAAGTGTATTCCAACTCTAGCACGTCAAAGTGTGTCCGACTTCGGCACGTGAAAGTGCGTCTGACTTCAGCACGTTAAAGTTTGTCCAACTTCAGTATTGTCAAAGTGTGTCCAACTTCAGTATGTCAAAGTGTGTCGCAACTCAGTATGTCAAAGTGTGTCCGACTTCAGTACGTCAAAGTGTGTCACAACTTCAGCACGTCAAAGTGAGTCCACCTTCAGCACGTCAAAGGTCGTCTGACTCAGCAGTGTCCAAAGTGTGTCCGACTCCGGCACGTCAAATTGTGTCCGACTTCGCATAGTCAAAGTGTGTCCGACTCCAGTACGTCAAAGTGTGTCCGACTCCGGCACATCAAGGTGTGTCCGACTCCAAGTACGTCAAAGTGTGTCCGACTCCGGCACAATCAAGTGTGTCTGACATCAGTACGTCAAAGTGCGTCCGACTTCCAGCCCGTCAAAGTTGTCGAATTTTCAGCACGTCAAAGTGCGTCCGACTTCAGTATGTTAAATGTGTCGGACTCCGGCACGTCAAAGTGTGTCCGACTCCGGCACGTCAATGTGTCCGACTCCAGAACGTCAAAGTGTGTCCGCTCCGGCACGTCAAAGTGCGTCCGACTCCAGCCCGTCAAAGTGTGTCCAACTTCAGCATGTCAATGCGTCCGACTTCAGTATGTCAAAGTGTGTCGGGACTCCGGCACGTCAAGTGTGTCGACTCCGGCACGTCAAAAGTGTGTCCGACTCCGCACGTCAATGTGTGCGACTCCGGCACGTCAAAGTGTGTCCGACTTCAGTATGTCAAATGTGTTCCGACTTCAGCATGTCAAAGTGTGTCCGACTTCAGGATGTCCAAAGTGTGTCCGACTTTAGTATGTCAAAGTGTGGTCCAACTTCAGCACATCAAAGTGTATCCAACTTCAGTATGTCAAAGTGTGTCCAACTTCAGTATGTCAAAGTGTATCCAACTTCAGCACGTCAAAGTATGTCCACTTCAGCACGTCAACGTGTATCCAACTTCAGCACGTCAAAGATTCCAACTTCAGTATGTCAAAGTGTGTCCAACTTCAGTATGTCAAAGTGTGTCCGAGTTCAGTTTGTCAAAGTGTGTCCAACTTCAGCACGTCAAAGTGTGTCCACGTCAGCACGTCAAAGTATGTCCAACTTCAGTATGTCAAAGTGTGTCCAACTTCAGTATGTCAAAGTGTGTTCAACTTCAAGCAGTCAAAGTGTATCCAACTTCAGCACGTCAAAATGTGTCTCCAACTTCAGTATGTCAAAGTGTTCCAACTTCAGTACGTCAAAGTATGTCCAACTTCAGCACGTCAAAGTGTGTCCAACTTCAGTGTGTAAAAGTGTGTCCAACTTCAGTATGTCAAAGTGTTTCCAACTTCAGTATGTCAAAGTGGTCCAACTTCAGTATGTCAAAGTGTGTCCGACTTTAGTATGTCAAAGTGTATCCAACTTCAGTATGTCATGAGTATCCAACTTCAGCATTTCAAAGTGTGTCCAACTTCAGTATGTCAAAGTGTGTCCAACTTCAGTATGTCAAAGTGTGTCCAACTTCAGTATGTCAAAGTGTGTCCAACTTCAGTATGTCAAAGTGTGTTCCAACTTCAGCATGTCAAAGTTGTCCAACTTCAGTATGTCAAATGTGTCCGACTTCAGTATGTCAAAGGTGTCCAACTCTACCACATCAAGTGTGTCCGACTTCAGTTTGTCAAAGTGTGTCCGACTTCAGTTTCAGTTGTCCGACTTCAGCACCGCAAAGTGTGTCCAACTCTAGCACATCAAAGTGTGTCCGACTTCAGCATGTCAAAGTGTGTCAACTCTAGCACTTCAAAGTGTGCCGACTTCAGTTTGTCAAAGTGTGTCCAACTTCAGCATGTCAAAGTGGTCCGAGTTCAGTTTGTCAAAGTGTGCCTTGACTTCAGCATGTCAAAGTGTGTCCAACTTCAGCACGTCAAAGTGTGTTCCGATTTCAGTTTGTCAAAGTGTGTTCCGACTTCAGACGGTCAAAGTGTGTCACTTACGACACGTCAAAGTGTGTCCAACTTCAGTTGTCAAAGTGTGTCCAACTTCAGCACGTCAAAGTGTGTCCGACTTCAGTTTGTCAAAGTGTGTCCAACTCAGCACGTCAAAGTGTGTCCGACTTCAGTTTGTCAAAGTGTGTCCAAACTTCAGCACGTCAAAGTGTTCCGACTTCAGCACGTCAAGTGTTCCGCTCAGCACGTCAAAGTGTGTCCGACTTTCAGCACGTTCAAAGTCGTTGGTCCAACTTCAGCGATGTCAAAGTGTGTCCGACTTCAGTATTGTCAAAGTGTGTCCATGTCAGTTGTCAAGGTGTCCGACTTCAGTTTGTCAAAGTGTGTCCGACTTCAGCACGTCAAAGTGTGTCCGACTTCAGCCACGTCAAAGTTGTACCGACTTCACATGTCAAAGTGTGTCCGACTTCAGTATGTCAAAGTGTGTCCAACTTCAGCACGTCAAAGTGCATCCAACTTCAGCACGTCAAAGTGCATCCGATTTCGGTATGTCAAAGTGTGTCCAACTCTAGCATGTCAAACTGTGTCCGACCTCGGCACGTCAAAGTGTGTCTGACTTCAGCTCGTCAAAGTGTATCCAACTCTAGCACGTCAAAGTGTGTCCGACTTCGGCACGTGAAAGTGCGTCTGACTTCAGCACGTTAAAGTTTGTCCAACTTCAGTAATTCAAGTGTGTCCAACTTCAGTATGTCAAAGTGTGTCCAACTTCAGTATGTCAAAGTGTGTCCGACTTCAGTACGTCAAAGTGTGTCCAACTTCAGCACGTCAAAGTGAGTCCATCTTCAGCACGTCAAAGTGCGTCTGACTCCAGCATGTCAAAGTGTGTCCGACTCCGCACAGTCAAAGTGTGTCCGACTTCGGCTAATCAAAAGTGTGTCGACTCCAGTACGTCAAAGTGTGTCCGACTCCGGCACATCAAGGTGTGTCCGACTCCAGTACGTCAAAGTTTGTCCGACTCCGGCACATCAAGGTGTGTCTGACATCAGTACGTCAAAGTGCGTCCGACTCCAGCCCGTCAAAGTTTGTCCGATTTCAGCACGTCAAAGTGCGTCGACTTCAGTATGTTAAAGTGTGTCGGACTCCGGCACGTCAAAGTGTGTCCGACTCGGCACGTCAAAGTGTGTCCGACTCCAGCACGTCAAAGTGTGTCGACTCCGGCACGTCAAAGTGCGTCCGACTCCAGCCGTCAAAGTGTGTCCAACTTCAGCATGTCAAAGTGCGTCCGACTTCAGTATGTCAAAGTGTGTCGGACTCTGGCACGTCAAAGTGTGTCCGACTCCGGCACGTCAAAGTGTGTCCGACTCCAGCACGTCAAAGTGTGTGCGACTCCGGCACGTCAAGTAGTGTCCGACTTCAGTATGTCAAAGTGTGTCCGACTTCAGCATGTTCAAAGTGTGTCCGACTTCAGATGTCAAAGTGTGTCCGACTTTAGTATGTCAACAGTGTGTCCAACTTCAGCACATCAAAGTGTATCCAACTTCAGTATGTCAAAGTGTGTCCAACTCAGTATGTCAAAGCTGTATCCAACTTCAGCACGTCAACAAGTAAATGTTCAACTTCAAGCACGTCAACGTGTATCCAACTTCAGCACGTAAGTATGTCCAACTTCAAGTATGTCAAAGTGTGTCCAACTTCAGTATGTCAAAGTGTGTCCGCGAGGTTCAGTTTGTCAAAGTGTGTCCAAACTTCAGCAGTCAAAGTGTGTCCAACGTCAGCACGTCAAAGTATGTCCAACTTCAGTATGTCAAAGTGTGTCAACTTCAGTATGTCAAAGTGTGTTCAATTCACACGTCAAAGTGTATCCAACTTCAGCACGTCAAATGTGTCCAACTTCAGTATGTCAAAGTGTGTCCAACTTCAGTACGTCAAGTATGTCCAACTTCAGCACGTCCAAAGTGTGTCACTTTCAGTGTAAAAGTGTGTCAACTTCAGTATGTCAAAAGTGTTTCCAACTTCAGTATGTCAAAGTGTGTCCACTCAGTATTCAAGTGTGTCCGACTTAGTATGTCAAAGTGTATCCAACTTCAGTATGTCAATGAGTATCCAACTTCAGCATTTCAAAGTGTGTCCAACTTCAGTTGTCAAAAGTGTGGTCCAACTTGTATGTCAAAGTGTGTCCAACTTCTAGTCAGTGTCAATGTCAAGTGTGTCCAACTTCAGCATGTTCAAAGTGTGTCCAACTCATATGTCAAAGTGTGTCCAACTTCAGTATGTCAAAGTGTGTCCAACTTCAGTATGTTCATAGTGTGTCCAACTTCAGTGCATCAAATTTGCTCCCATTTCCATTCATCCATTTTCCCTTTCATCCATTTCCCCAATCGTTCTGCTTTGCATAAGCATGGATTGCTGAATAGGAATGATCCACAACCACTGAGCGTCACACCTCCACAACCACCGACCTCACACCCCCCACTCTCGCCCCATCCGCCTTCCCTGGCCAACTTTAAATTATGTGGAGATCCAATAATATATTGTTACTGGGGCCGGTACGGTTTGCCGAGCACGACCGCTAGAGGGAGCAGTAGAGTCGCTCCACCGAACACACCGAATTGAGGTCGTGCCTTTTATGATAAGTCTTGAAAGGCATGGGTCCTTACTGGACATGAATCGCCAAGTAATCGTCGTACTGGGTAGGGTCAATTGCCAAACTTCAATATAACCTAATTTACCCACACGACAAAGCTACGGGGAATGCACCCAACCTTAGACGGACCTCAGCAGAACGAGCCGTTACCTGAGCCCGAACCGGTGTAACCCGAGCGGAGATTACAGGGCTCATGGACCAAATGAACAATTACGGCCTGCGCTATGTTCTCAACACACACCGTGCCAAGCCAATAAAGGAAGACAGAACGAGCTGGAACATTTTACAAGGGAGATTTATTTATAATGGGCGGGGAGCAACGCACAGAAGCAGAGTTAAGCGGAATACTGAAGGAAGTAGCAATTAGACAAGCACTTATGCAGTTTTACGTAATAGACTGGCCGCCACAAAAGCACACAATCGCACCCAAAAAAAATGGACCCGTCAAGGTCTTATTGGAGGCCTCCAGCTCGAGGAAAAGGCGAGCTGAGTCAGAGCCATTCTCGGACCTCTCCGCCTCGATGTCGGTCTTCGACGATCCGGTGTTGGCAGGACTCGAACCCGCCACACAAGCCGCTCCAAGCCCAGGCAGGCGATCCGTCGAGGCAGCTCGCAGCACACAGGCCACAAGAAAGACGCATCTGTGGCGGAACCCCCAGGAAGGCGACGACGTGCTTCCAGAAGCTCACAGACGTACGAAGACCGAAGACCAAAGACAACCACTCAACTCTCTACTTACTCTCGTTGCCACCGCTGCGCTTCTCTTCAGTCCCCTGCTCGCACTCCTCATTGAGCAGACGAGAACGCTCTATGCCCATATTTGGAGCCAAGACCAGAACGAAATGTTGCTGCCATATTTGGGCTAAGCAGAGCGCAACGACTTGTGCCCCATATTGTGGCGAAGCCAGCACACACGTCCAGAGGAAACCCGCCTAGCGCCTGGACTCCGCCCACGTACGTGCTGACATGCACGCGTGCAATGTGCGGTGGATGATGTAGTTTGGAAGGAAGTGGGGCAGTGTCGTTTGTTGTGGATTGGTAATTTAAATCCTAAACTTCAAAATAACTCACCGCGCACATACAACCTAATCCACCATTAAACAAGACGGGCGACCCTAACGTAGAAACACATACTTACCATTATAGCTGATCTATCGACTGGCTGTTGATGTGCAGATAAGATTCCAATTCGCAACAAATATTTAACGAATGTGAATGGGGCAGCTAGAAGAAGCACAAGTGGAACATCAAATAAAATTGGGTCATCTGGATTTTGATAAACACATATCTATTTATGATAAAGGTGAATAAGACTTTCTTTGATTGTCTCGCTCGCTTACTGTCTCGTTCCCATTTGTCTTGCCTCAGGCAATCACATCAGACACCTCCAGGACACCGCTGCACCATTCCCTTATGGTCCGTCTGACAATTCCCTTGTTATACAATCTTTGTTCTTTTTTTTAGACAACAAATGTCCAAATTTATCAAATGGCCATGTTTGTAATTTATCATTACACTCGATTAAAGGGAATGGCATATAATGTATTACTCACAAAGTGAGTAGCAATTAAATCAGCGTCACAGGGCAGCAGATTAAACAAAAATATTTTTTTCCTTGGAAAAAAATAATAAAAAAGACCAAAATGTCCCTCTTTGTCCTCAACTGATGGAGTTTTCAAAGCGTCTTTCTCCCTTGTAACAGGCAGATGTAAAACGAAAGCAGGGAATAAGTGGCTGAAACTTAACGAAACACCAATTATATTATCGCACAGGTGGTTCGACCCATGCCATTTGAAGCGAATACCAACTTTGCTGCGACTGCTCATCGATGGGAAAACAAAAAGGATTCCTGGGAGATTCTGCCCTCCATGCAGGGAATAACCAGCATCGCGATGTAACGTTAGCGTTCCGCCATGTGTGCCCGTGTGTACCCATGCGCAAACAGACCTTTTATTACCTCCGCCACGAAGTGGTGGAAAAAGATTGTTTTTCACCCCCTTTCTGTCTGTTTGTCTGTTGTTGTGTAGGATATCTTTCAAAAAGTTGCAGCGTGATTCTGGATGAACTTTGTTGGATCGGTTGATGTGTGGAAAGGCTAATTGATTCGATTGTGGTGAAGATCCGCAATCCAGATCACAATTTCTAAATCGATCTTGACAAAACTTTACCAAAGTTGTAGAGGTAGTCTGAACTCAGAAGCCTATTAATTTTTACGTCAAAGGTCAAAGGTCATATTGAGGTCAAATTTTCTAAAATCGACATTTTACATCCGATTTACTTGAAATATTGAACAGCATTTGCATATTGTGTCCACTGAATGGGGAACCAACTATTTTTGAGATGCAAAAGTCAAGGTAAACTCAAGGTGAAACTTCTAAAAGTCATCAATTTTAAAAACTGAAACATCATCAATTTACATCCTATTAACTGAAAGTATGAAACAGATTTCATATTGTGTCACTGAATTGGGAAACCAACTATTATTGAGTCAAAAAGGTCAAAAGGTTAAACTCAAGGTTCCAAAACTTCTAAAGTTGCAGATTCAATTTCATCTGAAATATAATCAATTTTCATCCAGTTCACCTGAGGCTATTATTAATGATTGTCAATTTTAATCTTGATGAAATGGACAATTTGATGTATCCATGGCAACCTTTGGAGAGGGGTGTGGATTTTGCAAGTAGCGTGCTCTTGCCACGACGCCTTTTTCTTGTTTGTTTTTACGCCTACAGGCCACCATTTTTAACCAATCTTCACCAATTGGTAGAGTTTGTCATAAGGAAAGAAGCTATTGTTTTGAGTCAAAGTTCAACAACTAAGGTGGTTATTTATAAAAATCCTCAATTTTCATCTGATTGACTTGTGAAATTTGAAGAGGATTTATTACTTCAGTCACTGAATTTCAACCACGCCAATTATTTGGTGAGTCAACATGGACCAAAAGGTCAACATAGGCCCAAGTTCAACACTAAGGTGGTATTTCTAAAAATCCTCTAAATAAATTATAAAATTTTCTAAATCTAAATAAAATTTTCTAAAATCCTCACAACCTGGATTTCTAAAATCCTCAACTTGGATTTTGAAGAGGATATATATTTCAGGTCACCTGAATTCAACCAGCCAATTATTGTGAGGCCAATTATATTAATTACAAAATTATTAATTATAAAATCATCGGCTAAAAGCCAATTATTAAAACCATCGGCCAAAAGGACCAACATCGGCCGAATTTAAAATTCGTCAATTTTCATCCGATTCACTTGAAATTGAAGAGGAGTTGCATATTGGTTCATTGAATTCAACCACAATTATTTTTTGGAGGTTCCAAATTTGTTTTATGGATTTGCAAGTATTTGCTGCTATGTATGACATCTCTTCTTGTTGTTTGTCTGTTTGTTTGTCCGCACCGAACTTAAGTGCTTTTTCTCCGCAAGCGCTTGTCGGATGGAGACAAAATTTTCCCATTGATGTGACGATCATGCAGATGCTTGCAATGATTAATTTAACGTCATTAGCCCATAGGTCACGTGGTTTGTGCAGCCATGTTGTAAAAATGGGAAAACTTTAAGACCTCTTTATCTCTGAAACCTGCACTAAAGGAAAAATTTAAACTTCGCACATAGGAATGAGCATGATTTTTGGCACAAAGTACAAAGGAATGAGCACAATTTTCTTTTAATGATGTCATGGGTGCCTTCGTTATGACATTCATAATTGCATAAGCACTACATCCGATCAGGATGAAAAACTTTTGAGGAGGGCAATCTAGGATAAAATGGTGCACAGCAAAAATAATTTGATGAGTCATTAGTCACATCGTTCGGCAGCCATATTGCTTTTTTTTTTTTTTAACTTCAAAAATCTTCTTCTCTGAAGTGGTGAAAACAGATCAGGCGGAACTTTTATGTATGACTTGCCATCCATGCAGGAACAAAAGCTTCCACATATGATGTCATAGGTCATATGGGTTGCGCATCCCAATTGGATTTACCCTAAAACCCATAAAATTCTTCTCCAGAATGCATGGACAGAATTCAAGGAGAAACTTCACACAAATTTCCTCAAGCTATAGGTGATACAAATTTGTAAGGAATAATTGATAGGTCACAGGTTTGGCAGCATATTGGATTGAAGAAAAAATGATTCATAATGTTTCTCTGGAATGCTTAATCAATCGAAGTGAAAACTTCACAATTATAATACAGTGAGATGGGGAATAAAGGTTTTAATTTCAACTTGATCGGAACACATGGTCGGGGCCAGTCAGAATTATTTAATTCTGTTTGATCTGGGTTTGTTTTGTTGTTTCAACTTTCTTTTTTCTTTTTTGTAAGAAGCCTCACTTGGCTTCCGATGGTTTTGAGGGTAGAGGAGTTAGCAGCTTGAAATGCAAATCCTATCGTACATTCCTCCTGTCGACTTCACTTTTATTTTGCTTGTTTTGGTTTCTTTGATTTCTCCAAGGTAGGACTGGTACCTCCCATATTGGTCTTTCCATTTGATTTGAATTGAATTTTATTTTAATCCCATTCTGAATATCTCTCTCT
>CM068957.1:96711294-96723511 GCA_035128595.1 Eptatretus atami | reverse complement strand
ACCCAATAATTAACTTGTTTTCTCCATCTCTTCATAATAAGGGTTTGTTGAAAATTTGATGACAAAAGCTCAAATAGTAAAAAAAAGTCACTGCCTGGACGGACACACACACACACACGCACGCACGCACACACACACACTTGCAGTGAAGGGCTAACTGAGGAACTTTGGTGCCATTTGGCCCATCATGCCTGTGCTACACCAACACCAGACACTATCGCCCATACACATTGCAAGCAAGCAAGTTCTGCCAATATCCCTGTTCTTCTCCATCTCCAATGCACCTAGATACCTATCTGATTCTAATTTAAACCTATCTATTCTTTCTGCTGCCACCACCTTTCTATTCCAAAGCATTAACTAGAAGGGCACTCGGTAGAGCGCCTACCTCCACCAGGCTGATTAATTTAAGTTTTATATCCCATTGATAGGCCGGATCTGGATTCGGACTTGAACTAAAATCTAAGCGCCTTGTTCTTGTCACCTAATCAACTGATCTACCAAGTTTCGTCCGAATCAGTCTATAACTTTTTGAGATATTGTGCTACATGTCGTTTTAGCCCTATCACTCAATGGTGTAAAATAACTTTTAAAATTATTGGATCCGGAATTGGATCTTCACCAAAATCGAATCAATTCTTCCTTCTTACATCCCAAAGCTGCCCACCAAGTTTCGTCCGAATTCGTCGATAACTGTTTGAGATATGGTGCTCACAGAAAAAAAAAACAGACAGGGCTATGTGAGCTTGAGCATCCGGGATCACAATGTGCAAGTTTGGTCACATGAACACCGAACTGCTTTGCTCTATCTCTCAGTGGTTTGGGAGACCTTTCCTGGTGCTTTGCTCGTGAGAGCAGCAGGAGCGTTTGGTGTGACGTAAACGACCGTGGGATGTTTCCTTATCGAGTCGAAAGGTGTGTCGACTCATTTCACAGAAAACAGTCATGCGGCATATATTACCCGATTCAGCTGATGGAGGATGTGGTGAATGCCCTAGCAAGTGAGAATATGAAAAAAAGGAGCACAAGGAACAAATAAACAAGAGACGGCTGGGAGGAGAAGAACATTCGAGAGCAGAAGTAGGGATCGACGATTCCACAGTCGAGAGAAAAGTGGGACAAAGTAGTTGAGGTGAGACGTGAACCCAGAAGTAGAAAGGGTAGCTGGACGCCGGTTTACTGGAGACTCCATTTGAATGGCTGAGTGGTTATTCAACATCATTCTCAGGGCCACTTCAGGTGGCCTGAGCACAGTTTCGTACAGTTTGTGTTCATGGCACAACGACTGTGTTTATGTCCCCAACGTTTCGTTGGTGGAGCTTGCTTTGTAATCTGCTAAGTATCGATTGATCAGGGTGGTATGTCCACCAAGGAGTCATCACATCACCATAATACCCTACCTCACCAACGAGTCATCACATCACTCCAACAAATCACACGTCACTCAGGTGTCATCAGTTAACCAACATGCCACATGTCACCAACGAGTCATCACATCACCAACGAGTCATCACATCACTCCAACAAATCACACGTCACTCAGGTGTCATCAGTTGACCAACATGCCACATGTCAACAACGAGTCATCACATCACCAACGAGTCATCACTTCACTCCAACAAATCACACGTCACTCAGGTGTCATCAGTTGAACAACATGCCACATGTCACCAAGGAGTCATCACATCACCAACGAGTCATCACTTCACTCCAACAAATCACACGTCACTCAGGTGTCATCAGTTAACCAACATGCCACATATCACCAACGAGTCATCACATCACCAACGTGTCACCACGTCATCGACACAGTTTACATGGTTACAACGCCACCCTTGTACAAACCATCTTGGGCAACATTTTCATTCAATTATTACATCCGCCACCTAAGGTGGACAGAGGTTATGTTTTCACCCCTGTTTGTTTGTCTGTGAACAGGATATCTCAAAAGGTTGTGGACGGATTCAAAAGAAATTTAGTGGACAGGATGGGTGTGTGACAAGGACGAAACGATTAGATTTTGGTGAAGATCTGGATACGGATATGGCTACTGGAATATTTTTAAGTGATTCTTAGAGAGAGGATGAGAGACAGACAGACAGACAGACAGACAGACAGACAACAGACACACAGACACACCACAGTAGGTGTGACACAGTCAGCACCACATCAGTAGGTTGATGACACACAGACACACCATCAGTAGGTTGATACACACCAGACACACCTAATCAGTTAATCGGGGGTTGATGACACCAGACACCCCATCAGTAGGTTGGATGACACCAGACACACCATCAGTAGGTTGATGACACACAGACACCACCATCAGTAGGTTATGACACACAGAACCCCCCTCACAGATGAGTACACCAGAACACCATCAGTAGTGATGTACACACAGAACCACACCATCAGAGGTTTTCGTATGACAACACACAGACACACACGCATCAGTAGGTTGATGACACACAGACACACCATCAGTAGCATGTTGATGACACACAGACCACCCAGTAGGTTGTGACTGAAACACACAGACAACACCATCAGTGGTTGATGACACACAGACACACCATCGACGTAGGTTGATGACACCAGACACACCATCAGTCAGGTTGATGACACACAGACACACCATCAGTCAGGTTATGACACGACACACAAGGTGTATCAAGCACCATAGTAGTTGATGACACACAGACACACCATCAGTAGTTGATGAACACAGACCACCATCAGTAGGTGATGACACCATCAGACAACACATCAGTAGGTTGATGACACACAGAACACCATCAGTAGGTTAAATGACAATTCAGACACACAATCAGTAGGTGATGACACACAGACACACCATCAGTCGGTTGATGACACACAGACACACCATCAGTCGGTTGATACACACAGATCACACGCATCAGTAGGTTGATGACACACAGACACACCATCAGTAGGTTGATGACACAGACACAGACACAGACACAGAAACTATATCCAGCTTATCTCAAAAAGTTATGGATGGATTCAGACAAAACTTGGTGGGCACGTTAAGTGTATGACAAGGACGAATTAATTCGATTTTGTTGAAGATCCAGATCCGGATATGAGGTCTTTTTTTTAAAAATCGATGAAGTGATTCGTCACCATTGAGTGATAGAGCCAAAAACGCCACACAGTATATCACGATCTCCCAAAATTGTTGTGGACGGATTCGGTCGAAACTCGGTGGATGAGTTGGTTTGGTGAGAATAACAAGCAGATTCGATTTTGATTCAGGTCCGGATGCAGATCCAGCCTATCAGTGGGATACAAAACGTAAACTGGTCAGCCTTGCGGAGGTATGCGCTCTACTGAGTGCAATTATTATTCTAGTTGCTTTATATCCAAGTATCGTATCGAGGTTCAAAGAAGAGCATTTATTTAAGAGAGATTGCAAATCAGAAAGTATAACATTCTCTATTCTGTACTCGTGTCCGGATATAGATATACTACTTTTTAAAATATGATATTATTTTTGGAAGATGAAAACATCAGTAAGTTCAAAAAAAATTGAATATGTTTAGACTGCTATTCCACACATGACTGTGATATTATTGTTACGGCTGCGGAAATCCAAATCCGCATTACACCATGCAGGTCCCTGGTGAGATATTTCTTAATACATGTTGGTTAGCCCAACCCATTGTTTAGAGGGAATTAATGTGATTCATTCGGCTGCGACTTGAGTGGTTAGCGTTTTTCTGTTAGTTTCGAACCAACCACACCAACGCCACACCAACACAAACAACGCCAACCAAGCCACCACCCAACAACCCCTCCGCCACCCTCACAACCACCACACCATCTTCCCACACTCCACACCAACGAACCCAATCTCCGCGTCCACGTACGACGGTTTCCGCGTTGAAACCGTCGACGCGAGGGGGAAGGGAGAAGTCCCCACAGCGGCGCGCGGTTTTTCCCGCTAATTCCTCCTTGGCCCGGCGCCAAGACGGCTTCGCCTCGCCCCCACAAGACGCAGTGGGAGGGAACGAGAGAACGCCCCTCTCGAAGCGCCTCGAAGAAGGTGGAGCCGAGAACGGGCGGGGCGCGGGATATAGAAGCGGAGCGCGATGAGGTTGTGGTGGTCGGGGACTTGTTCGGTCGTGAGCGCGGGGGCGGGGCGCTCGAGGGGCTCGGGCGCGCGGCGCGCGGCGCGTCGGGCGCGTCCCCGGCAGCGGCACGGCGCCACAGACAAACACCCAGGAAGTCGCGGACGTTCCATTGCTTCTTGGGGGTCGGGAACGGCTTGGGCCCGGGGAGCGGACAGGGGGAAGGCGCCCTTGGTCGGACGGTGCGGCCGGCGATTGCGGCTGCTTGGGTCTGCATAAAGTGCTGTAACGAAGGCGTTACACGCGATGGCGGGAAAAAAGCCGCCGGCCGCCCGTCCTGAACCCACGGACAAAACCAGCCGCATAATGTGCGGATAAGTATGCCGCAGTGTAAGGAATCGGTCGATGGACTACTAACACCCTCCCCCTCGAGAAATCACCCTGCGCGATAGAGGGTAATGATGCCAAGTGGATCTGTAAGAGAATGCCCACGCACGCTAATGTTAAATCTGCCTTTGCCATGCCATCTACTTTTTCTTCCGTTGGTCACTTCATTCCTACCTCGGTCTCATTTGACGATTCATGCCTTCTTTAGTTCGTAATTATCCCTTGCAGGAACTCGTGAGCTCGGGGAAACTGAAGCAATACATCTAGCTTCGACGACGAATCTCTAACTGAGGCACAGTCAAGCGCAGGATTAAGGAGACCTGGAACGTTCAGAAACGTCACGGCAAACGTACATCTTCACCCTCCTTTTGTCATGAGTTCCAGTTTACAATCATGAAGTTTTGACTCTTCCTCTCTCTTTCTGGCTTGTTATCTTGTGCCAAACCCTCCTACCCCACCTGTTCTATCTCGATGCACCTTGCATTTTCTTCTCACTTGCAGAAGAATTTCGTACTTCTTGATGGACAAACTGGAAGGTGAAGTCAAGGAGGTCCAGCGCAACATTGATCAGTTTAAGAAACCTGAGGAAGGGAGCAGGTTGATGCCTTATCAACCATTGATGTCAGAGCTGGAGAAATGGACGAACAGGCAGAGCATGCTGCTGAAGAAGAAAGCAGGAATCATTGAGAAAATCTGGGAACGCGGGCTCTCTTCCTCAAGATGCTTTGAGAAATTATCCGACTGACTCAAACAGGTAATAAAGAGGTAGTCCGGTCATAATGCTGAACCCTCCAGTGGTTTCCTGTACCTAAGCGAATATTGAACATTTCATAAGCTTCCCAATTTGACATCACTTTTCTCTTTCTCTCATACACTTAAGCCTCTTTAAAAAGCTGGAACGATTGCAATCCAAGACTGCAAAAAGTTATGGTCATGTGCATAAGAAGCCGGCCTACGAACCAGGTTGTGAATGTTTTCGGCAGGCAGAAGAGAAGCCATGAAAGAGCAGCGAGAGCTCGGATCCGTCGATGGTTACAAGTCCATCCATGAGCTGAAGATGAATGTCTTGAGCTCCGCAATCCACCCCGGAGGCCATTTTCCAGCTAACTTACCTTCAAGCAGTGACGTTGTCAAGTTTTGTATGCCTACTCAACCAGCCGAAAAGTCGCTCCCTGAGGCATGTTTTCAGGTTGGCCGAGTGCGTCCAATGGTTCCCTTTCAACATATGATGTTCTCCGGTGCAACTGCTTGTATGATACATCATCGGTCATTCGTGTCGGGCAGCCATATTTATAATTTTTTTAAAGAAAGAAAAACCTTTAAAATCATTGTTCCTCCATACGTACCTGAACAGGAGATCGAGGCAAAATTTTACCAGGATTAATGATCTGCCTATCCAGTAAAGGAGAGGAATCAACAAAAGTTTCACCTCCCTTTCGACGGACTGACCTCACCTACGGTCCCTTGAACAGGCCTATCCTGGATTTACACTAAGACCTCTCGAAATCTTATTCTCCAGAACGGGCTTGACGGTTCAAGGGGGAACTTTACAATATGGTCCCTAAGCCTGGGGCATACCAGGCGGTGTCCCCACGATAAATTAATAGGATCTCAGGATGGCCGTATTGGCCAGGACTACCTCTGCAATTGACTGGCAAAGATATCTTACCAAGTTTCTCTTCTCTTGACGGCTATCATCGACTCGATCCGTGAACCCACACAATATATCCCAAAGAATGCTGCATTTAGTGTGAAAATGATGACGATCATACAGTCACGTGGTTTGCCGCAGTTCATCGTTGGATAGAAAACACACCTTGTGCCGATTAACAACAAGACAACTTCAACAAACCTGATACGCACCGATCTCAATTAGAGGGCAGAACTGGTAAATTTATTGAAGTGTATAACTAGTCAGTGTGGTTCAGCGCGCCATATTGAATGAAATGAAAACCTTCGAAAATCTTCTCCAGAACGGACGTTACTCGAGTTGATCTGAAACTTCGCACACATGAATATAAGGGTGTAAAATGGTGACAATGGTATAGGTACATGGATGGCAGCGATGAGTTAAAAAATACATTTAATTAAGTAAACCTTTAAAAAATCTACTGCTCCAAGAAACACACTGGACAATGCGAGGGAAACTGTCCACACATGTTCACTTCCCCAAGCCGTGGGGATACCAGGCGGTTTTGGTAGGTTTATTTATGCGTATACCATGTCGAGGGTTCAGTGTAAGAGCTAACACCCGACAGTGTAACAAGGCCAGGAGACAAGAGTGGCGGTGAGAGGAAAGCCACAGAAATAGTGGGGACAGAGCACAATTAGGAGATTTGTGAAGAGGACGAGGGATGAAGCGGGACACGTGGAAACAAGGATGGTTTATGACAGGTACTTTCAAAGAAAGGAAAAAACCAGGGAATTGAGGAACGTGGGTTTGGCAGAGGGATAACAGGGTAAGAAAATCATCGTTCTGAATGGGGAAGACAAGATTGGTGGAGAAGTTATTTTGGAAGGACCGGAGCGAGGAGTTGGATTGAAAGAGTGTGTGAGAGGTGGTTATACAGATGGGAAAAAAGAGGAATGAAAGAGTGAAAGGTGACAATAATCTTGATTTATGGCAGTCTTCACGAAGATGGTTTTTGGTGCGACCGTTGGGCAGTTCGTGCTTGGTGTTGAATTAGATGGCTAGAAAAGTGCGGTGGCGTGTGGAGCATCCCTCCAATGACCGAGGTCCTGAGTTCAAATTCCCTTTTCTGTGAATTAATGGTCAGGCTGGGTTGACTCAGCCTGTCATCCTTCCGAGCCGGTCAAAGGACAAGGAAGATGGAACCAAAAAAGAGAAAAAGAGGTACCAGGCTTAGCTGGGTATCCATGCGTTGGAATGGGTGACCCAAAACGACTGAATTGTGCCCAACTAGCCAAGGAGAAGAACTGCTCTCCGGAAAAGCGCTAGCCAACACTACAATGCAGGCGAGATATGATCCACAACGGTCAAGAGATTGAGAGCATCACTCACGCGAACCCAAATAGAGCGGGGACAGTCACCGACAGATGCAAGGGGGGGGGGGGAGGGGAGGCCAGAGAGGGAAAGACGGGTAGAAGACATAAAATCTAATCCGAACCATGCCTACCAATGACAGAAGAGTGAGAGGCGAGATCATCAAGAGGGACTCAGCTAGTTTCATCGCCGCGGAATCAGAACAGTGGAACCAAATAGGATCGCTAAAAGCCTTGGTTTTATTTGTTTTTGTGTTGTGTGGCTGTACTCGATTTAAAGTTATATTAGCTCCTGGTTTTAGTTATTTGTTTTTTTTTTTGTTTTTCCATAGCGTCGAGACGGTCGAGTGCAAGTGTTGGCAGGCGGAAGCACCACCCAGATATAGAGGGGAAGAAAAAAAAACAGACCGTTAATGAAAAGACGAGAGAGAGGGGAGGAGATACACAAAGACAGAACCGAGGACCAAAAGGACCAAAATATACAAGGAACGGAGCGAATCACCAAAAAACTACTGAGCAAGTACTACAATCGAGCTGCGGTAGAACTGAGCATGAAAGAAGCTTGTGTACGGTGGAAGGAAGTTAGAACGCTCAGAGTAAGACCGCAGCAATTAACACAAAAGATTAACCAAAAAGCACCAGTAGAAGACAGAATGGTCCCAAGATAGGACCTACAGGTAATAGGCCAGTCGCGTGACTGCTTTGGAGGCCGCTTGGGATGTGACTTCCCATCAGATTGTGCAGATAGTGGAGGCCCAGAAAGAACTTGAGCGATAGTAGAAGAGACTATCCTATCAAAAGTGGGATTGTGAAATGCGAAAAGTAGTAATGGCAACACATCGTATACACAGTGCCTGTGCGAAAGGTTCGGAGAGACGATAGGGTGAGAGTGTGAGGATTTCGAAGAAGTGTGAACGATCTGGTTCAGAGGTGTGACTTGCTTCGCTGTGATTTTATCGAGGTATCGCAGGGAGTGCAATGAGAACTGCTGCGTGAGCAAGCAGTATCTGAGGTAGATGCAAGACTGAGAAGGAATGACCATTGAGAAGGCGAGTGGAGAGGGGTTAATCAGCTGAAAAGATGCAGTGGGAAATTTTGCAGAGAGGAGAGAAAACAGTCGCAAAGTATCAGCTTGAATGTATAATCAGAGTTAAAATGAACTAGGGCAACAGAACGATACCTTGAGGAACTCCAGCCTAGGACGATGAGATAGGGAGGGCGGAGATGGAAATGACTGCAGCAGCTCTCAAGATGACGAGGAAACATCACTAAGATGACGCTTATAGAGCGGAAGGGACGTCGGCGGGGCGCAATGAGTGACGATGTACGTGATAGGAGAGACTATGCCATAGTGAATAGAGTGTACTTGAGAGAGCAGGTAGTGAAAGGAACAGAAACCACACACACACACAGAGGTAGTGGAGGATAAGGGGTGAGCTCGCGGACTGGGTAGAGACCCGGTGTGAGCAGCTGGATGGCGCCTCCAGGAACGAGGGGAGGGAGTATGCCCCCTTGAGGCGAATCACGACCGGTGGTTCGGTCGTGCTTTGCGGAGTTGAAGGTGTCTGTGGATAGGTGCACGTGTAGCTTGGGGGTATAGAGGCCCGGGAACCCTTGGGGTGGACAAATCCCCAGTGTGGTTGTCCCGGTGTGTGTGGTGCAAGGGGTGAGTGTGTCCCCGTGTGTGGAAATGACCCCGTGTGTGAGTGGTGGGGTGGCAAGTGTGGCGGAGTGCGTGCCTCCCAGCACGCCGTGTGTGGATGAGACCCCAGGGTGTGTGCCCCCACGTGTGCAAGTGGAAGGCCGTGTGTGAGTGAGCCACGTGTGCGAGGGGTGGCATGCGTGGGTGAGCGGCCGAGTGTGAGAGAGACCGTGTGTGTAAGGTCTCTGTATGTGAGGGAGATGTCGTCGGCATGCGGGAGCATGCAGCCGCGTCTCCCGGGGTGAGTGTGTTGGAGTGGGTCGTGCGTCGTGACACGCAGGTGTGCGTGGGTGGAACGGAGACGACGCGACAGAGGACAAAAGCGAATAGCGGCTGTAGCTATTGTGGGAACCGCGCCGGGTTCACCCAGCAGCGACGCGAGGTCCGTGCTGTGCAACGCACGAGACCCCCACGTGCTCGCTTGCGGGAGTGAAGCCCGGTCCGGAACGCCAGCAGTGGATTTGCCGATCCGCGGACGGACAAAGTTTAGGCAGGATTTCGAATTTGGACCGGGTTCTCCACGCGAGCGTGTGTTAGGCTCCAACGGGCGAGCACATGTGTTCGCGTGGGGAGCCCCTCGGAGTGTGAGGTTTGCTTTTGGGGGTGCGCAGGGTGACGTCATGGCTGCATGTGGGGGTTGGAATCCGGCAGGAGGTGAATCCCTGCCGGATGTACCGTCCAAGAGGGACGAGGTACACGTAGCTGCATGACGTCACGGGCAAGGTGCAAAGGGCGCGAGCTGTGAGTTGCCGCGCTGGTGCTGCGCAGAATTTGAAAAAAAAAAAAATTAACAAAAGCAAGCCTCACTTTCGGGTGAACAGGGATTTTCCCGGGCAAGGGTTTGCCAGACCGCATCAAAGAGAGGGCGAACAACGAGATCCTCGTATGGATGGATAGGCGTCTGAATTCATGTGCTGGTCAGCTTATCGCCAGTCATATTGGAGGAGGATGTGACGCAAGTGTTTGTTGGGATTCAACTGCATTGGAGTTAATTAGTCTCTTTATGAGGTAAGTGCATCATCGATCGTCGGCGCCATCCTCGCATCTTGAGTTGGTCGCTGTAGATGTGAGTGCGCGATTATTCGCTGTGTGCCAAAGGATTGGTGTCTGAAGACCTGCCTTAGGTGAGGCCAGTGGTACTGTTGACTGTGTGGATGCTGTCTCTCGCACGCTATAACCATGCTGACGTTATGCGATAGCTGTGTCAAAGACGTGAGTTATTAAAGGACGAACAAAGTTTCGTATTTTTTTTTTCCACTATTCCCACTGTGAATCATAGTAGCAAGAGATGCATGTTCATCATAAGGCGTAGCTGAGGGACTACTGTGTACAGTGTAAACGGCATTAAGCTAAAGCAGGCAGACTTTCCTTGCCCGCATGCAGCTGGTACTGTGGTCGTTAGTATTTTCGAGTTTCACCGAGCTACAGTAGGTCGACTAAGCTGGAGGCTCAGCGGGATTGGCCAATGACTTGTTAAGCTCGAGAATCGTGGACTACAGTCAGTGAGTGTTGCGACAACTAAAAAAGGCGGCAATGGGGAAGTGAAGCGTGCGATATGTGCATTGTTCATTTTGCGAGGATGTAAGTGTTAATTAGTGATCTCGGTACTGCTCTAAGGCCCGGAGTCAGTGTGTTGTTTCATAAGTTGAGCAGTTTAGTCTAGGAGGTAGTTTATGCTAATACACATTTGAAAAATCCGCAAGATTCCGTTTGTTATGTGGGGGAAGTGTAGGACTCGAACCCCGATTTTTGGACAGGGTCAGCAGGAGCCACTGTTGACGGGGGGGCGTTAGGCTGCCGAAAGTGAGGTAGCGCGTTCCTATCTGCATTACGGTTTTGTTGGCACGTCTGGTACCTATACTTGACGCCACTTCGCAAGCTGGAGCACTAGCTCAATATCTCGCGCACCGTCACTGCGTAGGCTGCATCAAAGGCCTGAACGAGGCCTGTATCAGGGGAGGGCGTCACTTCGGGCCATGCATTGACTGCTTAGCCATGGAGTTGGGGCTACGTCGTAGTCGCGCATGCGCTTAGAATTCAGGATGCGGGGGCATCGGGGCTGCAGCGCGTTTGCCGCTGAAACATGTAGCAGATGTTCGCTCGTGTCTCTACAATTATTTCTGTTCATTATACTACCCTCACTTCAGCTGAGTAGCAGGCAATACAGACGAAAGAAAATAATAAGAGACAACGTTCCTCCTGAAAAATCACGCGGGCCGCCATGATAGTTTGAGAAGGATACGGGCGCCGACACTCGCCGCTTTTAAGCTGTGATGCCAGCCTGGGTACTTGGACGTATCCTCATGACGCGCAGTTTCAGCATTGTGGGTCTAGGTGTCTCTCCCACCTACTTTTACACAAGGCGAGGTGGTGAGTCTTATCTAAGATGAGCTGGTGGCTCGGTGTGATCAGTGTCAAGAACTGGAGTGCCCGATGTCAGCACGTACGTAGCGGGAATCCCTCCCCTTCTCCACGACCCCTCTCACTCCCTTTGCCTTCCCCTCCCCTCACACTTCTTTCCCCTCCGCTTCATGCCTTCCCTCTCCCCGTCCTCCTCACTTGCATAGTGGCCCCCATACGCACCACAGCCCCCGCCTCCGGTCCGTCGTTCGCCTACCCGCGTCGCCCGCGCGTCGGGACCTTGGAACCCTATCTTTGCCTATTGCTAACCTCCGGGCCCACGACTCGCGGGAAATTCATCGGTCTGCACCTACCTCTTCGCTATCGTCTCCGGAGCTCGCCGAGGCCTCGGCTCTGCTACCTTTCGCTCTCGTCCTACCCCTCCAGTGCGGACACCAAGCGGATCTGGCCATATGCGCTTTGTACGCTACCGCTCCACTCTGCATCCTGCTCTCCGTCTAGAGTGTTTCTTGCGCCTGCCCGGGGCTAGCTCCCTCTCTCCCAACACGCCTATCCTATCATGTCCAGGGATAGGTGTAGATTAGGAAGTTACCCCTCCGCCCATCTATCCCTTCGCCGCGTTGTGGATACCCTGGCTCCGTTGGGACCCCCTGGATTTCGATCTCTCTCT
>CM068957.1:96680964-96711269 GCA_035128595.1 Eptatretus atami | reverse complement strand
AGAAAATTAATTGGGTGACGGAGACGTGCACGAAGGAAATAAAAATAGGGAGTGTGAGAAAAAGACTTCAAGACATGACGAAGAGGTTGATAACCTGGGACTGGAGGTAAAAACGGAGACAGAGAACTGGGAAGGCGGATAGACAACCACAAGGCAAGCGGAAGAACAGTTGGAAGCCAAAGCAAGGTCGGAGTGTGCGGAGATGAGAAAGGAATTGGAAAAGAAAACTGAGTTACAGGAACACCAAAACAAAGAGACAGAACTACAAAACAAACTGAGAGTGTTAAAAGAGGAACAAGAAAGAGTACTGGAAGAACAAGGAATGAGACAGGAGAAAGAAATCTGTCAGTTGAAAGAAATGACGAGATTACAGAATGAGGAACAAGAAAGACAGTGGAATAAAAAACTGAAAGAGTATGAATTTGAAACTGAACGACAAAAGAAAAGAATAGGTTGGAATACGAGGAGAAGTTGAAGGAGCAACGAATGAAGCAGGAAGGAGAAATGAGGAGATGAAGGACACAACGAGATTGGAGAGGGGAAGAACGAGAGGAACAATGGGATAGAAAACAAAAAGAACATGAAGCCGAGGTTGACCAATTGAAAGAAAAGGCAAGGCTGGAGTGTGAGGAGATAGACAAAGAACAGCGAATGAAACACAAAAGGGAAATTAACCACATGAAGAAAACCATGAAACTGCAGAAGGAAGGGCAGGAGAAGAAACAAGGAAGAGTAATGAGACAGCAGCAAATGAAACACAAAAAGAGATTAACCAAATGAAGCAAACCATGAAACTGGAGAAGGAAGGACAGGAGAGGAAGCAAGGAAGGGTAATGAGAGAACAGCGAATGAAACACAAAAAAGAGATTAACCAAATGAAGCAAACAACGAAACTGGAGAAGGAAGGACAGGAGAGGAAGCAAGGAAAGGGTAATGAGAGAACAGGAATGAAACACAGGAAGAAATGAGCCAATTGAGAAACGATGAGAGTGGAAAATGAAGAGCAGGAGAAACTGTGGAGAGAAAACAAAAACAATACGAGTTTGAAATTAATGAACTGAAGGAGAGAGTAGAATTGAAGTCCAGAGAGATGGAAAAACTCCAGCAAGAAACAGAAACTAATAAATGTATAGAGACGCGAGACAGAAAAAAGTAGAGGAGAGACTGCATGATAATGACGGGGTGAAAGGAACAGAAACACACACACAACACAGAGGTAGTGAGGATAATGGGGTGAGCTCGCGGACTGGGTAGAGACCCGGTGTGAGCAGCTGGATGGCCGCCTCCAGGAACGAGGGGAGGGAGTATGCCCCTTGAGGCGAATCACGACCAGGTGGTTCGGTCGTGCTTTGCGAGTTGAAGGGACGAGTGCTGTGGATAGGTGCACGTGTAGCTTGGGGGTATAGAGGCCCGGGAACCCTTGGGGTGGAACAAATCCCCAGTGTGGTTGTCCCGGTGTGTGTGTGCAAGGGTGAGTGTGTCCCCGTGTGTGGAAGTGACCCCGTGTGTGAGTGGTGGGGTGGCAAGTGTGCCGGAGTGCGTGCCTCCCAGCACGCCGTGTGTGGATGAGACCCAGGGTGAGTGCCCCCACGTGTGCAAGTGGAAGGCCGTGTGTGAGTGGAGCCACGTGTGCGAGGGAGGTGGCATGCGTGGGTGAGCGGCCGAGTGTGAGAGAGACCGTGTGTGTAAGGTCTCTGTATGTGAGGGAGATGTCGGTCGGCATGCGGGAGCATGCAGCCGCGTCTCCCGGGGTGAGTGTGTTGGAGTGGAGTCTGTGCGTCGTGACACGCAGGTGTGCGTGGGTGGAACGGAGACGACGGCGACAGAGGGACAAAAGCCGAATAGCGGCTGTAGCTATTGTGGGAACCGCGCCGGGTTCACCCAGCAGCGAGCGCGAGGTCCGTGCTGTGCAACGCACGAGACCCCCACGTGCTCGCTTGCGGGAGTGAAGCCCGGTCCGGAAACGCCAGCAGTGGATTTGCCGATCCGCGGACGGACAAAGTTTAGGCAGGATTTCGAATTTGGACCGGATGGTTCTCCACGCAGCGTGTGTTTAGCTCCAACGGGCCGAGCACATGTGTTCGCGTGGGGAGCCCCTCGGAGTGTGAGGTTTGCTTTTGGGGGTGCGCAGGGTGACGTCATGGCTGCATGTGGGGTTGGAATCCGGCAGGAGGGTGAATCCCTGCCGGATGGTACCGTCCAAGAGGGACGAGGTACACGTGCAGCTGCATGACGTCACGGGCAAGGTGCAAAGTGCGCGAGCTGTGAGTTGCCGCGCTGGTGCTGCGCAGAATTTGAAAAAAAAAAATTAACAAAAGCAAGGTCACTTTCGGGTGAACAGGATTTCCCGGCAAGGGTGAAAGACCCCCTGCCTGGGCACAGGATGAACTAGCTAGGGGGAAGGTTAGTGTTAGTTAGACCGACTTCATGGGGCAGGGTAAGTCCTCATGGAGTCCGTGGAATGGATTAGTTAGAGGGATGTTGTCAGATTTAGGTTGGGAAATGGATTTTAAAGATTTGGAGGACAGTGACAGACTGTGGATGTGTAGTGGGACGTAGCTTAGCTACGTAGTGTTAAAAGGGACGTGCTGTATGGTAAGGACGACGGGAGCACGAGGTAGTTAGGGGAGGTAGAGTAGCAGGAATGGCAGGATTCAGCGCTATGAGTTGGTGAGTGTGTGGGAAACATGTTGAGTGAGTGAGGCCGCGGGTCTGTGTGAGTGGAGCGAATGGGGAATGCATGGTGCGATGAGTGATTGGGGGGAGGAGTGACTCCCGCCCAAGGGACCCCGGGGTCAGTGTAGAGTGAGTTAGCTGGGTTAGTTAAATTGAAAAATGGAAGTCGTTTTGTTGTTGGTGGGAGTGTAGGCTCGAACCCATTTGGAGGGGTGCAGGAGCCCTGTTGACGGGCTGGGAGCGTGGCTGCGAAAGGTGAGTATCGCTGAGTGGGTACCCCGGGCACCGGGCTAGTCGGCCGTGGTAGGCCAAGGGCCCATGGGGGGCCGGGTTAGCATAGTGGGCACGGGTGCGCCCGCTTGGTGCGGGGGCCCGGAGCGCCGTTAGCCGCGTGGGCAGTGTCGTGGGCACGGGTGACCCTCGGAAAGGGCCCGGGGCGCCAGCCTGCCACGTGTGCGTTTCAGGGGAGTTGCCATGGGGCACTCCCTGGTGTTTAGGGAGCTGGTAGGCTCGGAGGCAGTGTAGTGCCCGGGGTGCCATTGTAGGGATTCGGCAGAGGGTCGTGCCTGCCAAAGGGAGCCACGCGTCCCAGCCACGAAACCGTGCAAGGGCACGAGGGAAAATTCGAGGGCGAGGCCGAAACTGTAAGGACACCAACACAGGCGATGGGAATCTGGTTGTTAGAACCAATAGCTTAAGCGAGAGGCGCTTGTTGAAAGCCCCGGGTAGTTTAACAGTTAAATGGATAGGGTAGATTAGGAAGTGTACCCCTCCGCACCATCCATCCCTTCGCTCTCGTTGTGGGCCGCTGGACCCACTTTGGGTTGTAGATCGCTGAACTCTGGGAGGCCATCTTGAGGCTTGGTGGGCCTCGCATAGGACGCTAGCTCTCCTTATTCCCCTCCGGGAAGGGAACGTAGGGGTTGGGAGTAGGCTAGGGGACGATAGGTTAGCCGAACAAGGACGATAAAGGGGTTAGGGGACGATTTATAGTGGGGAAGAGGGTGAAAATAAAAACAAACAAAAAATAAGTTGGGGCTAAATTGGGTTGTTACAAATTAAGGGAGTGAGTATGGACAGTGACAGGCAAAGGCGATAGGTGGGAGGGAGACAGTAGGTAGGTCCGAGCCCGCCTTCTGAGAGTGGCCAGCACCACCGCACTCCTCCACCAACCTGCACTGCACGGCAAAGAGGCCGGCCAACTTCATCGGCAGCTGTTGTTTTGCTGCAAGGCCTGTGCCGGCCCGTTCGTCCGCCGGCTGTGTTTGCCTGCAGCGGCCTTTTTTCTGCAGGCTGTGTTTGCCTGCTCACCTTTGCCATGCCTTGCCTGCCTGCCCTTGCTTTGGCCCATGCCCACTGCCCTCATCAGTTTGCCCCCGTTCTGTTTTGATTTGCCCCCCCTTTCATTGCCATGTGCGCCAGGATCAACAAAGCAACAGTTTGCAAGCTGCAGGAACTGTCCTGTTGGCAGCTGCAACACGGCCTGCAGTGGCGGCCCGTGCACCGGTTTTCGTTTGACTTCTTTTTCCTGCAGAGTCCATTGATCCTGGCCATGGTGTAGTGTAAAATTATAAGGTTAAGTTGTTAAGTTGTGTATTGTAAATATGAGTGCGCCCCGGCATGTCTGTTTAGCGCCGGCAATTTTTTTAAGTCGTCTGTATGAGTGAGTTTGTTTAGTTAGTTACTCAGCCCTCAGGTTATTATTTTGGGGACACGAATACCATGAATGTCGCACTCAGGGATCCGTAGGTAAAACGTACTAGGGGAGAACTACACATGATGGCACACGATAATTTGACGACTCGGGACGAGTCTGTAAAAAGGGGAGGGGGTAGTGTTACGGCTGTGGAAATCCGCATTACACCATGCAGGTCCGTAGGTGAGATATATTTCTTAAGTACATGTGTAGTTAGCCCAAACCCTTGTTTAGAGGGAATTAATGTGATTCATTCGGGCTGCGATACTTTGAGTTAGGCGTTTTTCTGTTCTTGCTTTATTTTCGAACCAACCACACTTCAACGCCAACAACGCCAACAACAACAACGCCAACCAAGCCACCACTCCAACAACGCCAGCACCGCCACCCTCACAAACCACCACACCATCTTCGCCACTACTCCACACCAACGAACGCCATCCTCCGCGGTCCACGTACGACGGTTTCCGCGTTGGAAACCGTCGAACGCGAGGGGGAAGGGAGAAGTCCCCACAGCGAGGGCGCGCGGTTTTTCCCGCTAATTTCCTTCCTTGGCCCGGCGCCAGAACGGCTTCGCCTCGCCCCCCACAAGACGCAGGTGGGAGGGAACGAGAGGGAACGCCCCCCTTCTCGAAGCGCCTCGAAGGAAGGTGGAGCCGAGAACGGGGCAGGGCGCCGGGCGTATAAGAAGCGGAGGCGATGAGGTTCTGTGGTTCGTTGATGTCTCGGGGTTCGTTGAGGTTCTCGGGTTCGTTGATTTCTCTGGGGTTCGTGATTTCTCTTGGTTCGGCGCTGGCTCGCTTCTCTCGGTTCGGCGCTGGCTCGCTCTCTTTGGTTCGGCGTCCTCGCTTTCTCACTGGGTTCGGACGGTCGCCAAGGACTCAAACACCTCAGGGAAGTCGCGACTTCCATTTCTTTTGGGTTTTGTGTGAACGTGTGTGTGTGGCGCCGTGTCTGATAAGTAGTCAATTGTGTAAGTGGTCCGTGTGTCCGCGTAATCGGTTGTAGCTCTGCGTCATCGTTGCGTTTGTCGTTCTTTTCTTTTATGTGATATATGTGCATTATACAATTATAATTGTTGCTGTGAATACTACCTGCTTTATGTGTGCTATTTGTGTCTGTCTGTGAATTAAACGTGCTTCTGTTGAATTCTTCCCCCGTTTCGCTGCGTCCTTCCTTCGTTGGGTCTCCATTGTTTCATGTAAAGGGTTCGTCGTGGGCTAATCCGCCCGATAATTAATCTGAACCGTCAAGGCCGACGATAACACCGCTCGGTTATCCGTTAGCATGGAACGGGTCGCTAAGCGGCCCGTGTCCGAAGTCGGCCTGTGGCGAGGTACAACCCCTCGGTAGGTTACCCGTGCGGGTATTTAGGTATATCGACTTTCGGCGATTCACCCTATTCCGCGCGGGTAGAATGCGGACTGGGTTGTGGTGAGGCCGAAAGGTCACCCGTGACTGGATCCCGGCGTTAGCCGGGAGGGTCACGACTGAATTCTCCGTCCGGTGGCGACGCGATGGGCGAGGCGGTCGCGATTCGAGTCACGTGGCCGATCGCACGCCGACGGGCGCGAATTCGCAACATTATGTTCCATATCTGTTCGAGTTAGACGATACCTCCTCCACCGAAGGTGGATGGAAATTATGTTTTCATCCCCATTTGTTACTTGTGAAATCAAAGGTTCAGACACTCTGAGACCACTTCGATCCATTGACCTTATAGGCTGATTAGACCCCTTGAACTTTTAGACCTTTTCGGCCCTTTAAGTCCGCTAAAATACTTAAGACTCCATAAGACACCCAAGACCCTTAGAACCCAGAGGCACTTAAGACCCCCTTAGACCTTGTAGGCCCTTGAGACCCTATGAAAACCCTTTGATGCATAAGATGCCCTAAGACCCTTTAGAACCCTTAGATCCCTAACAACCTTTAGACCCATAAGAGCCCCTAATACTCATTAGAACTTTAAGACCCTTAACACCTCAAACACGCTATATACCAATATATGTATAATGTATATATCCCATTGGAAAACCCCGAAAGACACATTACAACCCGAAGACCTTGCAGACCCTATAGACCCCATTGGAACATTTACACCGATAAGACCCTATAGACCATTTAGAATCCAAAGAACCCTAAAACCCGATAGATGACGTTAGACCCTTTAGACCTGTAACTACTGTTGGAAAATACACTTTTGACCCTTTTGACCTTTTAGACCCTTTTGACCTTTTAAGGCCCTTTAAACCCCTTAGACTTCTGAAGGCATTTACCCCCTTTTGACCGTTTAGACCCCTTGACTCTTAGACCTTTAGACCCCAATTATTACTTTATGTACAGGTATCGTATTGAGGCTCAAGGAAGAGGAAAATATTGGAAAATACCCTCTAGATATTCAGACTCTTAAGACCTTTGTAGATCATAATAGACCCCTATAGACCACATAGACCCACCCTTTAGACCTTTACACTCCTAAGACAGACACCTTAAACCCTTTAGACCTGTAGACCCGTTAGACCTTTTTAGACACACACCACACAAACATCTATGGAGTCTTCTTGCAATATACAGACTATCCTTTTTTCAGCAAGTAGCGCTCAATCTCCAGCCACCCGGATGATGGGTACTCTGTTAGGTTGAACAGAAATTGCATATTAAGTCACTGGATTGGTTTACCAATCAAAACGTGGAAGCATATTGTTCTTGAGGGCAAAAGTTCAAAAGGTCAAGGTCGCATAAAATCATCCATTTTCATACGATTGACTTAAAATTCAAACAGGATTTGCATATTGGGTCACAAACCTGGTTCACCAAAAATCAGAACGATCGATGTAGCCTTTTTGATATTCAACGGTTTCCATGACAACAATTTCACCCCGTTAAAATCAAATGGGCCTTTTGTGAATTTGTTATTACCAGACCTGAGTAATTTTTAAAGATATCAAATTTAAACTTAATGCAGCATATTTGTATGTATGTGTAGTATATGTAAGGAAAATTTGGTCAAAGTTCAAAGGTTATGGTCAGTGCCATCCAAAACATGTAAAACACATTTTAGGCTGCAATTAGAAAATGTATCAACCAAATTTGTTTTGCATAACATTCACTCTTATAAAACACTTGATAGGTCAAATTTTCGAAATTACCAAATTGCTGTTTCCATGGCAACGATTGTTTGTTTAGATTTCGCAAGTATCGTGCTCTGTCTGACATATTTGTGTGTTTTTGTTTGTACGTCAATCGCCTACAGGTTACAGTTGTACTCCGCTCTTCATGCAATCAACCACTTGTGGAGTTAATGACAAGCTGTAAGCATATTGTTTGAGGTCAAAAGGTGAAGGCCACATAAATCATCAATTTTAATCCGTTTGACTTGATATCTGTATATACTGTAAATATAACCGAAAAACATGGGTGGACGGTGACCCCTCGTCAAGGTGAGGCCTTGTTTGACCCATGTCAGTATGTTTATTAATTATTTACTGCTTAAGCGTGAGTTGGACCGTGAGTACATCCATTAATTACGGACTATTGAAACATACCTTTTAGACCTTTCGAGCTCTTACACCTTTTAGACCCTTTGTATCCCCTTAGAACCCTTAGACCCTACAGACCCCTAAGACCCCTTGGAACCCTAAGACGCTTGAGGCCCTTTAGAATTCTAAGACCCTATAGACCCAATTAGACTCCTTCGAACCCATAAGACTGCAAAGATCACAAAGACCACATTAGACCCTTTATAACCCTTATAAGCCCGAAAAACCTAGAGACCCTGTCCGACCCTTTGGACCTGGAACTACTGGTGGCACATAAGCTTTAGAGCTTCAGAGCCCTTCGATCTTTTTGACCATTTAAGTGTCGACCTTGGGGCACCACAGCGAGTGCACAGATAACCCGGAGGGTGTCACGGCAGAAAATAAGTAAAGACACTGATGTGCCCTTGGTGTTGTTTTAAGGGTGAAACCAACATATGATTGGAGACATAAGGGTAACTTTATAAGGAATATTTATTTATCCCTACTGACTACCTTAAACACAACAATACCAATTAAATGTAACACTTGATGACTTTCCAAGGAATCCCCAAATTAAATAAGTCCAAACATCGCAGACAACAATGCAGATACAAGTTAACTCACATCTCTCGATGTGGCAAGCAAGCAAGCAGTTGGTACAGTAAACCCCAGCGGGCTATAAATGGGTGAGGGTCGGCGGTGAGCACGGTTGAAAGGATCGAGTCCAGAGGATGCGCACAGCATGAAGCGGACTGAACAGCAGCATTTTACAAGTCCTCCAAAGGTGACGTTGTTGCTGTTGTTGTTGTTGTGACTTAGGAAACTTACTAGCTAATATCCTGGTATACATTTTGGACCTTTTAAACTGCTTAAATCCATTTAGACCCCTTAAGATCCTTTGAGACCCCTTAATACCTTTTTTACCCTTTTGATCCCTTAGATTTCTGAAGACATTTATTGCTTTTAGACCGTTTGCACTCCTTGACCTTCATACCTTAAGACCCATTCGACCCTAAATACGATGGGGAAAATACCATTGAGATCTTTAGACCCCTTCAGACCCATATAGACCCTTCGGACCCCTTAGACCCTTTAGATCTTAGCACCCCTTAAACACCATCGACCCTTTAGACCTGTAGACCCCGTTCGACCCCTTTAGACGCACACTACACAAACAACTATATTGTCTTCTTGCAATATACGGACTGCAGTATACTTTTTTCAGCAAGTAATGCGCAATCTCCAGCCACCCAGAGGGTGGGCACTCTGCCAGGTTGAACAGAAATTGCAAATTGAGTCACTGAATTGGTTCACCAATCAAAACCTAGAAGTATATTGTTTTTGAGTTCGTAAGGTCAAAGCTCAAGGTCACATAAAATCATCAATTTTCTTCCTATTAACTTGAGATTTGAACATGATTTGCATAATGGGTCACAAACCTGGTTCACCAAAAATCAGAACGATCGATGTAGCCTTTTCGACATGTCAGCGGTTTCCATGACAACAATTTCACCCCCATTATAATCAAATGGACCGTTTGTAAATTTATTTTTACCATACCTCAGTAATTTTTCAACATTTCAAATTTAAACTTGCACAGCTTATTTATACGTATGTGTAGTATATGTGACGGAGGTTTGGTCAAACTTAGTCGAAGGTCAAGGTCAAGGCCTTCCAAAAACATGTACAGTAAAACACCTATTCGACCTCAATGAGAAATGTATTAACAACATTTGTTATGCATAACATTCAATCATGTAAAACACCCGATAGATGAAATTTTCGAAATTACCAAATTGCTGTTTCCATGGTAACTATTGTTTGTTTGTTTGTTTGTCTGTCTGTGAGCAGAATATCTCAAAAAGCTATGGACGGATTTGCATGAAACTTGGTGGACAGGTTGCGTTTGTGACAAGAACAAATTGATTCGATTTTGGTGAAGATCCAAATTCGGATCTGCATCCAAGAATTATATATATATATATTTTTTAAGCGATTTGTCATCATTGAAAAATGAGGCCAAAAGAGATATCCAGTATCACACGATGTCTGAAAGTTGTGGACGCATGATGACAAAACTTGGTGGAGGTGTTGGTTGGATGACAATATCAAGCCGATGAGATTTTGGTTCATGTCTGGATACAGATCATCAGGCTTATCAGTGGCACACGAAACGTAAACTGTTCAGCCTGGTTGAGGTGTGCGCTCTACCGTTTGCCCTTCTAGAGTTGTTTTTATTAATGAGTTAGCCACATATGGCGTTAACGTCGTCATCCAGGTGCGGAACCTCTCGCTCCCTTAATTGTGTCGTTGACCTCTTTGTCCCCCTTTGCCAAACGTATCCTCCTCCCCTTTTCTTCTCCCGTTCCTTCCTCCTCCCTCCTCCCTCCTCGACCCTGTCCACACCTCCCACACCTCGCTCCTCCTCCTCCCTCTTTCTTCCCACCCAATTGGATCGCCAGTTCGAGTGCCTGTACCTCTGTAATCTCCGCGACCGACAAATCTCCGCGGCAGACAAATCCCGTTGACACGTGTCCATTCCCCACGATACATATTATAACGTGACATAGATATATATATATACATGTACAGGACAGTGAAATAACAGCGGACGCGCAACACCTGGAATTACCACGTCGCTTTTTGTACACCTGCTACTCCGTGCCGTCGTCCGGCCGAGGACGAAGTATCTCGAAATCACAATCCATCGGCTCGTCCCCTGTCCGACACCATCGGATCGTCCCCTGTCCGACACCATCGGATCGTCCCCTGTCCGACACCATGGGCGCGTCTGTGTCGCGGAGACGTCAGGCTCGTGCGGAGCCCGTGTCCGCGCTTCGGTTCAGGTGAGACCGACCTGCCCGAGCGCGGACCCTCACCTGGGGACTTGGGACTCGCTTGTGTTTGTCCGACGATCCGGAAAGTTGTTTCTGGTTATTTGTGCACAAACTGTCTCAAGTCCCCGCGGATTTTGTTCCGTTTGGCGCGTTGGGAGAGACGGGCTCGGAGAGCGGGCTGTCTGTCCCCTCCTCGGCGGATCGCCGTGTCCCTCTCGGTCCAATGCAAAACTCATTTTATGTCGAATGTTTGTCTGTCTGTCTGTCTGTCTGTCTGTCTGTCTGATCCCGCTTGTCGTTTGTTTTGTCCACCAGCCGTGTTCGCCTTGTCTTTCACGTTTTCATCTCATCAGGTGCTTCGACTGGAGGGGATTACAAAGGAAATGAGGGATTGGTTGGATAAGATATTAATATTGTAGGATATTCATATACATGTAATAGGGTAATGTTTCCAGTGTAGGATATATCATATACATGTAATGGGATAATGTTTCCAGTGTAGGATATATATCATCATAATGTTCTAGGATTAATGTTTCCAGTATAGGATATTCATATACATGTAATAGGGTAATGTTTCCAGTTAGGATATTCATTATGTATGGGTTAATGTTTCCAGTGTAGGATATTCATATACATGTATATGGTTAATGTTTCCAGTATAGGATATTCATTACATGTAATAGGGTTAATGTTTCCAGTATAGGATATTCATATACATGTAATAGGGTTAATGTTTCCAGTGTAGGATATTCATATACATGTAATAGGGTTAATGTTTCCAGTATAGGATATTCATATACATGTAATAGGGGAATGTTTCCAGTATAGAATATTCATATACATGTAATAGGGTTAATGTTCCAGTATAGGATTTCATATCATGTAAAGGTAAATGTTTCCAGTCTAGGATATTCATATACATGTAATAGGTTAATGTTTCCAGTGTAAGGATATTCATAAATGTAATAGGGTTAATGTTTCCAGTGAGGATATTCATAATCATGTAATAGGGTTAATGTTTCAGTGTAGGATATTCATATACATGTAATAGGGTTAATGTTTCCAGTATAAGGATATTCATATACATGTAATAGGTAAGTTTCAGAATAGGATATTCATATACTGTATAGTTAATGTTTCAGTATGGATTCAATATACAGGTATGTGTTAATGTTTTCCAGTATAGGATATTCATATACATGTAATAGGGTTATGTTTCCAGTATAGGATATTCATATACATGTAATAGTGTTAATGTTTCCAAAGGATATTCATATACAGGTAATAGTGTTAATGTTTCCAGTATAGGATATTCATATACATGTAATAGGGTTAATGTTTCCAGTATAGGATATTCATATACATGTAATATGGTTAATGTTTCCGTATAGGTATTCATATAATGTATAGGGTTATGTTCAGTATATGATATTCATATACATGTAATAGGTTAATGTTTCCAGTGTAGGATATTCATATACATGTAATAGGGTTAATGTTTCAGTATAGGATATTCATATACATGGTAATAGGGTAATGTTTCCAGTATAGGATATTCATATACATGTAAAGGATAATGTTTCCAGTAAGGATATTCATTAATACATGTAATAGGTTAATGTTTCCAGTATAGGATATTCATATACATGTAATAGGTTTAATGTTTCCAGTATAGGATATTCATATACATGTAATAGGGTTATGTTTCAATGTGGATATTCATATACATGTAAATATGGTTAATGTTTCCAGTATAGGATATCATTACATGTAATAGGGTGAATGTTTCCAGTACAAGGATATCATATACATGTAATGGTTATGTTCCAGTAGGATATTCAATACATGTAATAGGTTAATGTTTCCAGTGTAGGATATTCATATACATGTAATAGGGTTAATGTTTCACAGTATAGGATATTCATATACATGTAATAGGGTGAATGTTTCCAGTATAGGATATTCATATACATGTCAAAGGGTTAATGTTTCCAGTAAGGATATTCATATACATGTATAGGGTTAATGTTTCCAGTATAGATATCATATGTGTAATAGTGTTAATGTTTCCAGTATAGGATATTCATAATCATGTAATAGGGTTAATGTTTCCAGTTTAGGATATTCATATACATGTAATAGGGTTATATGTTTCCAGTAAGGATATTCATATACATGTAATATGGTTAATGTTTCCAGTATGGATATCATGTAACATGTAATAGGGTGATGTTCCAGTACGTATAGATATTCATATACATGTAATAGAGTTAAATGTTTCCAGTGTAGGATATTCATATACATGTAATAGGGTTAATGTTTCCAGTAAGGATATTCATATACATGTAATAGTTAATGTTTCCAGTTAGGATATTCATATACATGTAATAGGGTTAATGTTTCCAGTATAGGATATTCATATACATGTAATAGTGTTAATGTTTTCAGTATAGGAATAAGACATGTAATAGGGTTAATGTTTCCAGTATAGGATATTCATATACATGTAATAGGTTAATGTTTCCAGTATAGGATATTCATATACATGTAATGGTTAATGTTTCCAGTAAGGATATTCATTACATGTAATAGGTGAATGTTCCAGTAGAGGATATTCATATACATGTAATAGTTAATGTTTCCAGTGAGGATATTCATATACATGTAATAGGGTTAATGTTTCCAGTGTAGGATATTCATATACATGTAATAGGGTTAATGTTTTCAGTATAGGATATTCATATACATGTATAAGGGTGAATGTTTCCAGTATAGGAATTCATATACATGTAATAGGGTTATGTTTCCAGTAAGGATATTCATATACATGTAATAGGGTTAATGTTTCCAGTGTAGGATATTCATATACATGTAATAGTGTTAATGTTTCCAGTATAGGATATTCATATACATGTAATAGGGTTAATGTTTCCAGTATAGGATATTCATATACATGTATAGGGTTAATGTTTCCAGTGTAGGATATTCATATACATGTAATAGGTTAATGTTTCCAGTATAGGATATTCATATACATGTAATAGTGTTAATGTTTCCAGTATAGGATATTTCATATACATGTAATAGGGTTAATGTTTCCAGTATAGGATATCATATACATGTAATAGTTAATGTTCAGTAGATATTCATATCTGTATAGTGGTTAATGTTTCCAGTATAGGATATTCATATACATGTAATAGGTTAATGTTTCCAGTATAGGATATTCATATACATGTAATAGGTTTAATGTTTCCAGTATAGGATATTCATATACATGTAATAGGTTATGTTCCAGTATAGGATATATAATATACATGTAATATGGTTAATGTTTCCAGTATAGGATATTCATATACATGTAATAGTGTATATATGTTATGTTCCAGTTAGGATATTCATATACAGGTAATAGGTTGTTATGTTATGTTCCAGTATAGGATTTCATATACAGGTAATAGGGTTAATGTTTCCAGTAAGGATATTCATATACATGTAATAGGTTAATGTTTCCAGTAAGGATATTCATATACATGTAATAGGGTAATGTTCAGTAGTATAGGATATTCATATACATGTATAGTGTTTAATGTCAGTGGGATATTACATATACGTTAGGGTTAATGTTTCCAGTGTAGGATATTCATATACATGTAATAGGGTAATGTTTCCAGTATAGGATATTCATATACATGTAATAAGGGTAATGTTTCCAGTTAGGATATTCATATACATGTATAGGTTAATGTTTCCAGTATAGGATATTCATATACATGTAAATAGGTTAATGTTTCCAATAGATATTCTATACATGTAATAGGTTATATGTTCCAGTTAGGATATTCATATACATGTAATAGGGATAAGTGTTTCAGTTAGGATATTCATATACATGTAAGTGGTTAATGTTTCAGTATAGATATTCATATACATGTAATAGGTTAATGTTTCCAGTATAGGATATTCATATACATGTAATAGTGTTAATGTTTTCCAGTAAGGATATCATATACATGTAATAGGGTTAATGTTTCCAGTGTAGGATATTCATATACATGTAATAGGGTTTATGTTTCAGTATAGGATATTCATATACATGTAATAGGTTAATGTTTCCAGTATAGGATATTCATATACATGTAATAGGGTTAATGTTTCCAGTATAGGATATTCATATACATGTAATAGGTTAATGTTCCAGTATAGGATATTCATATACATGTAATAGGGTTAATGTTTCCAGTATAGGATATTCATATACATGTAATAGTGTTAATGTTCCAGTATAGGATATTCATATACATGTATAGGGTTAATGTTTCCAGTGTAGGATATTCATATACATGTAATAGGTTAATGTTTCCAGTATAGGATATTCATATACATGTAATAGGGTTAATGTTTCCAGTATAGATATTCATATACATGTAAATAGGTTAATGTTTCAAGTAAGGATATTCATACATGTAATAGGGTTAATGTTTCCAGTGTAGGATATTCATATACATGTAATAGGTTTATGTTTCCAGTTAGATATTCATATACATGTAATAGGGTTAATGTTTCCAGTGTAGGATTATCATTATACATGTAATAGGGTTAATTTTCCATAGTAAGGAATATTCATATACATGTAATAGGGTAATTGTTTCAGTTAGGGTATTCATATGACATGTAAAGGTGTTAATGTTCCAGTACAGGATATTCATATACATGTAATAGAGTTAATGTTTCCAGTGTAGATATTCATATACATGTAATAGGGTTAATGTTTCCAGTGTAGGATATTCATATACATGTAATAGGGTTAATGTTTCCAGTGTAGGATATTCATATACATGTAATAGGTTAATGTTTCCAGTGTAGATATTCATATACATGTAATAGGGTTAATGTTTCCAGTAAGGATATTCATATACATGTAATGAGTTAATGTTTCCAGTGTAGGATATTCATATACATGTAATAGGGTTAATGTTTCCAGTGTAGGATATTCATATACATGTAATGGGTTAATGTTTCCAGTGTAGGATATTCATATACATGTAATAGGGTTAATGTTTCAGTTAGGATATTCATGATACATGTAATAGGGTAATGTTTCCAGTATAGGATATTCATATACATGTCAAAGGGTTAATGTTTCCAGTACAGGATATTCATATACATGTATTAGGGTTAATGTTTCCAGTGTAGGATATTCATATACATGTATATGTTAATGTTTCCAGTATAGGATATTCATATACATGTAATAGGGTTATGTTTCCAGTGTAGGATATTCATTATACATGTAATAGGGTTAATGTTTCCAGTATAGGATATTCATATACATGTATATGTTAATGTTTCCAGTGTGATATTCATATACATGTAATAGGTTAATGTTTCCAGTATATGATATTCATATAATGTTGTGTTATGTTTCAGTGTAGGATATTCATATACATGTAAAGGGTTAATGTTTCCAGTATAGGATATTCATATACATGTAATAGGGTTAATGTTTCCAGTATAGGAATAATTCATATACATGTAATGGGTGATGTTTCAGTGTAGGATATTCATATACATGTAATAGGTTTAATGTTTCCAGTAATAGGATATTCATATACATGTAATAGGGTTAATGTTTCCAGTGTAGGATATTCATATACATGTAATAGGGTTAATGTTTCCAGTTAGGATATTCATATACATGTAATAGGTTAATGTTTCCAGTATAGGATATTCATATACATGTAATAGGGTTAATGTTTCCAGTATAGGATATTCATATACATGTAATAGTTAATGTTTCCAGTATAGGATATTCATATACATGTAAAGGGGTTAATGTTTCAGTATAGGATATTCATATACATGTAATAGGGTTAATGTTTCCAGTGTAGGATATTCATATACATGTAATGGGTTAATGTTCCAGTGTAGATATTCATGATACATTGTAATAGGTTAATGTTTCCAGTATAGGATATTCATATACATGTAATAGGGTGAATGTTTCCAGTATAGGAATATTCATTATACATGTCAGGTTAATGTTTCCAGTACAGGATATTCTATAACATGTCAAAGGGTTAATGTTTCCAGTACAGGATATTCATATACATGTAATAGGTTAATGTTTCCAGTGTAGGATATTCATATACATGTAATAGGGTTAATGTTCCAGTGTAGGATATTCATATACATGTAATAGGGTTAATGTTTCCAGTTTAGGATATTCAATACATGTAATAGGTTAATGTTTCCAGTGTAGGATATTCATATACATGTAATGGGTTAATGTTTCAGTGTAGGATATTCATTATCATAGTTAGGGTTAATGTTTCAGTATAGGATATTCATATACATGTAATAGGGTGAATGTTTCCAGTATAGGATATTCATATACATGTAATAGGGTTAATGTTTCCAGTTAGGATATTCATATACATGTAATAGGGTTAATGTTTCCAGTACAGGATATTCATATACATGTATAGGGTTAATGTTTCCAGTTAGGATATTCATTATACATGTAATAGTATTGTAATAGTACCTAGTAAGTGCATAAGGATTTCATATACATGTAATAGGGTTATGTTTCCGTGTAGGATATTCATATACATGTAATAGGTGTTAATGTTTCCAGTTAGGATTATTCATATACATGTAATAGGGTTAATGTTTCCAGTGTAGGATATTCATATACATGTAAATAGGGTTAATGTTTCCAGTATAGGATATTCATATACATGTAATAGGTTAATGTTTCCAGTATAGATATTCATATACATGTAATACGGTTAATGTTTCCAGTCTAGGATATTCATATACATGTAATAGGGTTAATGTTTCCAGTGTAGGATATTCATATACATGTAATAGGGTTAATGTTTCCAGTGTAGGATATTCATAATACATGTAATAGGTTAATTGTTTCCAGTGTAGGATATTCATATACATGTAATAGGGTTAATGTTTCCAGTATAGGATATTCATATACATGTAAATGGGTGAATGTTTCCAGTATAGGATATTCATATACATGTCAAGGGTTAATGTTTCCAGTAAGGATATTCATATACATGTAATAGAGTTAATGTTTCCAGTGTAGGATATTCATATACATGTAATAGGGTTAATGTTTCCAGTGTAGGATATTCTATACATGTAATAGGGTAATGTTTCAGTGTAGAATTCATATACATGTAATAGGGTTAATGTTTCCAGTGTAGGATATTCATATACATGTAATAGGGTTAATGTTTCCAGTAAGCAGGATATTCATATACATGTAATAGGGTTAGTGTTTCCAGTGAGGATATTCTATATACATGTAATAGGGTTATGTTTCCAGTGTAGGATATTCATATACATGTAATAGGTTAATGTTTCCAGTATAGGAATTCATATACATGTAATAGGGGTAATGTTTCCAGTATAGGATATTCATATACATGTCAATAGGTTAATGTTTCCAGTACAGTAGATATTCATATACATGTAATAGGTTAATGTTTCCAGTTAGAATATTCATATACATGTAATAGGGTTAATGTTTCCAGTATAGGATATTCATATACATGTAATAGGGTTAATGTTTCCAGTGTAGGATATTCATATACATGTAATAGGGTTAATGTTTCCAGTATAGTATTCATAAACATGTAATAGTGTTAAGTGTTCCAGTGTAGATATTCATATACATGTAATAGGGTTAATGTTTCCAGTATAGGATATTCATATACATGTAATAGTGTTAATGTTTCCAGTATAGGATATTCATATCATGTAATAGTGTTAATGTTTCCAGTGTAGGATATTCATATACATGTAATAGGGTTAATGTTTCCAGTATAGGATATCATATACATGTAATAGGGTTAATGTTTCCAGTATAGGTATTCATATACATGTAATAGGGTAATGTTTCCAGTGTAGGATTTCATATACATGTAATAGGTTAATGTTTCCAGTATAGGATATTCATATACATGTAATAGGTTAATGTTTCCAGTTAGGATATTCATATACATGTAATGGGTTAATGTTTCCAGTGTAGGATATTCATATACATGTAATAGGGTTAATGTTTCCAGTATAGGATATTCATATACATGTAATAGGGTTAATGTTTCCAGTATAGGATATTCATATACATGTAATAGGTTAATGTTTCCAGTATAGGATATTCATATACATGTAATACGTTAATGTTTCCAGTTAGGATATTCATATACATGTAAATGGTTAATGTTTCCAGTGTAGGATATTCATATACATGTAATAGGGTTAATGTTTCCAGTGTAGGATATTCATATACATGTAATAGGGTTAATGTTTCCAGTATAGGATATTCATATACATGTAATAGGGTGAATGTTTCCAGTATAGGATATTCATATACATGTCAAGGGTTAATGTTTCAGATACAGGATATTCATACATGTAATAGGTTAATGTTTCCAGTAGGATTATTCATATACATGTAATAGGGTTATGTTTCCATGTAGGATATTCATATACATGTAATAGGGTTAGTTTTCCAGTGTAGGATATTCATATACATGTAATAGGGTTAATGTTTCCAGTGTAGGATATTCATATACATGTAATTGGGTTAATGTTTCCAGTGCAGGATATTCATATACATGTAATAGGTTAATGTTTCCAGTGTAGGATATTCATATACATGTAATAGGGTTAATGTTTCCAGTGTAGGATATTCATATCATGTAATAGGGTAATGTTCAGTATAGATAGTCATATACTGTATACGGTTATGTTCCAGTCTAGGATATTCATATACATGTAATAGGGTTAATGTTTCCAGTAGGATATTCATATACATGTAATAGGTTAATGTTTCCAGTTAGGATATTCATATATCATGTAATAGGGTTAATGTTTCCAGTGTAGATATTCATATACATGTAATAGGGTTATGTTTCCAGTATAGGATATTCATATACATGTAATAGGGTAATGTTTCCAGTATAGGATATTCATATACATGTAATAGGGTTAATGTTTCCAGTATAGGATATTCATATACATGTAATAGGTGTAATGTTTCCAGTGTAGGATATTCATATACATGTAATAAGGGTTAATGTTTCCAGTTAGGATATTCATATACATGTAATAGGTTAATGTTTCCAGTGTAGGATATTCATATAACATGTAATAGGGTTAATGTTTCCAGTGTAGGATATTCATATACATGTAATAGGTTAATGTTTCCAGTATAGGATATTCATATACATGTAATAGGTTAATGTTTCCAGTGTAGGATATTCATATACATGTAATATGGGTTAATGTTTCCAGTTAGGATATTCATATACATGTAATAGGTTAATGTTTCCAGTGTAGGATATTATATATGTAATAGGGTTAATGTTTCCAGTGTAGGATATTCATATACATGTAATAGGGTTAATGTTTCCAGTATAGGATATTCATATACATGTAATAGGGTAATGTTTCCAGTATAGGATATTCATATACATGTAAAGGGTTAATGTTTCCAGTAAGGATATTCATATACATGTAATAGGGTTAATGTTTCAGTTAGGATATTCATTACATGTAATAGGTTAATGTTTCCAGTATAGGATATTCATATACATGTAATAGGGTTATGTTTCCAGTTAGATATTCATATACATGTAATAGGGTTAATGTTTCCAGTATAGGATATTCATATACATGTAATAGTGTTAATGTTTCCAGTTAGAATATTCATATACATGTAATAGGGTTAATGTTTCCAGTATAGGATATTCATATCATGTAATAGTGTTAATGTTTCCAGTTAGGATATTCATATACATGTAATAGGTTAATGTTTCCAGTATAGGATATTCATATACATGTAATAGGGTTAATGTTTCCAGTATAGGATATTCATATACATGTAATAGGGTGAATGTTTCAGTGTAGGATATTCATATACATGTAATAGGTTTAATGTTTCCAGTATAGATATTCATATACATGTAATAGGTTAATGTTTCCAGTTGTAGGATTCATATACATGTAATAGGGTTAATGTTTCCAGTGTAGGATATTCATATACATGTAATAGGGTTAATGTTTCCAGTATAGGATATTCATATACATGTAATAGGGTTAATGTTTCCAGTATAGGATATTCATATACATGTAATATTAATGTTCAGTATAGGATATTCAATACATGTAATAGGTTAATGTTTCCAGTCTAGATATCATTACATGTATAGGTTAATGTTTCCAGTGTAGGATATTCATATACATGTAATAGGGTTAATGTTTCCAGTGTAGGATATTCATATACATGTAATGGGTTAATGTTTCCAGTATAGGATATTCATATACAGTTAATAGGGTATGTTTCCAGTATAGGATATTCATATACATGTCATAGGGTTAATGTTTCCAGTACAGGATATTCATATACTGTAATAGATTAATGTTTCCAGTGTAGGATATTCATATACATGTAATAGGGTTATGTTCCAGTGTAGATTCATATACATGTAATAGGGTTAAGTTTCCAGTGTAGATATTCTATACATGTAATAGGGTTAATGTTTCAGTAGTAGGATATTCATATACATGTAATATGGTTAATGTTTCAGTGTAGGATATTCATATACATGTAATAGGGTTAATGTTTCCAGTGTAGGATATTCATATACATGTAATAGGTAATGTTTCCAGTATAGGATATTCATATACATGTAATAGGGTTAATGTTTCCAGTATAGGATATTCATATACATGTCAAAGGGTTAATGTTTCCAGTACAGGATATTCAATATACATGTAATAGAGTTAATGTTTCCAGTGTAGGATATTCATATACATGTAATAGGGTTAATGTTTCCAGTATAGGATATTCATATACATGTAATAGGTAATGTCTCAGTGTAGGTATTCATATACATGTAATAGGGTTAATGTTTCCAGTATAGGATATTCATATACATGTAATAGGGTGAATGTTTCCAGTATAGGATATTCATATACATGTCAAAGGTTAATGTTTCCAGTACAGGTATTCATATACATGTAAAGGGTTAATGTTTCCAGTGTAGGATATTCATATACATGTAATAGTGTTAATGTTCCAGTATAGGATATTCATATACATGTAATAGGGTTAATGTTTCCAGTATAGGATATTCATATACATGTAATAGGGTAATGTTTCCAGTATAGGATATTCATATACATGTAATAGTGTTAATGTTTCCAGTGTAGGATATTCATATACATGTAATAGGTTAATGTTTCCAGTATAGGATATTCATATACATGTAATAGTGTTAATGTTTCCAGTGTAGGATATTCATATACATGTATGGGTTAATGTTTCCAGTGTAGGATATCACTATCATGTAATAGGTTAATGTTTCCAGTATAGGATATCATATACATGTAATTAGGTTAATGTTCCAGTATAGGATATTCATATACATGTAATAGGTTAATGTTCCAGTATAGGATATTCATATACATGTAATAGGGTTAATGTTTCAGTATAGGATATTCATATACATGTAATAGGGTAATGTTTCCAGTGTAGGATATCATATACATGTAATGGTTAATGTTTCCAGTGTAGGATATTCATATACATGTAATAGGGTTAATGTTTCCAGTATAGGATATTCATATACATGTAATACGGTTAATGTTTCCAGTATAGGATATTCATATACATGTAATAGGTTAATGTTTCCAGTCTAGGATATTCATATACATGTTATCGGTTAATGTTTCCAGTATAGGATATTCATATAGAACGGATATTCAGGTGCTTGCATCTGACTCAGCTGTGTGGTTTCTACCCACCTTTGTGCAATTGTGCGTCATTGTGTGTGTTCATAGTTCATTTTTACCCGAGTCAAAACACTTTGAGCTCTTTAATACTGAAACAATTTTCTTTTTCAACTGACCCTCTCAGAGCCCCCATTAAGTCCCCTCTGCTTTCCAACCCCGACGTCCTCAACACCCACTTTATACCACGTGCTCAACACCCCCCCCCCCCAACGTTATGTGTCAACACCCCCCCCCCCACCACTTATGTCTTGAACACCCCCCCCACCACCTAAATTATGTCCTCAACACCCACCGACACATCCTCAACACCCCCCCCTCAACCCTACCCCACCACCAATCACATCCTCAACACCCACTGACACATCCTCAATACCCCGGTCCCTAACCATGTCATCAACACTACTCTAACCACTTCCTCAAATCCCCATAACCATGTCCTCAATGCCCTCCTACCACGTCCTCAATGCCCTCCTACCATGTCCTCAACCCCCCCCCAAACCCCCCACCATCCTTTTCCCTCCAAACACCTTCCATCCTTATACCATAATTTTAGTAATATGGATCGCATTCATGATTTGGCCATATAAATTTGTGAGCTTAAAATGCCGTTGTTCGTGTTCAGGTTCCAAAGCAAATGATAATTTACAAAACAGGATCACGGGTCAGGGCGAAAGGTTTGATTCTGTATCCCAGACATGATTGAATTTCGTTATTTGATGATGCACCGAGCATCTATTTTCGTTTGCAGAACACACAAAGCCATGAACTTTGTCGTTAAGGAGACGTCGCAATGACGTACTTTGGGTTCATTTGGCATCGTGGGTTGGGTAGGGAGATGGACGTAGGAAAGAATTTTCCTTCAATGTTGGAAATTAAATCCCAAATCAGACCGCATGCCATGGGATGGATATGTAATTAGACAAAGGAGGAAGACAATGAAACATGAAATGGATTCCGTACATCCACGTGCGCTGTTTGTATTTCTGCAAAGGTTCCAAAATGATTTCTACATCTGCAAGTCGAGTCATTTGTTGAACTGTTTTGCCTTTCCCAATGTTAAGGAAAGAAGATCTGTTTAGAAACATTCGTGCGTTATTAGAGGATAAAATAATGGGATTCCGTTTGGTGTTCATTCAATTGAAACCGTTTCATCCGCACTCGTTCATTCAAACAAGAGTGGTCCTGCTCCCATAATAACCACAGTGATGTGCTGTACAGTAAATGGATTAATGACCCGAGCTACAAACGGCTCCATTGGATGTTTGAACGATCCATGCAGAGCACTCTGAGTGCGAAACGACGAGTGTACTATTACACCACGAGTACAAGTACCATGATAATGCCCCAAATTATTCCCATCTTCTTGTAGGGTCGGCTGGGGGGGAAGTTTTGACCCAAAGTCTTTCATGAACCGGCTGGTCAGGCCTGAAGTTTAACTGAAGGTGATTTTGGCAGGAATTTGTCATTTATTCAGGTTGTAGAGATAACTCTCCTACTCCACGTAAAATACATCACGGAATCTTTTAACATGCACCAACTAATGCTTGCAGCCGGGACATCCGGATAAATGCCCATCCGAGGGGCGTTAATGTTAAGGGACGTGAACGTCACAACTAACTTTGTGATTTAACAATGCCCTGCCCTTAAACAGAAATCCGAGTGTATAGTCTGGCTGGAAATCCAATCCAGACTGTTATGTGAGGGTGATTGCTAAAAACATGACCTCAAATACAAAGATTTCTAAATTGATGCCAAAATCAATGAGAAAGAGCAATCAGAGATTGCAGACCCTCATCAGGACTTGTATTTTGTGGCAAATAAATGAAAGGTCATTGATTGCAAATGAAAGGTCTAAATGGTCGAAAGGGCAAAGGTCTCAGAAGGTGTAAAGGTCTAAAGATGTAAAGGTCTGAAGGTGTAAAATAGTCAAAAGTGTCTCAAGGGTATGGAAAAGGTGTGATGGTCGAAAGGGTAGAAAGGGGTATGAGGGGTCTAAATGGTCGAGGGGGTTTAAAGTGTCTAAAGGGTCTTAAAAAAAACTCTAAAAAGGGTGTAAGGTATCTGAAGGGTATAAAGGGGTTTTAAAGGGTCAAATGGTCTAAAAGGTACGTTCCAATAGTACGTAATTAATGGATGTGATTTATATATATATATATATCTATATCTATATGTAGTATAAGTATATGTATAAATATATGTTTGTATATATATATATATCACGTATATATGCAATGTGCATATATATCATATATATACATATATAGATATAGATATATATATATATTATATATATATATATATTATTATATATATATATATATATATTATGTAGTTGCGGTCATTATCATCGCTTAAAAAATAGACGTACTCAGTTTAAACAGGACGCAATTAATAGATGTACTCGTATTTCAAAAGTACGTAGTTAATAGACATACTACTCACATTTCATTGGTACGCAATTAATAGACGTACTCACATTGCATTGGTACATAATTAATGAACATGCTCACGTTCCAATAGTAAGTAATTAATTAATAGACATACTGTTCTCATGTTCCAACAGTGCGTAATTAATAGGTGAACTTATGTACTATTATTATCATTAATATCATTTTCAATATTGCAATTATTATTATTATCATTATCATTTTCAATATTGCCATTATTATTATTATTATTATCATTACGTACCATTGTTATTATTGTTATCATTATTATCATTACATACCATTGTCATTATGGTTATCAATATTATTATCATTATGTACCATTATCAGTCATTATTATTATTATCATCATTATGACGTACCATTACCAGTATTATTGTCATTATGATTGATCATTATCATTATCATCATTATTATTATGATTATCATCATTATCATTATGTTCCATTATCATTATTATTCCTATTATCATTGATATTTATCATTATTATTATTATTATTTTGTGTCATTATGTACCATTATCATTATTATTCCCATTATCATTGATCGTTATTGTTATCATTTTGATCACGATGTGTCATTATCATTATTTACCATTATTGTTATTATTATCATTATGATCATTACCATTATCATTTCAATAGTATGTAATTAATAGACATACGTTCTGTACGGACACAAATGCAATACCCTGTCCTCTGGCGAGGGTAACAGGGCTAAAGCGAAACGAACAATGGCTGTTCCCTCCAACAAGGAGACCAACAGACGCCCATCAACACCCAGCCAGATACTCTGTAGGACATGTCAGACAATGTTTAAAGATCCAGAAGACAAGCTCGTGCAGTGCAAACGTTAAGATGACTGGTGGTGCACCATGTGGCTTGACTTTTCTGATGAGAAGTACGACTTTATGCAAGTAAGGCAACCTTGACGTACACTGGTATTGCTCGGACGACAGCAGTCAGGTTACCGGGACGATGATAACCGAGAAACTTATTGAATATTGTGTAATTATTGAATACCGAAATTTAGTGCATTTAGGAGAGAATTAGACAACATATGAATGGTGACAGAGAAGAAAGCAGACAAGCAGGAAGTAACTGAGCTCAAAGCAGATGACAAAAGTGTCCAACGACTTCAGAGCAAAACTGACAGACATGAAGATATTGGAGAGCGAGGCCAAGAACAGCATTGACAGAACTGCAGCGGAAACTGGAGACCACAAAGATTTAAATGACTCGGACAATCACAGACCACAAAGAAAGCCAGGATGAAGTGAGATTCAAGAAAACGTGTGAAAGGGAACTTGCAATGGTACCAGGCATCAGGAGCAGTCTGACGCTTGGGAAGAAGTTAGGTCCACCGGTCCTAACTGCACAACTAGGTCAATGGCTCTTCTTCTTAAGATGACGACCTTTATCCAACAGTCAGTGATATTGCACTCCTCTTTTATATTCAGGGCATCAGAAGACCCAGTGGCAAAAAACTTCATTGTCAAAAGGGATGTTACCCCTCTACAAATGGGAAGAGCAACAACAACTGATGGAAGTGAGAGAGAAAAGTGCAGAGGAAGTTTTGAAGTGGTTCAAAATGCAATGGAAGGTACAAGGCAACAGAGTGGTGCAAGCAGTTGAAACAGAAAGGCCAGAGCGGCATCGCAGAATCCCGAGAGACAACCGATGTATATAACACAAATGTAAATAGTGACTGTGCCAATGTAAATAGAAGCTCAACATATAAATGTAGCTCTGCACATAATATCTGGATCCTAGGAATCGATACCATTTCCAAAAACGAACAATAAAAGTACAGGGCTGAAGGAAACCCTCTGCTTACTGCACATAAACTTTCAAAGCCTACGCAGGAAAGAGAAGATTCCAGAAGCTGTCATAGATGTTATCAACCCAGATATTACAGTATATGAGGATCAGAAATGTGGCTCGATGGCAGTATCAACTCAGCGGAGATCTTTCTGAGTTACCTGGGCTTTGGTGTCCAAGGATGAGATAGAGGGACCGACCCGCATGGCGGAGTCTTAATAGCTGCAGAAGTGAGCTCCATGAGGGTGAGGTTACAAAATGGAGAAGCATTGAGATGATCATCGGTGTACTTCACACTTTTAAATGGAAGAAAGTAATGGTGGTGGTGGTGGTCGTATGGCAGCTTAGCTGCCGGGGTAGCTATCATTTCTTGAAGCACGACTGTGTCGCTGATGCAGTGCCCCTCTACCAGTACACACACTGGAACTGGTACTCATTTCGCTGACCTCGGAAGGATGACAGGCTGAGTCAACCTCCTGGTGTATTAATTCAGCGGCCGACGGGGCTTGAACTCAGGACCCTAGGACCCCAAGCCACCACCATAACCACTGAGCTAACACCAGGCTTGAAGAAAGCAATGATCGCACCCTACTATGGACCCCCCAAATCGTTAGGGAAGAAATGTTAACACTACATATCGCAGCTAAGAAAACCATCATCAAAGGATGGGACTTTAACCTACCAGATATCAAGTGGGACGACTGTAGCGTGCGTTGCAACCAATACCAAGCCGATGTCAACAGAATGTTGATTGATATAGTTGCTGAAGGAAGACTTAAACAACAATTTGTCTTTCACCAGGAAAGAAAACACCCTTGACCTTATACTTATGACACATCTGAGCTTCAAACAAAGGTGTACACCGCTTCCACCCATTGATAACAGTGACTAAGACATCATGGTGTACGACGTCGGCCTCCACCCACTCCGCACATGACTTCATCACCAGCAAATATTATTGTGGAAAATGGCTGATGCCAAGTGCATTCGGTGAGATATTGTGGCCTTCAGTGACAAATTTTCTAAGAAAACCTCCAGAACTGTTGATGAATCTTGGGTAGAACTGAGGAAAAAGTTACTAGAAACATTGGAAAGGAGAATATCCTCAAATATGACATCAATGAGAAAGTAATTTATCCACCGGTGATGTCATTTATGCTCCCGTGGATAAACAGACAAATAAGACGAGCGATTCAAAGGAAACAACGGCCTTACACAAAAGTAAATATGACAAATAACGAAGAAGACAAGGTTTGATGTTGGAGAATACAACAAGATGTGAAATATCAAATTAGGAGTGCCAGTAATTTAAACCTACATGGAGGAAATTGGTCATTAACGATTTCAAAGTTAACCCCAAGAGATTATGGGCCTTTGTCAGAAACAAGGGGCAAGAGTCATCTGGAATTGCGTCACTGAAGAATAGGAAGGGTTTCCTCCAGAAGCGACAGCTTGAGCAAAGCAGAGATACTCATTGAACGGTTCCAGTCTGTATTCAGAGAAGACAGGAACAATATGTTGGATAAGGACCCAAACCCTTACACATTGATCCAGAATATCACAGTGGATATCGATGGAGTCGCCAAATTGTTGAAGAATCTGAAGACTGACAAAGCCACCGGTCGAAAGTCGATACCAGCCTTCATCCTCAAAACAGTGGCTGATGAACTCGTCCCATCGGTGTCAATCCTCTTCCAGCTGTTTCATGATCGAGGTGAATTGCCATAAAACTGGAAGAAAAAAAACATTGATTGTTCCCATCTTCAAGAAGAGAGATAAACTCCTGGCTGCAAACTGCCACCCTGTGGCACTGACTTTGATTACATGCAAGGAACCTGGAGAGAGACTCTCACACTCTCACACTCAACCTGGAGCATATAGTCCATAGCAGCATCATGAAGGACTACGAACAGTATGACATTTTCTCCGATACCTAACACGGTCTCCAGCGGAAAAGTTCTTGTGAGACACAGCTAATCATCACGATCTACGGCATCACTTGCCATCTAACCAGAGGAGACCAAGTTGATACCATCCTATTTGGTTTCAGCAAGGCTTTCGACAAAATACCATATTCCTGCTTATTGCATGAATGACACTACAGACGGAGTACGGAACAACTCACTCAGGTGGATTTAGGCTTTTCTTGGAAAATGAATGCAAGAGGTGCTCCTGGAAGGCGTACGCTCCTCCCAGGCTGTTGTACTGTCAGGAGTCCCCCCAAGGTACTTAAACATCTGTTGTTCCTCACCTTCATAAATGACTTCTGAGGGTGTGTTCATACCTCACACCAAGATTTTTGCAGGTGATTGCCTCCTCTTTCAGAAAATATCACATTAAGAGGACCACAGAGAACTCCAAGATAACATGTCATTGCTTGAGCAGTGGGAGAAAAGGTGGCAGATGAAATTGAAACCGTAAAAATACACATCCTACTAAACAGACTCGTCAAACAGAATAATCCCTGCTCTCAACCAGACCCTTTAGAACACTGAAACTGTAAATACCTTCCTGTCACGTTCACAGATAACCTGACATGGTCTAAACACGTTGACGTGGTCACCGGTAAGGTCGACAATACTCAAGGCTTTCTCAGAAGGAATTGAGGTGAGTGGAGAACAAGTCGGGCCGCTAGATTCGTCTGTGCTAACGATGGTGATCTCTCTCTATCGAGTGCAGCCTGTGGCTGCTGGTTGCATCATTGGTTTGGCTATGCCGCTGATGCAGTGTCCCCTTACCAGTGCACTGGTACTCATTTTTCCGACCTCGGAAGGATGACAGGCTGAGTCAACCTCCTGGTGTATTAATTCAGCAGTCCAACGGGCTTGAACTCAGGACCCTAGGATCCCAAGCCACCACCCTAACCACGAAGCCAACACCAGGCTTTACGATGGTGATAGGATGCCAGGATGCATGGAGAAAATTCTGAGTGACCTCAGATGGAGAAGTCTGGAGGACAGAAGGAAGGCCAGCAGGCTTAATATGCTTTACAAGATCAACAATGGTTTGGAAGAGATAAAGAAGTCCAAGGATTTACAACATGGTGGCACAAGAAGTCAAGAACTTGAGGATCTCGGTGCTTTTTCCAAGAGGTGATCGACCACCCGGCACTCCCGGACCCTTCGTGAGTGGAACCAGCTCCCACCATCATGTACTGCGACCCCCTTCATTGGAATCATTCAAAACACACCTAAATGTGATGTAATTCCCATGCATGCATATAATTACCATGCAGTCATGAACCTGTAACACTCCATGAGCGCCCGGTTCATTATCGGAAGAAGAATAAGAAGTGTGTGCTATCTCCGCACCATCCTGTCGGACATGCGATATTTCTTCTGTACAAGCACAATATAACGCCTGTTGTCTGTTTAATACTCTACCGTGCCTTATAACATCAATGATATCCATGGGTGAGAATCAGGAATGGCATTGAATTTAAAATGGCTGAGATTGTGGGTCTAAACTTATCATGATGATGCCCCCC
>CM068957.1:96659664-96680954 GCA_035128595.1 Eptatretus atami | reverse complement strand
CCCAACAAGGGCGAAATTGGTAGGTCGGTTGGCTTGTGATCGCAGTTGCTTCACTGTGTTTGTGTTGATGGTTTGATGAGATTGTTTTAGGTGTGAAAACCTTCACCAGCAGGACACTTGAAAGGCTGCTCGGCAGTTGAAAACCAGACCTTGGTCTATTTTATAAAAACATGAGAATTAAATGGTTAAAGCTCTGCAGTAAAAGATCACAACGTGCTGACGATTAGGGGTTTACCCTCCTTCGGTGCTAGGTCTGTTTTAAACTATTAAAATGTTTGACATTTATATATCATGACTTGTTTTTCTTTTCAGAGCTCTTCAGGGGAACATACAATACAATAATGGTCATGTCATGTTACATATTCTGCAGATTCAGCATTCTCTCGTGTGGTCAGGCTGTAGAGATAACATTTTGTTTTGAAATGTCTTCCTGAGGTCTAAGTGTCCCTTTTAAATCCCGCAGAACTGCCAAATCCTTTGGAGATTATGTTCAACTGAGGCCGGTTCAAGCCCATGACACAGGTAAGCAGGTACACACCTGAGAACAACATTAATGATGATGTAATCTCGTCTTTTTCATACTAGAAAAACCCACTCCCTTCGGGAGCATTGGCAAGTCTAACCCCCCTGCTTGGGGGGGTGGGGATGTGGGGAGCTTTGTGCTCATGACTTGATTACCAACACATATGCAAAATTTGGTGGAGATCGGGCCAGCACTGTTTTTATGCTTCCGATGACGAAGCTGGTGGCATGATGTTTTCGGGTTGCCCATCCGTACGTAAGTATATCGGTGCAAATTTTCTGTTTTCTCTGCAACCGCTTGTCCGATTGACATTAAATTTTCACCAAAGATGTGACAACTCATGCAGAATTTTTTAAATGATAATTATGACGTCATAGTGCATGTGTGGTGAGAGCCATGTTGGAAAAAACGGAAAAACTTTGGACCTCTGTATCTCGTAAACCGCACCGTGAAAAAAATTAAAACTTGGCTTCTGGCAACTACTCTGCATGGGGGAATAAGTGATTTGACGATGACGTCGTCGGTGAAGTGGTGTCTCAGTGAGAATTCAACACATAGAACGCTGCATCCCATCAGTATGAAGAGTTCTGTAGTTCATCTAGGGAAAGGTGGGAACACAGAAAAAATTATTATTATGTCATCCGTCTTGTGGTTTGGCAGCCATATTGTTTTTTTTTGTTTTTTTAAGGAAAAAATCTTATTCTCCAGAACCGCTTTACAGATTGAAGTGAAACTGCACCAAAATGATCGATTCGCCATGCTGAATAAAGTTTGATAACTATGACGTCATAGCTCACATGGTCTGGCAGCCATCTTGGATTTGCCCAAAAGCCTTCAAAAATCTTCTTCTCCAGAATGGCTGGACAGATTAAGGGGAAACTTCACAGACCAGTTCACCATGTGTTGGCGATACTAGGGTGATAAAGAGTAATTGATATCACGTTGTTCAGCGGCCATATTGGATTGAAAAAAATATTAAATAACGTTTTCTCTGGAACCGCTTATCCGATCGAAGCAAAATTTACCAAGTATCATCGAACAATATAGCTGCATACCATTTGGAATTGATGATGTCATAGGTCTTGTGGTGTGGCAGCCATATTGGATAGAAAAATGAATCTTATCCAATCAAAACGAAACTTCACACACGTAATCCTCTTCCAAATCGTGGGCAGAATCCAAATTTTCAATGCCATAGGTCACGTGGTTTGGCAGCCATGCTAGTTTGAAAACTGAAAATTTTTAAACCTTTTTATCCAAAACCGCTTAACAGATCAATATAATACATGTTGCGTTGCATGGAACAAGGGCAGTGGATCACAAGTGCAAAGATTTGCATCAACCACTATAGCAGTTTCCGAAATATAATTTTTTATTATTTTCCTTTAAACCAATGTGGCTACCATACCACGTGACTGATGATGCCATTTTAAAGTCAAATGTATGCAGCAAGTGCAGTGGATCATAACTGTAAAGTATAGTATTGATAGGTTCAATGGTTTCAGAGAAATAATTGTTTAATTATTTCCTTAAAACCAACATGGCTGCCACATCATGTGATTGATGAGGTCATTGTTAAATAAAATATTTGCAGCAACAGTAGTGGATCATCACTGCAAAGTGTCCCATCAAAAGGCTAAGTAAGCGGTTTCAGAGAAATAATTTTTTTAATATGATCGACTCAGCATGGGGAATATTGGTTGAAAATTTCAACATCATCGGTCACATGGTTTCACAACCATGTTGGACAAAAAACCTTATCCGATCAACGCGAAACTCCAAAGGGGTGATCGGCCACCCATTCTGAATTTCTTTTGACAAAGAGGACATCGTGGGTCAGGTGTCCAATCGAAGTGGGGTTGTATTGAAGCGGGATGGCATGGTTTTGTTTTTCACCATAGAAATTTTACGAAATTTTCACTATTGATGCGACTACTCATGCAGATTGTTTCTGCGATAACTGACATCATAGGTCACGTGGTGTGGCAGCCATTTTGGAAAAAAAAATAAAAAACCTTGGACCTTTGTATTTCTGAAACTGCTCCATGGAAAAAAATTGAAACTTCTCACATGTGAAGTACAACCCAAGGGAAACAAGTTTGATTTTTTTTGATGATGTCATACGTGGCTTTGTTATGACATCATAATTGCATGTCAAACGCTTTATCCAATCAGTATGAAGATTTTTGAGGGTCATCTCGGGCTAAATTGAAATTGCCAAAAAAAATTGATGACGTTATCGATCACGTGCTTTGGCAGCCATATTGTTTTTAACATAAAGCCTTCAAAAATCTTCTCTGTAATCGTTGAACAGATCGAGGCGAAACATTACAGGTATGATCGCCAATCCATGAGGAACAAAAAGTTCTCCACTTATGATGTCATAGGTCACATGGTTTGGCAGCTATGATTTTTTGAAGAATAAACGTTTTAAAATCTACTTCTCCAGAACGGCTTGACAGATCGAGGGGAAACTTCACAGTTTACATGTTCCTCAAGCCTTGGGGATACTACGGTGTTCACAAATAATTTATAGGTCACATTGTCTAGCAGCCATATTGGTTTCAACAAAAATCTTTTTAAAATATTTCTCTTGAACCACTTCATCAATCGATGTGAAACATCACAGTTATGACCTAGTAGACATGTGGAATATATGTTTTAAATTTTAATCTGATCGGATGCATGGTCTGGCAGACAGGATTCTTTAATATTTTAAATCTGTGTTCAGGGATTTAAATCAAACTTGATACAAGTATTTTTAATTATGTAACAATGTGGGCGGAGGCATACTGGCGACATTGTGACGTTGAAGGTTGTCATTCTAGTTAGATCCTCGTGGAGGATCTCTAAGTCTTACTCGCATTGTTGTTCCTGTGGACTAGTTTGTTTCACAGCCTACAGTTTTCATCGAAACTTCCTGAAACTTGGCGTATATATGTAAAAATTCCCTGCACAGACAGTAACCATCTCCGATTTTGAAAATTCCTCCTAGAAAAAAAAGTTATGACGTCAAAATATCTCCGCTAATGGAAATCGCCTAAAAAATTATCTCAAACTAGGCAAGCTTTTTGAATTCTGTTTGCGGGAATTGAACAGGGCAGGAGCAGAAATGAATTACCGCACATATGATACATCACTATGATGTCATATCAAGTTTTATGACGTCATTCCTATTTTTTGACATTTTTTTGTTTCACAACCCAGAGTTTTCATCGGATCTTCGTGGAACTTGCCATGTATATGCAGAAAGCCCACGCCAGGCAGTAACCATCTCCGATTTTGGAAATTCTTCCTAGAAAAAAAGTTAATGTCATAATATCGCCGCTAATGGAAATCGCCTATACCATTATCTCTGAAACTAGTTTGTTTCACAGCCTACAGTTTTCATCGAAACTTCCTGAAACTTGGCTAATATATATATATATATATATATATATATATATATATATATATATATATATATATATTAAAAATACCGCGCAGACAGTAACCATCTCCAATTTTGGAAATTCTTCCTAGAAAAAAAGTTGACGTCATAATATCCCGCTAATGGAAATCGCCTATACCATTATCTCCGAAACTAGGCAAGCTGTTTGAATTTTGTTTGCGGAATCAAGCCGGGCATTAGCACAGATAATTTATCGCAAACCAGATACATCACAATGACGTCATATTCGTTTTTATGTCGTCATCATTAAGAGGACGAGGATCTTGGCTCATTCGAGCTTGTTTTCTATGGTTTTCAGATGTAAAGTACATACATACATACATACATACTGTACAGACTGTACATACAGAGAATTGCCTTATTTAATACGAGCAGGAGTACCTGGCGTTTCCCGGTGTTATTATAATCCGAATGCCATTTTGTAGAAATCAAAAAAAAATTCTATTTTTTTTTATGGGTGCCTAATTATAGCTCACATAGCCTAGCTATCTCGCTACAAAGGCTGAGTTTAGGCATTATAGAGCGATTAAAAAAAATATATCGAACTTTTTTTTTTCTCAAATTTCAAACATTTTTCCTGCCTAAAACACTCCACGGCACTCACTGATGAAGCTCTAAAAGTTTGACGAAGATCAGTTCAGCCATCTCTGATAAAAATGGTGACACACAGACAAACGGCTCTCTTATATTATAGATGGTAGAATAGAATAATGATGAACTGTTTGAGTCGTTATTGTTGAGAGGTACCAAACTCTGGGTTAAGTGTTTTCTGTGACGGCAAGACTGCACTTCGGTACAAAGTCCCTGAAATTGCTTGAACCTGGTTGATTGAGCTCTGATTTGCTCACATGGAATGTGTGTTGCACAAACTCTTTTACTGGAATCATTATTACCATGACACTGAAATATACAAGGTAGGCCTGATGCTCACACGATATTTTGAAACTTGTTTTGCCATGGAAACGTGACATTGGTTTATTGATCCGAGTCGATTTTCCTTATAACTCTGGGTAAGTGTGTTTATGATGTGATCTTTCTTCGATGGCTGTGTCATAGTTATCATAGAAAGATCACATCACAAATGTAACTCGTAACTAAAACTCTGATAACTGTCATCGTGAATTTCTATGGTGGCTGCACACAGAGGGGGAGACACACGAGGGAGGTGTGAGGGAGCTCTAGGATGAAGGGATGGAGAGAGAGGGAGAGAGAGTAGGCGTGCAAGGGAAGACGAGAAAGAGTGGGGAGGTGAGGGGGAGACGTAGAGATAGCATCACGACTGGCTGCCTTGCTGTCTCACTAATCGGTTTCACAGTCATCCTCCCTCACTCACCTGGCTCACCTCACATCATTCCTCATGCCTCGGCACCAGACACAGTACCCATGTCAGACAGCATTTTTACAAATAGACAGTAATTTCAAGGCCAGAAGGACAAAGCATTTTGTGTTTGATCTCATGTATCATTTTGCTTCCAAGTGCAAATAACTGCAGCAACTATAACTTAAACTCACATGCAGCCGAAGCATGTCCAGCCTGGATGTTTGAATCCCGTATATCACACAGACCTGTCCACAGAACTGTGATTCGTTGCTTTGCCCTGACGTTTCCTTCACAATGTATACCTTTCATCACTGTTTATCCACTTATCTCAAAAGTCCACCAGGCTGTACCAGGCTCCAACTGGCCATGGATCTCCTAATCTCGCTGATGTCGAGCCCCTCCCCTCCCATCCTCCATCTCCATCTATGCACCGTCACACCAGGGGCCATTCTGGATGAAAAGCAAGTGAATAGAATGTGGCCTCACTGAAATATATATGATAATTTAACACAGTTAGACATTAAAGAAATATTTTCAGCATACTGCTCTGAAATGTATTTTTAATCCTGAAGATTTTTCATAAATTTTTAAACTGTGTCCATAATTCACGTCCTGATTTTATTATGCAAATTCAGTTGTTTTTAATAAGCATTTCAACATCGAGTCGTCCTGTTAAGTCGTTGTGAGTCAGTCCATCTGTTGTGCGAATTACAGTTATTATTTCATTAATCAGAATGGGAAATGGTTCTGGAGAATATCTCATTTGTGTCCAGATGTAAATGCAGGTAGAAACTCGCAAGGAGGAGGGAGATAATTACTAGCCCTGTTCATTAATGGAAACATTTAATACAGAACACGATGCTTGTTGTATTGTAAAGAGTGATGGTGGGGGTGGGGGGGGGGGGTGGTTGTCATAGGAAACCATCGGAAGTAAAGCAGCAGCTGTTATGTCAGTTGTGAGAAAAGATCGCAATGGGCAGTGCTGTCGAGGATTCAGAAGCGTTTCTCAGGATGGGATTACTGGAGTTTAACCAGGATGGGATTACTGGAGGAACATATGCATATTGGAGAAACTAGAGACTGTCAGAGGGCTGAGGGAGCAGATGGAGCTCGATTGCGGCAGAAACTGTGAAAAACAGAAGGGTCATCAACCTGTCTATGATGCAAAAGCAACACACCTTCTACTTCGGCCTCATCTTGAGAAATTCCAATAATGTCAAGAGCTTTGGATTTCACAGAATCCAGGAGAGACACAAGTAATGCTGGGGCACCATCCCATAGGGGAGAGCAGTACTCCATTGAGCTAAAGACCAAGGCCTTATAGACTGAGAGTTCTGAATTTTCAAGGAATGATGAAGGTTGCTCAGTCTGCAGCTGGCTTTGGAGGCCAACTTTGCTATGTGGTTGGCAAAGGAGAGGTCATGGCTGATGGAGAGCCATTGAAGTTCAAGAGACTGAACCATTTTCAGTCGTGGCTGCCCATGGAAATGGATAGGTGGGTTAGTTTGATGATCCTTTCAGGGTGATAGGATGAGACGGTGAGATTTTCCAGTGTTGAAGGACGTGTTCCATTTATCACACCAGCGTCTAATCCAGTGATTCTCAAACCCTTCCTCTGTCATTTACCCCCTCGGCTTGATGTATTTCGCCATTTACCCTCTTACTCCCATGCAAAAAAATGCAGAGCCGGCATAGAGGCACAGGAAAAAAGAAGATGGAACAACTTTATTATTAAGGTTTTGCACAAAATAAACTTTGATAAAGGAAAAAAACATACAGTCCACTTATATCAAACAAGATCAAACAAAAATACCAGGGGCATTATCAGTGGGAACTCTGCTGATTCATTGAGTCAACTAGTTTATTTATTCGAGGAGCTGTTGATGACAAACGCTACCCTCAAGTCGTCATCGGCTTTCAGGCGGTTCCTTGCCTTTTCTTCATTGCTACTGAAGTAGAGAACCTGATTCACATAGATATGTGGTGACAAAGGAACAAGCACTTTGAAGGCTCGCGAGTAAGAAGTGGGAATGAATCTGTAGCTTCATCCAGAATCAACACCAACTCTATCAAATTCTTCCTTGAGACTAGCAGTGGACTGAAGATCAATCAGCTCCTCTTTGCTGGGTTGCATCTCCATTTCTGACAGATCAGTGGTAAAAGGTCTTGATATCCATCTTTCTGTCGGTATCATGCCTTCTGGAAAGTAGCCAGTGAAGTGATGCTTCAAGATGTTCAAATGTGCTTGATGTCTTCATTTATTTCAGGTAAGGCACCAGATTCTTCTCTAACAGCCTCATCCAAATTTGGAAAATTTGCAAAAAATTTTTGATGACTCTTCGTGCTCATAAATCCAGCTTTGTCTGCAATGCTTTCATCTTTTCACCTACTTCAACGACGGTTACTGATTTTCCCTGGATTTGTTTGTTGACTTGGTTAAGATGGTTAAGTATATCTGAGAGGTACCCCAAAGAGGTAATGAACTGTGAATCAGCAAACTTTTCCCACAGCTTTGAATCACGGTCCACGAAGAAAAAAATCTCTACCTCAGGTACGGAGCTCAAACACTCGGTTAAGAATAAGTCCACGTGAGAGCCACCTCACCTCAGAGGAACAAAAGAATTGAATGCTCACGAGCCCATCTCATTCGCAAAAGCTTTGAACAAGCGGTGATTCAGTGCTTCGGGCATTAAATGAAATTAACAAGCTCAAGTAAACTTTCACAAAACCATTTCAGATTTCAGGAAGGGTTTCGCAGCTTAAATGCAAAATCTGTGAAAACACAATGCGTGTTATCACATGGGGTGCCTTTTGTTTTACAAGTGCAGTGGAAGCTGATCTAACTCCCATCATGGCTTGGGAGCTCCATCAGTACAAATTTTTTTTTTTTCTTTTTTATATTTTTTTTTTGATTCTTGTTTTATTTTTTTGTTTTTTTTTTTTTATTTGTTTTTTTTTTTTCTTTGTTTTTTGTAATAAATTTTTGCTTTGATTATATTTTTTTTTTTTTTTATTATACTATTAATTTTTTATTTCATTTTAATGTTCGATTATTTTATTATTAGTATTGTTAGTTATTTTTTTTTGATTTATTTTTATATTTTGTTTGTTAGTTTTGTCATTTTTTTATTTTTTTGTCTTTTCGTTTTTAATCTTTTTATTTTATTTTCTTTTCTTTTTTTTTTTCTTTTTATTTTTTTATTTTTTTTTTGTATATAGTTATTAAAATATTTTTTTTTTTCTCTTTTTTATTGTTTATTTTTGATTTATTTATAATATTGATTTTTTCTCTTACATTTATCTTTTTATTTTTTCTTGTTTTTATGTTTTTTATCTTATTTCTTTTTTTATTTTGTTTGAACCAACTATGTCCCATGTGAGATTGTTCCTTTCAAAGAAGTCTTCTATTTTCTGCATTATGTCAGCAGCCTTTGTGGTTTGTTGGAGAGTTTCACAGAAGAGAAATTCATCCTTCAGTTCTTTTCCACATATGTACCAGACAAAAACAAGCAGTTTTGAAAAATTAGCAACATCACAGGATTCATCAAGTTGCAAAGAAATTTTTACTGGGCTCGATTTGATCTGTTCAATAACTTGTTGACAAATATCTTGAGACATTTCACTATATGTCGATGAATTGTGTCATTAGAAAAGAAAATGTCTTGAATCTTCTGTTTTGCTTCTTTCCCACATACATGTTCAACCATGTCTAAGGCACAAGGTTTAATCAACTTCTCGGCAATGTCGTGATGTTTCTTTGCCTTTGCTATTCGCTGTGCTACGTGATAGGAAGCTGCAAGCGTTGGTTTCGTGTTAGATACGAAACCATGTTTGGGCAGTGTTCCTGCAGCCCTAAACCTAGCTCTCTTTGCCTCAAAGGAACACTGTCATCAGATGCATGGGCAGGATGTGTAGCTTCCAGGTGCTCTTTTAGTATTGAAGGTTTCAATGAGCCATTTCCAAGAACTTTTGAGCACAGCAGACACTGAGGCTCATGCACGCCATCTTCAACAATGAAGTCAAAGCCATATTGTACATATGAATCAGGTATGTCCGTTTTTTAGACATGCCAAAATCCGAAAAGAAATAATCATGAATTAATTATAATGTAACATTTTTCCATTCACTGAAATATGAAATTGATTTTTTAAAATAATAATGAATTAGACACACCACATCAGACACCGAGGCACAGCACACACACAAATACACAGGCATACACTCAACACAACATAAACACATACATACAGGCACACAGACAAACATACATACAGGCACACAGACACACATACAGACACATCCACACACACTGAGACACAGACACACACACACACGCCTATGCACATTGATTAGGCCTGAGTGTACATGTCCAGAACGAAAACTGGACGGGATCGGGATCGAGACTATCTCTCTCTCTCTCTCTCCTCTCTCTCTCTCTCTCTCTCTCTCTCCTCTCTCTCTCTCTCTCTTCTCTCTCTCTCTCTCTCTCTCTCTCTCTCTCTCTCTCTCTCTCTCTCTCTCTCGCACTCCTCTCGCACTCTCTCGCACTCTCTCGCACTCTCTCGCACTCTCTCGCACTCTCTCGCACTCTCTCGCACTCTCTCTCGCACTCTCTCGCACTCTCTCGCACTCTCTCGCACTCTCTCGCACTCTCTCGCACTCTTCTCGCCACTCTCTCGCACTCTCTCGCACTCTCTCGCCACTCTCTCCATCTCTCCTCTCTCTCGCACTCTCTCTCTCTCTCTCTCTCTCTCTCTCTCTCTCTCTCGCACTCTCTCGCACTCTCTCGCACTCTCTCGCACTCTCCTCGCACTCTCTCGCACTCTCTCGCACTCTCTCTCTCTCTCGCCTCTCCTCTCTCTCTCTCTCGCACTCTCTCGCACTCTCTCGCACTCTTCGCACTCTCTCGCACTCTCTCGCACTCTCTCTCTTCTCGCACTCTCTCTCTCTCTCTCTCTCTCTCGCACTCTCTCGCACTCTCTCGCACTCTCTCGCACTCTCTCGCACTCTCTCGCACTCCTCGCACTCGCTCTCTCTCTCGCACTCTCTCTCTCTCTCTCTCTCTCTCTCTCTCTCTCTCTCTCTCGCACTCTCTCGCACTCTCTCGCACTCTCTCGCACTCTCTTCGCCACTCTCTCGCACTCTCTCGCACTCTCTCGCACTCTCTCGCACTCTCTCTCTCTCTCTCTCGCACTCTCTCGCACTCTCTCTCTCTCTCTCTCTCTCTTCACCCTCTTGCACTCTCTCTCTCTCTCTCTCTCCCTCTCTCTCTCTCTCTCTTCACCCTCTCGCACTCTCTTCTCTCTCTCTCACCTCTCGCCACTCTCTCACACACACTCTCTCTCTCTGATGCTTATCAATTTTCAAAATACATACACAGGTATTTTGTATTTTTATAAATATTTAACCCTAACTTAAATTTTAAATAAATACATTTAAGTGAGTATTTAATCTATACTTACATTTGAGTGAGTATTTCACCCTAACCCTAACTTAAATTTTAAATGAATAATTATACATATATATGATATATATATATATATATATATATATTTGTACACACATACATAATAACAATTTTGTCAAAAATTAACGCAGAAAAAAAAATCTATTTTTGGCCAAGTGCAAAAAAACCAGTAAAAACTTATTTAAAACAAAAAAATAAGGCCAAAAATCATTTCCTGACGCTCAACCCCCCACCCCCCACCCCCCAAAAAAGATTTCATAAGAAAAAAAACAAAGAAAGGAAAATTGCGGTGTGTGTGGGGGGGGGGGGAAATTTGATTTTTGAGTCTGTATAGAATAATTTGTATAGAATGTGAGAGTCTGTATGTTATAATGTATTAATTATGTGTTGTCTGTCTCGCATCACAATGATAACAGTGTTATTGATTTTGTCTGAACTTGCCAAAAAAACATCGTCATAACTTAATTTTCAGGAATGATATATTTACCCCCTGCCATGTAAATTTTTACCCCCAGGGAGTAAATTTACCCCTGGTTGAGAATCATTGGTCTAATCTATTCCAGATCAGCAGAGCGTGACGCAACTGCTTCCTGCCTGTCAGTGGGATGGGGGTACTTACTGTATGACATAATGTAGCGTCGTCTGAAAAAAAAATAAAAAGGAAGAGAGGAGAGGAGGGGATGTGAGGAGAGGGATCAGTATATATCTACACATTTCCTGCTCATATGGAATCCAGGTTTCAAAATGCCAGGCAGCGAGCTTGGCAAGCGGAGCAGGTGCTCATTTATTGGCATCTGACGTGTTTTGTTGATGGTTTCATTATCGGACATGCAAGCAACTTTATTTGTGTGACTAGTTCATGTGGAATTTGTGACATTTGATAAAAGTTTGCTTTTACAGTTTTTATGTTCAACAAAAACAACCTTGTACCAAACCTCGGTCATTTTTGTTTACAAGTTCACTTGATGAGCTTGTTCTGTTTGCACTGATTTTCTTCAAAATTTATAAAAAGTGTTTGACATGTTTTTATAAGCATAATTATTTAATTCCAAAACTTGGCAGTCGCCTTTGCATAATTGTAAACTTGTTTGTAATTTATATCGTGGCTGGAAATCGTGTGAGCATAAAATACCATTTTTTAATTTCTTTTGTTTCGAGTCAAAGCTCGTGGAAGAGCTGGAGCACTGAAAGGATCAGGACGCAACAGAACAAAAGCAACAGTAGAGAGAGGGGTGGGGATACACCGACAGAGTTGAAGGACAAAATCGAGGGAGACTTGGACAAATAATGGGTGTGGGGAGGAATGAGGGGTAGGGGAGGATGCATGGGTGGACAAGATGGATGTAGAAGGTAAAACTCAGACCTCCCTTCCTTCACACCCCACATCTCCACCTGTCCAAGCCTCTCCTTTAAGAATGTCAGATGAGGACTGCAGGAGATGTTGGTGTACTTTAAAATATATCTTAAGGACATTAGTAGACAATCGATAAAGCAGCACAATGGGATTTGAACCTGGGATTCCAGCATCATGAGCCGCAGGTTCAGGTGGGAATGCCTTTGGTAATGTTAGTCCTTTTTGGAATTTTTGTTTTACAAAGGAAGCACAGAAGTGGAGGGTTGTTCACTTTATATTTGCAACAGCACAAATGCACCTTTGGCAGAGAAGGACGTGAAGGTTGACTGCTCCAGCCGAGTTACCAGTACACCAGAATAAACCCTTATTTGGTGCAGAATAACACGTTGATTGCTCCGATATAATTTTTACATTGAATATCAATAAAATGTATTGCGAGGAATCATGAATGCTTGTAGACTGAAAGTGAATTAACAGCTGTGTGCAGTAAGTGTTTAAGCTATGAAACGATGCATGGTACGTGAACACACCGATTACGTCTGATGCCTCCTGAGACATCCTCCTCTCGGTCATTCTGACTTTCCAGTCAAACTCAAACAAAGCACAGGTGCTGGAAATGGCAACCGACTACCACTACCAATCGTGTCTAACCCTCTGGTGTGTGTGTGTGTGTGTGTGTGTGTGTGTGTGTGTGTGTACGTTGTTTCACCACATTACATTCGGTAAGTCACAGCATACATATTCCATATCTTACTGATAATAACAGCACATATTCGACTGCAATTCCTTCACAATCTCATCGCAACCATTTGAAGTACTAGTCCTGAATAATACTTGCAATAACATGCGGAGGAAGACCTCGTAATATGAGCGACTTTAATGGCGTTGAACATTGACACGGGAGATCTAAAGGCCCAGAATGGTGGTGCAGGCGTTGTGAGTGAATTACAAGAAAGTTTAGCTGTCCTTATGACGACGTAAGGGAAGACCTATATGATTCGGGTTTATGTAAGATGGATTTTTTGAAAGGCACAGCGTCTCAAAAGTAAAAGTGATGCCATGAACACAGTGGTGATCCATCATTTATCTTTGGACATCTGTCCGAGGACTGGGACCCTAATGACAGCAATGACACCCATCACCGACTCGTGTTGTGAACTTATTGCTATATTTATTATTTTTATTATTTTTTTCCCAAGTGCCCATGTGGGAAATGTTGATGATCTTTCACGGTACGGTGCCCAGGAGCAAAACTTTTGATGCAGGGACTCCAACTCGCAATGAAAAGCAATGCTTCATTGATCCTTTTACAAGTCCCTCATGGGCATTGTAAGATATCTAGTACTGCTGAGGAAGGGAAGGTCGATCTGCACCTGGCTTTTGGAAGCCAGATTGGGGTCTCTCTTCAACGACGGCAAGACCCAAAAGTTCCAGGAATTCATTCTGAAAAGAGATCCTTATGAGGCCACCAAACAGACAGCTCATTGCTTCTACAGATGTGGAAGGGTCTTTATAAAGAAGAGGTTCCCAAACACCAATGGGGTTGATGAAAAAATATTTAAGGTTATAAAATAAATTTATCAATTTTAAAATTTCATCGAGTTCATGCGAGGCGTTTTTAGCATTAATGTGTGTCCAATCAGGATTGGATATTTAAGCCTGAAGCATTTTATAAATCAGAATGAAATTTTAATTTAAAATCGTTGAACACATTTATTCATTGTTTAAGATAACACCGGTGGTGGTAAAGCCAAATGAGTTTATTTCCGAGGCAATAAAATATTGTTGCGGACTCAGGGGTTCGATGCTCGCCACGAGGGGAAGTGCTCGGTTTCCTCTCGAATGACCGGTCCTGAGGCTGCCAGGCACAGATAACTCTGCACACCGGCAGGTTGCTAGGCAACCACGAACATCGATGATTGGCACGGCCAATCCGGGCAGGGTTACACGACTTTGCGTGATACCTTACCTGTGGATGGCCGAGTCAATTAGGGTCTCGTGTCCTCAGCGCACACTCGGCTTACTGCCAAGTGAGACAGTGAGTGTGCACTGGCTAACAAGAGCAAATTTGGTGGGGAATAACTTCCCAGCGAAACTAATGTGCGGACCATGCTGAACCAATGAAGGAAAAGACTAAATGAGTTGGGTACATTTATAACAAGTAATTTATTACAAGCAATGATAAGGAAAGTTATGTGGCATATTATAAAGGGTTTGTTCCCAAAATGTACTGCAGGGGAAAGCAAGGAATTGTGGGTGCGGCAAAAGAAATGCAGTCATTTATAAAAGAGACACAGTGCAGCGTGAACCCAATAATAACTTATGCAATCTTAACTTACGTTACACATAACAAGTGCCATCACACACACACACACCCAAGGAAGCTAGAGAGTTCAGAAAGAGGAGAAACAGTTGAAGTGTTGGTGACCTCATTGTACCTGGCATGGTTGACGGACCTACGCAACCCAATCGCTCAGGAAGAGGGAGGAGGGAAGAAAACTGGGAGTGTTTACTGTGTGTGAAGTGGGAAGTGCAAAAATGTACTGCAGCATGATGCAAGAGGAAGTGTGAGAGGTGTGAATCGGTAATTGTTACTCTTTTAGTTTGTGCGTCCACAGTGGACGAGACAATCAGATGGGAGAGAAGATGCATGAGAGCTTAACAGGGCACGTGTAAGAAAATCTTTAAATGTATGGTTCAGGAGGATGACTGTGGAACGCCATCAAAGCCGAGCGCTGATGACCCAGAGATGACCCAGCAACGACCCCCAGCAACGCTTGATTGCACTGCCTTTCAGCTCGGATGATGCTCTGGATGAAGAGACTTCATTGAATGGCTCTGATTTTCTCTTTTTTATAGAGCCCAGAGTGAAGGAGGAGTCAAAAAGTGGATCAAAAGAGCCTGCAGGAGTTTCTGAGCTCCCCCATTGGTGCATAAATGTCACCCTGAGCCGTATCCACGCCCCACCAGACTCTGGAGCCGAAAATGGCCTCCGTTGCTTCTCAACTGGGCCATGCGACACATCTCCATAATTTACATTGGCCGAGGGTCTTCGGGAGCGCTCTCCAGCCACAAACGTGCGCCAGACTCCATTTGAGCTTTGTTATCTTGCGGAGCACCAGGGCTACCTGGACGTCATTGAACGAGCCCCAGCGCATATTTGCACTTCAAGTTACACACCAAAATACCCCGACTCATAATGTCCTTCATTCCCCCGGCATCCTCAGAGACTGTGGTGAGAGTCCAGGGAGCTAACTGTGGTTGGGGCGGTTTGTAGCAGTTGTTGTGAGGTAGAGGAAGTGCTGTGGCATTTGTGGTGAAGGCATTGAAGTGTTGGGAGTGGTTGAGGCGGTTGTGGTGAGGAGACTGAAATGGATGAGGTAATTGTGGCGAGGAGATCAAGCGTAGGTTGTTGTGGGGATTTTTAGAAGGCGTTGTGAGAATTATGGTGAGGGTTGTAGCATTGTGATGAGTGTGGTGAGGGTCTAAGATGAGGCGTCGGTTGGTTTATGGCACACCATTTGAACAGGAAATGACGCACGTATGCAACTGAGGCGATCGCTGCGCCTTCTTGACGCTTCGCGAATAGCTTTACTGGCCTGATGTGCATGGTTTGTATGTGAAACAAAGTGATTGAAATAAATGAAAGAATAAGGTGTCGAAGACCGAACTAAAAGCCCTACACAATGCATTTTGTCCCATGTACCCTCAAGACACGTGGAAAGGGCTAACTAAACGAATACCAATGAAATGACTGTCTCGGAATTGCAGTATGTTGGGTGCCATTGCCCTGGAGGGATGCCAGCTTTGCAGAGCCGCAACAATATACTTGGAACGTTTTGATCGAGGAGTGAATCTCTACCCTTAAAAAAATGCTTTTCTAATCTTCAACTTGTGTCACCCAAAGCCCCCCAGCTCCTGGACTCGGGCCTCCTAACTGAAGCGACAGCAAGCAAGCAACCCTCTCGCTGTGTGTCTCTCACTGCTTCAAACCCGAGTCCGTCAGCTCCACGGTCGGGCATGGTCACTTCGGCTTGTTCATCTCGTGGCTCTCCTCCACCGAGTTCTCCTCAAGTGTACACCATCCGCTGCAGCAAAGAGAATGAATCTTCTCCAAAGAGGACAAGTGAGAAGAGCCGTCGGGGGACCCTCCGCTGGCTGCGCGTAACAGGAGAGACACCCGAAGGCCAGAGCAAGGAGCCTTTTGGAGGCAAAGTCCTGGAAGCACCGGCTCGTGGTTTAAGTCGTTCATTTGATTTGGAAGATGAAAAAGCCGTACAATCGGGCTTTCAGACTCATAAGCCACTCCAACGGATGTACAGTATGGATCGCATTACCGGTGCGCACCCAAACCTCATCGGTGCTTGTAGCTGGTTCTTGGGGCCTATAAAACATTTTTCTTTAATTACACACCAAAGCATCATTTTACGGGCTGGATAAATTAATGATGAGGTTTGTCATGCTTGAAAAGCGATAGGCTGATGTGTTTGTCATATGCTTTAGGCAAATTGGTCACTTGAGCGTATAATAGGCCTTCTGGTAAGGCAGTCATAAGCCACAGGTGGGCCTTACGACAAGTTGACGACGTAATGGTTGAGAGTGCTGAGGTTGTAGTGGAGCGAGACGGTAACTGCGAGGCCTATCTTGTTTTTGGTGCAGATGATGAGGAATGCCGGAGCTGGTTTCCCAGTAACAGCACAACGATGCTTCACAGCACAGCATCGACGCTGCAAGCGTAAGGCACTGCATCATTCACCCCAGCTTCGTCTCGTTCCGTACACATCGTCTTACAGTTCGTCAAGTCTACCATCAATTCGGATGGCTCTTGTGTTTATTCCTCCCTATTGAGCTCCTGCCTTTATGCCTTCATTATCTCTCCTGATTAGCACCCATCGTCCTGCAATCACCACTTTAAAAAAAACACTCCGGTATGTAAGATCAAATTCAAACCTTTCAGTTGTCATTATTATCATTGACTGCTTTCTGTAACTCTATTATTCATCTTATTTCCTTTATTTTATGCTTTTAATTTTGTTTCTTGTATTTGCTCTTCACCAAGTCAAAAATATGTAAATACTGTAAGGGTCTGTAGCTAATGGAAAAAGGGATGGGGGCTTTTATGAAAATTTACCTTGAGAAAAAGAAGAGAAAATAGGAAAGAGAAGAGAAATGAGGGTAGGAGTGTGATGGGGTGGGAGGAGTGTGGAGAGAAGGGAAAGAGGTTTGGAGGAGAAAGGAGTAAGGGGAGGGGGTGTAAGTGAAAGAGCAGGTTTGTACCAGACAGTGGAGGGAACGGTAGAGCGGTGGAGTGGGTATAACTTCATAATTGGGGTCTGTTTGCAAAGAAGGATGTAATCACAAACATGAATTTTGGAGCTTTTTTTCCCCCCAGGTATAACCCTCTGAACGTCATTGATAAATGTTGATGTATTAATGGTTGTAATGGTCAGTTGGGATAGGAATTTTGTTGAACAAATGTCCCGAGAATCTCCCGTGATGGAGCCGAGTCTATGGGCTTATCACTTCGCCATTGCAGACAGGTCGGTGGTCTCTCTGTCTTCTACCGCCTCCTTTCTGGTCTTGCACCCTCTGCTCTTTCCGTGCTTTTGTGCCTCCAGGTTTCTGCTGGCTTCACACCGTCCACCATCAACCCCCTTCTGGTGAAACTACCGAAATCCAGAATCAGTCCTCACCTCCACTCATTCATTCCTCTTTTTTCCACCCACCTGTGGAATCAACTTCCGCATCCTCTTCAATTGCATTCTTCCCTTCAGGTCTTCAAGACAGCTGTTCACCACCATCTCAGATTGTCCCCAATCCAGAACCATGATCTTTTCTACCCTCGTTAACCCAAACCCACCCAAATCCCTCCTCCCTCCAATTTTCCAGTTTTTCCCCTGTATCCATCTTGTCCACCCATGCATGTGTGTTTTGCATCATGTTTTTGTCTTGTGTTCTGATCCGTTCTGTGTACTAACTCTTTCACTAGCCTCCACTATGTACACAAAAAAATTAACAAATCAAGAGACTGCGGTGAAAGCATGAAAGCTGAAATGTGCTTAATTGGTTTGCTTCACACTTGACCTTCGGCAGAAGTCTAATTGCTATCCAATGCTCTTTTCTTTCCTTCTCACCCAACCCTGCACTGCTCACACTGCTGGTGATTGTGAAAGCACAGAATCGCGTGAGTACACGTACATCTGTTACCGAGCAATTTCCACCAGCCCTACATCACTTCATGGTCGCAGCGTGATCTGCATTGTTAGGCTGGTGAAATATTCGTTAGTGGGCTAGCGAGCAGGATCGTCGTTGGCAGCAGACAATTACGACGAGCCTGCGCTGGCATGGCCATTTGCAAAAATGGGTATGCCATTAACTGCACTAAAATTGTTTCCTTGCGGCTTTTCCATGCTATGCCATTAGGAATTGGCAAAATAGCACAGCTCCATGACATCGGAATGAAGGTAGCCAGCAAGTTCGGAATTTCATGTCGAAGAAAGTGTTATCCCCCGGTTTTTGCATCACAACCCCTTCACAGGTCATGTGTCCATCCATCGGTGGAATGCCTAAGTAGTGCACAAATACATTTGGAAAGACTTGATTCCATTTGGACAGAAGGTCTTGTAGCATGTTTGTGTTCTCATACCAGGATGCTCTGGACAATAAGATGTATCCATTGTGGCATAGCAGAAACATTGTGGGGGCTCTCACAGTTGCACCAAGTGAAGGCCCACTTAGCCCGTGCAAAAATTGGTCTTCCATTGCTACCTCACTGAAAATCGAGCAGAAATATACCATTGCAAGTATCAACCGAAAATCCAAAGATCCAACGCTGAATACCACCGGTCGAGCATGTTTCCCATTATGCGAGGCTGCACAATTCCCTTCCACCTGAGCTTGTTGCTCGTCTTGATGAACCAATCTCCAGCTTTTTAAATCGTGATCAAATGCTCTCCCGTTGAGCAACTTGACATCTCGAAAGGGTGTTTGACATATTGTGTCACTCATTCCTTTGTTCACCTTCTTCTTTTGCGTCTCTCTCTGTCTCTGCTCTTCTCTGTCTCTGTCTCTGTCTCTGTCTCTTCTCTCTCTCTCCTCTACTCTCTCTCTCTCTCTCTCGTTCCTCTTCTGTCGTCTCTCTCTCGATCTCCCTCTCTCTACCTTCAATGTAACACATTGTAAAATGAAATTATTTTAAAATTATGGCTTCTGGCCATTTATAGCTTCTACTTGAGATCATTTTTAGTCATCTTTGCTGAGAATCTGTAGGGAGGTCATCGGGGTAATCAAAAAAATTACTCATACGTGACACATACTATGTAGGCATATACTTAATTGCAAACCATCGGTTTGCACTACCTGTGAAACGTCACCTCCAGGGGTTTTGGGGAGGTGGCTATGCACTCCACAGTTTATATGATCATTGATTTGTAGTGGAGCCAAAGCCCAGAATAGTTGGTTCAATGTGAGTCGTGGAGGTATTTCTGGTCGTAAATAATATGCCACCATATACCAGCCGGTTTGAATCCATTGCAGGAGCAAGGCCTCCCTTAAGTTATGTTGTTGGTTGTTTGGTACACACCTTTGGCACATACAGCATGCTTGACTAGTGCGGGTTGGGGAGAGTGAGCATGCACTGTGGGAATCGGTGGAATTTTCCGATTAAAAATCAGTTCTTGAATAAGGATATGCATCTTTCACCACTCAACCAAACGTTTGGGAATGTGTTGAAATGACAACTTTAAGCGTTTTCTTTTATTTTTTTCCTCTGCCACCAGAGGTGGGCGGAGGTTATGTTTTCACCCCTGCCTGTTTGTTGGGTCGCCGAAATAGGTGACCCTTATTGTCAGTAATTCTGTCTGTTTGTTGATGTTTGTTGATGTGGTTCGTGTAGTCGATCAGTTATAATTAGTAACTGGCCATTTTGACCAAACTCGGGTGTAGGTACATCTTATGACTTAGTGCTTTGTAATTGTGATGGGCTGCTAAGGACGCTTTGTTCCCGAGCAAGGCAACGAGAAAACATTCAAGAATCGATCATCGTCCTACAGCGAAATCAATCGAAAGCCATTATCCCACGTACAGGGTTATTGATCATTTGTGCACGAATGATCTACAGGTGATGCTCTATTCAAATATATTCCGGTTTTTGTGATATATGGAATACTTTACCGCAGCGCCCCCTACATATAGGGTATGTGCAAAAATTGAAGGCGCACGTGCGACCAGCTGTGAGTGGCATTCGATACAAATGAAACTTTGCAGGTTCATGGTACTCCATGAGTACTACAACTTTGCCTCAGGACATATTGAGCTATTTCGTTAAGTCAGGCGTCAAAGGTTCAATTAGTGCAAAAATCGATAATATGCGAGAGCTGGAGGTGCCTTCGCCGCCAAAATGCTACTACTCCTAGGATTATGTCGGATGGTCATGAAAATTTCACATAATCGTTCTGGAATACATTGTGCACAGAACAATCTACCGATTTTCGATTTAGACTTTGTTCACCTCACACAGCACACCCTCGAACTTTGGGGATTTCCGATCGCAAACCAGCAATTTCGGCTCTTTTCCATTCAAATGGATACGAGTAGTTATCAATGAGATGAACTGGAGGAATGATATGCTAATCTTTAGGTGATTCCCTATCCGCTGTATGACATCCATTTTGCTCTTTATCTTATAGTTTCCATGCTCGGCGACCCATCGCCGCCTGCCGGCTTGTCTGTTTGTTTGTCTGTTTGTTTGTTTGTTTGTGTGCAGGAAATCTCAAAAAGTAGTGGATGGGTTATGACAAAACTTGGTGGATGAGTTGGTTAGGTGGCGAGAACAAGCTGATTTGATTTTGTTTCAGGTTCGAATCCAAATCCGGCCTATCAGTGAGATACAAAATGTAAACTAATCAGCCTGGCAGAGGTATACGCTCTACCAAGTGTTGTTCTCATATTAGTTTTTGGAGAAGTTTCCTAAAGGATACATTTGGTGTGATTAAGACTTAACCACAGGTAGAATTAAAAGCAATCTTTTGTTATCGCTATAAAACTAGAGCATTAAAATTAGTGCTAAATGTCATGCAATCCTTTATAACTTAAAGATAATCCCTAAAGGGCGGAGGAGCTCCTTGTGAGCCAACGGCCATCCATATCTAGTGCCCAACTGTGTCTGTGGACGTC
>CM068957.1:96629947-96654099 GCA_035128595.1 Eptatretus atami | reverse complement strand
TAAGGCTTACTAGAATAGCCAAAGTGGGAATAATGTGTGTTTATCATTCTCTCGCAGTTTCTCTGGATCGCCAGGACAGTCGCGACGGACGCCTCTCAGCTTGCGGAGAGATTTCCCAATCCAAGTCCGACCCGATCCTCGATTCTCGTTTCTGTACGTCGTGCGTACTCGTGAGCATGCATTTTGTGGGACTTTGTCATCGTGCATAGAGTGCTGCACATCGAGTGTAAATCCACAATGGAGTGCACAGGGTCTCTCGATAGATTTCACCGCGGGTCATTGGAGCCTTTTCCTTTAATCAACGGTACAAGCAGGCATGAGGTTCATGGGTCCATTTTCATTCCATCAGTGATGCATTGATGCCTTTTTCATGAGCTCCCCCATATCCATTTCTGTGTTTCTCTGATTTGGTTCATTTACCTTCACCTTGTTGCAAAAGACTCAAAGTCTACAAGTCACTTTTAACCCCATAAATATATGCTCCGTGTGTTTTGATTGACCTGTCATGGAACATTTCCAATCAGGAGAAAGCAATGGAGCGAGCAGCAGCTGCACTATACTTTTGCTTTTTTTCAGCATCTCAAGAGGAGGGAACAAGGGCTGGCGGCAAGTTCGGGCTGAGGGACCCGGTTGTCGACATCAACAGCGTTAACTGGGATGCCGAGAAGGAGGCAGAGGCCAATGCCTGCAAAGGAGCTGATTTTATCCCCCCAAAGGTCATGGTGAGTATAATGGTGAAAGGAGTCATGTGAGCTTCAAAGGTCAAATTATACCTTCATTACAAAGTACGGTTTCTTTTCTGCCTATTTGCAGCTGATCTCCTCCAAAGTGCCAAAGGCAGAATACATTCCAACAATCATCAGGAGAGATGACCCCTCCATCATCGCCATACTTTATGTAAGAAACGCTTATAGAATTTGACCGGAGAGGGTGAAATTGTAAGATATTGTTTGCTTTGTATTTGAGGCTTCCAACTCTCTTTTCATCACTATATCTGCTTCACTGATTGTGATCATTTGACAATGCCTGAATAAATGTCACAACTAGAAGGGCACTCGGTAGAGAACATACCTCCACCAGGCTGATTAGTTGACGTTTTGTATCCCACTGATGGGCCGGATCTGGATTCGGACCTGAACTAAAATTTAATCAGCTTGTTCTTGCCACCTAAACAACTCATCCACCAAGTTTCCTGCGAATCCGTACATAACTTTTTCAGATATCCTGCCGTAGGTCGTTTTTGGCCCGATCTCTCAATGGTGAAAAATGACTTTAAAATTCTCGGATTTGTATCCGGATTAATGTAATCGTTTCGAACTTGTCACACACCCAAGCTCTACACAAAATTTCATCCAAATCCGTCCACAACTTTTTGAGATATTTTGTTCACAAACAAACAAACAAACAAACAAGCAGATAGGGGTGAAAACAACCTCCATCCACCTTCAGTGGTGGAGGTAATTCCAACGGTGGTTGCAAATTTATTGAGTGCTGTTGCCTTGGTCAAGTTACTATGGATTAGGAAATAAAATAAAAATTATTTTGTAGAATTAAAAAGGTGTTTTTGTAATAGCACAGACCCACTTGAGCAACTGCATACAATAATGGTACGAGACCACAGTGGGTGTTCCGCACTGTAGTTTGGTCATGCGGCCAAGGGAGAGTCTGCCCATCGTGGTGAGACAAGGAACTTCCATGAGTGGGACATGTACTAATTCCACAAGAGGACAATTGTACAAAACTACCAACTCATCTGTACCCTCGTGTAATATGTACTCTGTTTTTTCTTGTAGGATCATGAACATGCCTCCTTTACTGACATCATAGGTATGTCCCTGTGGTTCGTGCACATGAAAGTGTTTTAACTAATTAACAGCGTATCACAAACTTTTCCGTTCTCGAGATTGTAACACGACCTGTAATTTATAATTGGGAATCATCAAAGTGCATGTAAAAGCAAAATTAATGGTAAATGAATTAAACATTCAAGATCCGTTGGGTAACGTTGTAGTTCAATTTCCCTCTACTACTTCGTCCTGCTCCCTTGCAGAAGAGATCGAGAGGAAGTTGAATGAGTACCATCGAGGATGCAGGGCTTGGAAACTGCTTCTCTATTGTCAGGTACCATTTGTGTAAGATTTTGGTTCGGATGAAAATCTGCTTCCAGAGTTCATCCGAATTTTAATGGACCATATCTCTTTTTTTCAAGTTCACCGCTGCGGTCCTGGTGGCCTTATCGTAATGCCTTTGATGTGATGAACCTTTGGTTGGATTAGAAAAAAATGCTTCTGCTCTCATTGAGATCCATGTTCGTTCAATCTGATGAGCCTCTGAGGATGAAACAGCTGTGTCGGGATGCTTTTGTTAATGAGAGCTACTTCCTTTGCCTCTGGGTGATGGGTAGCGATGCCACCTCGTGAGTTGTTAGTAATTGTAGCGAAACATTTTGTGGTTGTAAATTTATGGCATAATCGTGCTCCTTCAACAGGAAGCAATCTAAGTCATGCAGGCTTCTGTCGTCTACATAACGCAAGCTTTATTAAAGCCTGCTTATTTGGACATGCAAAACCATCTGTTGGGATTCGATTAATTTGATGGAGTTTTTTTAATAAACAAAAGCAATCGAACGGCCTGCATATATCCCTAACTGCACAACACTCACCAACATCTTCCATTTGAAGCCATTACTGAAGTACGGTCGACCCTTCCAGTTCCATTCTTGGCAGGTTGTGAAATTGGTTCACAACATGTTCCTCCTTTTGAAGTTAACAATTGGAATAACCTATCCTTACACGGCCCTGATTCTCTCGGATATGTTCAAATTGTCAGTGGTCTGCGCTTCGCAAGCAAGGAGGAGGGATAGAGTATGTCATCGTTTGGAAGGAACATTAATCTGGTTGTCTCGCCTGCTTGCACTCATGTGTGGACTTTGGAAAATTGGTATGTGCAATTTGTTGGTACCATGCGTGAATTTAATAAATCGTACTGCACAACTTTTCTCTTACTCTTTTCTCGTAACCTTGCTGATTATGTGAACAACCTGTGGAGTGAAGAACCACTGGCTGCTTTAATGCCCTTATAGGCATGAGGGATAAGGCCACTTAATTTACATTTTAAGAAAATGTTTTATTCTCCATCTTCTGTCGATCTGTGATATCAATATAGGAGTGATCACAGATTTTAATAAACAGGGTACATTGAGACCTCTGTGCCACAATGTGGCTGTTCGAGGGTTAAATCGGCTTGTGGATTGTTGTTTTTTTTTACACCACCTTAGCAACTATCTCAGGCAGGACAATGAACGAGGCTTGTATTGTGCGCTGCTCGGTTCATTTTATCGCTGTTCAATGTGGTGTCGATGTAGCACAGGCATGATAGACCAAATGGCTTCCCGCGTGTTGATGCCCCTTGTAGTTGTATTTCATTGCAACATAGCCGGTGGATGGTGTTCATCGGGAAACCGGTGCCTTGCAGCCATCGTGAGCAGGCTTAGTCGAACGAACCTTTCGCCATTGCTTGTTAACTCCCCAAGGTGTCCACAGCTTGGATGAAGCCTGTCCTGCTGCTGATTACGTTAGGAAACCAGACAGAGAGTTTGTTTTACATTGTTATTCTTGCATTCCAGTTCCCATCTTCTGCCGTATTGCTGTGGGATATCCATTCGGCTGTTCCATCTGCCCGCAAGCACCCCACGATATATTATTTTCTGCAAGTCGAGCAGGCCATTGTGCTCCGGTATCCTGGGCCAAATATTCCAACGTCCTCGCTTCTTCACAGCGTTTCTCGACGTCTTCACTCTTGAGCCAAATGGAAGAATGCTCTTCCATGAGCCTTTTTCTACATACAAGGATATTTCAAGGTTGATGTGGACTTTCTATTCCAGGAAATCATGAGAGATTGATAAAAAAAATTTCACCTATTTCGTAAGGTATCCCCTGCTACACGTACACTCTTGATTGTGTCCCATCGATGTATGATGTGAGCGCCCTTTAAACACAGATATGTGAAGGACATTCTTCACCAAATAGTGCAGACAGTCTCCTATCACCTTCACTTGGTTTGATGTTTCCTTTCACAAGGAACTTGACGATGCACCTCCATTTGGCCGCTATCTCAGTTTTACCCTGAATGCTTTGCATCGACGAGGGCAGTTCAACGTTGAATGAGGAGTTCAAATTATACAGGCAATGACAGGAACAGCGCTGAAGTCGCCTCCTGTACAACTTGCTCAGGGTAGACAAAAATTGCACACAATGTCAGCACTGAACCATTATTGTTACCTGTTGTATAAAAAGTCCACGTGACCTTTGAACCGCCCTCCAACATTATAGAATACTGGTCATCCCACACTTGGGAGAGGACAGACAGTGTAACAGTGAAATGAAACCTTGATATTTTTTTTTTTCATCAACATGAATTCCTGGTGCGATGACAGGTGCTCTAGCCCATGAGACAGGTGTTAATTTTACAGCCCATGAGACACACCACTTGGAGTCGGCGTTATAAGGTGGAAAATCTGAACCATCGGGTGGCATTTCTCTTTTTAGCAAGCACAAAAATGCCATTATTATCGTCACTTTAATCAACAGGCGATAGTACTTAAAATGTGTAATTAAAGCTTCGGAAAGGCTCCATAAATATCGAGTTCACTGCGTTGTTGGGATGGTGTGGTGCAAACATCGTTCCGTCGTTGCCTGCGAGACGAACCCTGGGGATTGAGAAACCACCACGTCATTTATCTCACTATAATTTGCGATTTTCGGTCGTTGATTGTGATGCCGACCGAGTTTGCTTTAGCCCTTTATTTGCCGTTGAAATTGAACTCATTCGTTTTCAGGGAGGGCCTGGATACCTGTACTTGCTGAAGAATAAAGTGGTGACATTTGCAAAGCTTGAGAAAGAAGAAGATCTCATTTTGTAAGTACCTGTTCTGTTTATTCACATCATGAAAGGTTTATGTTTCAGAAAACCAATTGTAGACCATCGTACCGTGCGTGGTGTTTTTGGTTACCGGCTAACTATGACCACCCTGAGACTGTCACTCTCTGGCCGGTCTCTGCTCATCGCAGATTCTGGAAATGCCTCGGTGGTCTCATGAGCAAGATGAACCCAGAGGTGAACGTCATTAACATTATGGGATGTTACGTGCTGGGAAACCAGAACGGAGAAAAGGTGAGCTCCGTTGAGGTCAAGTACCACGAAAGCTCCGTTGAGGTTAAGTTTCCAGTTTTTCCTTCCTGAGAATTTGCTTCTGTATCCATCTCGTCCGCCTCATTGCATCTTCCCATACCCCTCATTCCTCCCGACACCCATTATTTGTTCAAGTCTCCCTCTATTTTGTCCTTCAACCCTGCTGTTGCTTTTGGTCTGTTGCATCCTGCTCCGTTCAGTGTTATAGTTCTTCCATGAGCCTTGACCTTGTATAGAAAAAAATTTGATAACGTGTCGAGTTTAAAGCTTTTGTGGAAGTGAATCTCCGCTTCATGAAGCGGAACCATTGTTTGGAGCATTTTGTTTCGAGACGAGAGGATGAGCCCTTCAACGTTGAAGCAAAAACGACCTTAGTTTGGCAATGAGGCGATCTATTTCTGACATACGCAACATTTGACCTCCATACATGGCTGTTCCCTCTCCTTCTCTTACCCTTCTTCTCTCTCTCTCTCTCTCTCTCTCTCTCTCTCTCTCTCTCTCTCTCTCTCTCTCTCTCTCTCCTATCATCCTCCACTCTCTTCCTTTTCTCATTTTCTCAACTTGGCCTCAGTTATGTCGCATCGAAAGTGTGCAAAGAAATTCATCAGGTATGAAACCCCAGCGATGTAAGAAGCAAGGATGGTTGTCTCAGGTTTGGCATGTCATCCACAGAGCAGCCTTTATCCCTTACTGTGCAAGCTGTCCCCCAATGGGGACAGGGCCAAGCACACGCGCAACACGTCGTGAAACTGAAAAGTCATTTCTTTATTCATCATCGCAATTGTTTCGCGACCACACGACAATTCAAACTTGACACTTCTGTCTTTGGGTATGAAAATTGCATCTGTTTCTGTGATTTCCTTGCTTCTTGTATTTGTCACAAACTATGTAGATTAGGTGCACGAACTCGACCATTCAGCAAATTCTCCAATCTTTGCCTTCACGGTTCCCGATTATTCCACCATCATTATACATATTCTGTTGTTGGTACAATCTTTTGTGTTTGCTCAATGGAGTATATGCACTTACCTACCTTTGGGTCTTCCCTGCCTTCTTGTCTGCAGCTGTTTGAGAGCTTGCTGGCCATTCTGCACCCCTACCACACCGCTCTTGAAGCACCTCTTGAACTCTCAGCACAAGGTACGCTGGATACGTGCTCGTTTGCATCAGCTTGTTTGATGTTTCCTTCGGAACTGATGAATGGATGCTGAGATCCCAGATTGAAATTTCACTACAGTGTTGTACTTTGTAGATTTGTACGTTGTTTTGTAATGTCCTTGTAATTCATCATATTAAAACTAGAAGGGCACTCGGTAGAGCGCATACCTCCACCTCCTGATCCACGAGAACACATCGGGCCCAATACATGTTTGAAATATTATGCTATATATCGTTTTTGGCTAGATCTCTCAATGGTGAAGAATCACTTAAAAAATTAAATAATTATCGTATCCGGATCTGGATTCGGATCTTCACCAAAATCGAATCGATTCGTCCTTGTCACACACCCAACCTGTCCACAAAATTTCATCCGGATCCGTCTACAACTTTTTGAAATATCCTGTACACAAACAAACAAACAGACAGAAATGGCTGAAAACATAACCTCCTTCACCTTCGGTGGCGGAGGTAATAAGGCAATTCTCTGTATGTACGTCTGATCATTATAGAATCGAAAATGGCTGAGCTAATCTCCACCAAATTTTGCTTACATGCTCGGGGTATTCAAGGTCGGGTCATAGGTACAAAATATTTCCACCTTACATCCATTGCCCCCCATCAGAGAGAATGGAGAGATGACTTGAGATTTGTGTCGATACATGGAGAATAGTGCAAATGATTTCTCCTCTGACCCTGCCTGGAGAGTGCGGGTATTGACACCTTTTTCGCTTCTGGAGGGAGCGGGTGTTACTATAATCACAAAAAGGACAAAAGAGACATGTCCATCACGCAAAGAAGGAGAACCTCAAGGTTTCATGTAGCAGTTCTTGCTGTCGTAGAACAATAAAAGTGGTTCCATCGGAAAGCTAACCAGAGAGTTGGTGTCAAAGCCACCCAATGCTCGCCTGTTTATATATTTATCGTTTTTGAAAGACTAGTCTAATAATATTTTTTATAAAGCATTGCAGTGAAGTCTGATCCAAAAATTTTTAAAGCAATATATGTATTTGTTGTATATTGTAATCAGTAAAAAATAGTTTGGTAGATAAAAACATTAGAAAGGAAACAACTTGCACCAAAAACTTTAACATTTTCACGCTCACGCTGACGCTCATGCTGACGCTGACGCTCATGCTCACGCTGATACTGACGCTGATGCTGACACTCATGCTGACGCTCATGCTGACGCTCACGCTCATGCTCACGCTGACGCTCATGCTGACGCTCACGCTGACGCTCATGCTGACGCTCACGCTGACGCTCATGCTGACGCTCATGCTGATGCTCATGCTGACGCTCACGCTTATGCTCATGCTGACGCTCACGCTCATGCTCATGCTGATGCTCATGCTGACGCTCACGCTCATGCTCATGCTGACGCTCATGCTGACGCTCACGCTCATGCTCATGCTGACGCTCATGCTGACGCTCACGCTCATGCTCATGCTGACGCTCATGCTGACGCTCATGCTCACGCTCATGCTCACGCTGACGCTCATGCTCACGCTGACGCTGATGCTGACGCTCATGCTGACGCTGACGCTCACGCTCACGCTGACGCTGATGCTCACGCTCACGCTGACGCTCATGCTCACGCTCACGCTGTCGCTCATGCTGACGCTCATGCTGACGCTCATGCTGACGCTCATGCTCACGCCGGGGGTATCGCTATAGGTCTCTGTTCTTCGAACAGGCGAGCTAAAAATGTATTTCCTTGATTGAAAAGCTTATAACCGATTTACATTGTACATGGAACAAAAATTTGTCTCCCTTTAATCATAAAGGTGCCTGTGTTCAATGCTCGTCTTTCTGGGTTTGGAGAAGAAGAAGAAGAAGAAGAAGAAGAAGAAGAAGAAGAAGAAGAAGCGCAAATGTGAGCTTAATGTAGCGGTTCCCTTGGTAAAGATTTATTATTCTACGACAGCAGGAGTTCTTTTGAAAGCCACGGAATGAGCACACAAAATTATATATATAGTAATATTTCTTGAAGCAATAGAAAAATACATAAAAGTACACAGGAGAACACAAACAACAACTACCACAACCACCAATAAACCAGCAACAACTATCCATGTTATAAAAGGTCCTTCTTTTCACGTGTTTCACTTCATTTTATATCCTTATTGAGACTCGCACATTGATATCTGCAATGTGTTTGTGACGTGCAACATGCTGGCTTTTGAATAACCCGATCAATGAAGCGATGAGCCGGCAGGGCCGTGGAGAGCCAGAATGGGCCCCGGGGTGAGACTAAGTGTAGGGGCAATACCTTCATCCGGGCCACCTACTGTATATATATAATATTTTTTTTTTTTCCCTTACAACCTATACGGAGGTTTCCGTATTTTCATCGTCAAACTCATGCCATGTTTAAGGAAAATTGGGGTGTTATTCACTTATTCTTACATGCGATTTGTTTAACACACTTCATCTGGTTGGGGTGTAGCCAAGACTCCTGTGTTCATTTACATCATTACGTCATTACCATGATTGTAATTCTGTAAATTGTTCCCACAGTAGTTTATTTTACGAGGAAGTGTGTCACTGCCCATGCCAAGGAATTGCCCTGATTGGCTTGGAGGGAGATACAAAATTCTAAATAAAGTTGCCCCCTGTGTTTTATCATCACAAACAATCATTGTATGAAACAAAAAATTGAAGGAATAATTACGGGGCCCCTATTAGGTACGGGCGCATGGGTAGTTACCCTGCCTGCCCCCAACCCCGTCTCTGTGCCCCTGTGAGTGGGCACGGCTATCGTACTAAAAACAAGGCAATTAGGCAACTAAAATAAGACACCTCACAGGGATAAACGCTTTACAAGGTAGGTGTTTTCACATCAGACCTCTTCGGTCATGTTCATTGCAACACAGCCAAAAGGTTAATTGGTGACATCAACAGAATAAAAATCTTAGCACTTGATGGTAAGGACAAGAAACTACATACCTTGCAGCAATGTCATGTATAAATAAATCCTGAGTTAAAACGGTTAGTGCAAAAAAAAATTTTATTTTACAAAACATACCCGAATCTCACAAATAATTACTTGGTTGCACAGCTCAGCGTCTTTCATCTATCTTCACCGATTCACGTTCCCAGAAGGAATGGGTTTCCTAATGCCCTGCTCCCACCTTGCATATTTACAAGGCCCTTCCCACCTCCTCCGCCTCCCCACAATGAGCATTGGATTGGTGTTAAGGGAGAATGTATTGTATTCTATCCTCGATGTGAAAATTTCATGTCAAGTTGGATTTCAGACTTTTGGAAGCCAATTCAGATTTCTTTTTAACAGACTGGAAATTGTGGAAGAAATGGTGGAAATAGGAAACTGCAAGGATTGTCTCAATAAAATCATGAATGCAAAATGAATTTTAGGCAAACGTCCTGACCCCAACAAAAGCAGTTCACAGGATTATGAGGCTGATCATTTGAAATTGCACAGTGTAGCGTAGGCGATGTAGATTGGTAAATATAACATCCTCTTGGGAAATAACCAAAGCATAGCCTGGTGTTGGCTCAGTGGTTAAGATGGCTGGCTTGGGATCTTAGGGTCCTGAGTTCAAGTCCTGTTAGTCACTGAATTAACACCACAGGTGTGGTTGACTCAACCTGTCATCCTTCTGAGGTCGGTGAAATGAGTACCAGTGTACTCGTAGAGGGGCACAGCATCAGCAGCACAGCCGTGCCCCCAACAAACTGATAGCTACCTGGCAGCTAAGTTGCCATACGCAAGAAGAAAAGGAACCCAAAGCAGTTGGGTTTCTTTAAACAAAGCTCATGTATTGACAGATTGGCCACCTTACTTCAAACTCATTGTATTCCATGCCAGAGTTTTCTTTGTCCTACAACAAGGAAGATTGATGGACAGGTGACCCAATGAAGCAAGCCAATGTGATATCGTGAAGTTGTTTGATCTGCATAATAACCAAACTTCGAGCTCCCTGCTTGGCTGTAACAGCACAATCTCTGTCCAGCAAGCATATTGCAAAATCTGCACGGCGTTTTGATGTCTCAGGCAACATTTATTTAAGATTTAGAATACAGGTAGATTTTTTTTAAAGTAATTTATTTACTTCCAGTAAAAAAAATTCATTATTTTTGTGTTTCATCCCTGATTTCCCCTTCCTCCTCTTGCTGCGTTTCATTCATCTGTGTGCACCTTGTTCACCCCATGTGTCATTCTCTCCATCCACTTAATCTCACTCTCATTATTATGTTGGTGTTTCCATTTTGTTCCAGTCCATTCTGATCTCGCTCTTCCACGAACCTTGACCATGTTTTTGGAGCCCCGTTGGACTTAGTCCGAAACAGGGGCTTATGGATTTAGTTTCAATTTTCGTGTCTGCGCGTGGGTGCGTGTGTGCGTCCGCAACCATATCTCGGATGTATGGACCAATTTTATTTGTACTTGGCACAAAGACGACACATGCTGGCGTACATATGCACATCATTTCGTTTGGCGATGCGATCAAACATGGCCGACTAGTGTCCATTTTAGTTGTAACAAAAAAAACAACTGGTGTCAAACACATCCTCAACCAATCTTCAGACATGCATTTACTGATGTTATTCAAACTTGGCACACTGATTATGAATGATGGCTTACATAATGATGTGTGTTTGTGTGTGTGCGTGCGCTTGTGTGTTGTTATGTCTGGCTTCTTTCTTAGAACTATGGTGCAGTAATTTGTCTTTCTTTTGATAAGCACGTCATTTTTTCGGGGATCACATCCAAGATGGCCGACTGGCAGCCGTTTTGTTACTTAAAATGTGTCCCCAACCATTTCTCAGACTTGCATAGTCTGATTTTGTTAAAACTTGGCAGAAGCACAGTACATGATGGCAGATACGTGCACCTCACTTTATTTTGCGATCTGATAAAAGATGGCCGACTGGTAGATTGGCGGCCATTTTAATTGTAAAAAAACGCGGTATCGAACACGTCCTCAACCATATCCCAGACATGCATGGTCCGATTTTGTTCCAAATTGGCACAAGCACAGTACATGATGGCAGATACGTGCACCTCACTTTATTTTGCGATATGATCAAAGATGGTCGACCGGCAGACTGGTGGCCATTTTAGTTGTACGTAAATATGGGCTACACTTTAACTCCATTCAGCAAAATTTCTAAAACTATGGGGGCTGTGACATTTTATGTCTTTTTTACTTGTTATATACAGAATTGAGGCTCGTGGAGGACCTAGAACATAGAACGTATCAGGAGTCAGGACAAAACAGAACAAAATGAACAACAGGAGGAGAGGAGGGGACACACAACAGCAGGGTTGAGGGACAATATAGAAACTTCAAAGCTAAGGGCTGTGAAGAAGAATGAGTAATAGGAGAGGACATGGGTGGTGGACAAGATGGAAACAGAAGCAAACTCTCAGGAAGGAAAGTTGGAAAGAGATGGGCTTGGGGAGAGTTAACAGGAGTAGAAAAATATCATGGTTTGGATTGGGGATGATCTGAGATGGTGGTGAGCATCTGTCTTGAAGACTTGGAGGGAAGAATGAGATTGAAGAGAATTTGGAAGTTGATTCCACAGGTGGGAGAATCGAGGAATGAATGAGTGTAGGTGTGCAGTGACTTTGGGTTTTGGGAGTTTCACCAGAAGGGGATTGTTGGCAGACCTCGTGCACCCTGCAGAAACCTGGGGGAGGGGGGCAACAGAGGGTGATGCAAGACCAGGAAGGAAGTGGTCGAAGACAGAGTGACCACCGACCTGTCTGCAATGTGAAAATAATAGGCACATGGACTCAGATTCATCTAAGGAGATTCCAATGATCTTGAAGGCCTTGCTTTCCATGACGTCAAATTGAGTTAGGTCTGTATGAGACAGGGTCGCCAGCCCAGAGGGGAGAACAGTACTCCATCAAGCTGCAGATATGTATACAAAAGCCTTGTAGGTGGATATGTATAAAAATAAAAATACAACCAACAAAAAGTGTGCTCATGTGATCGTATTTCTATATGACATGTCCATTGTTTCTTCGGTTTGCCCCCAATACTGAAGTCTATCTGAGTCGCTTGTTACACCCTCTTACACCTTTCACCGCCTCGAACATCTCCCCTCCCCCTCCCATCCCATCACATCTTCAGATTTCCTCTTTACTGGTGCCTTATCTTGCCTTTCCTTTGTAATCCTAAATGGAATTCCTCAGCTTTATTTATCAGAATGCATCATATAAACAATTCAGGCCCCTCGGGGTGCAGTTATGGCCTTGGGGGTGGGGGGGGTCGCAGTGTTAAGGTTTATGACTAAACCTATTACAAATCCGAGTGATACTCAGTATCTAGAAACTGTCTGACTACATTTAGGTTTTCATATGCTTGTTTATTTAGATGATGGCTGGGTGTTTTTGGATTGTAGGAATAATTTGAGGAACAGGGCATGAATTTGAGGAATAGACTTGAAAGTTCTGCTTTTTATAAATACATATAGAACTATTGGCTCATGGGGGAGCAAAATGGTAGAGGGCAACATGTTCACAGACGAGGGGTAATGGGAAGACCAAGACATCACACAAGAGTGGATTAGTGACAGAAAGGAAAAGAATGGGTGGAAGGGGAGGTTGATGAGAGTAATAGAGATCAGGAGTGGGTCAGAATGTGACGATGGGCAGCATTCTTGAAAGAGTGGAGGGATGGGCAGGAGACAATGAACACAGGGAGTCAGGTATATGGATGAAGGATTGCAGGTGATGATTCAGATTAGACTGGAAGTGGGTAACCAGGTATCAGTTTCTGGAAAAGCATTCAAAAAACGTTGAACTCGGCCGCAACCAAGAGAGGAATCTGAGAAGCAGCTACACAAGCTCAAAATGGGGAGCCATATTCCATGGCACTTCAGATGAATGCCTTGTTTACTGTAATGAGCGTTGCGCAGCTCAGTGTGAACTTAGTTTTGTGGAGAATATTGAGGTGTCGGCTAGCCTTGAATGCAAATTTGGAGATGTGTCTGCCCAAGCCTGCTTGCTTATAACAGATCACGAGGCCTATGAGCTTGAGAGAATGCATCTCTTCGAGAGGTTGCCCAGAGAAGTAGACTTGGGGGGAGGGGGGTTCAAAGGCTGACCATATGGAGAGACAGAGTAAGAGAATGAGATTTTCTTGCAGTGAAAGACGCATTTCAGGAAATTGACCAGGGCGGGCAGGATAGCCTAAGGTATGCACACTCACCTCTGAGCTGTCTAGCCTGGGTTTAAATGTCAGCCCAGCTATAAACTGTCATCATGGTGATTTGCAGGCTAGGTGAGGCATCAACATGTGTGTCATACCTCAGGTCAAGTCAGATCTGGGAGCATGCACCAGAGCAGCGCGTTGCTGCATCCACTTTCCACCGGTACTCCATGGCTTCCGTCTGGCCATCCCCAGGCGATGTCTGGCCCATCCCCATCTCCTTGAGATGCCGATCAACCTGCTGCAACCACGAGGCACGTGGTCGGCCCATTGACCTCCTCCACTCACGAGACTCCCTCGCTGAGAGAATTTGGTGAGCCAGTCAGCGTCAGTAAAATGAGCCACATGTCCATACAGCCACACTGACACTCACGGACTATGCAGGTAACAATCTCATTTGAGTCTCTCTCAGAAACCGCTCGTTGGACACAGTCCGACCAGCAATAGCCAAGGATTCTCCGAAGAGACCTGGTACCAAAGGAATTAAGTCTCCGTCTCAGATCCTTGGTCAGAGTCAAGTCTCACATCCATAGGGCAAGACTGGAAGCACCAAGGACACGAAGACTCGGACTTTCGTCCTCCGCACAGGTACGCAGCGCCACACCCATTATCCAGTGAATCCATGACTCCCAGGCCCGACCCAGACGTCTATTGACCTCTGACTCACAGCCAGCAGAGACATGAATATCACTGCCAAGTAAGTGAATCTCTCCATGACCTCAACATCCTCACCACAGACACAGACAGGCAGCAGCATCCAAGATGTCATTGAAAGGCTGGATCTTAGTTTTGACCGGGAACACCTAATCCACTGGTTCGGACTGCTCGTTCAGCACCTCGAGGGCCCCCAAAAGGATATCTAAAGTCTCCGCAAAGATGACTGCATCATCTGCGAAATCAAAGTCAGAGATCTTGACTTCCAAACGATGCACCACAGCTTGATCTTCTCGACATCCTCCCTAGAATCCAGTCCATACAAGTGCTGAAAGTGTGGGGGCCAGTATACACCCCTGACAAACTCCAGTAACAACTGGAAATAAGTCAGAGATGGCACCACCACATTTCACAGCACTCTCAGTACCAGAGTAGAGTTCAGACATCAGATCGATCAGTTTTGGTGGTACCCCAGGAAGACTAAGAATCCTCCAGAGGATACCCGATTCACTGAATCAAACGCTTTACAGAGATCAACATAAGCTGCAAACAGCCCCTGCCGAAACTCTCATCTGTGTTCGGTGAGGATCCGAAGAGCAAGGATACGGTCAATCGTTAACCTCGTTGGTGTAAAGCCTGACTGCTCTGGACGCTGGTGCTCAAGCAGATGGTGGCGAACCCTATCAAATTATTCGAGCAAAGACCTTGCCCGGCACTGAGAGCAGCGTCACCCTCGGTAGTTCATGCAGTCTTGGCGATCACCCTTCCCTTTCCAGAGAGGGACAACAAGGCCCTCTTCCAATCAGTTGGGATGATGCCTGTGTTCCAGGCAGAGCACAGAACTGCATGCAACGACATGAGTACAGCATTTCCACCAGCCTTGAGAAGTTCAGCATGGATGGCACAGATCCCTGGAGCTTTACCCCATTTCAACCGGTTCACCACAGCCTGTGTTTCCACAAATGAAGGTGGATCACAGTTGATTGGAGGGTCAGAAATAGGGATTGTAACACCCCTGACGTCCAACTCGACAGCTGGTGGATCAGCATGGTACAACCGCACAAAGTAACCGGCCCAGCGGGCCTTCACTTTGGACTCCTCTGTCAAGAGCCTACAACCTCTGCTCTAACTGAAGTGCTCCGAGGGATGGGCTTGATGAACGCAATGCCGAATTCCCATGTAAGCAGGATGAGAATCACTTGACCACAGGTGATGCTCTACCCCCTCACAGATTCCTCGCACATAGGCCTCCTTGTCCACCCCTAGCGCACATACAGTTTTACGTCTCAACTCCCTGAACAGCTCAGCTCTGACATCCGCATGGCCCTGCAATTCTGGTCAATGGTATCCAGTGTCCCTTGAGAGACAAAATTTTCTTTGCCCTGTGGTAAGTTCCAAAACATCCACTGGCAACATCAAGGACGATGGTCTTGAAAGCACCTCACAACTCTTCAGGACCCCCAAACACCCAGCCCCCAAATCTCCACTCTGTTTGCAAACTCCTCCTCTACCCTGTCATTCTTGAGCTTGCCAACATCCAGCCTAGGCTGGGATGGTACCATTCTCCTGGATTTAAGGTGCAACTTAGGGGTTGTGACAACAAGCCGGTGTCAGTATTTATAGAACTGAGCACTCCAGTAGACCCTCAGTCTGGATCATCCTCAGCACCATCAACGAGGAGATGGTCAATCTCCTTTGCCACACGCCAGCGTGGAACACCAAGTCAGCGATGAGCTTGTGGGCGCTGAAACCATGAACCAGCCACCCTAAGTCCATGACTTCTTGCAAAGTCAAGGAACTGAGTGCTATTCAGGTTCATAGTTCCGACCCCTGGGAACCAACACATGTCTCATAACCATCCCTATCAGTTCCAATCGATGCATTGAAATCCCCCAAGACTAGAAATGTATTCGTCTGGGCACTGATCAACCACAGACTCGAACGTGGCGAGAAAGCATCCTTCACGGTGAGATCACTCGCCTCAGTCGGAGCATAAACAGAGACCAGGGAAATGACACCAAGGAGTGACGAATCCTTTGTCTCATAATACGCTCGTTTTCCGGTGTTACCTCAGTTATCATTGAGTCAGCTTATTGGACACAGCTACAGCAACTCCTTGAGTATGGTAACCATCAGAGCGACCAGACCAATAGTAGGTGTAACCACCCACCATGATCTCGCCGCAATCCGGTCTCCGAACATCAGAGAGTGCTGCAATACCGATGTCCAAACGCTTAAGCCAGATGATAACAGAGACAGGTGATCATCCTCTCTTAGGGAAGGACATTCCAAGCACTCACCCGAAGGGACCGCCTCAGGTTAACCCAAGGAGACCGCCGTCTGGTGGACGACACCTCAGCACCACTCGACACTCTTCCGCAATGTGACCCAGAATGTTACCCTGTGGTTTCCCTCCTGTCATCAAAGATTGTGGGTCCCAAAGGCTTTGCCCCAATCCCGTCATCCGGTGAGCTGCCCTGCGAAGGGAAGCTGCAGGAGGAGGTACTCCCACGGAGTGGGTTTTCAGATTTCTTTGCATTTTTGTGTTTTGCGGAATGAAGGGTTTTACGGTGGCCGGAGTGCAAATCCTGCCACCAACCTCCGAATAAGAAGTAACCCAACTGCAGGAGGACGTCCGCAGATGCAGTTGGGCACTAGATATGGATGGCTGTTGGCTCACAACGATCTCCTCCGTCCTGTCCATATACAACCACCCTCCTCACCAAAAAACCTGGTGGGAGAGACAATCTAGTAGCAACAACCCGACCATGGAACAGGTTAGTACAGGTTTACATGATACCTGTAGCAAGTCACAGATTGATCTGGCCTGATCTGACATAAATGGACATTATGGACATCATACCTCGGATGGACATTAAACTGGATGTCACCATTACTTGGTTGACATTAAAGCTCCCGCAGTGTTGTTCTTAAGCCTGGTGTTGGCTTCGTGGTTAGGGTGGCGGCTTGGGATCCTAGGGTCCTGAGTTCAAGCCCCGTTGGCCGCTAAATTAAAATACACCAGGAGGTTGACTCAGCCTGTCATCCTTCCGAGGTCGGCAAAATGAGCACCAGTGTACTGGTAAGGGGGACACTGCATCAGCGGCATAGCCGCGTCCCAACCAATGATGCAACCAGCAGCCACAGGCTGCACTCGATATAGAGAGAGAGAGAGAGAGAGAGAGAGAGAGAGAGAGAGAGAGAGAGTGTTGTTCTTGGAGAGTAGGTGAATTATCACCAGAGCCCTGAACAAATTCTAAATTTCTATTCCAACTCAAGCCGCACAGTTGCATCGCCGTGCACCCGCAAGAACCAATGCAAACTTGCAGCCAAGTGTTTATTTTTTTAAACTTCACCCTAAACAAGGCTGAGAGGCACTAAATGTGAAGGGCTACTGAGAAAAAGAAGAAGTGGAAGAACTGGCAAAACCTTCACCTAGCCCTGAAACGAGGAAACCTCTTCACAGGCCCACTGTTCAGGAGGGGGTAACTGGGCCAGGCAGAAAAATAAATTTTCCTACCCCCATTGGGTGTTTTTTAGGAGACACCATTTCCATACTGGATGGCTGTTGCCTCCTGAAAGGAGCTCATCCACCCTTTGTCAGGTGTTGTTTTTTGTCCTGGGGGGGTGTCACTAGCAAAGCCAGTGAGGTGTGCTGGTTTCGTTGCCGACAACCCGACCATGCGGCAGGTAGCACTGGGTTACATGTTACCAGTGGTAGTCCAAAAAGGCTGACCCGACCTAAAACCAACCGTATAATACAACGAACCAACCAGACCCACAATTTTAAACCTTAACGTTCTCCTTTCTTAAGGTCCACATCTCAGACTCGTACAGCACCACACAGCAAATCAATAATTTCTCTGACCTCTTATTCAGCTATTTGTTCAAGATCTTTCTCTTAAATTCCTTTTTTGTTGTTAAAAGCTCTTTTGGCTATTCTCTTTTTTTATCTCTTTATGACACTTGGCATCCTCAGTCACCAAGGTACTGAAACTCTCTGATCTGTTCCAGTTAATGTCCATTCATTTTAACATTCAAGATTTTTTTACACATCATTACAGATTCTCATTGTTTTGGTCCTCTTCACAATGGGTCTCATTCCATATTTGGATGTTTTATAAAGAGCCTCCACCAGCCTTTCCAACCCTTGTATATTTCAGTTAAAATCTTTGTGTACAAATAATTATATATCTTCCATCATATTCATTATATCAATGTGTGAGGCAGGTTTTCCTTTTCTCTTCGGCATGACACCAGCCTCAGATTCTCATCTTGTTTGAAATGTACCATTAACTAGTCAGCTTAACATTCTCTCCAGATTTCATGTCGAGTGCCCTATCCACATTGCACCAGTGAGGCAGTTCATATTCCATTGGGAGTCTCTTCGGAAACGAGCTCAAAATAGAAAACTCAGAAACCAGCACACACACACTCCTGCCAGCTCATGCTACCAGTCCTTCACAAATCATCCAAACAGTTGGTACTCAATACACTTGTACTGATGTGCATCATGAAAGAACCTACATTTTTTTTTTTAAACAATTTTTAACCTATTGCTGAACCTGTGTGAGACTTTAATCCATGTGTCTCTTTCCCTTCTTATTGTCATTGCTCTATGAACGCGAAGCGAACAGGGTATTAAGATAATTCCTCAACAAATACTTTGGTTCAAAATTATACTTTGTCATCCCCCATCCCAACCTGCAATTTTACTACCCCCCATTAACCCAGCCCTCTTACTTGCAAGTTACCATGTTTCCTCCCTTCCTCTCTCTCCTCTTTCCAGTTTGTTCATTCCCTTGCTGTTTCCACCTGTGGCCCCACTGCCCCGTTGTCAGTGCATTACCTTTGTACCCTCTGTCTCCTTGCTTTTCCATGAGCCTCGACGTTGTATTTAAATATAAGAGATCAGGAGGATTATTTTGGCCTCCACTGCACCTCAGGTCCAAAACAACATAAACATTCAGAGAGACATGCACTCATGCAACCATCCCCAAACATACACCTTTATATTCCAAACCAATGTCGACTTCAAATTGCTTGTGATCTCCTTAAGTGGGCATCAAAAGGTGGAGTGAGACCTTCCCAGGATCCAGGGTCCAAAGTACCCAAACATGTTTCAAGGGTCAAACCATTATGTTTTCAAGCTTGAGTGAGCACAGGAACATTTTCAGGTGTTCCAACTCACAGCACCTTTCCTCCAAGGGCTCTTCTTGTGTTGTAGCTGAACCTCGAACAGATTCTTCAATTTTTACAAGTGCCTAATTAATTATATATGACTCTCTGTGAAGTTTCCATGGCTTTTCAGAGACCGGGTGTTGAAGTCTTTGCAGATATGTCGATGCATGACCACACATTGTTACTCCTTTGTGTGTACACTTGGGCCTTTATCTTGGTCTCCAAACCAAATCAGCCCCTCTCTATGAGCCTTTTCAGTGAAACTTTGTCTATTTACAGTGTCCAGTTGTCGTTTAAAAAAAATATATATATATATTCCTGCTTTTTTTTCGTGTGTCTGTTTGTGTACGTGTCCTTGTCCCCTTCATTTCTTTTGACACACAAGACCGTGAACTATCATATAATTTGCTGCCCTTTTGCTTTGTAGTTTCACCGGTCTTCCTTGCAATTGTTGGGGCTGTGTTCCCTGCTCTTTTGCAGTAAGGTGTCACACTTTCTGGTTATACTTGTTCCTGGTCATTTACAACAAGGTAAATTAGCATATACAATTTCAGGAATGCTTTCTCATGCTCATCTTAACTACACACTGTATTCGATGATCTGTTGAGGTTCTGACTTATGTGGCCAATTCTATCATTGTTGGTCGATTTGACCCTTCAATTCCACAACCTCTGTGAACAGCAGATCAACAACATTAGTTGTGCCTGAAGGTCCCCCAATGATGTAAGTTGTTATGTTGAAAGGGGGGAGGGGGTCCATTGCTCGACTATGGTAAGTATGACATGGACCAAGTGTTTTAAGTAGGTTAGATTGCCATGTATCAGGAACCTGTCATATTGAGTCGTCTTGTAAAATGTGGTTGCCGAGGAGGCAGTGTGATGCCATGTAATTTATAGACAGTATAGTCAGGGTAAGATTGTATACATAAACACCTCTTGTTAGCGAGCGGGGCCAGGTGAGGACTTCCGGACACTAAAAGGCACATTTGAAAGCACTACACACTTCAAATCGACCCATCACAAACTGTTCGGGCAGTGTGTGCAAGCCATGGTGGTGTCATGTGCTGTGGAACCCTTAAGAGTTGAAAGACCTTTTTATTGGGGATGGCACATCCCACAAGAGCGGGCAGCCAATCACGGGGCCCACGGCAGGGAAAAGCGGTCCCAGAGTACGGAGGGTGGACCAGAGAACCTGGGCAGAAGAGCAGAGTCACGAGAGCTGGTTCTGACACACATGTGCAGAGTTCAAGTGGGACCTGTGAACAAAAAAAGATCACGCTCTATTCTTTAATGCTCCTCATCTCAGGCTTTCCTCGTTCTCTGGCGCTCCTCATTGTTTGGCGCTCCTCGTCACGGGGTCACCTCGTCTCTGGCTCTCCTTGTCTTTGGTTCACTTTGTTGCTGGCTCACTTCATCACTGGTTCTCCTTGTATTTTCTCTCTCCTCGTGACTGGCTCTCCTTGTTGCTGGCTTTCCTGGTATTTGGTGCTCTCTTCGTCTCATTCCTGCATCCATAATGGGCTTCACCATTGATCTGCATTCCAAACATCACCAAAGGGAAGTATTCATTGTTTATAAAAGTGTGATCTGTGGTGTGAAGTCAAGTTAGGAATTGTTCTTTATTTCATCACTGTCCATAAGATGCATTTTCCTTCTCTGTTTGTGTCTGTTACCTCGCATGAACTGATCCAACTTGCACCTCCCATCCATCTTTTTCCCCGAAATTTATTCACTAGCAAATACAACCCGTCGCTTCACCGGCGGGGATATTAAGGGGAGGGGGGCAGGGAGAGAGGAGGGATGGGAAGCAGGGGGAGGGAGGAAGGTGGGGTTTCCTCGGAGGGATGAGGAAGGAGGAATAGCAAGGAAGGGTGGGGTGGGGAGAGTAACACCTCACCAAACGTCGCTATAACCCGGGAGGGGGGGTGGAAATGAGGAAGATGGGGAGAGAGAAGAGGTGGAAGTGGTGAGGGGGAGGGAATTTGGAAGTGGTGAGGAACAGTGTGATGGGAGGGGTTCTCAACTTCGTTTGGTAGTGGGATTTGTGGACAATGAAGGGGGTAGTACAGGCTTGAAAGAATAGGGTACGTTCATACAGCACACGGAAACCGCAGGGAGAGTCCATTGGTCCATTGGGGGGGTGGAGAGTGGGGGAATTGTGAGGTGAGGTGGAGGGAAGGCAGGGCAGTGTGAGGGAAGAGAATGTGGTGTGAGGGGAAGGGAAGGGAAGGCAGTGTAAGGCAGCGTGAAGAAGGAATGGAATGCAGTGTGAAAGGGGGAGGAGGGAAAGGTGATAGAACGTGGCCAACCGCAACATTTTATTTTTAACCAAGCGGTTCTATATAAAACCGGGTGGGAGCATTTAACACTCATGCTATCTACCTGCAAAGGCTACTGATGTGCATGCCTGCACATGCAGCGACCTTTACACCCCTCCGGTCGGCTCACTCCGAATCTGATTCGTACAACTACCCTATGAGGAAGCACTTTTAAATCAAAACGAAACCGTCAGTCCTAACAGAGGAGGGGGTGGGAAGGTGTGGGAGAGAGGGAGGGAGAGGGAAGGAGTCAGAGAGAGGAGAATAGGGGCTGGAGATAGAGAGAGGAAAGTTTCCTCCTCTCACATCCGCAAAGCTGCCTCCTTCCCCTGCTTCTCTCTTCCATCTCATCCCTCCACCTCCTCCAATATTCAACTTCCCTCTGCCTCCTCTCTTATAATCCCCACTACGTCATCCCATCACCACCGAGCCTTTGCTCCTCCTCATCCAGCCCTCTTCCCTAGCTATTTTGCAATCCCCCAAGTCTGTCAACACTCTTCTGAACTCCCCTCCCCTCCCCTTGTACCCAAAGCCTCCTCCCTTCCTCTCCTTAACAGTGTGAACTCAAACATCCAGGGCCTTCGCTCAAACTGACAGATCTTTCCATACAGGTTGCCACTGACAACCAGACATAATCTGTTTAACAGAAACTTTCCTCCTTCAAAGAGTCTCTGACTCCCTATCTTCTCCCTGGTTACTCCCTCCTCCGGTATGACAGACCTGAGCCTTGTCCTGGCGGCAGAGTTGCTGTCTTCATCAAAACTCTATTCCTCACTTACAATGACTGCCCTCACCCCCACACCCAGGAATACTCTGGCTACGGCTTCCCCCCACTCCCAACTCATGTTTATATGTGTGTTGTACCTCCACCAAACAGTGATGACTCCATTTACATCTCGCTCTCCGAAAACATGGACCAACTTCTATCCTCCATCCCAACTGTCTCTTCCTCATATGTGGTGACTTCAATTGCCTCATTGCCAGTTGGTTGGGAGTGGTACCTCCTCACCTGCCATGGCTCTTCAGCAAAATACTTCTGTGACTTCAATGGGACTGACACAATATCGTCAACTTCCGACCCCGGATCTCAAGCAATGGTACTCCATCTCTTCTGGATCTGATTTTGACCCATTTCCCTGAAAATATCTTCAGTTCTTCCTCTGCTCCAATCGGTTCATCTGACCACATGATTGTCAATGTAAACATCTCTGGCTGTTATTAGTCTGCGGAGTAACTTGAGGGGGAGTAACTGCTGAGAATCTATTTCCGTGTTCTTTCCGACATTTTGTTTTTTGTTCCTTTCACACTTTTGTAATTTTAATTTTTTTTTTTTTGTAATTCTCTTTATTCATTCTAATTCTTGCTTTTTCTTCTCTTTCAACTCTTTTACTCTCTACTCCTCTCTTTTGTTATCTTTCTCTCTCTAAGGAGAAGTGAATTATTGCAGACAGTTTTCTGTAAGGCTTACTCAGCTGTGCCTGGATGGGTATGAGGGTTGTGGAGCAGTGGCTGAAGTCCGAATCCTATCCAAGTTCCTTCTGATGACTCCATCTTTGCTCTTTACTTCTTCGGGTTCCTTCTTGGTCTTCCTTTTCATTAGAGAACAACCTCAGCGCCGTCAAGTCTGGCAATTCACTCAGGCCTACTGGCAAGGACTTCAAGCAGCCATCAAACTTATAGACTGGTCTTCCGTCTCTACTTTCTCCGACATCAACTCATCCTGGGATTTCTTTCAAAGAAATTTGCTCTCTCTCATGCACAGATTTATCCCCTCTCATCTTCAGTTGTCCTACCCTTCCTCCCACCCATGGTACACTGAAGCTTGTGGTGAGGCAGTTGTCCTGAAACAACTTGCCTTCCTTCACCCCATGGAAGGCTAATTCAAATGAAGACAATAACAGTTCCTTCCACAAAGCTCGGAACAAGTGTGTGTCTACCCGGAGGAGAGCCAGGAAACAACATCTTTCTCATCTCAAGTGTGAACTCTCAAACCTGTCTCCCTCCTCCAAATCCTGGTGGCATCCAGTTAAGTTTGTTTCTGGTGTATGTTCCCCCTCCATCCCCTCCCTTACCTCAAATGTCTGCACAGCTGACACTGCACATGAAAAGGCTGAATGCCTAAACTCCGTGTTTGCTTCTAAAGCTTGTGTCCCAAATTGATCGCTTTCCGTACCCATCTTACCCAGTCACACCCAGCTGTTCTCGGACTCTGTCCTTTTCTCGTGACAACGTGGAGAGCCTGCTGTCAAACCTCGACTCAGATTCTGCAACCGGTCCAGACGGCATCAGCCCACTTGTCCTAAAAACCTGCTCTGCTGCTCTTGCTCACCCTCTCTCTGTTCTATTCACCCTCTCATTTGCTCAGAGTCATCTGCCATCTGCTTTGAAATCAGCGAACATTACCGCTGTGCATAAAAAAGTGCAAAAACAGATCCCTGCAACTACAGAGCAATCAGCCTTCT
>CM068957.1:96609000-96622319 GCA_035128595.1 Eptatretus atami | reverse complement strand
ATAATGTGCTGCCCTTTTTGCTTGTTAGTTTCACCTGTCTTCCTTGCAAATTGTTGGGGCTGTGTCCCTGCCTCTTTGCAGATAAGGTGTTCACACTATCTGGTTATAACTTGATTCCTGGTCATTTACACAAGGTAAATTAGCATATACAATTTCAGGAAATTGCTTCTCATGGCTATCTAACTACACACTGTATCGGATGAATCTGTTGAGGTTCTGACTTATGTTGGCAATTCTAATCATGTTGGTCGAATTTGACCCTTCAGTCCACAACCTCTGCGAAAACAGCAGATCAACAACAGATAGTTGTGCCTGAAGCGTCCCCCAATGATGTAAGTTGTTATGTTGAAAGGGGGGGAGGGGTCCATTGCTAGACTATGGGTAAGTATGACATGTTGACCAGTGTTTTAAGTAGTAGATGCATGATCAGGAACCTGGCATATTGCAGTCGTCTGTAAAATGTGGTTGCCGAGGAGCAGTGTGTGCCATGTAATTTTAGCAGTATAGTCAGGGATAGAATTGTATACATAAACACCTCTTGTTAGCGAGCGTGGCCATGGAGGACTCCGGACACTAAAGCACATTTGAAAGCACTTACACACTTCAAATCGACCCAATCCACAAACTGTTCGTTGCAGTGTGCTGCAAGCCATGGGTGGTGTCATGTGCTGTTGGAACCCTTAAGAAGTTGAAAGACCGCTTTTTATTGGATGGCACATCCCAACAAGAGCGGGCAGCCAATCACGGGGGCCACGGCAGGGAAAAAGCTAGTCCCAGAGTACGGACGGTGGACCAGAGAACCTGGGCAGAAGAGACAGAGTCACGAGAGCGTTCTGACACACATGTACAGAGTTCCAAGTGGGACCTCGTGAAAAAAAAACGATCACACTCTTCTTTAATGCTCCTCCATCTTCAGGCTCCCCTTTTTCTTTTTTTTTTTTTTTTTTTTTATTTTTTCCTTTCTTTTTTCCTTTTTTTTTTTTTTTTCCTTTTTTTTTTTTTGTTTTTTTTTTTTTTTTTTTTTTTTTTTTCTTTTTTTTCCTGTTTTTTTTTTTTTTCTTTTTTTTCTCTTTTTTCCTTTTTTTCCCTTTTTTTTTTTTTTTTTTTTTTTTTTTTTTTTGCGTTTTCTTCTTTTTTTTTGTTTCTCTATTTTTTTTTCTTTTTTTTTTCCTTTTTTTTTTTCCTTTTTTTTTTTTGTTTTTTTTTTTTTTTTTTTTTTTCCTCTTTTTTTTTGTTTTTTTTCTTTCTTTTCCTTTTTTTATCTTTTCTTTTTTTCTTTTTTTTTTTTTTTCTTTCTTTTTTTTTCCTTTTTTTTTTCTTTTTTTCTTTTTTTTTTTTTTTTTTTTTTTTCTTTTTTCCCTTCTTTTTTCTTTCCTTTTTTTCTTTTTTCTTTTTTTCTTTTTTCTTCTTTTTTTCCTTTTTTTTTTTTTTCCTTTTTTTTTTTTCTTTTTTTTTTTTTTTTTTTTTTTTTTTTCCTTTTTCCTTTTTTTCTTTTTCTCCTTTTTTCTCTTTTTTTTTTTTCTTTTTTTTTTTTTTTTTTTGTTTTTTTTTGTTTTTTGTTTTTTCCTTTTTCTTTTTTTTTTTTTTTTTTTTTTCCCTTTTTTTTGCTTTTTTTTGTGTTCTTTTTCCTTTTTTTTTTTTTCTTTTTTTTTTTTTTTTTTTTTTTTTTCCCCTTTTCTTTTCTTTTTTTTTTTCCTGTCTTTTTCCCTTTTTTTTTTTTCCTTTTTTTTTTCCTTTCTTTTTTTTTTTTTTTTTTTTTTTTTTTTTTTTTTTTTCTTTTTCTTTTTTCTTTTCTCCTCTTTATTTTATTTCCTCGTTCTCTGGCGCTCCTGCATTGTTATGGCGCTCCTCGTCACGGGGTCACCTCGTCTCTGGCTCTCTTGTCTTTGGGTTCATTTGTTGCGTGGCCTCACTTCATCACTGGTTCTCCTTGTATTTCTCCTCTCTCGTTACTGGCTCTCTTGTTGCTGCTTTCCTAGTATTTTTCGTCTTCGTCCTTCCTGCATCCTAATGGGCTTCACCATTGATCTGCATTCCAAAACATCACCAAAGGGGAAGTATTCATTGTTTATAAAAGTGTGGATCTGTGGTGTGAAGTCAAGTTAGGAATTGTTTTTATTTCATCCTGTCCATAAGATGCATTTTCCCTTTTTGTGTCTGTTTACCTCGCATTGAAACTGATCCAACTTGACCTGCCCATCCAGCTTTTTCCCCAATTATTCACTAGCAAATACAACCGTCGCTTCACCGGCGGGGGGGATATTAAGGGAGGGGGGCGGGAGAGAGGAGGGATGGTGGAGAGCGGAGGGCAGGGAAGTGGGTTCCTCGGAGGGATGAGGAAGGAGGAATAGCAAGGAAGGGTTCGGGGTGGGGAGAGTACACCTCACCACAACGTCGCTATAACCCCGGGAGGGGGGGTGGAAATGAGGAAGATGGGCGAGGAGAGAAGAGGTGGAAGTGCGTGAGGGGAGGGAATTTTGGAAGTGGTTGAGGGAACAGTGTGATGGGAGCGGGTTCTCAACTTGCGTTTGGTTAGTGGATTGTGACAATGGAAGGGGGTGTACAGGCTTGGAAAGAAATAGGGTCGTTCATACAGGCACAGCGAAACCGCGAGGGGAGAGTTCCATTGGTCCACTGGGGGGGGTGGAGAGTGGGGGGAATTGTGAGGTGAGGTGGAGGAAGGAGGCAGTGTGAGGGAAGAGAATGTGGTGTGAGGGGGAAGGTAAGGAAGGCAGTGTAAGCAGGCGTGAGAGAAGGATGGAATGCAGTGTGACAGGGGGGAGGAGGGAAGTTGATAGAACGTGCCAACAGATCGCAACATTTTATTTTTAACCAACGCGGTTCTTATATTACCGCTGGGAAGCATTTAACACTCATGCTATCTACCTGCAAAGCCTGACTGTATGTGCATGCCTGCACATGCAGCGACCTTTACACCCCTCCGGTCGCTCACTCCGAATCTGATTCGTACATACTACCCTATGAGGAAGCACTTATTAAAATCAAAACGAAACCGTCAGTCCTTAACAGAGTGAGGGGGTGGGGAAGGTGTGGTGAGAGAGGGAGGGGAGAGGAAGGAGTCAAGAGAGAGAATAGCGGGCTGAGATAGAGAAGAGGGAAAGTTTCCTCCTCTCAACATTCCGCAAAGCTGCCTCCTTCCCTGACTTCTCTCTTCCATCTCATCCCTCACCTCCTCCAATATTCAACTGTCCTCTGCCTCCTCTCTTATAACTCCCACTACGTCTCATCCCATCACCACCGAGCCTTTGCTCTCCTCAGCCAGCCCTCTTCCCTAGCTATTTTGCACCCACAGTCTGTCAAACACTCTTCTGGAACTCCCCCTCCCCTCCCCTCCCTGTACCCAAAGCCTCCTCCCTTCCTCTTCCTTAACAGTGCTGTGGAACTAAACATCCAGGGCCGTTCGCTCAAACCTAGACCAGATCTTTCCATAAGGTGCACTGACCAAACAGACAGTAATTCTGTTTAACAGAACTTTTTCCTCTTCAAGATTCTTGACTGCCCAAGTATCTCTCCCTGGTTACTCCCTCCTCCGTTATGACAGACGCTGAGCCTTGTCCTGGCGGCAGAGTTGCTGTCTTCATCAGAAACTCTATTCCTCACTTTACCATGAAACTGCCCCGCATTCCCCCCACACCCCAGGATACCTCTGGCTACGGCTCCCCTCCCACTCCCAACTCATGTTTATATGTGTGTCTGTACCATCCACCAAACAGTGAGACTCCATTTACATCTCCGCTCTCCGAAAACATGGCCTTCTATTCCTCCCATCCCAACTGTCTCTTCCTCATATGTGGTTGACTTCAATTGTTCTCATGCCAGTTGTGGAGTGGGTACCTCCCTCACCTGCCATGGCTCGTTCAGCAAAATAACTTCTGTGACTCATGGACTGACACCAATCTGTCAACTTCCGACGCCGGATCTCAAGCAATGGTACTCCATCTCTTTCTGGATCTGATTTTGACCCATTTCCCTGAAAATATCTTCAGTTCTTCCTCTGCTCCAATCGGTTCATCTGACCACATGCATGCAATGTAACATCTCTGGCTGTTATTAGTCTGCGGAGTAAACTTGAGCTTGGGAAGTACGGTGAAATCTGATCTCTCCGTTTGTTCTTTCCACATCTTTGTTTTGTTCCTTCACACTTCTTTGTAATTTAATTTTTTTTCTTGTTTCTCTTTATTCATTCTAATTCTTGCTTTTTCTTCTCTTTCAACTCTTTTACTCTTCTACTCCCTCTTTGTTGATCTTTCTCTCTCTAAGGGAGAACGTGAATTATTGCAGACAGTTTTCTTAGGCTTACTCAGCTGTGCCCTGGAGGGTATGAGGGTTGTGAGCAGTGGCTGAGTCCGAATCCAATCCAAGTTCCTTCTGATGACTCCATCTTTGCTCTTACTTCTTCGGGTTCCTTCCTTGGTCTTCCTTTCATTAGAGAACAACCTCAGCGCCGTCAAGTCTGGCAATTCACTCAGGCCGACTGCAAGACTTCAAAGCAGCCATCAACTATAGACATGGTCTTCCGTCTCTATTTCTCCGACATCAACTTCATCCTGATTCTTTCAAAGAAGTTTGCTCTCTCTCTGTGCACAGATTTATTCCCCTCTTCATCTTCAAGTTGGTCATACCCTTTCCTCCCCACCATGAGTAACACTGAAGCTTGTGGTGAGGCAGTTGTCCTGAAACAAGACTTGCCTCCTCGCCTTCATGGAAGGCTAATTCAAATGAAGACATCACAGTCCTTCCACACAGGCTCGGAACAAGTGTGTGTCTACCGGGGAGCCAGAAACAACATCTTTCTCATCTCAAGTGTGAACTCTCAAACCTGATCTCCCCCCAAATTCCTGGTGGCATCCAGTTAAGTTTGTTCTGGTGGATGTTCCCCCTCCATTCCCCTCCCTTACCTCAAATGTCTGCACAGCTGACACTGCACATGAAAGGCTGAATTGCCTAAACTCCGTGTTTGCTTCTAAAGGCTTGTTGTCCCAAATTGATCGCTTTCCGTACCCATCTTAACCCCAGTTCCACCCAGCTGTTCTGCGGACTCTGTCCTTTTCTCGTGACAAACGTGGAGAGCCTGCTGTCAAACCTCGACTCAAGATTCTGCAACCGGTCCGACGGCCATCAGCCCCACTTTCCTAAAAAACCTGCTCTGCTGCTCTTGCTCACCCCTCTCTGTTCTATTCACCTCTTCATTTGCTCAGAGTCATCTGCCATTGCTTTGAAATCAGGCGAACATTACCGCTGTTGCATAAAAAAGTGCAAAAACAGATCCTGCACTACAGGACAATCAGCCTTCTCTCAATCTCAGCAAGGTTATGGAATTCCATCATCGCTTCGTTGACATTAATCTTTCCTCTTCTCCAATGCTTGAATTTCCGATCATTAATTTGGTTAAGACCAGGTCACTTACCCTGACTTGCTGCTCCTTGCTTTCCAACAATGGATGGAGGTCCTCAATGCAGATATGAGATCAGGAGCCATCTCCCGAGACATATTATGTGCTTTTGATATGGTGTGGGCACTCCACCCTGCTCACCAAACTCTCTTTCCTTTGTGGTATCCAGTCAATCTCACTCATGGCTCTGCAGACTTCCTGTCCTGTCGCCGTCAATGTGGAAGCCTTAATGGAATCTCTCATTCCCTTCTTCCTGTCCAGGCTGGAGTTCCTGCAAGGCAGTTTTCTGGGCCTGAGCTTTTTGTGATTTTCATCAATGATCTCTCCATCTTCTGGGGAAAATTCTCTTTATCTCTGCTTGATGGACTCCACCCTCTGCCATACCATCCGTTCCCCTCAGATCATCAAGCAGCAGCTCTTCACTCTCTGCAGATCTGGATAAATCACAAGCTGGTCCAACCCTGGTGGAACATGTTCTTCAATCCTGACAAATCTCACACTCCACTATGTCTCTCTGAAAAGACTGTCTGGACCCCCCCCCCCCCCCTCCGCCATCTACTTTCTCAACACCCTCTGACAGAAGTACTTTCATTCAAACTGTTGGGGCCTCACTTTCTGCCACGATAAATCCTGGGAAAGCCACATTTCGAGCTGGCTCCAAAGCCAGTCACATTACTGGGCATCCTTCGTCGTGCAACGTCCTTGGCCACACCTGGAGCTCCTGACCACATACAAAGCTTTATCCACAGCCTGCTGGAGGTTACTGCTCACCCCTCTGGACTGTGTTCCTGCTCTCACCTTTCTCGGCTTCACGCTGTGGAAAAGCCAAGGCATTTAGGATCATTTGGTTATCTCCCACAATAGCTGAGTCTTTGGGTCTCTCACTCTCTCACCACAGGCAGGTATGGTGGTTTTCTGTCTTCCACACCTTCCTCTCTTGGCCTCCCCCCGCCCCCCCACTCTGTCTGCTATCTGCCGCCGCCCATATTTCAGCCAGGCCGCTCAAGGTCGCCAGCAAACCCCCTTCTGGTTAAAACTACCAAAAATAATTTATCCACTGCTCACTTCACTCTTCATTCCTCTTTTTCCCCCACCTTTGGAACAAACTCCCACACTTTCTTTAATCCCACCTTCCCGCTAGGTCTTCACAACAGCGTGTTCCCCACCATCTCTTGTTTCCCCCATCCAAAACCATGATTTTTCACCCCCATTAATCACCCCAAAACCCACTCCTTCAAATCCCTGCTTTCCTTCCTGGAAATCCTGTCTGTCCATCTTGTGGTACCCGTGTACCCGCCCATCCCTCTCCCTTCCACAGATTCTCCTCGTGTCTATTCCTCACTGTTTTGTGTCACTCTCCCCACCGTCTTGTCTCCTGCTCCCTTTGTATACTTCTGTATGTTCGCTCTCAGTACGGAGCTTTGACATTGTGTATGTATATACTGTATGTTGTGTGTTTGTGTGCATGTATATAAAAATATATATATACACGTATATGTGGTATTGGTAGTATGTGTATATATATATAATATATTATATATATATATATATATATATATATATATATATTATATATATATCTGTATACGGGGAGTGTCCCAAAAAAAAATATAACAATTTTTCATCTGCAAAGAGGATGGTCATAATATATAATTTTAAAGATTATATGCTGGATAGTAAAAGCTGTAAGGTTGAAGTTTATGTGTACCCAATGTCAAAATTGCCACCAAAAGGTTTTAATTTTGGTATAGGAATGCGTCGTTTTCTTTTAGGACCACTATGTTCGACGTAGGCTCACATTGTCCGAATCACTGCCTGCAAACGCGTTGGTCATGTTTCCATCAACTTGGGAAAACGTTCCTGAGGAATGTTCTGATTCTCGTGGATGTTTTCCTTCAGATGATCAAGAGTCTGAGGCTAGGTCCATAGATCCTGTCCTTGAGATACCCCCACAAGAAAGTCTGGAGGAGTAAGAGTCAGGGAATACAGTGGCACTCACCTCTTCGTAGAGGGGCATAAGCCGGCGCCCCTCAAATGTGGTTGAGAAAAACGCCTTGTTTCCCTGGCTGTATGGGGCGGTGCCCCATCCTGCTGGGAACCACTGGGTTTCTCATCTGGAATCAGGTTGTTTCTCCTACGGGCCCTAAGTACGTAGCTCAGGAGATAGAAGTCCTGAATCATTTCGCGATAGTTCCTCTGGATTTACCGTGCAAATGCGATCCTGGTCATCTTCAAAGAAGTATGGCACCAATGTATCCCATACCAACAACCCCACCACATAGTGACTTTGAGAACAGAGAGGGCACCAGTAGTGATGCATTACCAGGATATTCAGTTCCCTAACAGTGCCGAAAGTTTTGCTTGTTTACCTCCCCGGCAAGTGAGCATGGCATTCGTCCATCATGTGAGTTTTTTAGGAAGTCGCATCTTGCTCCAACTTTCCTGAGAAACAATTTGCAAAAAGTTCTAGTCGTTTGCGTTTCTGTTGATCAGTAAGCACGTTTCCGTTTGAAATTTTGTATGGAAAGCATGAATGTCTTGGCGAAAGATCCTCTGAACGGTGCTCTTATGAATGTTATGTCTCAGCAGAAATCGGTCGAATCGATTTTTTGGACTCTAAGACCGCCTGTCTCACCATTTCCACATTGCTTCACTTACGATGTCCTCTTCCGACCACTGGTGACCTTGTGAAGGTCACAGATGGTTCCCACATTGGTAAACCTTGCGATGGTTGCACTTTATTGTCCGAAAGTTTGGTGCATGCGCAAGTGGATTACCGAAATGTCTCGAGTAAGACGTTTGCACCTGTATTGAGCACTTTTAGTCTTGGGCCAAAGTTTCAACAAGTTTTGTCCATTGTGTGCGGTCAGTCTTGCATTTTTCTGGGCTTGCTTGGTATCAAAAATAAATCAGGGTCTCTGCAACAAGAAAGAAGCATTTAGCGACAAATTACTGCTTTTTAGGATCAAACGAAGCATTTTAAAAGTTGTATTTTTTTTGGACACCATATATAATATATTATTTTTGTTTTTTTGTATATATATTAATATTTAATATCGATTTATATCGTTCCCCATCGTTATACTATCGGGTATGTTGACTGACAATTTGCTTTGTTTGAGACTCGACGCAATGTGGCAATTTCCCAGGCATGGCTCACACTCTCCATCCGCGCTGAGTTTACCAGGAGCTGGAAATTGTCAACAGGTTCTTTTTGGACGTTGTTGGTTGATAGATCCAACTTGGTTTCACAACATCCATCTTCCCTTGAAGCCGACTTTCACAGGGCAGTATGACTCGGTGGGACGCCTACAACTCCACGAGAAACAAATTGCCTTGATCAATATGCTGGTTAACAGAGCACAGAGGATTTGGTTCACCTTGTAATCTTCTCTGCTGAATTGACAAATCATGAATTATACTCGGTGAAATGGTTATTCCTGATTCATATCGTTAAGAGATAATACACAAGTTTCTAAACACGACCAAAAGATCGGAAGATCGGTCCAGACAAATGTCAGTCTATATCAGATGCCCAGGAAAGGGCCAAAGCATCACGAAGGTTTGAGTACAAATCAAACATATTGGTTCCAACACGTTTCTGGCTGTGCCAACCCCGAGTAATCTTTACCTCTCACGGTTTTGCTGACTCAGTCACAAGGATGTGCTACCCCACCTCACAAACCAGCAAGTTATGGATGAGTTTAAGTCGATGTGAAGCTCGGTACCATGGCCGGTTTCAAACTTGGCTGCAGAAACGAATGATGCTTACATGGACCGTCATTTTTTTTTTTTCGAGATCACATCCAACGGCTGACTCTGTTGCCATGTTTTTTGCAAAAGCAATGTGTCTCCAACCATTTCTCAGACATGCATGCCCAATTTTGTTCAATTTGCACAAGCACAGTTAGCGTACATGATGGGCATTTACACGTCACTCACTTTATTTTGCGATCTGATCAAAGATGCCGACTGGTAGACTGGCGCCATTTTAGTGTACATAAAATATGGACTCGCCCTTTACCCAAGACAGCAAGATTAATATAAAACAATGGGGCTCTGACATTTTATGTCCTTTTCTTTTACTTGTTGAACAGTACAACAAAGGCTCAACTCAGACCCGAGATCTTAAGCCAGCCACTTAACCCTGAAACCAACCACCAGGCTTATGGATTGAGTGATGTGGGGGCTCAGGTTTTTGTGTTTGCAGGGGAAGATGCTGCAGGCATCAGATCACCATGTATGCTATATTAGGCCCTGTTGGACTTCGTCTTGATTCCGTCTGTGCATATGTCTACGCATCGCAGCCATATCTCAGACAATATGGACAGATTTTGTTCATCTTGGCACAAAGATAACAATTGACTTCTTGACATCTTTGTTCTCTGTTCCTGTTTGTGTAGCTTCCTGAAGTAAAGTAGGATACGAGGAGTACGATATAGGTTGCAGTAAGTGAACATGGTTGAAGGAGAGAGTAACTGTGGGATAGGATTAGTAAGGCTACAAGGTGTATCGTGTGTGATAGGAAGAGAAATATGAGGAGAGTGACAATTTGGGTAAAGGAAGCATGTATAAGATATAGGGTGCATCAAGGAGGGAATTATATAGAGGATTCGTTATGGGTTAGAGATTCAGATTGTAAAAACAGTAAGATACTGGAAGGATGCTTTGATAGTGTTCTGTTGGAAGAAGAGGGAGAAGGAGTAGTACATGAAAATTCAAAAGGGCATGTGTGAGGAAGAGTATTGATAATAGGGATTTAATTGGCAGGAGTAGTATTGGGTCCAGACAGGGAAAGGGCAGAGCAAAATGAGGATTCCTGATGTTTGTCCAGGATTTTCTTTTTAACTAGTTCGGAGATAAGCCCACTCGGGGGAGTGCAAGTGTTGGACCTCCTTTTAAGTAATGTTCCCAAAATGGTGAGAGGTGAAGGTCGGGAGCAGTAGGAGCAGAGTGACCATAACATTGTGTGTGTAAAAGATTCTCTTAAGGGTTTAGAGTTCAGGATGTAGAGTAAGGCTATTCGATCGATTTCAGGGAAGGCAAACCCTTGAGGGTATGGGGAGAGAGTGGGTGATTGTCGATTGGGAGATCTAACAACAGGACAATCGGCTTCGTAAAATGGGAACCTTCAAGGAAGCAATGTGTGTAGAGTGCAGAGTAAGTACATTCCAATGAGTGTAAAACTTAGCAGCAGGAACTGCAATCTTCAAGTCTCGCCAATAAATGTTCAATTGGGCTCAAGTCAATACTTTGACTGGTGCCACTCAAGAACATTTATTTCTTATTATTTCAGGCACTCCAGTGTGGCTTTAGCTTTGTGTTTCGGATGATGTCCTGCTGAATGTGTAATCGCCTACAAAGTTAAGGATTCATGGCTGACTCAAGAAGGTAAGAATGATTCTCTTGTAATTTGCACCGTCCATTGTCCCTTCGTATCCTGACAAGTTTACCAGTCCATGCTGCTGCTACGACCAAGCTTGACAATTGGGGTGTTGATTGGGTTGACGTGCAATGTTAGTGTTCGCCAGATGTAACACTTTAAATTGGACCAAAGTTCAATTTTTTCTTGTTGACCACAAACCGTTTCTCCACTGCCTGGCAGTGTCATTAAGTTGCTTGGTTCGGCAAACTTTCATAATTGGAGCTTTCAGATGCGTCTTTTTCAGTTAATGGCTTATTTATTGACACCTTGTCCATAGAGACCAGCTTTGTGAGGAACGCGGTATTGTGATTGAGAACACGACCCCATCTTGGACATTGAGCCTTGCAGACGCCTCAAAGTCATTGTTAGATTTACAGTGACATACTGAACCAGTTTCCTGCCTTAGATTATCCTCCCGCTTCACTCCCCCACCCCCTCCCCCCCAATCCGAAGTGTATAGCGGACATTTGTGAGGCATCACTCTCCCCGCTCCCCTCCTTCTACCCCTCCTACTCCTCCCACCCCTCCTTGCTCCCCATCCTTGCCCCCCTTCTCTCTCTCTCTCTCTCTCTCTCTCTCTCTCTCTCTCTCTCTCTCTTCTCTCTCCTCTCTCTCTCCCTTCCCCTTCTCCCCCCTCCCTTAAGTATTCCCGTCAGCTAAGCGACAGGCTGTATTTGCGAGTAAATATAAAATATAAGCATTTATATATTTGATGAATGTGGATTGTGAAAGAGTTTTATATATAATTTATGACGCGTATTGTGCTTGCATTCTGCATTGCTGCAAACACCTATCATTAACCTTAAGTCGATCGAAGAATAGTGATTAGAATGGAGCTCCTATTAAAATTATTTACAGTTATCATATATTTTTTCCATTAAATACGCAAAAGTTATAAATACGAAGTGGAAGGGGTGCGTATTAACATTTCCAAGGCAACCAGTTCCAGTGTAAGCGCATTGTCTTAGGTCACGGACCCGCAGTGATCAGACGAGGTTGTATCGACTGACTTCCTTATTACAGATATTTTTGTTTACAGAAAATTTGTCAATGTTTTGTGATTTTTTTTCCTGGGATATTTGCCTTCAAGTTGCAGCAGTGTGCAAATTTCAGCGTTTCACCTTCACCTAGAAATATTTCTCATTTATATGAGTGAGTGAGCCATTGGTGGGAGAGTTGAGATTTTGGATCAATCAGCCTTTGTATTTTTGTACATTGCTTAAACACCTTGACTGTCTTAAAAAAAAAAAAACTTAACAGTCCTACTTAAAAGATTACTTTCAAAGATAACATGACTTACTTAAAGATTACTTACTGACATAGTTACTAGTGCGGGCCCCTGTAGGTTGCGTGCCAGTATGTGCAGCTTCGTGTCCTTCGCTCTCGTAAACGACGACTGGATTGGGGCATTTTCAATTAGATCGGACCAACCGTATCAATAAATGGCCATAACTGTGGGAAAACACCTGGGAAACAATACTCAGTCCCCAGCGTCAATTGTGACGTCATATCAAACGAGAGAAGAGAATGTGACACCGCCCTCTCCTCTCTCGGCCCCCCCTCTCTCCCCCTAGTCTCTCCCTCTCTCTCCCCCCTCCGTCTCGCCCTCTCTTTCGCCGCCACTCTCACCCCCTCCTCTCTCGCCCCCTCTCTCTCCCCCTCTCTTGAATTGTGACGCCCCTCTTCTCTCGCTCCCCCTCTCCCCCCTCTTCCACGCCCCTCTCTCGCCCTCCTCTCTTGCGCCCCTCTCTCTTAAAATGTATCACAAATGTCTACCAAGCACAACATTATTCAACCTGGGAAAAACAGCTTTTTCAAAAACCCTTGGGAAACAGCTGAAATGGATGAAGGAACGATATCAAACCTTGTGAAAAGGCATACTCAAGGTCCCCAGCGTTGCTTGTGACGTCTCATACCAAACGAAGAAGAAGAAGAACTTGTGACATCAATCGTGCAAAAAAAAGTAATAATAAATAAAAATAAATAAATAAAGATTAATGTGACGTCATTCGTGATGTCATAGCCATGTCCTCTATTGATTTGGTTAAATAAATTGGCCGTAAACTTGGGAACCGCTGTGCCGATTTATATCAACCTTGAAAAAGGCACCATCCGCGGCGCCCCAGCAATATTCCTGGAAGTTTAAAACATTCAGATCGGCACGATCGGTCGTCGAGAACGGCGGTCGCATACAGACACACACACAGACAGACAGACACACACAGAGATTGCTGGAATTATAGATAGATTAAAGATTACTTATTAAAAGATTGACTTACTTAAAAGATACCATGTCCACCTTTACTTGTCTGAGGGATCCAAGTCGATTTGTCCTCTATGATCAAATTGTCCTCTATTGTCCTGTATTAATTCCTTGTCAAGGCTTATTAGTTGCTTTTGTGTACTTAATCCAAATGAGAAAGGCCAGGTAATTTTCTCCATAATCTGATTACTTTGTCTTCAATTTATCTCACTGTAATC
>CM068957.1:96595442-96607470 GCA_035128595.1 Eptatretus atami | reverse complement strand
GACAACTTCGTTCCTCGGCATCCCAACTGTCCTTCCGCATAATGTGGTGACTGTCGAATGAGCCTCGTGCCAGTGTTTGGGAGGGGTAGCTCTGCATCTATCCTGCAATGGGTAGCTTCAGCGAGAAAATACTCATGTGAGCGTACGAATGAACGTGACGACATCTGTGCAACTTCCACGACCCGGGTGCTCAAGGACCGAAATGGTACTCCTCTCTATCTGGATCTGATGAGAAGCCATTTCCGCATGGAGAATAATCTTCGTTCTTTCCTCATGCTCAATGCAGGTCATCTGCCACATGATTGAGCAATGTAAACATCTCCTGAGCGTAGAGTGTAGGTCTGCGGGTTAGACTTGAGCCTGGGGATGTGAACTGGCCTGAAATCTATCTCTCCGTTGTTCTTTGCCACATCCTTCTGTTAGGTCTTATATGGTTCACTTTGCGACACTTCTTGTAAAGTTAATATGGTGTTTGTGTTTGTGCTATATGTGCTCGATGTTATGTCCATTTTCTTAGAATTCTTGCTTTTTCTTCTCGTTTACAAGCTGTTGACGTTCGTTCTGACTACGTCACTTATTGTTAGTGGGCGTCGGGTCTGTCTCGTGATAGGCCTGCACCAAAATTGTTCGTATTAGTCACTTGGAGATTGATGGGGGTGAGAGGGTGTGCCTTCAGACAGCGGTGTTGTCTGTAAGGCTTCTCAGCCTGTGCCTGGCATGGGTATGAGGGTTTTTGTTGAGCAGTGGCTGAAGTCCGAATTCCTCATCCAAGTTCCTTCTGATGACTCCATGCTTTGCTCTTTACTTCTTCGGGTCCTCTTGCGTCTTCCTTTCATTAGAGGACAACCTCAGCGCCGTCAAGTCTGGCAAAAATTCCACTCAGGCCTACTGGCAAGGACTTCAAGCAGCCATTCAAACTTATAGACTTTGGGTCTTCCGTCTCTACTTCTCCGACATCAACTTTCATCCTGTGGATTCATATCTTTCAAAGAAATTTGCTCTCTCTCATGCCACAGATTATCCCCTCTCATCTTCATTGCTCCAACCTTCCTCCCACCAGTACACTGAAGCTTGTGGTGAGGCAGTTGTCCTGAAACAACTTGCCTTCCTTCACCCCATGGAAGGCTACATTCAAATGAAGACATAACAGTGCTTCCACAAAAGTCTCGGAACAAGTGTGCTGTCTACCCGGAGGAGAGCACAGCGAAACAAAACATCTTCTCATCTCAAGTGTGAATCTCAAACCTGTCTCCTCCTCCAAATCCTGGTGGCATCCAGTTAAGTTTTGTTTCTGCGTGATGTTCCGCCCTCCATTCCCCTCCCTTACCTCAAATGTCTGCCACAGCTGACCTGCACAGTGAAAAGCTGAATGCCTAACTCCGTGTTTGCCCTTCTAAAAAGCTTGTGTCCCAAATTGATCGCTTTCCGTCCCATTCTTACCCAGGTCACACCAGCTGCTTCTCGGGACTCTTGTCTTTTCTCTGACAACGTTGGAGAGCCTGCCTGTCCAACCTCGACTCAATTCTGCAACCGGTCAGACGGCATCAGCCCCACTTGTCCTAAAACCTGCTCTGCTGCTCTTGCTCCCCCTCTCTGTTCTTATTCACCCTCTCATTTGCTCAGAGTCATCTGACCCATCTGTTTTGAAATCAGCAACAATTACCGCTGTGCATAAAAAGTCAAAAACAGATCCCTGAACTTTACGACGCAATCAGCCTTCTCGCGAGAGTGCGGGCAAGGTTATGGATCCATCATCGCTTCTCGGACATAAATCTTTCCTCTTCTCCTGGACTACACCTTCAGCTTAACCTCTTTCCATGCATTAGATTTCCGATCTCAATGGCAGACGGCAGGATCCTCTACCCTGGACTTGCTGCCTCTCTGCTCCCAACAAGGATGGAGTCCTCAATCCAGGATATGAATCCAGAGCCATTCTCCCGGACATATCATCGTGCCTTTTGATATGGTTGGACACCACCACCTGCTCACCAAACTCTCTTCCTTATGGGTATTCCAAGTCCAATCTCACTCATGGCTCGCAGACTGTCTTTCCTGTCCCGTCACTGTGGAGCCTAAATGAAGTTCTCTCATCACCCTTGCCTGTCCAGGCTGGAGTTCCTCAAGGCTAGCGTTCTGGGCCCTGCTTTGTCTGGGTTTCACAACGATCAATCTCCGACTCGGAAATCCTCTTTATCCTCTGTGATGTACTCCACCTCTTGCCATACCATTCCGTCATCCCTCAGATCATCAAGGCAGCAGCTTCTTCACTCTCGTGCAAGATTCTGGACTAAAATCACAAGCATGCGTCCATCACTTGGAACATGTCTTTCAATCCTGACAAATCTCACACTCACAGATCTCTCTTGAAAGGACTGTGCTGGACCCCCCCCCCCTCTCCGCAATTACTTTTCTTGATCAACAACCCTCTTGAAGAGATACTTCATTTACAACTTTTGGGCCTCACTTTCTTGCCACGATAATCCTGGAAGCCACATTTCGAAGCTGGTCCTCCAAAGCCTGTCCTCTACCCCCAACCCCAAAAGTCACACTACTGGGCATCCTTGTCGTGCAAAGTCCTTCCTTGGCACACCTGAGCCTCCTTGACCATATACAAGCTTTCATCCACCAGCCTGCTGGGTGAAGCGAGGAGGATAATCTAAGGCAGGAAAGTCAGTATGTCATGTAATCTACAATGATTTTGAAAGGCGTCTGGCAAGGCTCATGTCAAGATGGGGGTCGGTGGTCATCAATAACAATATCCTCCCTTCACAAGCTTGATGGACAGGTGCTAAATAAGCCCATTACCTGAAAAGACGCATTCTGAACGGCTCTTATGAAGTTTTTGCGAAAAGCAACTTAATGACAGCCGCATGTGGGGAAACGGTTTTTTTTTTTTTTAGTTTTTTTTTTTTTTATTTATTTTTTTTTATTTTTCTTTTTTTGTATTCTTCTTACTCTCTTTCTTTTTTGGTATGGGTTTTCTTGCCTTGCCTCTCACCATTTCTCGGCTTCACGCGTGGAAACCAATTGGCTTAGTGATCATTGGTATCTCCACAATGAGCTGGCGAGCAGATACCAAAAATTATTGAGTAGTCTTTTTTTGTGCAAATTAAAGCTGTTTTCATGGGCGCAATAGCACACTACACATGCAGGTCACCCAATGTCAAAACCCATCCTCACCCAGCACGAGTCAAGCTCTGGCTGCTTAGCAGAGCATGCCTTGGACTGGGGTATAATTGGTCAGGATTAGGTTTATATGGTTGTCACTGTTCTGGACGTTGCCTCCAACCACCTGAATTCACTCCTAATTAGAGGACCTCATTCCTCTCCCTGGAACACCCTCCTCCTTTGCTCCGTTCCCCACCCCAACTTTCTGTCTCCTAGACCTTTTAGTTAGGCTGCTCCTCACCACGTCCTTCAGCCATAAGTTTGGCAACGCAATTCATGGCCGAAACACCCCCAACCTCGAAGCTGAATGCCCAAACCACTGCGGGCGTTGTTACTGGATTAACAATAACCCACCTTCGTAAGTAGTGTTAATGTTAACATCTGATGTTTCCCACAAGTTCAAAAAATGTTTATTCACTGTTGCATCACCTCTCTACTTCTTGTACAGTTTCCTCTTTCTCTCCACACCGATTTGGTGGAAAACAAATTTATATAGCGCTGAGACCTTCCATGACAACAGATTTGCTGTCTGTTCCTGAATCTTGCCCTCACTACGTTTCCTCGTCTAGGCTTACTTCACTCAACACGCCTGATTCTACCTCCATCGTCTTGTTTTCCCCCAGTCAAAAACCATGTTATTTTTTTCTACCCCATTTCATTTCACACCCCAAACCCACCTCTCACATTCAAATCTCCCATATGCTTTCCTTTTGCTGACATAGTCCGTGACTGATCTTGTCCGATCTTTGTTTGTCCTCCGTATTGTTACTTGCCCGACCCACATCACGTCTCCCTTCCAACAGGATTCTTGTCCTCGGCTCTAGTTTCCTCTCACTGTTTATGCTGCCATTCCTTCACTCTCCCACGCCTCCTTGTCTCGCTGAATCCCCTTGCTCATACGTCTGCTTAGTTCTCCCTCCTCAATCGAGCTCTCTGAACATGTGGTGTGGCTCGTTATTCACGATATGTGTCGTGGTTGTGGCTGCTATGTATTTAACCTTAAAATCCTATAATATATACACCGTATCATGAGTAGTCCATCGTTATTGTATAAATGTAGTATATAAATACTATTTTTAACACAATATATGTAGTTAAAGGATATCTATCTAGGTAAATCTTATTATACAATTATCTATATGACTGTATACTAGGGTGTCGCGCCAAAAAAAACTAATACAACTCAATCTTGCCAAAGGGATGGTCAAAATGAAAATATGATGAGTGATTTTCCTATAAACCGCATAACTCTGGTGCTGGGATAGAAAGGCTGTAAGGTGAAGATTATGTACCAATGTCAAAATGCCACTGCAAAAATTTAAATTTTGGTATAGAATTCAGTCGTTTTTCGTTAGATCCAATGTCGCGTAGGCTCCACATTGTCGACAACTGCCTGCGAAACGCGTTGTATCATCGTTCATCCATCACTTTGGCTAACGGAAACGTATTTCACTGAGGAGATGTTCTGGATTCTCGGTGGATGTTTTTCTCTTCAGATGATCAAGGCTCTGAGGCTAGGTTCCATGATCCTGTTCCTCCTGAGTACCCCACAAGAAGAGTCTGGAGGAGTCACGCGTCAGGGGAATACAGTGGCCACTTCAACACTCTTCCGTAGAGGCGAGATAAAGCGGCCCTCAAAATGTTGGTGAGAAACGCCTTGTTTCCCTGGCTGTATGGGGCGGTGCCCTCATCCTGCTGGAACCACTGGGTTCTCGTATCTGGATCAGGTTGTTCTCCTAACGGAGCCTTTAAGTACGGCCTCAGGAGATAGAAATTTCCTGTAATCATTTCGCGTATGTCCTCTGGTACCGTGCAAACGCGTTCCGCCTGGTCATCGTTCAAGAAGTATGACCAATTATCCCATCCAACAACGCCACCCACATGGTGACTTGCAGCTAACAGATCTTGAACGTCACTCGTCTCAGTCATACTTGCGATTGCTCTCACTTACTGATTACCAGATTTTTCAGTCGTCACCTCTCACGTGCCTGAAAAGTTCTGTGCTTGTTTAACGCTTCTCCACGGCTGACAAGTGAGAACAGGTAGGCATATCGTGCGCATATGCTGCAATTATTTGAGGATAGTCTGCATCCATTGCATCGCACTTATGCCTGAGTAAACGTAGTTTTGCTATAAGTTCTAGTTCGTCGTCGTAGTTTCTGTTGATCAGCTTAGCACAAACCGTTCCAGTTTGAATTTCTTTGTGATGGACATGCATGCATTGTCTGCGCGGGAAGGATCCTCGTGCGGTGCCTCTATGATTGTTTGGTCGCAGCTGAAAGTTCGTACGTAATCGCATTTTATGACTACGCTGTGAACAACGACTTCGCCTCTCAACCTTTCCACATTTTCTTCCACTACGACGAGCTCGCTCACCTCTACCGACACTGTTGACCCTGCTAAGGCGTCCATCAGATGGTATCTCCAACTCATGGTAACTTCGACTAGGTGTGACATCTCCTTCCTCGCGAAATGGCTTGCTGCTCTATCGTGTCGCCAAGTGATACCGACATGTACATACGTACTAAAAGACGATTAGCACCTGATATGACACCTCTCCTCTCAGTCGTTTCCCACATCACTGCGCATGCTCCTAAGTCTCATCGATAGGTTTGTGTCTCAATTGTTGTAGCTCTCAGAGTCAGTCTTGCGTGCGATTTTCTGGCCGTTAACAGTGTGATCTGTGTTATACTGCAAATATTATAAGCTTTCAGAGGTCTCTGCAAAGCACTGTTAATTGATGTAACTGTATTACTCGCAATTACATGACTATTGTTAGAGATCAGAACGAAAAGACGACATAAATATTAAATCGATTATGCCGCTATTTCCTATTTGGTGACAGCCTTATATTATAATATTATTTATTTGTCTTGTGGTTGAAATAATGACTGATAATGTAACTCGATAATTTTATTTGTATCTTTTATTTTTTAATATGTGTTTGTTTCTCTCTCTTTGTTTTTATCTCTCATTTTTCTTGTTTTGTTCTTCTTTTTTCATCTTTGTATTCCAGATATTTCCCACACCAGATCGTTAAAGGTTATGACTAGTCGTGGGCACGTGGTATGTGCGTGCATCACATATTTTGACTGTATACCGTTTGTGTGCATATGTCTCGTGAGCGCCAATGATGGCAATTTCGCATGTCTGTACAACAACACTCCATCCTTAGGCGCGCTCGATGTTTACTTAGCCGAGAGCTGTAATGTACAGCAACGTTTACAAGTTTTGGGACGTTGTGGTTGATAGAGTCCAACCTATCGAGGTATTCACATATTCTAGATCCATCTTACCACTAGAAGACACTTGAGCTTGTGCCAAAGAGAGCAGTAGTCTCTCGGGTCGGGATCTGTGGACCTACAACTACTGGAGAACAATACTCGCCCAAAAATTAGATACAAATAATCCTAGGTTTGACGAGCCAGGAGGATTCACATGTTTGTCACTCTATGTAGACCTACTTTCCTTTACCCCTGATTAATTATTGTACGCATAGAACACCAATGAATATGACTCGTGTGAGTGAATGGGATTATCCTCGATCATATCGATTCAAGAGATACATACACAAGGTTGTGTAAACACGCACACCAAGATTCGGTAAGATACTCGAGCGTCCACGTCACATCATGTCCAAGTCTAGTTATCGGCACATGTGACCCAGAGAAAAGGGCAACATCGATCACGAAAGGTTTGAAGTACAAATCAGACTATTGTGTCCAACACAGTTTCTGGCTGCTGCCAATACCTGCGAGCTTGAATGCTTACTCTTCTGGTTTGCTGACGTAGTCAACAAGGATGTGTGCTAGCCACACCTCACAAACCGCAATGTTACTGATTGAGTTTATGAATGTGCCCGGTGATGTGTTGAAGCATCGTAATGGGGGTATAGCTCCACATCCTTGTTGGACTGACTCAAACGTTCAGCCAAATGAGCGATGGCCAGAGAAGATACTCGGGGTTGCACAGCCAGAAAGTTGGAACACCAGATTATGGTGGTTAACATGAGTATGATGGCTTACATGTGATGCTCATTCGGTCAACTCGCTATTTTGTGTTTAATTTGGTCGGTAGATCAGATCCAACGGATGGGCTGACTCCGAAGGTTGCATGTTTTTTTGTCTCAAGAAATGTGTCTCAACCAATTTCCTCAGGACGTTGCATGCCCCGAATTTTTGTATTCAAATTTGGCACAAGGCACTAGTACGTACATGAATGGCTACACGTGCACCTCACTTTTTGCGAATTCTATCAAAGAGGCCGACTGGTAGACTCGGCAGCCATTTTAGTTTACATAAATTATGGACTCGCCCTTTTAACTCCGACAGCCAAAATTATTAAACAATGGGCCTCTGACATTTTATGTCTTTTCTTTTACTTGTTGAACAGTACAACAAACGGCTTCAAATCAAGACCCGAAGATACTTAAGCCAGCCACCTTAACCCTGAAACCGAACACAGCTATGAGATGCCAGATGATGTGGGGGCTCGAGGTTTGTTGTTTGCAGGAGATGCTGCAGGCATAGATCACATGTATGCTATTATTAGCCCCTGTTGGACTTCGTTCTTGTTCCGTTGTGCATAGTTCTAGCGGCATCTTGAGCCATCTCAGACTCAAGTTATGAACAGATTTTGTAATCTTGGCACAAAGATAAACACATGAAACTTCTTGACCATCTTTGTCTCTCTGTTCCTTGTTTTGTGTAGCTTGAAGCTAAAGTAGATAGCGAGAGTACGATATAGTTGCAGTAAGTTGAGACGATGGTGAAGAGAGAGTAAACTTGGGAGGATAGATTAGAGCTACAAGTGTATATCGGTTTGTGAAGGAAGGAGAGATATGAGGGAGGGAGTGACAATTTGGGTAAAGCGACAGCCAATGTATTTCAAGATTATTAGGGGTGACATTCAAGGAGGGAATAAATATTTAGAGGATTCTTGTATGCGGTAGAGATTACGATGTAAAAAACAGTAAGATTTACTGGAGATGCTTTGATAGTGTTCTGTGTGTGAAGGTAAGAGGAGGAAGGAGGAGGTCAGTACATGAATAAGTCAAAAGGCATTGTGGTGAGGAAGTTGATAATTAGGGATTTAAACTTTTGCCAGGATTATATTTGGGTCCAGGAATCAGGGAAAGGGCAGAGCAAATGAGGATTTCCTAGTTTTAGTCAGGATTTCTTTTTACCTAGTTCGGAGATAAGGCCCACTGGGGGAGTGCAGTGTTGGACCTCCTTTTAAGTAATGTTCCCAATATGGTTGGAGGAGGAAGGTCGGGGAGCAGTAAGGAGCAAGTGACCATAACAATTGTGTGTGTCAATGATTCTTTAAGGGTTAGAGTTCAGGAGTAGTAGAGTAAGGCTATTCGATTTCAGGAAGGCAACCTTGAGGGTATTGAGGAGAGAGTTTTGGGTCGATGGGTTCGATTGGGAGGATCTAACACGACAATCGGCTTTCAGTTAAAATGGGACACCTTCAAGAGCAAATGTGTAGAGTTGCAGAGTAAGTACATTCAATGAGGTGTTTTAACTAGCAGCAGAAACTGCATCTTCAAGTCTCGCATTATAAATGTTCAATTGGGCTCAATCAAGACTTTGACTGGGCACTCAAGAACATTATATTTTTTCTTATTATTCAGACACTCCAGTGTGGCTTTTAGCTTTGTGTTTCGATGATTGTCTGCTGAAAGTGAATCGCCTTACAAAGTTAAGGATTCATGGCATGATCAAGAAGGTTTTCATGAATGGATTCTCTTGTTAAATTTGACCAGTCTATTTGTCCCTTCTTCCTGACAAGTTTACCAGTCCGCTGCTGCTTACGAGGCCAAGCTTGACAATTTGGGATGGTGTTAGATTGGTGACGTGCATGTAGTGTTCGCCAGAGTACACTTTAAATTTAGACCAAAAAGTTCAATTTTTGTCTTGTCTGACCACAAACCGTCTTCCACATGCCTTTGCAGTGTCATTAAGTGGCTTTTTTCGCAAATTCATTATGAGCTTTCAGATGCGTCTTTCAAGTTTAATGGCTTATTTTATTGCCCCTGTCCATTAGAGACAGCTTTTGAGGGAACGGGATATTGTTGATTGATTTAACACCGACCCCCATCTTGGACATTGAGCCTTGCAGACGCTTCAAAGTCATTGTTAAGATTTACAGTGACATACTGAACCAGTTATCCTTGCCTTAGATATCCTCCTTAATCGCTTTCCACTCCCCCACCCCTCCCCCCAATTCCCGAGTGTTATAGCGACAATATTGTGAGGCAATTACTTCTCCCGCTCCCTCCTTCCTCACCCCCTCCTAGCTCTCCCACCCCTCCTTGCTCCCCATCCTTTGCCCCATCCCTTCCTCTCTCTCTCTCTCTCTCTCATCTCTCTTCTCTCCTCTCTCATCTCTCTCTCGTCTCTCTCTCTCTCTTCCCTTCCTCCTTTCTCCCCCCTCCCTTAATTATTCCCGTCAGCTAAGCCGATAGGCTGTATTTGCGAGAAATAATAAATATAAGCTTTATATATTTGATTAATGTGGATTGTGAAGAGTTTATATATAATTTATGACGCTATTGTGCTTGCATATCTGCATTCTGCAAACATCCTCTATTATACTTAAGTCGATCAAAGAATTAGATGATGTAGAATGAGCTCTTTATTAATAATTATTTTACAGGTTATCATATATTTTTCATGTAAATACGGCAAATTATAAAATACGAAGTTGGAAGAGTGGTTTAACATTTCCAAGCAACCAGTTCCAGTGTAATCGCATTGTTTAGTCACGTGACCCGCCAGTTGAGCAGACGAGGCTGTATCGGCCTGACTTCTATTTACAGATATTTTTGATTTACAGAAATGTCATGGTTTTGTGATTTTTTTTTTTCCTGGGATATTTGCCTTCAAGTTATGCAAGCAGTGTGAAATTTTCAGCTTTGCTACCTCACTAGAAGTATTTCTCATTATAATGAGTGAGTGAGCCATTGGTTGGAAAGAGCTTGAGATTTTGGTCAAATCAGCTTGTCATTGTACATTGCCATAAAACCACCTGAACTTGTCTGAAAAAAAAAACCTTAAATGTCCTAACTTTAACAGGATTACTTTCAAAGTAACATGACTTACTTAAAGATTAACTTTACTTAATCATTAGTTACTTTAGTGGGCCCGTAGGTGCGTGCCCGTTAGTGCGTGCCAGGTATTATGTGCGCTTCGTCTTCACTCTCGTAAACGACGATGGATTGGGGCATTTTTTCAATTAGACGGACAACCTTGCCTGTATCATAAAGGCCATAACTTGGGAAACACCTGCCGGAAACATAGTCAAGATCCCCAGCGTCAATTGTTGACGTCATATCAAACGAAGGAAGAAGAAGAATTGTGACAACCCCCTCTCTCTCGGCCCCCCCCCCCCTTCTCTTCTCCCCTTAGTCTCCCCCTCTCTCTCCCCCCTCCTGTCTCGCCCACTCCCCTTCTTTCGCCCCCACTCTACCCCCTCCTCTCTCGCCCCCTCTCTCCCCCTAAATTCTCTTTGAATGTGACGCCCCCTTCTCGTCGCCTCCCCTTCTCCCCCTTCTCCGCCCCCCTCTTCTTCGCCCCTCCTCTCTCGCCCCTCTCTCTGCTTGAATGTATTCACAAATGTACCAAGCACAAAATTAATTTCAAACTTGGAAAAAAACAGCTTTTCAAACCTTGGGGGAAACAGCTGAAATGGATGAAGAACGAAATCAAAACTTGAAAAGACATACTCAGTCCCCAGCGCTTGATTGTTAGACGTCATACCAAACGAGAAGTAAGAAGAATTGTGACATCAATCGTTGCAAAAAAGTAATAATAATAAAATAAATAAATAAACATTTAATTTGTTGACGTCCATTCGTGTTGATTCTGCACCGTGTCCTCTGATTGTTTTGCGTAAATAAATGGCCAGTAACTGGGACTCGCTCGCGATTAATATAACATTGAAAAGGCACATCCGCGGGTCCCACAATATTCCTGCCACAGTTTTCAATCAGATGACCGGACGGTCGCGAGAAACTGCGGTCGCATACAGACACACACACGAAGACAGACAACACACACAGAGATTGCGGAATTTTATAAGATAGATTAAATGTACTTATTAAAAATTGACTTACCTTAAAAGATACATGTCCACCTTTACTTGCTGCAGGGATCAAGTGATTTTCCTCTTATGATCAAATCCCTATGTCTCTATTATTCCTGTTCATTAATTATTGAATTTTTTGTGTCTCTATCAAATGAGAAGGCCAGTAATCTTTCCATAATCTATTACTTTGTCTTCAAATTTGATCTCACTGTATCTAATTTTTCTTTTTTCTCTCCACTTGTACTTCACTCACATTCCTCAATAGTCACACATATTTGTGGATCATCACTTTTTATTATTCCAAGCACACACACACGCGCACACCACATTGCATGTCATGTCCTTCCTCTTCTCGACAAGAGTCACAATGAAGTCTCAAACAATTTTACCACGTGATTGTCTCCATCGTAACCTTTTGCTCCTCATGTTTGATAATTAGCCAATGAGTAAAGAATTTTCCTTTTTCCACCACACAACATTTTACGATTAATCCATATCCGAAATTGACATTGGCTCACGGTCTTCCGAGGTCAAAAGAAAGCCCTTGTTTCAAGGGTTTGATAGCGATGCTGGCTGAACCAAATATACTACATTTTGTGATTAAAGGCTTGCAACGTTTGGCCACAACACACGCTCGGTAGATATTTTCTGAAACAATCTTTGTTTTGTTGTTGTTTTGAACAAGTCGATTTTATTATGTCTTTTTGTTGGTGCTACTTTTTGCTACGCATGTGTCCTTGAACATTTATTAGCCAAATTCAATTTGAAG
>CM068957.1:96585442-96590442 GCA_035128595.1 Eptatretus atami | reverse complement strand
ATGCTGGCTACCACCGGGTGGCGATATACGATGCACATTTACTTCGAGCGAATTGGGGTCTTACCCCAACCCTCAACTGGCGCGCGACGATATGCTGGCGTGCCTCCTCCAGATATGCCACCCAGACAGAAACCATACTTGGCCATATCCTCCAGATATGCTACTCTGAGACAACATGCAAAAGTTGGTTGGATTTGATTCAGTAGTTTTTGTAGTTTTTGAAGCATATATAAACAAATAAACAAACTAGAACGGCATTGAAGAGTGCATACCTCCACCAGGCTGAACAGTTTACGTTTTATATACCACTGATATGCCGGATGTGCCTACAGACCTTAACCAAAATCTAATCAGCTTGTTCTTGTCACATACCCAACTCATCCACCAAGTTTTATAATAATATGTCCACAACATTTCGAAATATCATGCAATGCAGTATAACGTTTTTTTGGGGGGCCATCTCTCAATGGTAAGAATCACTTTTAAAAAAATACTTGGATACAGATCCGGATCTTCACCAAAATCGAATCAATTAGTCGAAGTCACACACCCAACCCGTCCACCAAGTTTCGTCAAAACCCGTCTGTAACTTTTTGAGATATCATGCTACATGTCGTTTTTGGCCTTATCTCTCAATGGAGAAGTGGCACTTAAAAAATTATAGTATCCGGATCTTCACCAAAATCGAATCAATTCTTCCTTTGCCTACACCCAACCGGGATACTAAGTTTCATCTGAATCCGTCCATAACCTTTTGAGATATTGTGCTATGTAGTTGTAGAAGAATTCAGTTCTTCAGGTTCAGAGTTCATCATCGCATCAAAATTAAAATCCTCCTCTTCTCCTGGAATCCATCATCGCTTCAGACATTAAATCCTCCTCTTCTCCAATGGCTTGAATTCCGGATCATCAATTGGTTTCAGACCAGATCACTCTACCCTGGATATGCGCTTCTGCTCTCCCAACAATGGATGAGGTCCTCAAACCGGATATGAAATCAGAGCCATATCCCTCGACATATCACGTGCTTTTGACACAGTCTGACACCCTCCCCTGCCTCACCAAACTCTCTTCCATGGATCCAAGCCATCTCCACTCATGGCTCGCAAGACTTCCTCTCCTGTCACAGTCAACGTGTGGCACTAAACGATGCTCTTCATCCCCTCTCCTGTCCAGGCTGGACTTCCTCAAGGTAGCGTTCTGGCCCTTTCTTTTTCTGGTTTCATCAACGATCTCTCCGACTCCTGGAAAATCCTCTTTATCTCTTTGCTGATGACTCCACCCTCTGCCGTACCATCAGTCATCCCTCAGCGGGATCAGCAGTTTCTTCACTCACTGCAGATCTGGTAAAACTGTCCAACACGTGGAACGTGTCTTTCAATCGGACAAATCTCACACTCTCTAACTATGTCTCTCCGAAAGAACCGTTTGAACCCCCCCCATCACTTTCGCAACAATCCTCTTGAATAAATCCTTTCATTCAAGCTTCTGGTCTCACTATCTGCCATGATCTTTCCTGGGAAAGCCACATTTCCAACCTATCCTCCAAGCCAGTTGCGACTGAGAATCCTCCCATTGTGCAAAGTCCTTTCATGCTACATGAAAATCGAAATCCACCCTGAGCTCTGTGCCACATCCAAACTTCTCATCTGCGGCCTGATGGAGTACAGCTCTCTCCTCTGGGCTGGTGCTCCCACCTCTCCTTTCTCAGCTTCACCTGTGGAAACCAAGGCATTTAGGATCTTTGGCATCTCCCGTGTGAGGCTGACTTTGGGCTCTCACTCTCTCACCACAGGCAGGTCGTGGTCTTTCTGTCTCTGCCGTCTCTTTTCCGGTCTCACCCCCCCCCCCGCTCTGTCTGTGATACACACACACTCTTGTCCCATTTTCTCTGTGTCCCCCCCCCCATATTCCTGCAGCCGCTCAAGGCGCCTAGCAAACCCCATTAGAATCGACATTTGTTGTTCTGTGGCCTGATACATTTTATAATTGATTTTCACTAATTACCCACTTTAAATCCTCTTTCAAAGAACGCCGTTTCAAGTAAATCTTTGTGTTTGTCGTTTATATTACTTTGTAGTGTACATTGCACGTGTGTGTGTGTGTTGTGGTGTGTGTGTGTGTGTGTGTGGTATGAGACTGTATTACCACAATGGCATTTGGCACTGGTGTGTGTTATTGTTAGTGGTTGTTGGTTTATCTCCATATAGGGTTTCAGAAAGTGGAATGGAGCCCTCTCAGGTCTCAAAAGTATCCACCTCTGTATGAGTGTGCGTTTTGGGTTCCACATGTGTGTGTTGTGCAAGTTGCTGTTGTCTGCTTATCTGCACATGTGGTGGTCAGGAGGTGAAAAGTTAGAACTACCACGTCTCAAAGTACCACCTCCAGAGTGTGTGTGTGTGTGTGTGTGTGTGTGTGTGTGTGTGTGTGTGTGTGTTGTGTGCGTGCAAGTTGCTTTGCCTGCTATCTCTACATGTGTGTGTTTTTTTCTTATTGTCACAATGTGAAATGAAAAGCATCTCATTTATCTCATAATAATATATTTGGTGTGAACTGAAATCACACAACACACACACACACACACACACACACACTCTCTCTCTCTCTTGTCCCATTTGCTCATTAAAGTGGCATTTTGCCTGGGGCGCAAGTTGGAGGGCACTGCATATACGACTCTCTTCCACCAACATTGAGTGTCCAGATGTGTAATGCACGCTCCCCTGTTGCATGACCTTTGTTGAATGTATGGCCACAGTATAACTGTTTGCTTGTTTTTACAGGCAAGAAGATGATCGAGACGTATTTTAACCTCCGCCTGTACAAGCTGTGGCGGGTGCGCCAGCACTCACGGATGGCCAACAACTTTGATGACATCGTCTGAGCCGACACTCTCTGCCATTTCCATCTCTTGTTCTTCCACACCTTTAGCAGTGCAGAGCTCGACCTGCGACCAGCTGACGGCCTTTGTGATGTTGCAGGCTGAAGGATGATCAACCCATGCCTTAGTTGGTTTAAACAGCACACATGGGTTACGGGTGGCCTTTTGCTGCTGCAAGATTGGTGGCCATAACAAATGCCACCCATAACAGATGCCTGTTATGGGTGGCCTTTTGCAGGCGTAAGCAACCAATGTGAGATAATAGAAGCCAGCCCATGGTAAATGAATCGTAGAGGAAGTCTTGGTTCCATGGAGCAGAGCTAGCTATCTACTCGGCAGACTGCCCGAGTCGGTAAAACAATGCAGGCGATCGCTATGGTTGTGGGCATGATACTTGAACGATGCAAAAGTATTTTTGAGAAGCTTTTCAACACTATTTATTGAATATTTTAACAAGGTGCATTGTCACCGTTAATAAATAGGGGGGGTTTGCTTCGTGCTGAAGGGCTGCTGGGTCACGCACGCCCCGTAGGGTGAGGTCTTGCATTTATGATCCTCGCGTATAGGTTCGAGTCCAACTTTGGTCTCCAAAGAGCTCCAGCCTCCATGCACCACTAACTTAGCTGGAAGGCCTTTGAAGAACAATTATTGCAGATCATTAGTCTCGACGATTACATTCGAGGTTTCTTGGGGTTATTTGCCTGTTAGCAATGGAAAGTGAAAATGGTGAAGGGAAGGAGGTAAGACCAGCACACCTGCGCAACGGTAGTTCACAGGTAGGAAAACGGACTGACCGCTGCCACGGTGTCCCATGAATTACCCGCTAGTGTTTTGTTCTTGGAACAACAGCCGACTTTGTGCAAATCAGCATTTCCAGTGAGAGGTTTTCCTAGGAAACGTAGCATTATCCCGTAAATCAATTCGATATTACTGTTATATTCACACCTGCAAATAATCTGCATATTAACCATACTTAGCTTATATACCTTTTGGTTTAAAGCTTCATTAATATAATCTATATATTTTGATGATTAGTTAAATACATACACTAGAGAAAAAGAAAACTGTGAAACGTACTCATATTTAATATTCACTGTATTGGATAATTTATTATATCTTCACACCAACAAAGAGCACACGTTTTACCTTGTGAACCGCAGTAAGGTTTGTTACATCCTTACTGATTCTGAATATATATACCTCTGACTCTGAATATATCATCCTTACAGTATCGAGATCATTACGGAACCTCGTCTCAGGTGTTCTCTGCTTTTGCTCACGTTAAGGATACTTGACAGTTGTGTAGAGATGTGGTGTTTTTGTAGGTTTTCCTGGGAGAAAGCACATCCACAACCGATTTGTCATGCATCTTAAAATGATTATGCAACAGTGAACCTTTACTCAAAGTGAATAATATGTTGGTGGGTTAAAGCTGCAATGAATCTTCAAGTGTTTTGGTTTCAGATGTAATATACAGGTTGGATTAGCCACCGGGTTGGATTAGCCACCAAGTAATATGAACCACCTAGTTAGCTGAGCTACCAGGTTGGATTAGCCACCAGGTTAGACGAGGCACCAGATTAGCTGAGCCACCAAGTTATATTAACTGCCAGGTTAGCTAAGTGAACAGGTTGGATTAACCACCAGGTTGGATTGGTCAACAGATTAGCTGAGCCACCAGGTTTGCTGAGCTACCATGTTAGAATAAGCACCAAGTATAATTAGCCACGATGTTGGATTAACCACCAGGTTGGATGAGCCACCAGGTGACTTGAGCCACCAGTTGAGTTGTTGGATTAGGTACTAGTTGAGTTCAGTTACCAAGTTGGATTAGCCACTGTGTTTTCTGAGCCACCAGGTGAGCTGAGTAACCTGTAAATTTCAGTGCCACTTTCCACTGCAATGGGACATGACGTAGCCTGTTGTCAAAGATTGAAGCGATTGTCTTTGTCTCACTCGGAATGATTTGATGGAAACTTTCAGCATTTTTTTTTTCCAAAATGAGACGTTTAGTCCTGGCAGGGTATCTTTTAATATATAGAGTTCTAGAAGTTTCGATAAAACGTAGGCTGTGAAACAAAAAGTCACAAGAGAAGAAGAACAACACAACGTGAAGTAAGAC
>CM068957.1:96563662-96581538 GCA_035128595.1 Eptatretus atami | reverse complement strand
CCAGAAGAAGAAGAAGAAGAACAACGCGGAGCTCTCTTAGATCCAGTGTTCGCAACGCGATGCGGCTAAAAATGTCTTGCTACATACATTTGGCTATGTTGAGAGTTTTCAAAATTATGTTTGATTCCCATTGCTGTGTGCTCATTCTATCTTTTCAGTTGTTGCTCATTGCATTTTAGAAAGTACTTCTTCTAAAAATCTGTTGAAGAAAGTTTAAAGGAAGAAATCAAATTGATGATGTCGGCTCATGGCACGAGTCCCTTCCTAGCTTTTTGCTTCCTTATTTGTTGGTAAGCTTGCCACGTGAGCAGTGTTAAGGGAAAGGGTTTTGTTCAATTGCTGTCTGTATGTGGTAATATAACCATAACTATACTGTATCGTGTCCTACTTTCTAAACCATGTCTGATATTTAATGTCTGAAAGTAGTATATAATATATAGATATATATATAATTTATATATATTATATACATATATATATATTATATATATACATACATATACGTACATATATATATCTATATATATATATTATATATATATTTCCATCAAGTCATGTCTGACTTCTGGTGGAATTCATGATCAGATTTCTCCAAACATCCCTACCCTGCACTGCTTCCTGAAGTTCGAGCAAAGACAGCTTGGTTGCAGCCTTTACCCCATCTATCCAGCACATACAAGGTCTACCTCTTTTTCTTATTATTATTCTTCTTCCATCAACCATACCCAGCATGATTGACTTCTCCAGACTTTCGTTTTCTGCACTCATGATGTGTCCAACCAAAGTATGACAGTTTCTGTTTCCACATCAATGCTTCTTATGTACATGCTAGTCTAATTGCCCTGCGCATGCAAAACGAAAAGTGGGGTTAAGCAATTGGTTCATGTCCGTCCATCTGTCATCAATTTATGATCGAGAAATAACCTATTAAAATGAAATGTTATATTTTGAACATGAATCGGAACATAAATAGGAAGACAAGTTTCTTGTTTTCCTGTACTATGGCTCCTAATTCGTTCCGATTGCACATGCACAGAGAGGAGTGAGATAATATTTTTACTCTTGTCTGCTTGCCTGGTAGTCAAACAAAATAGAAAATCATTCCAAACAGGAAACTTACAGCTTCTAAGTACGTTATAAAGGACACAAACAACCAGGGCATGAAGAATTAATGTAACGTGTTAAATCGGGTGATGTAATAGATGCCGGATAAAATCCAGAACTAATTTATTTATCGGCCTTTAAAGCTATATTTAAATTGAAATGATATACTTGAACACTGTAGCACAAAATTGCCTTCATAATACTTTGAAGAACCATGCTTTATATTGTACGGCTGTGGAAATTTGCAATACACCAGAAAGGTCCTCAGGTTAGATATATCGATAAGTTCATGTGTAGTTAGTCCACACCCGTTGTTGAGGGAATATGTGTGATTCATCCGGGCTGCGACGCTTTGATTAGCCGTTTTTCTTTCTCTATCGTTATTTTGGACCAATAATCCCCCAACAACTCAAACACCACCACCTTCGCCTCTTACCTCCACAACTCCACCCGCAAACATCGCTTCACCGCCATTCTCAAACGACCCCGCCAACAACCAAACCACCACAGCAAACCCCCCACCACCTTCGCCTTTCTCCTTCCACAACCATCAACCACACCACCTGCCAACACCGAACGTCGTGCTGTCCAGGGCCCGTTCGGTGATTGTCGCCGAACGGCGCGCCGCCGCGAGTACAATGATGCCTTTGCAAGGAAATCGGATCAAGAGGCTCACGCCCTTTTCCCACCAATGCTAACAACGCGGTGGCTGCCCCGCCTCAAGCGCGTTGCATGTGACTTTGCAGGGGAATTCGGATCAGGAGAGGCTCACGCCCCTTTTTGCCCGACCAATGGCTAAACGTCGGGTGGCGTGGCCCCGCCTCCAAGCGCGTTTTGATCCGCGAATTAGCATACACGCTCCTCCCCCAGTCTATAAAGACGCGAGCACAAGGCGACTCGCGTGTGAGTTGGTTGTGCTGAGCTGTGCGGTGCTGTGCTGGCTGGCTGGTCGAGTGAAGATGAAGGTCGTCGTTGAGGTTGTCGTTGCTGGTCGAGGGACGAGTTGCGGAGTGAGCAGGGACGCGGAAGAGGGTTCAGGGCGAGAGTTCGCCGGAGTCGGTGCGTCCAAGGCCCCGCTTAGCGGACGGAGCGTCCGCCATTCCTCTCTCCCCACCCCGAGCATCAACAATTTCCCCCATCCGCGCTGAGATAGCGCCGGTAACCCCATCCGTTCCCCACCCCAACCGTTGTGTCGACCGACCAACACGTGCCTGCGCAACGCACGGCCAAAAGGAGCTCACCGACCACGCAGGGGCACGGAGTCAGGCACGTTACGCTGACATTGCGTCTAGCCGCCATCGCGCCACGAGGGGCGGGTAAGACCCCTTCGGTCTCGTGGACCTGGCCGCTCACCCAGTCCCACGTACATTTGGTCCACGGACCTGTCTGCCCCCTTGCCATGAGGGTGGCTTGTATTTGCTTTTTGTGTAAATGTGTGTGTGGCGCCAGTCTTTTAAGTAACCTGAATAAGTGCTTGTACATTGCTTTATTCGGTAGTAGCTCTGCGTTGCTTTTATTGTTTTGACTGTTATATGTGCATTCTTACTGTATGGCTGTGAATACGTGCTTGCCTTGTGTTGTGGTGAAATAAAAGTGCTTGCTTGTTGAACTGTTTCCGTTTCGTTGCGTCTTTCCTTTGTTTGAAAGTTCCATCTTGCATCACGTAAGGGATTGGTAGGGTGTAGACACGCAATAAATAATCTGAACCGTCGAGGTCGGCGATAACTCCGCTCGGTTATCCCCTTAGCACGGAACGAGCTGCTTAAGCGGTTCGTGTCCGGAGTCGACCTGCGGCGTGGTACAACTCCTCGGTACGCTACCGCGCGCGGGTACTTAGGTATATCGACATTCGGCGATTCACCCTATTTCGCGCGGGTAGAATGCGGACTGGGTTGTGGTGAGGTTAACCCCACCCGTGGCTAGCTCCTTGCGGTAGTTCCAGAGGGTCACGACTGAATTGTCCGTTCCGGTGGCGAGTGTTGCCTCGCGATTTGAGTTACGTGGCCGATCGCACGCCGGGCGGGCGAAATTCGTAACAATATCAATATATAGCATGAGTGGGTGTGGTATATGAGAGGGTATCAATAAAGCCTCCATCTCCGAAACTGCGACTCAACGTCATCTTATTACAGTGTATAAGGGAGGTGTGTAAGACTGCTTCAGTCGTGTTAAAGTTCCGTATTTTTTTAATGATCGCTAAAATCATTATTTTATTACAATTGAAGTATATACCTGAACACTGCTTGGGGTATCATGTTCTATGAATTCTCTAGTTTCTTCAAGCACTGATTGTTTCTTCTTCTTGTAGTCCATGGAATGTTTAACGTTAGTCTCCAACACCATATTTCAAAATCGTCAATCTTCTTCCTTTCTTTCGTTTTCACTCTCCACGACTCACATCCACACAATGCAACTGGAAATAGAGCATTGACCGGCCTCCTCTTGGTTTATTTTGTCACGTCTTTGTTTTTCCAGATCTTTGTCGTTCCTGACATTACTGCTCTTCCCAATGCTAACTGTCGATTCATTTCTCCTCTACATTCTCCACTCACTTCAATCTTAGAACCCCGAAAGATGAAACTTTCCACATTTCCACATGATTTTCTCCCAATCTGAATAAGTCGATCTTCTCAAATGACAAGATTTTCGTATTTTTTCAGGTTTAAATAAAGACCAGCTTTTTCATTTTCCTTCTTCACTGTCTGCAACAGTTTCATCAAGTCCTCTTTACTTTCTGTCAATGGAATGTTTTTGTCAGCATACCTTAGAATTTAGATTGTTGATAAGTCTTCCTCCAATCCCGATTCCACTCTATATGTCAAGCCAAGTAGCTTCCAGATCAACTGAGACTACAGAGCAGACACGTCGGGTTAGGATCAGTGTGAAAAACAAGCAGCCTCCAGGGCAGCATGTTGATAACCCTTAGAAGGTTCCCATTGTGTGCTGCCTTTTTGGCTTGCTGCATCATTGGTTAGGGGCACAGCTATGCCACTGATGCAGTGCCCCTATTACCAGTATACTGCTGCTCATTCCGCCGACCTCGGAAGAATGACAGGCTGAGTCAACCCCCTGGTGTTAATTTAGTGGCCAACGGGGCTCGAACTCAGGACCCTAGGATCCCAAGCCACCACCCTAACCGCTAAGCCAACACCAGGCTACCCTAAGAATGTGAAGCATTTCAATACAAGTCCAAGTACATTTTGCAATGCCCAAGATTGGTACTTCATACAAAACCATGAGGACAACATTCCCCAATTTGTCATCCAGGAAATATTTCAATACATAATGCATTGAATTTCCCCGGGCAATGCCGGGTACTTCAGCTAGTAATCTATAAAACAGAGATACACCTTCCTTTGATATTCCCAGGTTGCTTTTTCCATAATTGACCTCAGATTTGCTATTTGATCTCTCGTAACTCATCCTCTTCTGAAACTTCTTTGTTCAACAGGAATTTCTCATGAACTGAAGGCTTCTACTGTGTTGAATTCGCTTTAATAATATCTTTCTTGCATGTGAAATCAAGGCTCTGGTTCAGTTTTGGGAAGTGGAGGGTGGTTTAACAGATGTAGAGAAGATCATGGTTTTGGATGGGGGATGATCTGAGATGGTGGTGAACAGCAGTCTTGAAGAAGTGAAGGGAAGAATGAGATTGAAGAAAATGTGGAAGTTTGTTCCAATAGTGGGAAATAAAAGAAGAACAACTGAATGGAGGTGAGCAGTGATTCTGGATTTTGGAAGTTTCACAAGAAGGGGGTTGCTAGTGGACCGCATGCACCTGAAGATACCTGGGGAGGATAAAGCAAGGGTGCGAGACCAGACAGGAGGTGGAAGAAGACAGAGACCACTGACCTGTTTGTCATGGCAAAGTGAGAGGCTCATAAACTCAGCTTCATCACAGGAGATTCCAATGATCTTGAAGGCCTTTATTTCAATGACATCAAGCTGAGCAAGGTGTGAGGTAGGGCTGCTATTCCAGAGTGGAGATCAGTATTCCATCAATCCATGGATGAAAGATTTGTAGGTGGATAGGAGTACAGATTTGCCAAGGAATGACTTTGCACGACTGAGGATGAGTGACTGGCTTTGGAGGCCAACTTTTAAATGTGGTTTGCTGAAGAAAGATAATGGCTGAGAGTGAGACCCAAAAGTTTGAGTGATTGAACTTCTTCAAGAGGATCGTTGAGAAAGTAGGTGGGAGTGTTTGACTTACAGTCCTTTGGGAGAGAGAGTGGGTGTGTGGGATTTCTCAGGGTCCCACACACTCACTGTCTTTCTGAAAGAGGATCAACCTAATCCAAGTGTTTGACCAGTTTGAGGATGAGTCGGGTCATTTAAGATCTGTGACTTGCTGCAGGTACCGTGTAAACCTGGGAGAACCTGTTTTCATCGTCGTTTTGTCGGTGACTAAACTGTTTCTCCCACCAGGTTTCCTGGTGAGGAAGGTGTTTGGATATGGACATCTTGCAGGATTAAAAACAAAACCTGTCAAAGGGCGGAGGAGCTCCTTGTGAGCCAACGGCCATCCATATCTGGTGCCCAATTGTCCGTGGATGTCCTCCTGAAGTTGGGTTACCTTTTTCTAGGAGGTTGGTGGTAGCATTTGCACTCTGGCCACCGTAAAATACTTCATTCCGGAAAACACATAAAAGCACAAACCAAAATAAACACCCAATCCATGGGAGTACCCCCTGCAGCAGCCCTTCACAGGGCAGCTCACCAGATGATGGGATTGGGGCAAAGCCTTTGGGACGACCATTCTTTGATGATAGGAGGAAAAGAATGGGGTAACCTTCCTGGGTAGGATTGCGGTTGTGTGTGTCGGGATGGTGCTAAGATAGCGTCCACCAGACAGTTGTCTCCTTGCGTTAACCTGAGGCAGGCCCTTTGAGTGGGTGCCTGGAATGTCCTATCGCTAAGAGAGGATGATCACCTGTCTATCATCTGAGCTCCAGTGTTTGAACATCGGTATTGCCGCACTCTCCGAGGTTTGGAGACCTGATAATGGTGATATAATGGCGGGTGATTACACCTACTATTGGTCTGGTCGCTCTGATAGTTACAATGCCCAAGGAGTTGCTGCAGCTGTGTCCAATAAGCTGACTCCCTTGATAATCGAGGTAACACCAGTAAACAAGTGTTATGAGACTGAGGATTCATCACTCCTTGGGTGTCGTTTCCCTGGTCTCTGTATATATTCTGACTGAGGCAAGTGATCTTACCATGAAGGACGCATTCTCTGCTGCGCTCGAGTCTGTAGTTGATCAGTGCCCCAGACGAGATACTCTTCTAGTCTTGGGAGATTTCAATGCATCGACTGGCACTAATAGAGATGGTTATGAGACATGTGTTGGTCCCCATGGGTCTGGAACTGTGGCCCAGAATAGCACTAAGTTCCTTGACTTTTCAAGAAGTCGTGGACTTAGGGTGGCTGGTTCATGGTTTCAGTGCCCGCAGGCTCATTGCTGGACTTGGTATTCCAATGCTGTTGGAGTGGCAAAGGAGATTGACCATGTGCTCGTTGATGGTTGCTGGAGGACAATTCAGAACTGCAGGATCTTCCAGAATGCTGAGTTCCTCAATACTGACCACAGACTTGTTGTAGCAACTCTGAAGTTGCAGCTTAAATCCAGGAGAATGGCACCAGCCTAGGCTGGCTGTTGGCAACCTGGGGGATGAGAGGGTAGCTGAGGAGTTTGTGAACAGACTGAGTGGGGATTTGGGAGGTCTGGGTGTTTTTGAGAATCCAGAAGAGTTGTGGAGTGCCTTCAAGACTACCATCCTTGATGTTGCAGGCAGATGTCTTGGACCCACCATCAGGTGAAGAAGAATTTTGTCTCCCAAGGGACACTGAATAACATTGCCATTAAGCCTGGCCCTGCAACTCTGGTCAGAGCTGAGCTGTTCATGGAGTTGAGGCGAAAAACTGTACATGAACTGAGGGCAGACAAGGAGGCCGATGTGTGAGGAATCTGTGAAGAGGGAGAGCATCACCTGTGGTCAATGGATTCTCGTCCTGCTTACAGAGGCATTTGTGCATTGCTTTCCTACAAGCACATCCCTCGGTGGTGGACTGCAATTACAGTGGAGGTTGGTGGGCTCTTGATAGAGGAGTCTGAAGTGAAGGCCCATTGGGTTGGTTACTTTGAGCGACTGTACCAGGCTGACGCACCAGCTGTTGAGTTGGAGGTTGGGTTTGTAACTATCCCAATTGCTGAACATCCAATCAACTGTGAACCGCCTTCGTTTGTGGAAACACATGCTGTGGTGAACCAATTGAAGGGGGTAAAGCTCCTGGGATCTGTAGAATCCATGCTGAACTTCTCAAGGCTGGTGGAAATGCTGTACTTGTGTCGATGCATGCAGTTCTGTGCTCTGTTTGGAGCATAGGCATCATCCCAACTGACTGGAAGAGGGGCCTTGTTGTTCCTTTCTAGAAAGGGAAGGGTGATCGCCAAGACTGCAACAACTACCGAGGAGTGATGCTGCTCTCAGTGCCAGGCAAGGTCTTTGCTCGGATAATTCTTGAAAGGGTTTGCCACCATCTGCTTGAGCACCAGCACCCAGAGCAGTCAGGCTTCACACCAAAGAGGTTAACGATTGACCCTATCCTTCCTCTTCGGGTCCTCGCCAAACGCAGATTCGAGTTTCGGTGGGGGCTGCTCACAGCCAATGTTGATCGATGCAAAGCACTCGATTCAATGAGTCAGGATGCTCTCTGGAGGATTCTCAGTCTTAATGGGGTGCCACCAAAATTGATCAATCTGATTTCTGAACTATACTCTTGTACTGAGAGTGCTGTGAGGTGTGGAGGTTTCATCTCCAACTTATTTCCAGTTGTTACTGGAGCTCCTCATGGGTGTGTTCTGGCCCCCACAGTTTTCAGCACTTGTGTGGACTGGATTCTGGGGAAGATGTTGGAGAGATCAAGCTGCAGTGCATCATTTAGGACTGTCAAGATCTCTGACATTGATTTTGCAGAGTTGAGACATCATCTCTGCGGAGATGCTGGATATCCTTATGGGGGCCCTCAAGGCACTGAATGAGGAGTCAGAGTTGCTGGGGTTATGGATTTCCTGGGTCAAAACTAAGATCCAGGCTTTCATTGATATCTTAGATGTTATCTTGTCTGTGTCTGTTTGTGGTGAGGATGTTGAGGTCATGGAGAGATTCACTTACCTTGGCAACGATATTCATGTCTGTATTTTGTGAGCCAGAGGTCGATAGATGTATGGGTCAGGCCTGGGGAGTCATGGATTCACTGGATCAGGGGGTGTGGCACTGTCGGTACCTATGCAGGAGGACAAAGGTCCAAGTCTTTAAGTCCTTGGTCCTTCCATTCTTACTCTACGGATGTGGGACTTGGACTCTGACCAAGGATCTAAGAGGGAGACTTCACTCCTTTGGTGCGAGGTCTCTTCTGAGAATCCTTGGCTACTGCTGGTCAGACTTTGTGTCCAACGAGGGGTTGCTGAGAGAGACTCAGATATGAAATTTGTTACCTATGTAGTATGTGTGCATTAGCTGCAGCTGTATGGACATGTGGCTCGTTTTCCTGATGCTGATTTGCTCACCAGATTCTTTCAGTGAGGGAGCCTCATGAGTGGAGGAGGACAACGGGCTGTCCACATGCTTCATGGTTGCAGCAGGTTGATTGGCATCTTAAGGAGATGGGGATGGCCAGATGGAGGCCCCTGGAGTACCAGCGGGAAGTGGATGCAGCGACACCCTGGCTCTGGCACATGCTCCCATACCTGACCTGACCAGTTTGTGATTTTGTCAAGGTTTGAAGAGAGGTTCTCAGCCTCTAGTTCTCAGCACTTTGTGCACGTTTTTACTTCCAATTCACTATTATATTGCAGAAGTGCATGTGTTTCATGAAATAGTGTATACTTTAGCTTGTACTAAGCAAAATTGCACATACTCTATTGTTCAAGTATCCTTATTCCATACAAAAACAGTCTTGTTTGCTTAATCGAAGCATTTTAGACAGAGGCTGCCACGAGTCTGTCTGAAGGATGAGGATTGTCACGGTGAGGGTGGAGACATCAGCAAAGAGATAAAGAGGATTTTCCAGAAGATCAGAGAGATAATTCATGAGGATTATGAATAGGATGGGGGCATGGAACACTCCAACCTTGACAAGGAGTGGAGATGAACGGATTCAAATGAGAGTCACAAGTTGGCTATAAAAGTGGAGTAAGTCAGTAACCCAAGAATGGAGGGTTCTTTTTGTATATATAGTCGAGGCTCGTGGAAGAGGTGGCCTTGGATGCCACCATAGCCAGAGTTTAGAGAACAAGATGGGATGCCAGTCTATATCGAAAGCTCGAGGTATTTCCAGAGAGACGGCCCTGATCCCATATCTGATATCGAGGGCTTCCATCCATTGTTGGGAGAGTAGAAGCAGCATGACTTAAGGCAGTGACGTGGTCTGAATCTGAATTGATGATCTAAGATGAGGTCATTTGGAGAAATTGATTGATTTCATATCAACTGTGATGATGGATTCCAAGACCTTGCTGGTGATTGGAACTAAGCTAATTCGTATGCAGTTAACGTTAAGAGGATCTGTTTTTGCACCTTTTTAATGCATTCACTGACAGGGTGAAAAGGGAAGGTTCTGATGTGTGTAACGCTACCTTTACGTTCTGGAGAAGGTGACATTTGCAGAGAGACAACATGAATATTCGGAATAATGTGTTTCTGCAGGTGAGCAATAACAGCCCACAGTTTCCCTACAATTTTGCGAGAACAACTGGGTCAGGAAGATTGTGGGAGTGAAGGTAGATAGAAGGAGGATGGATGAACTGAGGGAGGAGACTGGTGTGCAGATGAGCTTGACTGGGAGATTGATGAAATGTCAGCTGAGATTGGGCTGTGGACACTTGGTATGGATGAGGGAAGAGAGAATGACAAAGAGAGCGGATAGGTTGAGGGAGCAAGGTCAAAAGAAAAGAGGTGGACCATGGTTGAGATGGGAGAATTGTGTGAGGAGGGATATCATTAAGGTAGAGGCGGTTGGAAAGTGGAGGGTGCTGGCTGAGAACAGAGGGATATGACAGAGTATTGTGGTCAAGGTAGGGTCGAAGCTTGGTGCCATCGGACCTCACCCATTATAAAGGGAAGAGGAGGAGAAGAAAAAGTAATGTTGGCTGACTTCCAAGCAGATGAAAGATGACCTAGGGCAAATTGCAGGGTGAAAAGGGCAGAGAGAGGAAGTGCAAGAGTAGCAGAGCACGTTTCTCGGACACGTGGGCTGATGTTGTCTAATCCAATTGCAGAATCGGTGTTGAGTGTTGCCAGAAACTTAGCCACCTTCTCAGTTGCAAAAGACAGAGGTCAGGAGCAGTTAGTGTAGTAGATAGTAGAAAAATCGTGCAAATTATGATACAAGCATCAAATTTGGCATTTCTGTTCTGCCAGGGCTTTCTGATCAAATCTGCCCGATTGGCCATTTGAAAATCCAAATTTTGAAAAATTTGAAAAAAAAAAAAACTTCAAAAAAAATTGAAGTCACAGCTGGCTGAAATTCTTGAAGCGCAAGTGAACATCCCAGACAGAGAACCAAGGGGAGATGCAGTCATCATTGATGGCTCAGCACTTATCAATGCCCTACCTCCACGCACTTCAAAGATATTTGACGACTATGCTAAAGAAGACATCATCCAAAGGTGGAATCCTATGGTGCCAGGTACGAGAGGGTGGACGTAGTGTTTGATGTGTACAAGAAGTCAAGTCTGAAGTCCGAGGCAAGGTCGAAAAGGGGCAAGGAATCAGAAGAAGAGTGACAGGAACCAGTAAGACCCCAAGTAACTGGAGAAGCTTTCTTCGAGATGACAGCAACAAGACTGAGCTGTTTCACTTCCTTGCGGAAAAGATGTGTGAAGCACAGACGACAAGCACAGTCATTGTCACAAAAGGAGAAGATGCCATTAGCAACACAAGGAAGTCACTGGATGCTGTGTCTCCATGTTGTCATGAAGAAGCTGACACTCGAATATTTGTACACGCCAGGATGCAACTACGGATGGTAGCAAGTCCATTATCATTAAGGCTAATGACACGGACGTACTAGTCATAGCAATATCTGTACTGCCATCCTTACAGGAACTAGGTCTTGAGAACATGTGGATTGTCTTTGGCCAAGCAGCCAAGGCGCGATGGATTCCAGTCCATGAGGTAGTTTCTGCAATAGGGCCTGAGAAAGCTAGAGGGATCCCATACTTCCATGCCTTCACTGGATGTGACGTCGTGTCTGCCTTCCGCGGTAAAGGGAAGAAAACTGCATGGCAGACTTGGAACGTCTTTGATGATGTTTCTGAAACATTCACCAATCTCAGCCAGCATCCAACATTGATTCGTGATCTTGACTGTTTTTAAGTTTTGTTTTTTTTTCAAAAATTTGGATTTTCCAATGGCCAATCAGGCAGATTTGATTAGAATCCCCTGGAGAACAAATGTGCCAACTTTGATGCTTGTATCATCATTTGCACGATTCCTCTAAAAAATTGCTGTTATCTGCCCCCACTAAGTTGGGTGTGACTGGGAAGGGTGGATACAGAGAGGGAGGGGTTCGGGACACAAGATTTGTAAATTAACAGAATTGAGGCATTCGGCCTTTTCACAAGCAGAGTCAACCGTGGTGCCATTTAAAGAGCGGGAAGGGATGAAGGTGGAGCACACACACCAGAGACAGACTTAATATGGCGTCACCAAGTTTTATATGAGGGAGACATGTTTGAAAGTTCAACCTTGAGATTGCACAGATGTTGTTTAATGGCTCTCCTGAGAGTAGACACCCTCGTTACAGGTTTTGTGGAATGATCGGAGGTCGCCTTTGGTCGGATTTGCCTTCCAGGAGGAGAATGCAAGTTGTTTCAAGGCAAGTGCCTCACTACACTATTCAGTGTACCATGGGTGGGACGATGGGTATGATAATTGAAGACAAGATAGGATGAATCTGTGCATAAAGTAAAGCAGGTTTCTGTGTAAGAATTCCCAGACTGAGTTAACATCAGAGGTGGTCAATATAGGAGACCAGTTCTGAAGTGCGATGGCTGCTTGCAGTCCCTGCCAGTTTGCTTGAGCGAACAGCTAGATTCATTGGTGCTGAGGCTGTTCTCTGAGTTTGGCCAGAGAGATGATAATGGCCCAAAAATGGCGAAACTTTTTGGGAGCTTCACTTTTCATCTGCTTGGTGACAGCATTTGACCTTGACATCTTTGCATTGCTTGAGGCCCTTCTGGGTTTGAGGCGAAAGGATGGAAAAGCGATGTGTTGCCCGGACGAGCCCCAACAAGGGCAAAAGTAGTCGTAGCTTCGCTTTTTAACTTCTTGGTGACAGCAATTGACCTTGATATATTTGCACTGCTGCAGGCCCTTCTGGGGTTGCAGTCATGACGGTATCATCACTGTGTTTGTCCAGGTCAGATAACTTCAATAATAGCATTCATAGTACTCCCAACTGCTTTAAACAACAGAGATGCTTCTTGGTTGTGATCGATGGGACAGAACACAAATGTACAGCCATTTTCGAACGTATGGCCATGTATCTGTGTTCAAGTTGCCAGGACAAAGCAATCTTTCTTTATTTCCGGGTTCATTTCCAGCGATGTGGATTGTGTATACAGAGAAATGTGCATTGATGAAAACATGTTCTGAATGCTTGCCATAACCAGGGTGCCTGACACAGAGGTCAGACTGTAAATGTAAACATGCAACACTTTAGCATATGCACTGCAACACTTGCTTGCCATTGCACATTGTGTGTGTGTGTGTGTGTGTGTGTGTGTGTGTGTGTGTGTGTGTGTCCTCCATAACTCCAAAACCATGAAACCTCGCAGTCTGAAACTTTGCATACAGCATACTAAGAAAACTCCAAGGAAGTGCAAGAGTGAAAATTGAGTGGGTTAATTAAAACACCCCTTTTGAAGATAATTAATGGTCTTATTTAATTATATCCTTTATCAGGCGCTCCTCGGCCACCTCACTCTGGGGTCTTAAGGCGTATCCTGGGTGACCTCACAGGGGTCTGAAGCTGCCATGTTTTTTGGCCTCCTCAACCATGCCTTGACATACTGTAACAGGCCGCAATGATTTCTCAACGATAAAGTTTTTTCTTTTCCACTTTCCTCCCTCATATTATCGAATGACTGTTCATCATAGCTATGAATCGCTGGGTACATTGCAGTGCTTATAAATGCCCGGAGACATCAGCATTCATGGCTTTATTTCATTTCCGCACATGCCATAACCTCGAAAATCCCTTAAACTAAGCCGAATTACAAAATTTAAGCTCCAGAATCGAACTCTTCAGCAATTCCGACTCCTAAAAAAAAAAGTTCATTTGTCAAATTCTGACATTGCATGGGCGTTTCCAGGTGCATCATTTTATCGACAGCAATTGGTAATCGCCTGTGTGATAGAATGAATTGTTAATTGAATTTATAATGAGGTAAAATGCTTATTAGCCTTCGCTAGTGCTTTAGAAAGAATTTAATAAATACATACTGGGAAAGCGAGATGGGAGGTTTTGCTCACAGTGTGCACATTCCTTTAGGGCAGTAAAACCTTGCATCACTTATTTATTGGCCCATAGATGGCCTGGCTATCCTGACCATCTGGAGTGTAAAGCCCGATAAAAGACTTTATCATGCTGTGTTTGTAATTTTACCCACCTGTGCTTTCTCAAGATGTCTCTATTTCTTTCTTTAGTTTCCTTTGATGTATTAAACCACGCCTTGGTAAGATCACAAAAACCCAAATGTATTCCATGTAAAATTAGGACTGCTTGAGATTTTGCTCCAGGCAATCTTCCATGTGCCCATGCTTCTATCTTTTATTTGTTCCTGAATAAACAGCTTAAATTGAACTATAAAGTTATTTCCGTCTCGAGGTGGTCAAAAAATTGCCACGACACTTGCCAAGCCAGGCGTTCCATTGGAATGCTTGCTTGAATGATTAAGCCACTTATCAAGCGCCCTTCAGTCAAAAGCGGTACAGTTTGTGTCCCGACAGTTACTACAACGTAGAGGTACGTATACAGCACACACGGACATGGTACATATCGATATATTTGGATTTGTACGGACTCTCTGCAAGTGTGTGGACATGCCATGCCTGTTACGGGCACCATCGTGGTAAAGTTTCATCCTGTATCTTATGGAGGTTTTATCAGGTTATCTATCCTTTGTCCTCGCAACTGTTTCTAAAGCAATTGGTCATTGAGTTTGCTTTACAATGGTTATATGGTTTCTCTTTGTGAGTTTCAAAGCAAAATATATTTGATAACACCCGATTTCTGAGCCGTTTCCATATTAATGTTTTCTAAATTAGCGAGTCAAATTTTTTCCTCCCGTCACACGCATCTGTTTATGAAGATTAATGTTTGTGAACACCTCCCTGAAACGTCTATATAAGTGCAACATTGTTTTTCGGTGAAAGCTACTCAAGGTTTTTGGGTTGTATGCAGAACATACTGTCGTCAGTAATCACAATGACTCCAACCTGCCGATTCCCAAAAAAATGCCGATATCGGCCAAGCACTAGTGTTGTGGATCTGCTGTCTGTTCTCAAAGTTTTGTGCCGAGGGCTCTCTTCAGGATCGTAAATGAGCCCTGGATAGTTTCCCTGGACAGTTGGTTTGTAATAATATTCCCAGGGATGCTTTTCAATATCTCTGTGAGGTTCTTTGTCATCAATCCCGTAGCTCCATCTATCACTGGTACAACTTTGGCATTCTTCAGCTTCCAGGATCTTTTCACTTCATTCTTGGGGTCTTGGTGTTTGGACGTTTTCTTGATTTCTGTATCGTTTAGTCCAAAATCACTGGTATTAACACCTCACTTAGCAATGCCTTCTTCTCTGTTTTTTGTATCTAAGTGTGATATCTGGTCGCAATGCTTTGTTTTCGATGTTCACGCTCGATGTGATGCAGAAATCAAGAAAACGATCATTACGTCGTACGTGAGCGGTACTTCCATGTTTTCAGTCCATACTTTTGGTTCATGTTCCCACGAATTATCTGGAACTGGGATAGCAAAGCTTTTGCAGATGTGCCTGTGGTTAACATTACAAACTCTGTTGTGTCGTTTGTGTGTACAGCTGTTTGACATGAGTTTTTTTTTGTTTGTGTTTGGTCATTAAGCATAACATATCACTATCTTTACTAACCCCACCTCCACCCTCACCTATCTCTTCTTTTTTTTCCTCCTACCCTCCCCCCCCCTCTCTCTCTGTCTGTCTGTCCCCTCCTCGCTCCCCTCCTGAATAAAATGCAGCACTCTCCTCCCACACCTCTGTCGGTCTGTCTGTCTGTCTGTCTCTGTGTGTCTCTCTCTCTTCTCTCTCTCTCTCTCTCTCTCTCTCCTCTCTCTCTCTCCTCTCTCTCTCTCTCTTTCTCACACACACACACACCTCCCGCAGTGTATAGCAACGTTTTGTGAGCGTTGCTCTCCTCACTCCACCCCCTTCCTCGCTCTTCTCCACTTCCTAGCTTCCCTTCTTCACCCACTCCTTGCTTCCCTCCCTTCCCTTCATCCTCTCTGCCTCCCTTCTCCCCCCCTCGCCTTCTCCCTCCCCTTCCCCTCTCTCCCTCCCCTTCCCCTCTCTCTCTTTCTCCACCCCCTCCCCTTCACACTCCCATCAGCGAAGTGATGGGTTGTATTTGCTGGTGATAAATATTTACAGGCACCTTCTCTCATCATAATGCCGTAAAACTGAGAACCACCAGCTCCCTCGAGGAGTGATCGTGCTGGTGCAAAATCACGTGACATCCCATTGTCTTGAGTCACGTGACCCGCCGTGAGCAGAGCAAGTCTGCACCAGCCGACTTTTATTTGTAGATATTTTCATTTATGGATATTTTCGGATGGTTTTGTCAATTTTTTTTCCTGGGATGTTTGCTTCTAGTTACAGCAGTCTGCAATATTTTATCTTTCCAGCCCACTTAGAAGGTACCAAACATGTGAGTGGTTAGGCCTAAGTCACATTTGCTCTACGGCAAGGATACGGCGGTCGTACGCCCCTCTGAATTGACAGAAACGTGCGGCGGCCGCAGAGTTTCTGCGGTGGCCTCAGGGTGGCCCTACTCCGTTTGGCTATCTTTTACAGGCCGTAGGGGTCGCCGTGGAATTATAACGTGGAGTTATAACTTTTTTCATTTCTACGTTGGCCGTAGCAATTCGACAAGCCAAGCTATGACGTATATGTGTTCCACTTAGACCGTACGTAGGGCGTACGGTGGGCTTGTGTTATTCGTGCGGCTGCCGTAGTCTCTTATCAATGAAAAATGAATAAAAAGAGAGAGAGATTAAATCCGTTGTGGACCCCAAGAAACCCACTTTCAAGACACTTTAAACATGAAATTACCCATGTTTAAGGTAAAATAGGATGAGTAAATGACCTTCGGTGGCGGTGTATTGTATGTAAACTGGTACAATCACCACATCCAAAGGTTCACACAGGCTCGAGCTCCGGCCTGGGTTCCGATCGCTCGCGCACTCTGCGAGAGCGCTGCCCCAGGGCAGCTCATCAAACATGATGCCCCCAGAACCACAATCACTTTCATCACACGCATCGGGCTGAGGTAATCATGGATATTCCAAATTACAACCGGTTTTTCTGTGAAATTAAATCCTTGCCCGACAGTCCGTCACACCATGTGATCAGATTGCTTTTTTGTTATCTATCTATAATTCCAGCAATCTGTGTGTGTGTGTGTGTGTCTGTCTGTCTGTCCGTCTGTTTGTCTGCGACCGCAGTTTCTCCGACGACCGCCGGTCCGATCGGATTGAAACTTGCCAGGAATATTGCCGGGGCCCTACAGATGTGCCTTTTCGAGGTTTGATGTCAATCAGACGAGTGGTTCCCAAGTTACGGCCATTTATCTGTCGACCAATGACAAGAGACGGTGCTATGACATCACGAATGACGTCACAATTAATGTTTGTTTGTTTGTTATTTATTTTTGCACGATTGACGGTCCAATCTGATTGAAACTTGCCAGGAATATTGCTGGGGACCCGCGGATGTGCCTTTTGAGGTTTGATATTAATCGGACGAGGGTTTCCAAGTTACGGCCATTTATCTGTCGACCAATGACAAGACACGGTGCTATGACATCACGAATGACGTCACAATTAATGTTTATTTATTTATTTGTTTTTTGTGAATACATTTACAGAGAGAGGGGTGAGAGAGGAGGGGGAGAGAGGGGGGAGAGAGGGGGGCAAGAGAGGGGGCGAGAGAGGGGAGGGAGAGAGGGGGGTGAGAGAGAGGGGGCGTCACAATTCAAGAGAGGGGTGAGAGAGGGGGTGAGAGAGTGGGGGCGAGAGAGAGGGGCGAGAGAGGGGGAATGAGAGTGGGGGGCAAGAGAGGGGGCGAGAGAGGGGGGCGAGAGAGGGGGTGAGAGAGGGGGTGAAGAGAGGGGCAAGAGAGAGGGCGAGAAAGAGGGGGCGAGAGAGGCTGCACATACTGGCACTCACCTACGGGCACGCACCTACGGGCCGCCTCTACGGGCCCGCCTCTAGGCCCGTACTAGTTAATTAAAACACAAGATGAGTAAAAAAAAAAAAACAGCACAAATCAAGGTGAAAACACGAGGTAAAGTAGCGATCGACACACGAGAGATGCTTTCACGAGGACTTCCACCGACGAACTGGATGAACAAAGCGCGAAGATGCGGCTCAAACAGGTGGGGGAGACACGTGAACAAACATGAACGCTTCGTTGTGTTGGTTTTTTAAAATGTATTCGGTTTTTAGGGCAAA
>CM068957.1:96511819-96525648 GCA_035128595.1 Eptatretus atami | reverse complement strand
TCATGCTGCCCTTCCCTTTCCCCACTCTCCTCCGTCCTGCCCTCTTTTTTCTCCCCACCCGCTCCTGCCCTAGTCCGGATGGTGTTATGTCCAGACGGACCCTCTCCTCCACGCTGCCTCCCTTGCACTCCCCTCCGTGCTGCCTTTCCCTTGCCTCCCCTCGCGCTGCCTTTCCCTTGCCCTCCCTCCGCGCTGCCTTTCCCTTGCCCTCCCCTCCACGCTGCTTTCCCTTGCCCTCCCCTCCGCGCTGCCTTCCCTTGACTCCCTCCGTGCTGCCTCTTCCCTTGCCCTCCCTTTCCCTTGCCCTCCCCTCCGCGCTGCCTTCCCTTGCCCTCCGCACCACGCTGCTGTGAATTTCCGGTCACACCGACCCTAACCCAAATAATTCCTGCGGCTCCCAATTTTTAGCTCACCTGGAACGTAGTTCTGTTCGTCAGTCCACAAATACTTTAACTTTTCTCAGAAACTACACATAGCTTTTCAATGAAACTTTACCACGTCGTTCATCAACGTGTATGTACCAAAGTTTGTTGAGGGCAAAAAAAAAAAAATCAGGCCTAATGGGGTTGCCCCCAAAATAGGTATTTGCTTTCTTCTCAGAAAGTACACTCGCAATGCTAATGAAACTTGACCACAACCTTCATCACCGGCGACGTAACCGTTTGTTCATGGCCGTTTTAAAAAATTTTAAATCTGAGTCTAAAGGAGTTTTTTTCATTTAAAGTGCCGATGTGGTCACCAAGACACACAAGATTTCAGACCCATGAGCTCTGCATTTGATGTATTTTATCTGGCAAAAAAACAACAAACTAAAGGAAAAGGGTGATGAAGAACTGAATTTCTAGAAAATAATTTTAAGCCAGTTTTGTTACAAAGTAAGAGAGATTGCAAGATCTTGTTATTATCTCAGTTTTGTTGTACCTTTAATAGATGACACTGTACTTTGTTGGGAGAGGGTCTGTTTATACCTGCAACAGTATTTATACACATTTTATTTTTATACCAGCAAATACCACCTGTCGCTTCACTGATGGGATTACAGGGGAGGAGGGGGTGGAAAAAGAGGAGAGGAGGGGGGAGTGGGGAGATGAGATGGGAAGGGAGTAGGGAGGGGAGAGACGAGAGGGAGTATCTGGTGGTGGGAGGGGGGGTATTTGTTTTGCATTATGCAGATTAAATTTAAAGTGTACTAGTTGGGGGTGGAGGGAGGGGGTAGGTTAAAGTTTCTTTATTTTGAAGAGTATATACTTCATGGATGCCCCCAAAAGGTGTAATATTGGATTTGTGTCACTGCAAAGTCTAATATCTGAACATACAAGATTTTGAGGGATGAAGAATGGGAGATTCATATTCTTCAATTCCTTCATATATCCTGTTAAGCCATGTTAATGATGTGCTGTCGTTATCACTGCTGAGACCAGCTTCACTGTTAAAAGGAAACTGAGCAGAGATACTAAATTGGTGTCATTTATCCTCTGACTTGTGTACACAACACTGTTTTACTCCAAATTTTGTATCTCAAGATGACATGTAAAAGTTCATGATTCTATGTCTTTTCAACGATCAATGTACTGGTTGGAAAAATGTAGAATCTGAAATACTGTTCTACTTCCATTTACACGTCCAAAAAAAAACAAAAAAACCCTACCGACCAACCCATTCATTGAGCACTATGTTACTGGAAACCCAACTTTTTTTTGGGGGGGGGGGGGGGGCGCTGTTGTGATCAGACTCAAAAGACTTTAATAAAAAGTCATGGACTGTCCTTTTAACATTGCTTTGTAATTTAAAAGTTTATTTTGAGCGATTGGTGCACAAGCCATCCTTCCTCTCTCCTGTCACAGCTCCGCGAGTTTCACATCTGTGGTCGCTGCAAGGCTGTACGATACTGTGGCTCATCGTGCCAGCAGAGTGACTGGCCCGTGCACAAAAAGCACTGTCGGGAGAGGAAACGTCCTGCCGGCGACGAACCTGAGCCCGACCGGTGACCCCACCGAGATGAACCCTCACGTGCTCGCAGACCGCAAGGCATCGATCCCTCCTGAGTGTCAACGGGTCTTCGTTAAAGACAAGAATTTCACAAATAATGTACAAGAAACTGTCCATGACCAAATCGAGCAACGGTAATCTGTAACATAAGATCCTTTTGAGTAATGTTCTGGAATTCTGCTTGGAGAGCAAAATATCTGACTGCCTCTTCATCTCCTGCTTGTTATGCCCTTCGTCCCACTTGCCTTTCCCCCGAAAGCCACCACACACCCGTGTACACTCATCGGGGTCGCTTTATACCATATGACCTTAGATACTGCCCAGTGTGAGTGAAGCTAATGTGCTGAAGAATGCTTGTGGACATTGCAATATTGTCGTCTGCATGACTTGTATCAGAGACTTGATTTTGATTCGTCCTTCTATGGGAGAGAAGGGAGGGGGAGAGGAGGGTCACCTTCACGGCAGTTCCGCCACTGTTTCAACCTATACACAGTTTACTCGATCCGATGATCTGACGCTGCACCAAATTACCTTGGCCAAACTGCAGTTCAGGCCTTTCACAATGATTGGGTAAGGATGTTTGCAATGATTGATTGATCAATAACTTTTGCTCTTCATGAGGGTTCCCACTCGACGCATTTTATTCCTCATCCCTCCATGCGGTAATTTATTAACTGTACAAAGATTTAGGATATCGTTTCTTTGTGGCCTGGTTTGGAGCTACATGGTAGATTGCAGAGCAGCCTTGACTCACTGCAGTTTTAAATGTTTGTTTTTCAATAAAAATGAGTGAAACATTTGATCAGATCTGATTTACGAATCGCAAAGTATCTGCGACACTGCACTCGGCCTTAAGGTTGTTTGGTGTCTAGACTTTCCCGTTGAATGATGAGGGGAAATGCTACCTTTTGAGTATGTATGTACTTGTCTGCAGATGGGTCTTTGTGGTCAAATTCTTTCTGAAGGAGAGGTTAATGACCACATTGAGTCGTGTTCATGATGGAATCACGTGGTGACAGTTGCAGGTTGATAAGGTGTGGTTTTTGGTGAGTGCTATCTGCTTGGAGAGGCAGTTTAAGATTTTTTTTTTTAATGATTCCAAGTTGGTATGGCTGTAATCCTATTGCTGTAGTTTGGGTTTATTGGGATTCCAAGTTGGTATGCTTGGAATCTTGTTACCTTCACCACCAAAGGTGGATGGAGGTTGTTTTCACCTCTGTCTGTCTGTCTTTGTGAACAGGATATGTCAAACATTGTGGACGGTTTTTGGATGAAACTTGATGGAGGGCGTGGGTATGTGACACGGACAAAATTAGATTTGGTGAAGATCTCGATCTGAGAATTTTTTGTGATTTTTCACCATTGAGAGATTTGTGTCACAGCGACATATAGCAGGATTTCTGAAAGTTATGGACGGATTCGCATGAAACTTGGTGGACTCGTTGTTCGGTGACAAGAACAAGATTAAATTTTAGTTCAGGTCCGAATCCAGATCCGACCATACAGTGGGATAGAAAACGTAAACTAATCAGCGTGGCGGAGGTATGCGAGTGGCCGTTCTAGTTCTTACTTGGGTTTATTATTATTATACCATATTTTGACACTTCTGTGAGATACAATCTTAAGTTAATAAGTGCATTTTCAAATTATAAGATTGTGCATTTCTTCCACTGAAGCTGATTGGTCCCAAAAGCATTCCTTAATTTATAAATGAAATATATATTCAGCACTGCCAAACTGATGAGACCAGGTCCATATGGTGGATGTTTCAAGGCTGTGAATAAGTTTCAGAAATTATTTTTAAAAAACATTTCAACAGATATAAATCTGTTTTGTGTCTCAACTGTATGCTCAACTGATGCGTGTAATATGGTATGTACATGATAGGTTATATGCCTGGTGTTGGCTTAATGGTTTGGGTGGTGGGCTTGGTATCTGAGGATCCTGAGTTCAAATCCCCTCGCTGTTTAATTCCAGGTGGGATTGACTCGCCTGTCATCCTTTCTGAGGTCGGCAAAATGAGTGCAAGCATGCTGGTATCTGTGTCGGAGTGGCGACCCATCCAGGATTGTGCCCAATAGCCAAGGAGACTGCTTAGGCATCACCAATGCTCTGCACAGAGTGTGGTCCCAATGGATGGATAGGTTATGGGCTAAAGCAGTAATAGGTACTTGCAGTTATGGGTTAATCTGGTGTACACATACATTTGTTATTCTAAACCAGTATATATGCTGTGTGGTTATGGCCTAAACAGTTGTATATAAGTTAGATAGGTTGTGGGATAAACTGGAATATACTATACAGTAGGTATCCGACTTTGATTTGCAATTTGACACCAATAAAAAATTATTATGGCCCAGAGTCGTCAAAAAGCTACATATATCGAACAGTTTAAAATGGAGCACCTCACGCCATTAAAGCATTTAAATTGCACCAGATGTGGCAATGAATGTGAATTGTTGCTCCCAACTTTCCGACTATGACAGACACCATTTGCATTTTGTAGTCTCCATCTCTACCCTGTTTAGAACCCTGAGAACGGTCAACTTGCTTGTATATATAACGAATGATTTGAATGTGAACGTATTCTCTGAATCTCTCAATCAAGATGGCGCTCAAATCTACTGGGACACTCGTACATATTTTACAAGATGAACAGCTTTTTCTTTGTTAGCCCGTTGCCTCACCCATAGGGAGACTGGTTTTGCAATCGTCTGTCTGTCTGTCTCCAGGCCATAATGTTACCATTTGAACTTTTGTCATTCAACAAACCTTAATTATGATTGTATATATATATATGCACTCCTCACTTAACGACCTACCTGTTTAACGACGCGCCAACTTATGACCAGTCGCAGCGCAGCGTCAAGCATCTCATGTCACATCACCCTTTTTTTTTTCTTCTTCTCAGTCTCATTCCCGCAGCTGGTTGCTATTCACTACACTAGCGTTCGCAATCTCCAAGACTACATATTTCATCTGAAATTTCGTCTGAAACCGGACTTTTTTGGAAGAAAAATGCCGAAAGGTCATACATACACAAATAAGCTAAAACAATGCCCAGAATCAAGGCTTTTAAGGACAGGGTCACGTTGTTGCTGGGAGGAAATGTCACTGGGTTAAAGTTAAAGCCTTTCCTCATCTATCACTCCGAGAACCCACGTGCATTGAAGCAGGTTAGTAAGCACACGCTGCCCGTTTACTATCGTGCAAAATACAAGGCATGGATGACGCAAGCTTTATTGAGGATTGGTACATCAACTGCTATATCCCTCGGTCAACCCTTCGTGACGAAGTAACCTTCGTGATTTTTGGAAATCGTACAACATTTTATACTGCATAAAGAACATTGAATCAGCTTGGGAGGAGTGACAGAAAGTGTAATGCAAGGCACATGGAAAAAATGCGCTGAAACGTTTCGTGAATAATTTCGAAGGGTTTGACAAAGACGAACATGACGGATGTCATAAATAAAAAAATTGTGGAACTTGCTAACGTGCTTAATTTAGATGTTGAAGTGGAAGATATTGAATTGAAGAAAATCCTCTTTCTCTTTGCTGATGACTCCACCCTCTGCGTAGCATCGGTCATCCCTCAGACTGGCAAGCAGCAGCTTCTTCGCTCACTGCAGATCTGGATAAAATCACAAACTGGTCCAACACTGGAACATGTACTTTCAATCCGGACAAATCTCATCTCACTTATGTCTCTTCGAAGGACCGTTTAGAAACGCCCCCCCCCCATCCACTTTCTCACAATCCTCTGTAAGAAGTCCTTTCTTTCAAGCTTCTGGGTCTCACTATCTGCCATGACCTTTCCTGGGAAAGCCACATTTCCAACCGTCGCTCCAAAGCCAGTCGCCGACTGGGATCCTCCGTCGTGCAAACGTCCTTCCTCGGCCCCACCTGAGCTCCTGACACTTACAAAGCTTTTGTCCGCAGCCTGATGGAGTGCTGCTCTCCCCTCTGGGCTGGTGCTTCCTGCCTTCCACCTTTCTCGCTATGCTGTAGAAACCAAGGCATTTTGGATCATTGGCATCTCCCGCAAATTTGGCTGAGTTTTTGGGCCTCTCACTCAATCACCGCAGGTTGGTCGGTGGTCTTTCTGTCTTCTAAACCGTCTCCTCTCCAGCCTCACCCCCCCTGCCTCTCTCTCTGCGATTTTGTCCCACCACATTCCGCAGGGCGCTCAAGGTCGCCCAACAACCCACTCTGGTAAAACCACCAAAAATCACTGCTCACCTTCACTCTTTCATTCCTCTTTTTTCCCGCGTTTGGAATAAACTCCCTCACTCTATTCATTCCCATTCTTCCCTCCAAGCCTTCAAAACAGCTGTTCACCACCACCTCTTATCTCCCCATCCAAATCTCGATTCTTTCCTACCCCCGATAATCCACCCAAGCCACTCCTTCAAATTCCTGCTTTCCTTCCTGAAAGTCCCTGTATGTCCATCTTCTATTCCCATGTTCCCCGTCCCAAATCCCTCTCTCCTTCCACAGATCTCCAAATGTCTCTTCCCCCACTGTTTTGTCCTCCCCACTCCTCCCCTCTTGTCTCATGCCCCCCCCCTTGATGTGCGTTGTGTGTTTAGCTCTCATACGAGCCTCGACAAGGTATACAAAAATAAATTAGTGGAATATGTCGAGGGAGAGCTAACTAACGAAGATTTATAGAGTTGGAATGCGCAGCGCAGCACTTGGAGAGGAAGAAGAAGAGGAAATAATGGAAGAAGTACAAAAGAAGTTCACTGTAAAGGGGTTAGCTGGTGTGTTCTCGAAAGTGAAATGTGGCTATATAGAACTCGAAGGGTAATTTATTACCTGTATATGTTATTACTGTACTGTATTTACAGTATGCAAACCTAAGTAATGTATATTAGAGCTGATTTCCTCCTTTCGTTTATTACAGTATATACTGTAATAAACATGAAAAAATAAATCCTCGCTTATCGACCCTATAGTCGTAGGAACGGAACTCGGTCGTTAAGTGAGGAATGCCGGTATTTTCCTTCGCTGTTTTTTGTTGAGTTCAAGTACATTGGCATATGCAGACAGGCTTTGCATTTTGAGATGCTTTTTTTTTTTTGTTTAACTTGCAGGTATTTTATGATTCTTCTTTAAAACAATTCAGTGTTGTTACTTGTAACCCCTTAATTTAGTGTTTGTAATTAGTAGTTCTTGATCTGGGGTTGTTTTTTTTGTTGTTTGTTTTCTGCCCCGTGGTCTCGTTTATAGATTCGCCATTCAAAGGACAAAAAAAAACAAGAACCTAGAAGGGGTCTCCCTAGAAGAAAAAAAAAAAATCAGGCCCTAATGGGGTTGCCCCCCAAAATAGGTATTTGCTTTCTTCTCAGAAAGTACACTCGCAATGCTAATGAAACTTGACCACAACCTTCATCACCGGCGACGTACCGTTTGTTCATGGCCGTTTTAAAAAATTTTAAATCTGAGTCTACAGGAGTTTTTTTCATTTAAAGTGCCGATGTGGTCACCAAGACACACAAGATGTCAGACCCATGAGCTCTGCATTTGATGTACTTTTATCTGGCAAAAAAACAACAACTACTAAAGGAAAAGGGTGATGAAGAACTGAATTTCTAGAAAATAATTTTAAGCCAGTTTTGTTACAAAGTAAGAGAGATTGCAAGATCTTGTTATTATTCAGTTTTGTGTGTACCTTTAATAGATGACACTGTACTTTGTTGGGAGAGGGGTCGTTTATACCCTGCAAACAGTATTTATACACATTTTATTTTATACAGCAAATACCACCTGTCGCTTCACTGATGGGATTACAGGGGAGGAGGGGGTGGAAAAGAGGAGAGGAGGGGGAGTGGGGAGATGAGATGGGAAGGGAGTAGGGAGGGGAGAGACGAGAGGGAGTATCTGGTGGTGGGAGGGGGGTATTTGTTTTGCATTATGCAGATTAAATTTAAAGTGTACTAGTTGGGGTGGGAGGGAGGGGGTAGGTTAATTTCTTATTTTGAAGAGTATATACTTCATGGATGCCCCCAAAAGGTGTAATATTGGATTTGTGTCACTGCAAAGTCTAATAATCTGAACATACAAGATTTTGAGGGATGAAGAATGGGAGATTCATATTCTTCAATTCCTTCATATATCCTGTTAAGCCATGTTAATGATGTGCTGTCGTTATCACTGCTGAGACCAGCTTCACTGTTTAAAGGAAACTGAGCAGAGATACTAAATTGGTGTCATTTAATCCTCTGACTTGTGTACACAACACTGTTTTACTCCAAATTAGCGCCCCCCCCCCCCCCCCAAAAAAAAGTTGGGTTTCCAGTAACATAGTGCTCAATGAATGGGTTGGTCGGTAGGGTTTTTTTGTTTTTTTTTGGACGTGTAAATGGAAGTAGAACAGTATTTCAGATTCTACATTTTTCCAACCAGTACATTGATCGTTGAAAAGACATAGAATCATGAACTTTTACATGTCCATCTTGAGATACAAAATTTGGAGTAAAACAGTGTTGTGTACACAAGTCAGAGGATTAAATGACACCAATTTAGTATCTCTGCTCAGTTTCCTTTAACAGTGAAGCTGGTCTCAGCAGTGATAACGACAGCACATCATTAACATGGCTTAACAGGATATATGAAGGAATTGAAGAATATGAATCTCCCATTCTTCATCCCCAAAATCTTGTATGTTCAGATATTAGACTTTGCAGTGACACAAATCCAATATTACACCTTTTGGGGGCATCCATGAAGTATATACTCTTCAAAATAAAGAAACTTTAACCTACCCCCCTCCCTCCACCCCCAACTAGTACACTTTAAATTTAATCTGCATAATGCAAAACAAATACCCCCCCTCCCACCACCAGATACTCCCTCTCGTCTCTCCCCTCCCTACTCCCTTCCCATCTCATCTCCCCACTCCCCCTCCTCTCCTCTTTTCCACCCCTCCTCCCCTGTAACCATCAGTGAAGCGACAGGTGGTATTTGCTGGTATAAAATAAAATGTGTATAAATAACTGTTGCAGGTATAAACAGACCCTCTCCCAACAAAGTACAGTGTCATCTATTAAAGGTACACACAAAACTGAGATAATAACAAGATCTTGCAATCTCTCTTACTTTGTAACAAAACTGGCTTAAAATTATTTTCTAGAAATTCAGTTCTTCATCACCCTTTTCCTTTAGTTTGTTGTTTTTTTGCCAGATAAAATACATCAAATGCAGAGCTCATGGGTCTGAAATCTTGTGTGTCTTGGTGACCACATCGGCACTTTAAATGAAAAAAACTCCTGTAGACTCAGATTTAAAATTTTTTAAAACGGCCATGAACAAACGGTACGTCGCCGGTGATGAAGGTTGTGGTCAAGTTTCATTAGCATTGCGAGTGTACTTTCTGAGAAGAAAGCAAATACCTATTTTGGGGGCAACCCCATTAGGGCCTGATTTTTTTTTTTTTGCCCTCAACAAACTTTGGTACATACACGTTGATGAACGACGTGGTAAAGTTTCATTGAAAAGCTATGTGTAGTTTCTGAGAAAAAGTTAAAGTATTTGTGGACTGACGAACAGAACTACGTTCCAGGTGAGCTAAAAATTGGGAGCGGCAGGAATTATTTGGGTAGGTCGGTGTGACCGGAAATTCACATGCAGCGTGGTGCGGAGGGCAAGGGAAGGCAGCGCGGAGGGGAGGGCAAGGGAAAGGGAGGGCAAGGGAAAGGCAGCACGGAGGGAGTGCAAGGGAAGGCAGCGCGGAGGGGAGGGCAAGGGAAAGCAGCGTGGAGGGGAGGGCAAGGGAAAGGGCAGCGCGGAGGGAGGGCAAGGAAAGGCAGCGCGAGGGGAGGCAAGGGAAAGGCAGCACGGAGGGAGTGCAAGGGAGGCAGCGTGGAGGAGAGGGTCCGTCTGGACATAACCACCATCCGGACTAGGGCAGGAGCGGGTGGGGAGAAAAAGAGGGCAGGACGGAGGAGAGTGGGGAAAGGGAAGGCAGCATGAGGGGGGGGCAAGTTAGGGAATGGAGGGTCCGGCCAGACAATAACAATATGGAATGGAGGGTCTGCGTCCAGATATTTTCAAGCCATTTCAGAGATTTTTGAAGGTTTAAAAACCAAACAAACAAAAAAATAATATGGTTGCCGAATCACATGCCCGATGACGTAATCAGAAAACTGTCGGCCATTTTATCCCTGGATGACCCTCATTTTTTAATACTGATCGGATGTGGCATTATACACATGCAATTACGACGTCATAACAAGGGCACCTATGACGCATAGAAATACCACACTCATCCCCAGGAGGAGTACTTGCTATGTGCCACTTGTACACCCATGGCTTGGGTACACTTGTGTGAAGTTCCCCTCGATTTGTCCAGCCGTTCTGGACATGTTTGAAGGTTTTAGGGTAAATTCAATATGGCCGCCAAACCATGTGACCAATGACATCACATGTGTGAACCTTTTGTTCACCATGGACAAACGGTCATACGTGTAAAGTTTTGCCTCGATCTGTTCAGTCACTTCAGAGAAGAAGATTTTCGAAGGTTAAAAAAAAAAAAAAAAATAAAAAATGCCGACCGAATCACGTGACCGATGACATGATGATTTTTTTCTTTTCTTCTGTGGACAATTTTATTCCCAGATAACCCTCAAAAATTTTCATACTGATCGGATGTGGCATTCTCCACATGCATTTATGACGTCATAATGAGGGCACCTATGCCGTCATTTTTTGTTGTTGTTAATCAAACTTACCCCATGAGGAGCACTTGCTACGTGCCAAGTTTCAATATTTTACTTGGTGCGGTTTCAGAGATGCAGAGGTCCAAAGTTTTTCCGTTTTTCCAATATGGCTGCCACACCATGTGACCTATGCGTCATAATTATTCATTAAAACATTCTACATGAACAGTCGCACCGATGGCGAAAATTTTGTCTCAAACCGACAAGTGGTTGCGGAGAAAAACAGGAAAGTTCTGTGCAGACAAACAGACAAACAAACGGACCCAAATACAAACCCTCTCCGAATCCTTCAGCGAGAGTAATAATAACCAATTGGCATTTGTTTTAAAATCAGCCACGAGGCAAAGAAAAGCACGATTGCTTGTACGGGTGCTTAGCTGCTGATGGTCAAGGTAAAACACACTGTACTTCCTGGTACGTCTTGACGTCATACGTTTCACTGTTCCTGTTCCATGTTTGCCGAGATGCAGAGTGCATCAAATCTTTTTAAATCAGTGCGGTATTTAAGTATTGTAAACACCTGTCTGATTTTTGGTGTATCCCAGTGTTTTTTTTTGGTATACTCTGAATTTCAATACCGATATGAAAAATTATATCCATATAACCAGTATAAACACTGGACCTGAACGCACGCACACACAATCCTGCGATCAGCAGTATACGTCATGTTAGGTTTAAGTGCACGTCATCAAGTCGTGACAAGCATCTGCAATAGGGAAAGCCACACGGTCCTACCTCCTCTCGATGGCCGAGCAGGGAGGGTAATGACACTCATAGTAGGCCCAGCTGTCGTCGGGTGCACGGCCAACCGCTTCGCCATTGGCGTCGTAGCATCGGGGCGTGCCGAGATCCGGAAAGTGCTCATCCACAGGGTCACAGGCAGCCGCTGGATGGCGAGCCAATACAGGCTTTGCTCTCTGAATCGGCACAGAGATCATTACCGAGGAGGTAGACTCTCGAGTGAGCGGCGAATTGTGGCTCCGAGAAACGAACATAGACATGAACGTTTCATGACAAAATGCCTCGGACATGCGATTCTGCACAAGACAAAGATTCCTTCTCACCTCTGCTTACGAGAACATCTCAGGTGCCGGTCGCAGAGGGCTGTTCTGGGGCACAAGCTCCAGATTCTCCAGGCGATTATCAACTGACACTGCGTTCCTATGCGCCACCTGGAATCCCGGAGCGACGCCACCCCTGTGTTTCTCCCTGCACCGCATAGGTAAATGCAGTTATGAGAACCACAAACTACCAAGCATAGTTACTGGTGGAAATAACACAACTTTGGGCTTTAACTTTGGTGTCCTTTGGTAAGAGCAAAGCATTTTGGAATAAAGGCAGGATTCAAAAAACAAGCAATATTTATCCTCTGTGAAGCACCAAATATCATTTTATAAACTAGTACGTGCCCGTAAAAATTTTTTTTATTATAAATAATGATTCAAACCGCGCGCAACAAACAACAACCACACAGGCTGTTTCTTCGCTCTCGCGTGCCCGTACGTGCGTGGCCCGGAAGTTCGCATATTATTCGCAATTTAGTTTAATACCCAATTATTCAATTAGCGCCAACGCATTTTACCTTTACGCAATGTCGTGGCAAGGAAAAACAAAAAGAGAAGAGAAGAGAGAGAAAAAAAATTTACTTCCTGGTTCGGAGCATACAGCACTCTGATGTTACCAAAATTTATGCACGTCTAATATGAAAACGATCATAACTTGGGGCATTGTGTTTATCTATAAATGCGCATAAGAAATCGAGAAATTATTAGAACTAGCTGAAACCCCGTCACAGACGGATTCCGTTCATTCAACCACCCTCACCAGCTCACACACCACTCGAGGGACATGGGACTGGACCAGGGTGTGCTTGCCCCCGCCTACTCGTCCCCCGCCTGCCCTATTCAATCTACTTACCCTGCCCAAAAATGTAATTACCCCAGCCCCGCCTCTTCACTCCCCACCCCCCCGTCTTTTGATTCCCCACCCCCACTTGCCCCTGGGCCCCCACCCCCCTGTCCACCCCCTCACACTCAACTCCGCCTCATTCAACCCATCCCCCGCCCATTTCCCCCTGTCTCCGCTTTCAATTTGCTTAACCTCCGCCCAAAAATTTGCTTACCTTGCCCCCGCCTCTTACATCCTCGCCCCCATCTCACGAAAAGTGTTTATTCTGCTTCAGATTTGAAGTTTGTCTATGCCACTATGCGCGATGCACTCTTACAGGTACGAAGTTTCTTTCAGCCAGGTCACAGTACGAGAAAAACGTGACGCGACGCTATGAGGAGCACAAAATTGTTGTCCTTCAGTATTAATAGATAGATAGAAGATACAAGTAGACGCCACTTTATAAATCCACGGTTATAAAAATCCAGCCGTTGATTGTGACCAAAATGAGTTGGAACGGGAATTTTACAAAGAGAAATCTCCGTTTAATAAAACCACCTGCTTGGCACGTGCGCGGGCTCACCTAAGCTTGATGTAGTATTGCGCTGCCGCAGAGTGAAAAAACAAAAAAACCAACAACAACAGCAACTGGTGACGGACTTCGAATCCCGCCGCCGCTCGAATCCCTCCGACCCGAATCCCAATAGCCAAGGGAAGAAAGCGACGACGAACCCGAGCCGATGCCAAAAGCGGCAGAGATGCGGACGCACTCGCCAAATTGACAGAGGGATGCAGCCTCAGGTTTTGCCCATCCCGATTTCGCCACGTGACGGATTCAATAAAGGAACATTTGCGCAATTCCCTCCCAAGCAAGCGACCTTGGAGAGATTAATTTGAACAATCCCATTGTCACCGTTTGATAAATCAATGTTTTTGTAGCATAAGCAGTTGTTTAACGACATTCGCATTTTGTCTTATCTATCCAGTAGGTGGCTGAAATAGGTTCTCCGCTTAATAAATCCGCCGGTTAATAAACTCAAACGGCGTGGTCCCATGGTGGATTATAAAGCGGCGTCTTACTGTACAATGTTTGTTACATTTTTTGTGTCAATTCACATTCTGAGGTAGTCACCATGTGCAGAAGAGGATTTTACATTGCAGCCGCTATTTTCGAGAGTGGAATTAAGTAATTACACCTCTCAGGCAGTAATTTTTCTGACGACGACGTAAT
>CM068957.1:96491076-96511794 GCA_035128595.1 Eptatretus atami | reverse complement strand
GTTGTGATCAGACTCAAAAGACTTTAATAAAAAGTCATGGACTGTCCTTTTAACATTGCTTTGTAATTTAAAAGTTTATTTTGAGCGATTGGTGCACAAGCCATCCTTCCTCTCTCCTGTCACAGCTCCGCGAGTTTCACATCTGTGGTCGCTGCAAGGCTGTACGATACTGTGGCTCATCGTGCCAGCAGAGTGACTGGCCCGTGCACAAAAAGCACTGTCGCGAGAGGAAACGTCCTGCCGGCGACGAACCTGAGCCCGACCGGTGACCCCACCGAGATGAACCCCTCACGTGCTCGCAGACCGCAAGGCATCGATCCCTCCTGAGTGTCAACGGGTCTTCGTTAAAGACAAGAATTTCACAAATAATGTACAAGAAACTGTCCATGACCAAATCGAGCAACGGTAATCTGTAACATAAGATCCTTTTGAGTAATGTTCTGGAATTCTGCTTGGAGAGCAAAATATCTGACTGCCTCTTCATCTCCTGCCTTGTATGCCCTTCGTCCCACTTGCCTTTCCCCCGAAAGCCACCACACACCCGTGTACACTCATCGGGGTCGCTTTATACCATAATGACCCTTAGATACTGCCCAGTGTGAGTGAAGCTAATGTGCTGAAGAATGCTGTGGACATTGCAATATTGTCGTCTGCATGACTTGTATCAGAGACTTGATTTTGATTCGTCCTTCTATGGGAGAGAAGGGAGGGGGAGAGGAGGGTCACCTTCACGGCAGTTCCGCCACTGTTTCAACCTATACACAGTTTACTCGATCCGATGATCTGACGCTGCACCAAATTACCTTGGCCAAACTGCAGTTCAGGCCTTTCACAATGATTGGGTAAGGATGTTTGCAATGATTGATTGATCAATAACTTTTGCTCTTCATGAGGGTTCCCACTCGACGCATTTTATTCCTCATCCCTCCATGCGGTAATTTATTAACTGTACAAAGATTTAGGATATCGTTTCTTTGTGGCCTGGTTTGGAGCTACATGGTAGATTGCAGAGCAGCCTTGACTCACTGCAGTTTTAAATGTTTGTTTTTCAATAAAAATGAGTGAAACATTTGATCAGATCTGATTTACGAATCGCAAAGTATCTGCGACACTGCACTCGGCCTTAAGGTTGTTTGGTGGTCTAGACTTTCCCGTTGAATGATGAGGGGAAATGCTACCTTTTGAGTATGTATGTACTTGTCTGCAGATGGGTCTTTGTGGTCAAATTCTTTCTGGAAGGAGAGGTTAATGACCACATCTGAGTCGTGTTCATGATGGAATCACGTGGTGACAGTTGCAGGTTGATAAGGTGTGGTTTTGGTGAGTGCTATCTGCTTGGAGATGGCAGTTTAAGATTTTTTTTTTTAATGATTCCAAGTTGGTATGGCTGTAATCCTATTGCTGTAGTTTGGGTTTATTGGGATTCCAAGTTGGTATGCTTGGAATCTTGTTACCTTCACCACCAAAGGTGGATGGAGGTTGTTTTCACCTCTGTCTGTCTGTCTTTGTGAACAGGATATGTCAAACATTGTGGACGGTTTTGGATGAAACTTGATGGAGGGCGTGGGTATGTGACACGGACAAAATTAGATTTTGGTGAAGATCTCGATCTGAGAATTTTTTGTGATTTTTCACCATTGAGAGATTGTGTCAACAGCGACATATAGCAGGATTTCTGAAAGTTATGGACGGATTCGCATGAAACTTGGTGGACTCGTTGGTTCGGTGACAAGAACAAGATTAAATTTTAGTTCAGGTCCGAATCCAGATCCGACCTATCAGTGGGATAGAAAACGTAAACTAATCAGCGTGGCGGAGGTATGCGAGTGGCCGTTCTAGTTCTTACTTGGGTTTATTATTATTATACCATATTTTGACACTTCTGTGAGATACAATCTTAAGTTAATAAGTGCATTTTCAAATTATAAGATTTGTGCATTTCTTCCACTGAAGCTGATTGGTCCAAAAGCATTCCTTAATTTATAAATGAAATATATATTCAGCACTGCCAAACTGATGAGACCAGGTCCATATGGTGGATGTTTCAAGGCTGTGAATAAGTTTCAGAAATTATTTTTAAAAAACATTTCAACAGATATAAATCTGTTTTGTGTCTCAACTGTATGCTCAACTGATGCGTGTATATATGGTATGTACATGATAGGTTATATGCCTGGTGTTGGCTTAATGGTTTGGGTGGTGGGCTTGGTATCTGAGGATCCTGAGTTCAAATCCCCCTCGCTGTTTAATTCCAGGTGGGATTGACTCTGCCTGTCATCCTTCTGAGGTCGGCAAAATGAGTGCCAGCATGCTGGTATCCTGTGTCGGAGTGGCGACCCATCCAGGATTGTGCCCAATAGCCAAGGAGACTGCTTAGGCATCACCAATGCTCTGCACAGAGTGTGGTCCCAATGGATGGATAGGTTATGGGCTAAAGCAGTAATAGGTACTGCAGTTATGGGTTAATCTGGTGTACACATACATTTGTTATCTAAACCAGTATATATGCTGTGTGGTTATGGCCTAAACAGTTGTATATAAGTTAGATAGGTTGTGGGATAAACTGGAATATACTATACACTAGATAGGTTGTAGGATAAAACAGTAGGTATCCGACTTGATTTGCAATTTGACACCAATAAAAAATTATTATGGGCCCAGAGTCGTCAAAAAGCTACATATATCGAACAGTTTAAAATGGAGCACCTCACCGCCATTAAAGCATTTAAATTGCACCAGATGTGGCAATGAATGTGAATTGTTGCTCCCAACTTTCCGACTATGACAGACACCATTTGCATTTTTGTAGTCTCCATCTCTACCCTGTTTAGAACCCTGAGAACGGTCAACTTGCTTGTATATATAACGAATGATTTGAATGTGAACGTATTCTCTGAATCTCTCAATCAAGATGGCGCTCAAATCTACTGGGACACTCGTACATATTTTGACAAGATGAACAGCTTTTTCTTTGTTAGCCCGTTGCCTCACCCATAGGGAGACTGGTTTTGCAATCGTCTGTCTGTCTGTCTCCAGGCCATAATGTTACCATTTGAACTTTTGTCATTCAACAAACCTTAATTATGATTGTATATATATATATATGCACTCCTCACTTAACGACCTACCTGTTTAACGACCGCCCAGACTTATGACCAGTCGGCAGCGGCAGCGTCAAGCATCTCATGTCACATCACCCTTTTTTTTTTTCTTCTTCTCAGTCTCATTCCCGCAGCTGGTTGCTATTCACTACACTAGCGTTCGCAATCTCCAAGACTACATATTTCATCTGAAATTTCGTCTGAAACCGGACTTTTTTGGAAGAAAATGCCCGAAAGGTCATACATACACAAATAAGCTAAAACAATGCCCAGAATCAAGGCTTTTAAGGACAGGGTCACGTTGTTGCTGGGAGGAAATGTCACTGGGTTAAAGTTAAAGCCTTTCCTCATCTATCACTCCGAGAACCCACGTGCATTGAAGCAGGTTAGTAAGCACACGCTGCCCGTTTACTATCGTGCAAAATACAAGGCATGGATGACGCAAGCTTTATTTGAGGATTGGTACATCAACTGCTTCATACCCTCGGTCAACCCTTCGTGACGAAGTAACCCTTCGTGATTTTTGGAAATCGTACAACATTTTATACTGCATAAAGAACATTGAATCAGCTTGGGAGGGAGTGACAGAAAAGTGTATGCAAGGCACATGGAAAAAATGCCTGAAACGTTTCGTGAATAATTTCGAAGGGTTTGACAAAGACGAACATGACGATGTCATAAATAAAAAAAATTGTGGAACTTGCTAACGTGCTTAATTTAGATGTTGAAGTGGAAGATATTGAATTGAAGAAAATCCTCTTTCTCTTTGCTGATGACTCCACCCTCTGCCGTACCATCGGTCATCCCTCAGACTGGCAAGCAGCAGCTTCTTCGCTCACTGCAGATCTGGATAAAATCACAAACTGGTCCAACACGTGGACATGTCTTTCAATCCGGACAAATTCACTCTCACTATGTCTCTTCGAAGGACCGTTTAGAAACCCCCCCCCCCATCCACTTTCTCAACAATCCTCTGTAAGAAGTCCTTTCTTTCAAGCTTCTGGGTCTCACTATCTGCCATGACCTTTCCTGGGAAAGCCACATTTCAACCTCGCTCCAAAGCCAGTCGCCGACTGGGAATCCTCCGTCGTGCAACGTCCTTCTCGCCCACCTGAGCTCCTGACCACTTACAAAGCTTTTGTCCGCAGCTGATGGAGTGCGCTCTCCCCTCTGGGCTGGTGCTCCTGCCTTCCACCTTTCTCGGCTTCATGCTGTAGAAACCAAGGCATTTTGGATCATTGGCATCTCCCGCAATTTGGCTGAGTTTTTGGGCCTCTCACTCAATCACCGCAGGTTGGTCGGTGGTCTTTCTGTCTTCTACCCGCTTCCTCTCAAGCCTCACCCCCCTGCTCTCTCTCTGCGATTTGTCCCCACCACATTTCCGCAGGGCGCTCAAGGTCCCCAACAACCCCACTCTGGTAAACACACAAAATCACTGCTCACCTTCACTCTTTCATTCTCTTTTTCCCGCGTTTGGAATAAACTCCCTCACTCTATTCATTCCCATTCTTCCCTCCAAGCCTTCAAAACAGCTGTTCACCACCACCTCTTATTCACCCATCCAAATCCTCGATCTTTTCTACCCCCGATAATCACCCAAGCCCACCTCCTTCAAATTCCCTGCTTTCCTCCTGAAAGTCCCTGTAATGTCCATCTTCTATTCCCCATGTTCCCCGTCCCATCCCTCTCCCTTCCACAGATCTCCAAATGTCTCTTCCCCACTGTTTTGTCCTTCCCACTCCCTCCTCTTGTCTCATCCCCCCCCCCTTGATGTGCGTTGTGTGTTAGCTCTCATACGAGCCTCGACAAGGTATACAAAATAAATTAGTGGAATATGTCAGGGAGGCTAACTAACGAAGATTTATAGAGTTGGAAGCGCAGCAGCACTTGGAGAGGAAGAAGAAGAGGAAATAATGGAAGAAGTACAAAAGAAGTTCACTGTAAAGGGTTTAGCTGGTGTGTTCTCGAAGTGAATGTGGCTAGTTAGCACTCGGATGGGTAATTTATTACCTGTATATGTATTACTGTACTGTATTTACAGTATGCAAACCTAAGTAATGTATATTAGAGCTGATTTCCTCTTCTGTTTATTACAGTATACTACTGTATAAACATGAAAAAATAAATCCTCGCTTATCGACCTATAGTCGTAGGAACGGAACTCGGTCGTTAAGTGAGGAATGCCGGTATATTTTCCTTCGCTGTTTTTGTTGAGTTCAAGTACATTGGCATATGCAGACAGGCTTTGCATTTTGAGATGCTTTTTTGTTTTTGTTTAACTTGCAGGTATTTTATGATTCTTCTTTAAAACAATTCAGTGTTGTTACTTGTAACCCTTAATTTAGTGTTTGTAATTAGTAGTTCTTGATCTGGGGTTGTTTTTTTTGTTTGTTTCCTGCCCCGTGGTCTCGTTTATAGAATTCGCATTCAAAGGACAAAAAAAAACAAGAACCTAGAAGGGTCCTCCTTTACCGTCGCAATGTCACCATATATGCCTCTGCCTACATTACATCAATATACATACATGTACCAAGTTTGATTTCAATCTCTGAACCCAGATTCAAAATATTAAATAATTCTGACTGCCAGACCATCCGTCCGATCACGTTGAAATTTAAAACATATTCCACGTTATTAGATCATAACTGACATTTCGGTTCAAGAGAAATGAAGCAGTTGAAGCGTTGCAATAGAAAGATTTTTTTTTTTCCTTCTTTAAATTTTTGTTCAATCTAAAATGGCTACCAGACCATGTCACTTCTCAATTTTTCGTGAATACCCTGGTATCCCTAAGGCTTGGGGAACATATGGGTGAAATTTACCCTCAATCTGTCAAGGCCGTTCTGGAGAAGGTATTTATTTATAAAAAGATTTATTCTTCAAAAAAAACCAGTCGTTGCACCATGACCGATGACATCAATTTAACCTGAGATGACCCTGAAAATGTTTTACTGATCGGATAAAGCATTCAACGTATGCAATTATGACGTCATAACAAAGCCATCTATGACATAAAAAAAATCACTTGTTTCCCTTCACATGTGCCAGGTTTCAATTTTTTGCCTTGATGTGATTTGAGATGGAGGTCCGAAGTTTTTCCTTTTTTTCCAACATGGCTGCCACACCACGTGACCTATAATGTCATTATCATTAAAGCATTCCACATGAGTAGTCGCACCTATGAAAGTTGTCAATCAGCGAAGCGGTTGCAAAGAAAATTAGCATGGATGGACGAACAGACAGACTGACAACCCGAAAACGATGAGACTTCGTCAGTGCGGCCTAAAAACACTTCCCCCCCAAAAAATTTTAAAATGTAAACTTACATTTGATTTGCATCAGATAAACTACAACCCAAGGCACAAAAATTTTTATTCGATTCCAGAGATAGAGGTACATTCAGCGTTGGCAGCAAGAAGCCACGTAACGAACCAAATATAGCTTGTACCTTCAAAGCACAACCCAATTTGCTAAAATGTCCTTTGAAAATTACTACTATGTCAAAGCAAAACCCTTTTTGGCAAAATTTAGAGTGGATGATTTGATGCCAAAATATTTTGCTTAAGAGCTTCAACGATGGGCCAATAATATTGGAATTTTGGCTAAAGGTCCAAAGGAGAGGTAGGTCGAGAAATCGATAAACAGCAGCTTTGAAACCAAATGACAACCTTCTTGTCTTGTAAGCTCAAACAATATTGAGCATCACACTTCAATGATAGCAAGACCATAAACTCTCGGAATTGCACTTTCGTAAAATTTAGATTTCCAGTTTGCATCGGTTTGGATTGAAATTTCCACATTACCCTCCGAGCTGTCGCGGCAGGGTTTGAATCCTAACCCAGCTATAAACTGGCATCCTGGCGATTCACATGCATGGCAATATATCAATGTCTGTCATTCAATGGAAGCATGTTGCACAGGATTTTATGACTACTAACCTGGTTTGTGGATGTTAAGGATTTTAAATTCCCATCACTTTGTTGACCATCCAGTTCGTTTAAGACTTCGGTCAAAAACGTTCTCTAGCTGCTCGCACAAGGTGGGAATAATTGGGGCAATCAAAGTAGTAGTATTCGGATTGAAGATTTTTAACCACACCTCAAATTGTGCATTCATTACTGAAACAAAGGGCAAGACCTGCAGCAAGTTTAGGGTTAAGACATTTACACGAAATATTACCAAAAATATTTTTACAATTCTGAAACCACACGTGTACACAATGAATTTACCTTGATAGCAGATTTAAAAAAAAAATTACCCCCGTGTGGGGGTGACGGTCACTCTATGTTTTTTTACTATCATAATCGATGAACCGTTGCCAGATATCTCCTAAAATGACAGACTAGATAGGTTTTGAAAATGGCGACTTTCACAACTTTCGTGACTTGACCCTGACCTCGAATCCGGGAAAAATATGTCGTTGGGTATCACTCATCGACCTCTACCCACATACCAAATTCCTCACGATCGGAAGTAAAATTTCTTTTTGTACCGGGGGTTTTTTGACCATCTTCCAGGTTACGTGGGGCCAAACGGACGGAAATTCAAAAATCTGTCCGGTAGATACAAGATATATTTTTTACTATCATAATCAATAAACAGTTGCCGAATATCTTGTGAATGGCAGACTAGATAGGTTTTGAAAATGGCGATTTTTATAAATTACGTGACCTCGTGACCTTGACCCTGACCTTGAACCCGGACAAAAGTTATATCGTTGTGCAACACTCATCGACCTCTACCCACATACTAAGTTTCATCAAGATCGGAAAGAAAAATTGTTGACGGGAACGGAGGGATGGACATTTGGTCCGGCTTTATTAGGTCATCTCTACCGAGATGACCTAAAAACCAAAGGATTTGGTTTCACCTCACTGTCTGCCAAAGTAACAAAATCCATGTGAATCAAGATCTTACCAAATGAAAATATTCTGGTGTTATGGTCACCTTTGACCCATGAGGTTAAAGGTCACCCATCACACTTGTTCTATTACATACCAATTTATAAACCATGCAAGGATCTCCAACACGTGGCCTAGCCACATACTTAACGAAGCGCCTCGCTTTGTTGGTTTCACAGGGTGACGGAGATGAGGGGAGCATATCCGATCCCACAATATAAAATAAGGCAATATATGTTCCTTATAGAATCAAACAGCTTGGCTGACCTCCAAATTTTGCATTTGTGCTTGAGGTGGTCATGGCCATTAAATAATCCCCTCCCCAACCCCAACCCTTGCAAAGGGGGGGGGGGGAGATGACTTGCAATTATCGCAGTGTGCAAATGGTCTAACGCATCAGCCCGTGCTGGTGAGGGGGTATTGAAGGTGGGAAACTATGCCAATTCTGAAAATAAATTCTCTCGCTCCTGTAGGGAAGCGGGTGTTGACTAGTCTTTCAAAAGACTTTTCAAGTCCCTTTCCCTGCCATAAAACCAAGAATCTAAAAATAAATATAAAACCTGTCTGAACTCTTACCTCCATCTCTTTGCAATCTGCAAACCCAGCATAACCATGATACTTGATTGTCCAAGCAACGCAGACACATCATTCATTCCTCTTACTCCGTGCACCAAATGCACGTCGTACAACAAGGTGATTCTATTGAGGAATCCAACTCGTGATTCTTGTGGTACATTATTAGTCCAACCTATTCCAATTCAGTCTATTTTCAATCCTCCGAGACTAGAAATACCAATTTTGATACATGGTTAATGCAATCAGGTGAAGTTCCAAGTTCTATATTATATATGATTAATAGTTATAAAACCGCAAGAGGAAAAGAAAGAGCCAAAGGGGAGACATTGAGGCTCAACACCTCAAATTGTTCATTCATGAGACGGGGTCTCACCCCTTTTCGCGAGCAGCTCGGGTGGCAGTGCCGGACCACCAAGCTCGCCGGGCCGTGGCAGGCGATTAGGTCCAAAACCGAGCGGCCAAACACGAGTCGTTATTCCACCCAACGGTTGTTTCTCCACTTCGACCTGACTGTGCAAGCTCTGCGGCGCGGAACCGTCCTCGTTTTCAGTTGCTTGTCCCCACATGGACTGTGGCGCTACGGCATGGCTGTCGATCCGTCTGGTGGGTGAGGTGCTGCCGTCGGCCGTTCCGGATGTGGGGTGTTTGTCCGAAACAGACCAGTTGGCCTTTGAGACCGGCGGTTGACTCAAACTCTTGCTCATACTCCGTTTAATCGACTCGTTGCAGCTTTGTTGCCCATCGGGCAGGCTGACGCTGTGTCGGTAGTTGTTGCAGCCAGTGTTCAGCTTTGACTCAAGACTGCATTCTCCTTCGGGGTGTGCCACCACAGGCCAGTGGGTGCATTCACTCACAGCTTTCCCTCCAGCTGCAACAATCCGTCAAGCACTTTTTATATTGACACAAGCAAACAAGACCAATCAAAACAATAATTAATATCATCACCTGAACTGCTATGTTTACTGAGCAGGCACTTTAAAGTTTATTAAACAAATAAAAGTGAGTAATAGACATTATGCAAATTAGTGTGCTGTGCACAATTCTTAGAAAGTGAAGGCAATGATGCATTTACATTGAGATCAGTTTCTGAAATGCATTTGGAATTAAAAAAAAAATTCTTTTTTAATCAAAATATTTCAGCCATGTCCTGAGAGTCATAATAAAAAGATAAAATATCAATTACCTCTGCTACCGAACGTGGACAGTGGTTGTGTTTTCCTGTCTGTCTGTGAGTAGGATATCTCAAAAGGTTATGGAGGATTCAGACAAAATTTTGTGGACAGGTTGGGTGTGTGTGTGTGTGTGACGAACAAAATGATTCGATTTTGGTGAAGATCTGGATCTAGATACGGGATTTTTAAAGTGATTCTTCACCACTGAGCGATGGGGCCAAAAACGATAGACGGCATGATATATTTCAAAACGTGAACAAATTATGACAAAACTTGATGGATGAGTTGGGTAGGTGACAAGAACGAGTCGATTTGATTTTGATTTCAGGTCCGTGTCCGGTCTATCGGTGGGATGTAAAACGTAAACTGTTCAGCTTGGTGGAGGTATGCGCTCTACCGAGTTCCGTTCTAGTTTTCTATACATTTAAAACACTCGTTATGTACTTGTGCCTACCACACTGTTCTCATCCACACCTCCCCTCTCCCTCCAGTGAAACCAAGTGTAGAGCCTGACAGATTTATTCAACTCGTAATACCCGTTGCCTTTGGGAGTAAAATATTGCGTCAATACCTGCTCCCTCCAGCAGGGGTCAGGAGTTAAACTATGTGTGGGATTTATTTTATATCTGTGGCTTAACCCCATGCACCCCCAGCAATTCAGCAAAATTTGGTAGAGATGGCACAAGCATGTTTTATTTTTTTTGTATGATTTTCAGAGGTACACACAAACATACGGACAATTGCCTTATTTTATATAATTGGATGTGGTGTGGTCAAAGTTTCTTGTTAAGATTTATCGGCATCGTATCGACGTGGTCACAAACTTCACCATGACCAACAAACATTGTCAGATTTTGTCCTTGGTACTTGTGTGCAGTGGAATCCCGTCTTTACTTCATGCAATGTGAAAACGGCACTTCGGTATTTTCCATGAAGTTTATAGTAGGGGACGGAAATCTTACAATGAGTGCTATTTCCGTGGCCATACCATATTTACCGACATTCCCCTGCCTGGCTGACATCTGATCACAGTAACCACACTTGTAAGCTCCCACATCCAGCTAACTTCTGCAAAAATACCGCATTAAAAAAACACTACGTGGGAGCAATTTACAAAATCGCGGTAATGATGTGTTGGAATACAAGAGAGTGTTTAGCCATACATCCCATCCAGATGAAATGGGTTAAGAAATCCACAAATAGGAATAGCACCCCAATTACCCATAAACACAGCTTGTTCTTCTGATGAAAATCGGAAACCTCCATATTGCCATCGGTCGTTAAAAATACAGATGTTTCACCCATGCAATGCCCGTGAGATTTTGGGCAGTTGATCACGACGTCATACCTTGTTTGCTTGCAGCGTGAGCATTGTAACAGCGTTGGTACTCATTGCGGAGGCGCTGCTGCACATGCGGCTGTGTGCCGTCACGTTGCAGCGAACCCATCAGCGTATCAAAACCTTTGGGATGTGAGGCCACGTGGTCGATCAGGCACTCTGCTCGACATCTCGATGTAATCTATCGAGTGAAAAAGACAGCACAACTGTAGGTGACCACCTGGTGGATAGTATGCTCCCTGATGTTTCAAAAAAAACAAAAACAAGTCTGCCTCCTTTGTTAACCCTTTCCTGAACCAAGCTCGCTTGATGCTTTATTACTCTATTGTTTACAGTATCCTTGCTTCATTATTGTTGTGGTTGTGATCGGATAGATGAATCTAATGCCAACGCATCATAATACTCGTGCAATACAAGTTATGAAAGCAGAACAACTATTTTTAAACTTGTTAAACGATTTTTTGTGGGTTGACCTGTTTGTTAATCCGCACTTGCCTAATTAATCCAAGAGCATTAGGTCAAAAATAGGCCTAACCCAGAAATGAATAGTACCAAGCTGAAGTTTTCAGTAACATTTTAAATCATCATGAGAAACAACCTCCCCAAGTTTCCTGTGTGTGCTATTGTCACAGTAGACATCAACATATCAACTATTTTGTGCTTTCCTCTGAAAAGGTACAAACTTGAGACATTCCACTTTCCCCATAAAACAAAAAATGTTTGACATATTGACTTGATATTTCAGAGGTGGATAGATACCATCAGCTTGTACCATATGACAGCTATTTGTCATGTATTGACTCAAACTACAAACATTCAAGTTGGCTAATGCAGTACGATACTCTCACTTATGGGATATGTTGTCGAGGTTACTTCTCTGCTGTCAAGGAGTGGCTCTATCCAGGTAGCGACGCGAGGCGGTGTTTATGCCAAAAGCAGAGTGTAAGTGCTTCGATCCTACCATTAATTGATATCCCACCGAACCCAGTACCATCTGTTACTACCTCACACTTTACCCAAAATAAGTGTGTAAAACAGGGCACTCTCACATGTCCTGTAACATTCGCTCAACCTCCCTACGTTAAGGCAGCAGCGATTGTGGCAGCATCAGAGGAATTAGGAAACGTTTTCCTTCGACTTGGTGGCTTCCACTTACTCGTGTCTTGCATGGCTTCCACTGGGAGTATCATGTGTGCATGTGGCCTTAAACAACTGCGGGTATCGGGATATGCAAAGGGCTCGGTTGTGCATGAGTGGTACACATACTCACGTGCTTTGCTTTGCGCGCCCATTTTCTAACCAGGCAGCAATCATGAAAACTAAGCTTCAAACACTGGGTTGTATGGATGAAATCAACAAGGAACGATTGAATACCCTGTATAGGTCGCTACTCGATCAGGATTGCCACCCTGATGAAATCGTTCACAAAGAGTGTCGAACAAGTCAGCAACATTATCTCTGAATCATGTGAACGTGCTGCCGGCATGAGCAGGACCGCCAAACTCTGAATTCAGTACTACTGTATAAGCAAGTATATCTCATGTGCATGTTCATATGGGCTGAAAGAACAGGTGATTGGCAACTCCATATTTAAAGGTATCAGTCAGATGCTGCCACATTTTCATGCAGCAGGATGTCTTGCTTACGGCAAGTCGACCCATTTGAAAATCCAACAAATAAGGGAACTTCTACACAAGATGCCTGCAGAGGAGTTCACCAAGAAGGGCTACTTTACAATTCGGCAATCAGACAAGTTCTGGGATGGAGTGTTCTCTGACCAAACCGCCGAGCAGTTCCTCATGCGGCTATCGAAAACATCTGGTGGGATGACACGTAGTCGTGGAATGACTAACAGCATACTGCCAAAATGGGTGCATGCATTCCCAAGATGTGTCCCCATCTGCAACACATTGGAGAAATTTACTGCAGTGCAGTCAGGAACGTCGGAGCAACATAAACACCTGCATCCAGCCAGTGAGCTCAAGGACAACACTGATCTTGGTCGCTTCAACCACCATTTGTTTTACGTGAATCGGGGCTCTTGGTGAGCATCGCACCTGGGATTGCAGCAGATCGTTCTGTGAATTGTGACCGTGCTGTTCAGAGCAGTCAGTCTGCAATGATCAAATTGACAGGAAAGACCTATGCCGAGATCACTCCATACCACAACGATAAAGTGAAACCACTTGGCGCCATGAAAAGCACAATGGAAGTACGACGGGAAGAAGTTGTCAATCCTTCCTTGGTCTTCAGTAGGATAGCCTGTATTCTGAACACAAGTTCTGCGTTGGAAACTTTCCTACAGTATGAACTGGTTCTACAACTCCCTACACTCTCTTTAGATGGCCAGCTGCAGAAAACAACAAAAAGTGCTCTGGGAACGATGATGAAATCCCTGGTCAGCAGTCAGAAAACAATTCCTGATGATTCCATTTTTTGTGTTGGCTTAGGTTAGGTATGTGAGCATGCACTGGAACAGCGTGTCGCTGCGTCCACTTTCCATCGGTACTCCAGGGGCCTCCGTCTGGCCGTCCCCCAGGCAGACGCCTGGCCCATCCCCATCTCCTTGAGATGCCGATCAACCTGCTGCAACCACGAGGCACGTGGTCATCCCGTTGACCTTCTCCACTAACGAGGCTCTTGTGTTAGATGGGGGTGTCTGCTTTGTGCTATAGTTTGGCCACAACCTTTGGCCCACCAGGAGTTTTTTGCATCCTAAAAGTCCTACATTCTCAATCATTACAAAGTAGTGGGTAAAGATAGTTAAAAGAAGTACGTATCTGGAGAAAGTTAAACTATTGTTTTCGAGAGCTACGATGGACTGTCAACAAAGTCAGCAGAGCAGACTCAAAGAGCGAAGAAATGCACTTCTGCAGATATCTTTGTTTCACCCAATTTGCAAACTATGACATCACAGAAAGAGTTCCTTGGAAATGGGAGCAACAAGATGCGCACGAACTCCGATTCTTGAGAATGCTGGAATCTTTGTGAACCATGCAGAGTCAGATACTGACACACTTACTATGTGTTCACGGCACTTCAAATGACCACGGCAAGTGATTCTCCAGTGGTGGTGGTTGGAACCGATACAGATCTATAAATCATGCTTGTAGCCCGAGCAACTTCTTCCACGATTTTGTATATGCTCTGCCACAGCAAGCCGATGACACTGTTCAATGTAAAGGAAATCCAAAATGCATCATGGGTAATGTGAAACAGCACAGAGTTCATTTACCTATTCACAGGGTGTGATACAACATCAGCACTCCACAATCAGGGGGAAATGCAAAGCCTTGATGTTAGCTCGTTCCAACAGTGATCTCTATCCTCAATTGGATGCGTCACAATGAAGTAGCCCTTTCAGGGGAAAAAAATTTTCTCACGTTATATGGCGCAGAGATGTTTTCCCACACTAAACGAATACTGCTATATGTATATAAAGGTGGAGGCACAAGAACATCACTGAATGGAACCTTTCAACTCGCCGGCATCCCACCTACCTACAAGCGCCGTGGCCCGTCAGCATTTACACAGAGTGTATGTGCAGAGCTTGGAATGGATGGGACAAGTTGTCTCCGACCGAGCGGGGATGGCAAGCTCATGAACATACACCAATTCCGAACGCCACAGACCAACCTGCTGCTCCACAGAAACTTATCAACTTTGTCACCTGTGCACGTAAAACAGGATGCGGGAAGGCATGTCGATGTAGTAAAGCAGGAATGGCGTGTTCAAGAATGTGCATTTAATTGCTTGGGCATGTCATGTTGTCATGCACGCGATGTTGAGAACCTGGGAGTAACAGAAATAGATGAGAACAGCACGTGGAAGAGCGCGTACCTCCACCAGGTTGAACAGTTTACGTTTTGTAACCCCCTGAGAGGCCGGATATACACCTGTACCTGAGGAAAGATCTAATCAGCTTGTTCTCGTCATACACCCAACCTGTCGACCAAGCTTTGTCCAAATACATCCATAACTTTTTGAATATCGTGCTATGTGTAGTTTTTAGCCCGATCACTCAATGGTGAAGAATCACTTGAAAAGTTTGAGTATCCGCATCCAGATCTTCACAAGAATTGAATCGATTCTTCCTCGTCACACACCCAACCTGTCCACCAAGTTTCCTCCGAATCAGTCCATGACTTTTTGAGATATACTGCTCACAGACAGACAGACAGGAGTGAAAGCATAACCTCCATCCATCGGTGGTGGAAGTAATAACTAACGCAAGCGAGATTCTAAAGAGACTTTGTGGCAAGCAAATCCATATTTCAATCGATTGTACACAATCGTTTGTTCAGAATTTCTATCATGTCTTATTTGTTTTACATGTTATTGCAAACTGTCCAAACTGCATTGATTAAATAAAAATTTAATGTTTCGTATGTGTAGCAAATTTCATCAAAATGGATCAGTTCATAAATGCTGTTGACGGACAGATGGACATCCAAATATTGTCCGATTGGTCAATAATTTTAATCGGGAGGTCCACTCGATAGCTTGAGTATATACAGCAAGTTTCATCCAAATACATCCACGACTTATTTTAGAAAAATGGCATTTTTTATACAGACGGACAAACAGATATCTAAACAAGCCGGTAGGCGGCGATGGGTCGCCGAGCATTGAATCTATAAGATATAGAGCAAAATGGATGTCATATAGCGGATAGGGAATCACCTTAAGATTATGCATATCAAATCTCATGCAGTTCCATCTACTGATAACTACTCGGTATCCATTTGAATGAAAAGTACCGAAAATGCGGTTTGAAATCGGAAATCCCCAAAGTCCGAGGGGGTGCTGTGGGTGAACAAAGATCTAAATCGAAAATCCGGCTCGATCGTTTGTGCACAATGTATTCCAGACGATTAGTGTGAATTTTCATGACCATCCGACCATAACCCTAAGAGGAGTAGCATTTGGCGCGAAGGCACCTCCAGCTCTCGCATATTATCGATTTTTGCACTAATTGACCTTTGACCCCTGACCTAAGCGAAATCGGTCAATATGTCCTGAGGCAAAGTTGTAGTACTCATTGAGTACCATGAACCTGCAAAGTTTCATTCGTATCGATGCACTCACCTGGTCGCTAGGGAGCCTTCAATTTTCGCCAATTTTCACGCATACCCTAATTGTAGGGGGTGCTGCGGGTAAAGTATTCCATATATCACAAAAACCGGAATATATTTGATAGAGCATCACCTGTAGATCATTCGTGCCAAATTTCATAACCCTACGTGGGATAATGGCTTTCGGAATTGATTTCGCGTGAACGGTACCAATTTTGAAGGTTTTTCGGTTGTTGCTAGGGAACCAAAGCGTCCCTAGCAACCATCACAATTTCCAAAGCACTAGGTCATAAGATGTACCTCCCACCCGAGTTTGGTCACAATCCGCCCACGTTTACTACCAATTATACTGATGACAAACGAACAAACATCCAAACAAACAGAATTACTGACAATAAGCGTCACCTATTTCGGCGACCCAATACAAGTCAGATTTGTCCAATTTTTTTTAAACTTGATTCTTCTAAACGACTCAATAAGCATGTCGAGTTTCGTCATAATAGATCCACAACTTTTTGAGTTATCGTGGTCACAGGCATACACACGCACACAATTAGCCTCGTTGTGAAGAAAGCACACATGGGAAACTTGGGGACTTTTGATGTGTTGTTCAATTGGGTATTTTGCAACTATGCTGAAAAATATTAGCTTAGTACTATTTATTTTCATGTTCAACCCTAATGCTCCTGGACTAAATGATGCTGTGAGCCCAGGTTCTGTACATTTACGACAAAGCATTTCACAAAGTAAAGCACCGCTGGGATATATATATATATATTATATATATTACAGTAGATCTGAGAATCGGTGCAAACTCGCACTCACAGATGAACTGACTGACTGACGCACACAGCACGGTTACAATAGCTTTTTATGTTCCTTCGGGAATGTGCGAGGTCAATTAGTCATCAAATAAATTCCCACATGCAGACATATCATTACAACACCATTTATTGTGAATCTTAACCTGTCTAAGCATCCTTACGATAATTCACGGACCGGTGTTTGTGTGTTTTTTTTGTCGCGCGACTACTCCTACAGTTCTGGACACATTACATCCATACTTGCTACATAGGATCAACATAACCACAATTAATGTATAGGGGTGTGTTCATCTTTGCTGGTGGTCATGGGGGGGGGAGGGGGGGAGGACACAAATTCTCTATGTAAATGTGTATCGTGTAGCACCACCTCCAGGTGGGAGAGGGTATTACAAGTCTCCATTGTTTACAGTCCAGTATTCCTGTCCCCACATTTTCCAGTGCAGTGAAGTGTTTTAAATTATAAGCAGTAGGTATGTTTTTGCTTCTTACATGTAACCCAGGTGTTTTTGGGTTTTTTTTGCCTACACAACGCCCAAACAAAGGATCATCTCAGAAGAACGTGTTGCATGCTTGGAACAAGATCGCCCTTAGGGCGGGTACTCTGCTTGTTACCTCCACCACTGAAGGTGAAGGAGATTATGTTTTCACCCCTTTCTGTCTGTTTGTCTGTTTGTGTACAGGATATCTCAAAATGTTGTGGATTGATCCAGATGAAATTTTGTGGACAGGTTGGGTGGTGACAAGGATGAACTGATTTGATTTTGGTGAAGATCCAGATCTGGATCTGGATCTGGCTACTAGAATTTTTTTAAGTGAATCTTCACCATTGAGAGATGGGGACAAAAACGATATAGTGCTGGAAAGCATGATATTTCAAAAATGAATTGGGCCCGATATGTTTTCGTGGATCAGGCATTACATGGCGGAGGTAAGCGCTCTACCGAGTGCCCTTCTAGTTGTTATTAATTTATTAGGTGAACTAGCAAGATACCGGTCACACACAGACACACCTCCTCCATAAGAAATGGAGACAAGAAAAGTATGGCCCTTGACAACAACACACAGACACAAGGTGAAGAGAATACACAGATTTTAAACCAGGATTGATCAATGGTCTCTAAATTGGACATAATGAACATTCAAGGTTCAAAATATGCTTATGGTTAAATTAGACATTAATATATTATACATATCGTTATTGGACAACATTGGACATCCAATATCAGTATATTGGACACCGTTGTCCAACTGTTCTTAAGGCCAGTCGAGCCCATAGGGCTTGCAGGACACCTCAAACCACGAGCGGTGCAGACAACTGCACACTCCGGAAGGGGCACTGATAACTTGGACATGATCGAAATTTGAGGTAGTTATGCATCCCGAAGGCAAAAAGACTCGCCTTGTGACCAATCTCCTCGGTGTCGCTGCGGCTGATGATGCGAAAAGATCGAAGGTAGTCAAAGTGCCGCTCAGCTCGTAGCTGATCACACAAGTAGCCCAACAGGTTGAGGAGAGCCTGGAAGAGAACATCATGCAGGGAGTTCACCGTAGTCAAAAAAAAAACAGACTGCCCGTTTCTACTGTCTCGTGCCCCTCCATCTTCAACGCATGCTGCCTCGAGTCATCTCGTGCTTTGTTCCATAATCACCCCTGATCAATTCTACTCTCGCCAAGCCATTCCCCTTTCCTTTCGGCCAATCGTATTAGACGCATTTTCGTCTCCCCGTTACATTTGGTCCTCTACCAGTCTGTGAACCTGCTACCCTCTGATGTTGAGCTCCTCCATGCACTGAGATTTCGGCACCTCAATGATGATAATAAAACCAGCGCTCAGTCCTTTTGTAACTTATTCTTGTGCATCAGGGTATGCCTGGGTTGGCAGGACAGCTCATAGGTAGCACAGTCACATTTGCGCTGTCTGGTCTGGGTTAAATCCCCGACCCCATCATAAAGTCACCCTGCATGCCTCTCAAACAAGGCATCGCATCAAAAAGTACAGTTCATTCGATGCGACGTGAAGATGGAGGCGGATATGCCAACATTTGATGGAGGCGGATATGCCATTTCAAATATGTCTGACCTCAGGCGCCACATGAAGGTCAAGGCCAATCGCCACCAAAAACTAATCAGCTGAGCGCCAGACCATATACTACATTCCCATAAGTTTGGAGACGATTCGATTAAAATTACTCAAAAAATAAGGGTTTCGTCGACTCCCCTGATTTGCGACAGTGACCTTGACCTTTGACCTTCAAAATTTTATGCGCTGAAAGGGACCTCTATAGGCTCTTGATAGCGAAGTTACAAAATTTCCAATGATAACTGTGCTCTGCAGAGGTTATACGTGATTACAGACAAAAACAAACAAACAAAAAAAACATATGAAGGTCAAGGCCAATCGCCACCAAAAATTAATCAGCTGAGCGCCAGACCATGAACTACTATTCCCATGAAGTTTGAAGACGATCCGATCAAAATTACTCAAAAAATAAGGGTTTCGTCGACTCCCCTGATTTGCGACAAAGTGACCTTGACCTTTGACCTTGACCTTCAAAATTTTGTGTGCTGAAGGGACCTCTATAGGCCTCTGATATGCGGAGTTACAAAAATTTCCAATGTAACTGTGCTCTGCAGAGTGATTTATACGTGATTACAGACAAAAAAACAAACAAAAAAAAACATATGAAGGTCAAGGCCAATCGCCACCAAAAATTAATCAGCTGAGCGCCAGACCATGAACTATATTCCCATGAAGTTTGAAGACGATCCGATCAAATTACTCAAAAATAAGGTTTCGTCGACTCCCCTGATTTGCGACAAGTGACCTTGACCTTTGACCTTACTTCAAAATTTTGTGTGCTGAAAGGGACCTCTATAGGCCTCTGATATGCGAAGTTACAAAATTTCCAATGATAACTGTGCTCTGCAGAATTTTATATACGTGATTACAGACAAAAAAAAAAACATACAAGCTGACTAACATATCTTGCAAAAACTTCGTTTTGGCAGATAACAAGCAGTCATAGACTGGTACTTACGAAATCGTCAACTTGACCTCTGACCTTGTCTAATAAAAGCTGTCTCGAGAGAAGGTAGCGACGCAAACCAGAAGTTTCTACGATGATTCTGTACCAAACCATCAAAAATCGTAACGTGCGACCGAAGCAAAAAATCTCCATTTCTCCACGCAATTCCATACCTTAACGTAACTCAACGACGCGTCTGCTCGAGCGCACTGCATCATGGGACGACCCGTGACGCGTCGAGTGAAATATTTTTTATACAATCTATAAACGTCTCCAAAACATCCGATTTTTTACCAGAATTTCGACAACCGAGTTTTAAGCGTCCTAAGCGATCGCAAAAACCGAAGCAAAATTAAAATCGAAGTTAAAACGAACTCGTAACGTCGAGCGAAGCAAAATACTCCATTTCTCCACGTGAATTTACGGAATTATGTTTGACCTCACTGTGACCTTGACCTTTGACCGATTTGACCAAAATCTAATCAGCGCTAGCCTCACCCTCCTGAATCACGTGGTGTAATTTGACATTGGTAGCTTCTTCCGTTCTCGAGTTATCATTTTTGCGATGTTTGACCTCACTGTGACCTTGACCTTTGACCGATTTTGACCAAAATCTGATCAGCACTCGCCATCTCCATCCTGAATCACGTGGTGTAATTTGACATTGGTAGCTTCTTCCGTTCTCGAGTTATCATGCCTACAAA
>CM068957.1:96472792-96485982 GCA_035128595.1 Eptatretus atami | reverse complement strand
TTTCAGTCCGCTCGAGCTACCTCGAAAATGTCGACTCAGAGACGTGTGTAAAAAAAAAAAATACATTTTGATGACGAGATGATCGGGTTCGTTAATCGATGTGTTGGGAAATCCGGGACTCACACACGTCTCTGACCGTCGGTCATTGCACTCGCATTGACCGACATTGTGTTGAGCACGACGGCTGTCCTGTATTGGTGGCCATGATGAGTAGTTTTTAGCCAGTAATGGAATATTTTATTTTTTATTATTATTATTATTTAATTTATTTTCTTTTTACGTCTCCCCCTCAGTTCCTCACCCCCAACCCCTTCCCCCAGCCTGACGCAGGATTGCCATGATTTAGCCATTTTATCACCATGACGACGAACATTCAGCGATGGATTCCATCCCATTCGAAATGACGTCACCACTTTTCCTATAATGTCTTTCATTGGAACGTTTTATACATCGGTCGATAAACCGCCATCGTCGTTTAACCTGAACGGAAACTCATGGAACGACGACGATCGTGTCCATGAATCGTTATACATCGCATTCACATCGCGTGTTCCACAGGAGGCCGTGCGTGTGGTGTTTTTATTTAAAACTCGTGTATTCTGAATTAATGAAAAGCGCACGAGGGTCAAGTTACCAGAGATTGGCGGAAATATCGTTAAACGGTGAACGGAGGCGGCTCGGCGGCCACGCTCGTCTTCCTTCCTCAAGTCGATCCTTCGGAGGACGCCGGCTCGTCGAGGACTGCGATCCCTGTGGCTGTGCACCCTGGTCGTGTGTCCTGAGAGAGAGAGAGAGGAGTATGGACAGCACGGTTAAAAAACTGGCGAGCGGGCGGGCATCCTGCTGAGTCGTGCGGTGCAGGTGAGGCCCGGGCTCGTGCGGATCGTGTTGTTCGTGCGGTGCAGGTGAGGCCCGGGCTCGTGCGGCTCGTGTTGTTCGTGCGGTGCAGGTGAGGCCCGGGCTCGTGCGGCTCGTGCGCGTGGCAGGTGAGGCCCGGGCTCGTGCGGCTCGTGTTGTTCGTGCGGTGCAGGTGAGGCCCGGGCTCGTGCGGCTCGTGCTGCTCGTGCTCTGGGTTCACGACGAGGCCTGGGCTCGTGCTGCTCGTGTTTCTCGTGTTTCTCGTGCTGCTCGTGCTGCTCGTGCTCTGGGTTCACGACGGTTCGGGTCCTGAGGACGGCCGTTTTACAGTGCTGTGGACGAGTACGGTCGCTGAAGAACGTGAACCGTGTCCGACGAGCTCACTGTTCACGTACTTCGACATTTCAATAAAACCATGAACGTTTTGATGGCGGCGAAGGTTATCTTCGTTTGAAGTGTCCGCTGCTCGATTCCCTTTTAAACCAGGTCATGATCGTAACTCACTAGTACGGATTTTATGAGGTATTGTTGTGGGCCGGGTTTCGGTGGGGCACGACCGCTAGGGGGAGCAGTAGAGTCCGTCCGCGAACACACCGGAATTTAGGTCGTGCCTTTCGGATAAATCCGAAAGGTCACGGGTCCCTTATCGGACCGAAGATCGCCAATAGGTCGACCACGTGGGGTAGGGTCGATTGTCAATTTCAATATACCTAAAACACCACGTCGTCACTACCGGGGAAATTCACCCTCGGCAGGATCTGCGCGATCCGGGCCGTTACCGAGCCGGATCCGAGTCGTACCCCGAGCGGAGAGTACCGGAACCCTGCGGGCCAATTGCACGATTACGGCAACAATGAGGCCTCCTAATTCCCGTTCGCAGCGCGGCAACCAATGATAAGAAATGACAACGACGCTGGTACATTCAACAAGAGGGGAATTTATTTACAATAATCACGAACGAGGGGAGCACGTAAGGGCAGAGTTTATCCGACTAAGCAATGAAATAATGTACACAAAAGCACTTAACAATTCTACTTATCAGACAGGACCCACGGACCACACACACACAAATACCCAGAAAGAGATGGACCTCAAGGTCTTTATTGTTCTCCAGCTCAGAGGGAAGACGAGCTGAGGGAAGAGAACGTGCTGGCTACCTGGCCGCGTTCGCACGGCTTGACGTCCACAACTTCCCGGAGCACCAGTCGCCAAAGAACGGACCAGGGCATCCGAATCCAATAGAAGGCGAGACGAGGTGATCTCCGTGATGAGATGGTCGACCGTTGTCATAATGCACCAGAAGGACCCTCGGATGCGCGCGATGCAGTCAGCCGCAGACCAGACAGAACGCCCTCGAGCAGACGGGACGCAAACTTTAATCCTTTCTTCCACCTTCGGCGCGGTCCAACTCCCCCGTGGCCTGCTCTCATTGGGTGCACGGCGTGTTCGAGGCTCCGCCTTCTCTGCAAAGGACCGCCCTGGCTTTTGGTCCGCTCATGCCCATTGGGCGGAAAATGACGCATACCCTTATTTGGCGCCAAGCCAGAACAAAATGCTTCATGACCATATTTGGTGCCAAATCTACACCGCCTGGATATGGAATTCTGCCCACGTACACGCCCGCATGCTGGGGAGCGCGTGAAGAATGCTGCGAGCAGAGTGTTGTTGTAAAAGCGAAGATGGGTGTTGTCATTGTTGGTGATGTAAAAATCCTATCTATAAAATAACTGCGCAGCGCACATACACTTAATCACCATTAAACATACGACGGGACCCTGCCTAGAAACACATACTTACCGATATAACTGATCTATAAGGACTCTGGCTGTTGTGTGCGATGGGTTCCAGATTCGTAAACAGTATTCTTGTCGATGCATTTGTACCATTATTCTTTGACTAAAATGTATTTTTCCCGTAATCTCCCACGGCTCTCTTTAGCACGACGTTGATGGTTGCTATGGTGATCCATCAGTCATTGTGACGTTTCAAGATGACGCACGTGTCTGTATTCCGTCCAATCGCAAACGCGTGACTCGAGTCCTGATGATATCGAAAACGTGACTGCAGGTAAAAACGGCACTGAATGATTTGTGTTTCTGAGCGCTTCAAATGGTGATTTGGCCTTTTTAAAATGATAAAATACGATTATTTACCTTTTTAACCTCCGATCAAGTGTTTTTTGTTCTCCGTTAGTGTTCTGCACATTTTGCTCATCTTGTCGGTCCATTCCTTTAGAGTCGAGCCAAGCTGTGAGGAGCGGCTGAAGGAGACAGAACCTTTTACATGAAAAGGGGGTTTGTTGAGATGTTTAAGTGATGAAGGGTATAGACAGAACAAGTACAGAAGAGTTTTCAGCAGAATAGACAGTGACAGGACCAGGGGTCAAAGCCGAAGAGTAAAGTGGAAGAAGAGTTTTCGGAGGTAGTAAGGTAGAGGTATTTAATTTGGACAGTAATTTACCTCTTCCACCGAAGGTGAATGGTCATGATGGGTTCGTTTTCACCCCTGTTTGTCTGTCTTTCTGTTTGCCTGTGAGGCAGGATATCTCAAAAGATTGTGGACGGATTCGGATGAATCTCTGTGGACAGCTTGGGTGTGTTACAAGAACGAACTGATTAGATTTTGATGAAGATCTGGATCCAATAAATTTATTTTCAGCTTATTTTTTTTTTTCCAGTGATTTTCATCATTGAGAGATAGGGTCAAAACGATGTATAACATGATATTATACAAAGTTGGTAAATGGATTCAGATGAAAATTTGTGGATGAGTTAGGTGGGTAACAAGAACAAGCCGATTAGATATTGGTTAAGGTCCGGATGTGGATCCGGCCTTTCAGTGGAATACAAAACATAAACTGTTTCACCTGGTGGAGGTATGCGCTCTACAAGTGTCATTATAGTTTTATGATGTATGGCACGGTCTGCCTGGAAAGGTATTGGCAGCAGAAACAGGAGATAGGTTTAAATTCCTGTTTGGTAGTTGGAAGCAACAGAGATAGAGGGGTACATGGATATTGGCAGGACAGCGAGGTAGCTGAGGTATGGATACATGATTGGAAACCTGTGTCGTGATTGTGATGTATGTGAGAGGGTCTCGTCAAAAGGTGAATGTACAACTGTGTATCCAAGTACACAATCCAGAGACGGTTGCTGATTACCCGTAGTAGTACCTGTAGTGCACTCACTCTGCAGGAGACCACACCGCTGATCGGGAGATGTGGAGCTAATGATGGAGGAGTACTGCAGTCGCACCAAAGCATGGAAATGGGTGAACGCTTCTCCGCGTTAAAACAACTACGAGAGAATTAATCGATATGTCCTTCCTTGCTTGGACGCCTCGCGTGGAGCTGTTGCTGGGTTTTCACATTTGAAGGCAATTGCAGACTAAGCGATTGGAAAATAATAATTAAAAACTCCGTCACTGTATCACAGGATTGGTGAATCGATGCGACGTATGGTGATGATAAACGAACCTTTCGTTGTGGCGTTTGTTATCAAATTGTGTGTGTCTCATGAGTCTGGGCAGTCAGCCTGAGGCAAACGTACCTGTGTGTGACATTCCTTTTCGTTTGAATCCGCCATATTTTAAAAACTCAGTCTGTTGGATCACAGCCTTTTGCTGATGGGTGCCAATCATGACTTTGGGATGATTTGACGTGTGCACCATCTATCGGAAGGTCCCGTCAGCCAACACCAGGGTCATTGGTGGATGTTAAAGATCCATTGTGTCTTTTGAGAATAGTAGGTGAGTTATCGCCGACACCTCAACTAATTACAAATCCCTGCCTGCACTTACTGCTGGAAGGCAAACAAGCAACTGCCCGGCATTACCAGAAATGCCTAGCATCACCTTTGCCAAGACACCGACTTGGCAGTACCGATGCTCCATAGAGAGGATATGGTACACGTATGATTATTCATTGTGAAAACACACTTTGGTCACCTTTAATCCTCTCTTGATGCCACACAGGAAATGTTACATTTTATTTTTAGTGGAATCAGAAATATACAAAACAGGACGATGAGAAGTTCAGTATTCAGGGCACTTCCTTTTTGCATATCGACGGCCCAGCTCTGCGCAACTTGTACAAACTTGTAAAGCATGCACTTTGTCCACATTTTTGCCAATGGGCAGCTTGGTGACCACACACCATTTGTTAGGATTACAAAGGCCTTCACCATCAATGAGAGTCTGACACCCCCACTTCCCCTGCCTCCATAATGCAGCTGATAAATGTAACCTCTGGTACCTACAACACACTACAAAACCCTTGCATAACAGTTTGTGCACCATAATGCAGCTGATAAATGTAACCTCTGGTACCCTACAACACACTACAAAACCTTGCATAACAGTTGTGCAGTTGCGTGCCTGCTTGTGTCACGTGTTGTTGTGAGCAGCGATCCAATGTACTTTCCCATGCCCTGGATTCTCTAGAGTAATGGATCTGTGAAATGGTTCCGTTGCTCTTACAAACTGCATGATTACACACTTGGTATCGCTAGCTTGCCACATTTCCAACACATATCTGGAGCGAGGTGGGAAAAGATCTGATCATCTCAAACGATGTTGAGGGAGACATGTTCTGATACTACATATGAAGTGGTGTTTGTGTTGGTGTGGGTGGGTGGGAGGTTCACGAGCCTTGGCAGTCAGAACGACGAATGTTGACATCAGATGTTTTAATCTAGTTTTGCTCCATTTTTAACATCCAGGTGGACGCTCATATGTGGGGATGTACCTGTATTTGTGTTTGTTGTATGTCATATTCGAACTTTCATTCCAAACGCGGTGGCTATGCCATCTCCTACAATACTGCCAAGTGAGGACGAAAGTAGAAATGGGAATTGGCAATTGTTTGGCCTGTTTCACTCCCTGATGATAATTTGGCCCATGGAAGAGCTTCAAACAAAACTTTGGAACAAAGATTGATTCCCATCATAAATCATAACACATGTTGATGGATGTACACTAAGGATGCATTAAACACCTTTTACTGTTGTGTGACTTTGCTTAAGTTAAGTGTGTTTGTTTCCTCTCACTTACACTGTGCTGCATTAAGTGAAACGGAATGCATCGTGGTCGGATGAAGGTTCTGCATTCTTGAGTAAACGAGATGTTTCCCATTTAGAGATGTGCACTTCAGTTTGACACTTTAATGAATGAAACGGATGCTTGTATTCCCGGGCTGTACTCGGTTTAATTGCTTTCTTCACTTCACCTATAAGATATGCAGTTTCCATGCGATGGATTAATGAAGAGCGAAATATGTTACGAGTTAAACGTACACTTTGGCACGACTAAGCTAACGGTGTCGGGGCCCGGTGGTGACCGACACGAACTGTTGGCTCCATCAGCGTGTGTACGGCTACGATACGGAGGGACCTTTTGGTTAGAGATGTTGAACATCGATTTGAGTGTGCTACTTCGCCTTATCAGCTTGGGTGGTTTCCATGGATGTACCATGCGCTGCCAGTGTTTCTGTGGGAGAGTGTAAAACCGCCATTTTTCCGACACACAATCCCGACTGTCTCGACAGTTCACGGAAGAGAAGTTGGCCATGCAGAGAAAACGGAGCTTGACGCGCACTTTGAGATCTCATGGCACGAGCAGACACGACTCGCCATTGGACGGAGAAGATAATGAGACAGACAGAAGTGCTGCTGCAGCCAACCAGGTTCATCATACCTGTACAAGCAATGCATAAGCATCATTTTAATTGCATGCCACAGCGAGAACAGGAGGGGTAGGTTCTGTTCCATATCTTCACTTACTCGGTGATCCTAAATTACCAACATTTCTCTCTGTCATTGACATCCTGGCTTAAGCATGTTCGCTGCGTTGATGTAACCATCAAGACTCCATTATTGTTCCAAATTCGAGTTGGAGTGTTTTGACCCATGCGATGTAATCCAGTATCTCGACGGATTGTGGGAATGCATGTGCTCTCCTAGATATAAGCCTTGAGGCCCAGCTCTTTTTCACCAAATGAAATTGCACAGTTTTGAACCCCCCCCCCCCCCCCGACAAGTTTGGGAATGCTCTTGTGACTCCCAAGTTTCCTTTGTTTTGCGGTTACCTTTTGATGCAGTGCAGAAAAGCACTCCATCGTTAATTGCCTTATCCCACCATTACTTTTGTGGTGAAGGTAGGCTCGGAGTTTCATCTGCTGTTTGCTGTTGTGCCTCGGCATTCCACCATGTGTATGGCCACCCAGGCTAACTGTGTGTACACACCTTTTGCAGGTACACGGATGGAGATTTTTGTTTACGAGAAGCTTGAAAGAAGGTCCTGCAAGGCAGTGCAATGTGGAGCTGCTGGGCCAGTTTATGACCGATGCGGGCAATGAGTTTGGCCCCAGTACACCATACGGTCAGTCACCAGCACAGATGTCCGCTTTGCTTCCTTGACTGTTTAACTTTTGTGCTCCAGTGATGTATTATCACTAGCAGAGTACCTGCCCTACGGGAAGTCTTGTTCAAGCATGCAACACGTTCTTCTGACACATACCTTTTATGTAGGCAGTGTATAAGCAACTGACAGCTGCTTCAATTGCTCCAAACATAATAATAACCCCCCTCCCCCCAGCCTGACGCAGGATTGCCATGATTTAGCCATTTTATCACCATGACGACGAACATTCAGCGATGGATTCCATCCCATTCGAAATGACGTCACCACTTTTCCTATAATGTCTTTCATTGGAACGTTTTATACATCGGTCGATAAAACCGCCATCGTCGTTTAACCTGAACGGAAACTCATGGAACGACGACGATCGTGTCCATGAATCGTTATACATCGCATTCACATCGCGTGTTCCACAGGAGGCCGTGCGTGTGGTGTTTTTATTTAAAACCTCCGTGTATTCTGAATTAATGAAAAGCGCACGAGGGTCAAGTTACCAGAGATTGGCGGAAATATCGTTAAACGGAGAACGAGGCGGCTCGGCGGCCACGCCTCGTCTTCCTTCCTCAAGTCGATCCTTCGGAGGACGCCGGCTCGTCGAGGACTGCGATCCCTGTGGCTGTGCACCCTGGTCGTGGTGTCCTGAGAGAGAGAGAGAGGAGTATGGACAGCACGGTTAAAAAACTGGCGAGCGGGGCGGGCATCCTGCTGAGTCGTGCGGTGCAGGTGAGGCCCGGGCATCGTGCGGCTCGATTTCGTGCGGTGCAGGTGAGGCCCGGGCTCGTGCGGCTCGTGTTGTTCGTGCGGGTGCAGGTGAGGCCGGGCTCGTGCGGCTCGTGCGTGCAGTAGCGGGCTCGTCGCGTGTTGTTCGTGCGGTGCAGGTGAGGCCCGGCTCGTGCGGCTCGTGCGGTGCAGGTGAGGCCCGGGCTCGTGCGGCTCGTGTTGTTCGTGCGGTGCAGGTGAGGCCCGGGCTCGTGCGGCTCGTGCTGCTCGTGCTCTGGGGTCAGACGCGACCGCGACCCGCCGTGAAGCACTATGCCATGGCTGCCAGATGTCATCTTACAGCAGCACGGAAACACGCTATGCCCTCGATGCTTTACTCCTAGGCCCTCAGGCCTCTCCGTGCTGCCTGTGCGAATGCCATGCGATCGCGTGCTACTGAGCTCTCTCACGGACGTGGTCGGAGCGCTGCCTGAGGACGGCCGTTTACAGTGCTGTGGACGAGTACGGTCGCTGAAGAACGTGAACCGTGTCCGACGAGCTCACTGTTCACGTACTTCGACATATTCAATAAAACCATGACGTTTTGATGGCGGCGAAGGTTATCTTCGTTTGAAGTGTCCGCTGCTCGATTCCCTTTTAAACCAGGTCATTGATCGTAACTCACTAGTACGGATTTTATGAGGTATTGTTGTGGGGCCGGGTTTCGGTGGGGAGCACGACCGCTAGGGGGAGCAGTAGAGTCGGCTCCGCCGAACACACCGGAATTTAGGTCGTGCCTTTCGGATAAATCCGAAAGGTCACGGGTCCCTTATCGGACCGAAGATCGCCAATAGGTCACCATGGATAGGGCGATTGTCAATTTCAATATACCTAAATACCCACGTCGTCCAAACTACCGGGAAATTCACCCTCGGCAGGATCTGCGCGATCCGGGCCGTTACGAGCCGGATCCGTCGTACCCGAGCGGAGAGTACCGGAACCCTGGGCCAATTGCACAATTACGGCAACAATGAGGCCTCCTAATTCCCGTTCGCAGCGCGGCAAACCAATGATAGAAATGACAAAGAACGAGCTGGTACATTCAACAAGAGGGGAATTTATTTACAATAATCACGGGACGAGGGGAGCACGTAAGGGCAGAGTTTCCACTAAGCAATGCAAATAATGTAAACAAAAAGCACTTAACAATTCTACTTATCAGACAGGACCCACGGACACACAAAAAAAACACCACACACAAATACCCAGAAAGAGATGGACCTCAAGGTCTTTATTGTTCTCCAGCTCAGAGGGAAGACGAGCTGAGGGAAGAGAACGTGCTGGCTACCTGGCCGCGTTCGCACGGCTTGACGTCCACAACTTCCCGGAGCACCAGTCGCCAAAGAACGGACCAGGGCATCCGAATCCATAGAAGGCGAGACGAGGTGATCTCCCGTGATGAGATGGTCGACCGCTTGTCATAATGCACCAGAAGAGACCCTCGGATGCGCGCGATGCAGTCAGCCGCAGACCCAGACAGAAGCGCCCTCGAGCAGACGGGACGCAAACTTTAATCCTTTCTTCCACCCTTCGGCGCGGTCCACTCCCCCGTGGCCTGCTCTCATTGGGTGCACGGCGTGTCGAGGCTCCGCCTTCTTGCAAAGGACCGCCCTGGCTTTTGGTCCGCTCATCGCCCATTGGGCGGAAAATGACGCATACCCTTATTTGGCGCCAAGCCAGAACAAAATGCTTCATGACCATATTTGGTGCCAAATCTACACCGCCTGGGATATGGAATTCTGCCCACGTACACGCCCGCATGCTGGGGAGCGCGTGAAGAATGCTGCGAGCAGAGTGTTGTTGTAAAAGCGAAGATGGGTGTTGTCATTGTTGGTGATGTAAAAATCCTATCTATAAAATAACTGCGCAGCGCACATACACTTAATCACCCATTAAACATACGACGGGACCCTGCCTAGAAACACATACTTACCGATATAACTGATCTATAAGGACTCTGGCTGTTGTGTGCGATGGGTTCCAGATTCGTAACAGTATTTCTTGTCGATGCATTTGTACCATTATTCTTTGACTAAAATGTATTTTTCCCGTAATCTCCACACGGCTCTCTTTAGCACGACGTTGATGGTTGCTATGGTGATCCATCAGTCATTGTGACGTTTCAAGATGACGCACGTGTCTGTATTCCGTCCAATCGCAAACGCGTGACTCGAGTCCTGACTGATATCGAAAACGTGACTGCAGGTAAAAACGGCACTGAATGATTTGTGTTTCTGAGCGCTTCAAATGGTGATTTGGCCTTTTTAAAATGATAAAATACGATTATTTACCTTTTTAACCTCCGATCAAGTGTTTTTTGTTCTCCGTTAGTGATTCTGCACATTTTGCTCATCTTGTCGGTCCATTCCTTTAGAGTCGAGACCAAGCTGTGAGGAGCGGCTGAAGGAGACAGAACCTTTTACATGAAAAAGGGGGTTTGTTGAGATGTTTAAGATGATGAAGGGTATAGACAGAACAAGTACAGAAGAGTTTTTCAGCAGAATAGACAGTGACAGGACCAGGGGTCAAAGCCGAAGAGTAAAGTGGAAGAAGAGTTTTCGGAGGGTAGTAAGGTAGAGGTATTTTATTTGGACAGTAATTTACCTCTTCCACCGAAGGTGAATGGTCATGATGGAGTTCGTTTTCACCCCTGTTTGTCTGTCTTTCTGTTTGCCTGTGAGCAGGATATCTCAAAAGATTGTGGACGGATTCGGATGAATCTCTGTGGACAGCTTGGGTGTGTTACAAGAACGAACTGATTAGATGTTGATGAAGATCTGGATCCAATAAATTTATTTTCAGCTTCTTTTTTTTTTTCCAGTGATTTTTCATCATTGAGAGATAGGGTCAAAAACAATGTATAACATGATATTATACAAAGTTGTGAATGGATTCAGATGAAAATTGGTGGATGAGTTAGGTAGGTAACAAGAACAAGCCGATTAGATATTGGTTAAGGTCCGGATGTGGATCCGGCCTTTCAGTGGAATACAAAACATAAACTGTTTCACCTGGTGGAGGTATGCGCTCTACCAAGTGTCATTATAGTTATTGATGTATGGCACGGTCTGCCTGGAAAGGTATTGGCAGCAGAAACAGGAGATAGGTTTAAATTCCTGTTTGGTAGTTGGAAGCAACAGAGATAGAGGGGTACATGGATATTGGCAGGACAGCGAGGTAGCTGAGGTATGGATACATGATTGGAAACCTGTGTCGTGATTGTGATGTATGTGAGAGGGTCTCGTCAAAAGGTGAATGTACAACTGTGTATCCAAGTACACAATCCAGAGCGGTTGCTGATTACCCGTAGTAGTACCTGTAGTGCACTCACTCTGCAGGAGACCACACCGCTGATCGGAGATGTGGAGCTAATGATGGAGGAGTACTGCAGTCGCACCAAAGCATGGAAATGGGTGAAACGCTTCTCCGCGTTAAACAAAACTACGAGAGAATTAATCGATATGTCCTTCCTTGCTTGGACGCCTCGCCGTGGAGCTGTTGCTGGGTTTTCACATTTGAAGGCAATTGCAGACTAAGCGATTGGAAAATAATAATTAAAAAACTCCGGTCACTGTATCACAGGATTGGTGAATCGATGCGACGTATGGTGATGATAAACGAACCTTTCGTTGTGGCGTTTGTTATCAAATTGTGTGTGTCTCATGAGTCTGGGCAGTCAGCCTGAGGCAAACGTACCTGTGTGTGACATTCCTTTTCGTTTGAATCCGCCATATTTTAAAAACTCAGTCTGTTGGATCACAGCCTTTTGCTGATGGGTGCCAATCATGACTTTGGGATGATTTGACGTGTGCACCATCTATCGGAAGGTCCCGTCAGCCAACACCAGGGTCATTGGTGGATGTTAAAGATCCCATTGTGTCTTTTGAGAATAGTAGGTGAGTTATCGCCGACACCCTCAACTAATTACAAATCCCTGCCTGCACTTACTGCTGGGAAGGCAACAGCAACCTGCCCGGCATTACCAGAACTGCCTAGCATCACCTTTGCCAAGACACCGACTTGGCAGTACCGATGCTCCATAGAGAGGATATGGTACACGTATGATTATTCATTGTGAAAACACACTTTGGTCACCTTTAATCCTCTCTTGATGCCACACAGGAAATGTTACATTTTATTTTTAGTGGAATCAGAAATATACAAAACAGGACGATGAGAAGTTCAGTATTCAGGGCACTTCCCTTTTTGCATATCGACGGCCCAGCTCTGCGCAACTTGTACAAACTTGTAAAGCATGCACTTTGTCCACATTTTTGCCAATGGGCAGCTTGGTGACCACACACCATTTGTTAGGATTACAAAGGCCTTCACCATCAATGAGAGTCTGACACCCCCACTTCCCCTGCCTCCATAATGCAGCTGATAAATGTAACCTCTGGTACCCCTACAACACACTACAAAACCCTTGCATAACAGTTGTGCACCATAATGCAGCTGATAAATGTAACCTCTGGTACCCCTACAACACACTACAAAACCCTTGCATAACAGTTGTGCAGTTGCGTGCCTGCTTGTGTCACGTGTTGTTGTGAGCAGCGATCCAATGTACTTTCCCATGCCCCTGGATTCTCTAGAGTAATGGATCTTGTGAAATGGTTCCGTTGCTCTTACAAACTGCATGATTACACACTTGGTATCGCTAGCTTGCCACATTTCCAACAACATATCTGGAGCGAGGTGGGAAAAGATCTGATCATCTCAAACGATGTTGAGGGAGACATGTCTGATACTACATATGAAGTGGTGTTTGTGTTGGTGTGGGTGGGTGGGAGGTTCACGAGCCTTGGCAGTCAGAACGACGAATGTGACATCAGATGTTTTAATCTAGTTTTGCTCCATTTTTAACATCCAGGTGGACGCTCCATATGTGGGGATGTACCTGTATTTGTGTTTGTTGTATGTCATATTCGAACTTTCATTCAAACGCGGTGGCTATGCCATCTTCCTACCAATACTGCCAAGTGAGGACGAAAAGTAGAAATGGGAATTGGCAAATTGTTTTGGCCTGTTTCACTCCCTGATGATAATTTGGCCCATGGAAGAGCTTCAACAAAACTTTGGAACAAAGATTGATTCCACATCACAAATCATAACACATGTTGATGGATGTACACTAAGGATGCATTAAACACCTTTTA
>CM068957.1:96444589-96472782 GCA_035128595.1 Eptatretus atami | reverse complement strand
GTTAAGTGTGTTTGTTTCCTCTCACTTACACTGTGCTGCATTAAGTGAAACGGAATGCATCGTGGTCGGATGAAGGTTCTGCATTCTTGAGTAAACGAGATGTTTCCCATTTAGAGATGTGCACTTCAGTTTGACACTTTAATGAATGAAACGGATGCTTGTATTCCCGGGCTGTACTCGGTTTAATTGCTTTCTTCACTTCACTATAAGATATGCAGTTTCCATGCGATGGATTAATGAGAAGCGAAATATGTTACGAGTTAAACGTACACTTTGGCACGACTAAGCTAACGGTGTCGGGGCCCGGTGTGACCGACACGAACTGTTGGCTCCATCAGCGTGTGTACGGCTACGAGTACGGAGGGACCTTTTGGTTACAGATGTTGAACATCGATTTGAGTTGTGCTAACTTCGCCATTATCAGCTTGGGTGGTTTCCATGGATGTACCATGCGCTGCCAGTGTTTCTGTGGGAGAGTGTAAAACCGCCATTTTTCCGACACACAATCCCGACTGTCTCGACAGTTCACGGAAGAGAAGTTGGGCCATGCAGAGAAAACGGAGCTTGACGCGCACTTTGAGAATCTCATGGCACGAGCAGACACGACTCGCCATTGGACGGAGAAGATAATGAGACAGACAGAAGTGCTGCTGCAGCCCAACCCAGGTTCATCATACCTGTACAAGCAATGCATAAGCATCATTTTAATTGCATGACACAGCGAGAACAGGAGGGGGAGGTCTGTTCCATATCTTCACTTACTCGGTGATCCTAAATTACCAACATTTCTCTCTGTCATTGACATCCTGGCTTAAGCATGTTCGCTGCGTGATGTAACCATCAAGACTCCATTATTGTTCCAAATTCGAGTTGGAGTGTTTTGACCCATGCGATGTAATCCAGTATCTCGACGAGAGGTGGGAATGCATGTGCTCTCCTAGATATAAGCCTCGAGGCCCAGCTCTTTTTCACCAAATAAATTGCACAGTTTTGAACCCCCCCCCCCCCCCCGACAAGTTTGGAATGCTCTTGTGACTCCCAAGTTTCCTTTGTTTTGCGGTTACCTTTTGATGCAGTGCAGAACAAGCACTCCATCGTTAATTGCCTTATCCACCATTACTTTTGTGGTGAAGGTAGGCTCGGAGTTTCATCTGCCTGTTGTGCCTCGGCATTCCACCATGTGTATGGCCACCAGGCTAACTGTGTGTACACACCTTTTGCAGGTACACGGATGGAGGATTTTGTTTACGAGAAGCTTGAAAAGAAGGTCCCTGCAAGGCAGTGCAATGTGGAGCTGCTGGGCCAGTTTATGACCGATGCGGGCAATGAGTTTGGCCCCAGTACACCATACGGTCAGTCACCAGCACAGATGTCCGCTTTGCTTCCTTGACTGTTAACTTTTGTGCTCCAGTGATGTATTATCACTAGCAGAGTACCTGCCCTACGGGAAGTCTTGTTCCAAGCATGCAACACGTTCTTCTGACACTTACCTTTTATGTAGGCAGTGTATAAGCAACTGACAGCTGCTTCAATTGCTCCCAAACATAATAATAACTAGGACAAAGGATGAAAGAGGTAAAAAAAAAGGACAAGGGCAACTAAAGAGGGAAATGGAAAAAAACACGACGGCGATAGAAAAGTTACTAGCATCCGTTGAAGACAAAGTCTTCGATATCCCCCGCCATAGTAAATGAGGATTAACAAACTTATATTCCCTAAGCGTGTGCAATATGTATGTGAAGTTTCCCCTTGATCTGATCAGCCGTTCTGGAGAAGAAGATGTTTGAAGGTTTTAGGGTAAATTCAATATGGCCACCAAACCATGTGACCTATCAATTAGAAATTAACAAACTTCTGAAAGGATGTCTTGGGGAAAGTGTATGTGAAATTTTGCCTCAATCTGTGCAGCCGTTCTGGAGAAGAAGATTTTAAAAATTTATTAATTTCAATCCAAGATGGCTGACGAACCATGTGACCTATGACGTCATAAATTTACATTCTGCCTCCAATCCTCCAGTGGAATACGTGTGTGAAGTTTCGTGTTAATCGGATGAGGTGTGTTTTTCTATCCAAGATGGCCGCCAAACCATGTGACTTGTGATGTCATAATTTTTACTATGTATGCAGACATGATGGAAGATGATAGTTGCAAATTTTCGCTTCGTTAGGTTATGTGATTCCAGAGAAAACATTATTTAATATTTTTCTTGAATCCAACATGGCTGCCAAACCATGTGACCTATCAATTAGAAAATATCTTGCTTGATATGTGTACCAAATTTGCTTGCATCACTTGCTTGATATGTGTACCAAATTTCGTAAATATATCTTGAGGGGATTTGTAGTTAAGCTCCGGAAACGAAATGTGACGGACGGACGGAACCCATTTCTATATCCCGCGCCAACTTCGTTGGTTGGCAGGGGAATAATAACCCGGGTTACATACATGGAGCAAAAACATTCCTATTGCTTATAATTCAAAACGCCTCACTGCATTGGAAAATGTGGGGACAGGAATACTGTAATGTAAAGGGTGGGGACTTGTAATACCCTTGCTCCCTTGGGGCGGCACTGCACGATACACATTTAAATCGGGAATTTACATCCCTCCCAAGACCACCAGCAAAGATGAAAATACCCCTATGCACTAATTGGGGTCGTGCTGATCCTACGTTGCAAGTCTGGATGTAATCGGCCCAGAACTGTAAGAGGAGTACCGTGACAAAGCATGCATCAGTCCATGAATCGGACAAAGGATAACATGACTGTGTCAATATTTTTCATGCAAAATGAGACTTTTGCCAGGATTTAAAAGAATGGCTTCTCTCTAAATCACAAAGGAAGTTTGAAGGATTAACTAGGCACTCTTTTGGGAAAGACTGGAAGAATGTTAGCTTTACCTGTTTACATACTCTTGGCGTCAGGCTATATTCTTAATAATCTTCAGGTGTATTGAAAGGGCGATGCCACCACTGCCAGTCTTTTGCTGGGATCTGCAACCGTTCGACATAAAGTAGAATTGCCAGCAAAACAAGGTATGGGGCGGTCATGACTAAAGAACTGGATGCAAAATGCTTTTATTTTAGGGTCGAGGGTCTCCGTCCACTGCTGTAAGAGGAGGAGGAGCATGTTGAGCATTGTGACGACCATGAGGGTAATGTGGTCATTCCTGATCATATTATTGGACTATTTTAATGAGTCAATGTTGTTGCGGAAGCAGTCAGACATTTAACTTATTTGGCTTTGGTGGTTTTGTGAATCTGGGAATGTTACTTTTTTCCCCATGCATGTGAAGCGAAAAGCGGGGTTAAGAATTTGTTCATGTCCATCCATCTGTCCGTTCGTCCATCTGTCTGTCATCAGTTTAAGATTGAGGAACAACTTGATTAAATTGAATGTTATATTTTGAACACTAATCGTAACATGAACAGGAAGACAAGTTTGTCGTTTTACTGTACTTTGGCTTTGAATTTGTCCTCATCGCACACATGCAGAAAGGAGTGAGAAAATATAATTTTCATTCTATCTGCCTGGCAGTCAAACAAAATTGAAAATCTTTCCAAACAGGAAACATTGTTTTTTTATCCCCCGCCGCGTGGCGGAAGGGGATATTGTTATCACCCGGGTCGTCCGTCCGGCTGTCCGTCCGTCCGGCTGGCTGGGCGTCAACATTTATAGCTGTGAGTGCGATAACTCATAAACTGTTTGCCATATCGATTTGAAATTTGGGTCACACATGTACCACCTGAAAAGGAAGAACCCTATTGATTTTGGGCGTGGCCGGATCCAAGATGGCCGACTGGGGCGGCAACTTGAAAAAAAGTTTTTGTAATAAATGGAAAACCGCTTATCTGATTTCAATTATTTTTCAATGCGGGGGATTCCCCATCTCTGATGGGTATATTTAAGTTCGTTATAAAGGACACAAACAACAAGCACGAAGAACTAATTTAACATGTTAGATAGGGTGATGTAAAGACACTGGGTAAAATGGCGGTAAACCTGGAATTTTTTTAATTATTTATTTGCCTTTAAACTTCTTAACCTTTATGTAAATGGAATTGTATACTTGAATAATGTAGGACACAACACGAATCGCCTTCACAATATAGATGGGTCAATATACTGCCTGACCCCAAAAAAATTGCAAATTTTTGTTTTATGCATATTTCTAGTAGTTTATGATGTGGAAGACAACATATTAAAAGTTGGACAATTTTGACACATGGGAAAGTCCCTCAGTGACGTCAGAAAACAAGATGGCTGCCGGCAGATAAAACGTCAAAAAATTGACTGATAATCATCAGACCACTAACAATTTAAAGTTAATTTTGCACCAATATTTGTATTATGATCGTTGCTGGTAGTTTATGCAGTGCTAATCCTGAGACCATTCGCAATTTAAAGTAAATATTTGCACAAATATATGTTTCTGCCAGTCTATGACATGGAAAGCAACATATAAAAAATTGGACAATTTTGACACATGTGGAAGTACCATATGCCTTCTAGTCTTAGATTCCAGTTTCATCTCTCCTCCCTCCTCCTCCTCTATCTCTGGTTCAACACTCATATTGTCACAGTTCTGTCCTGGCAATGTCCACATGCACTGGTGCATTCTAATCCATGCTTCCTACATGAACACCTTAGTGTTTTGCACCCCCTGAACAGTTGCAGTGAATCATCGAAGTAGTATGTCTGGAGCAGGGCTTTTGTCTGTCATCACTGAACAAGTTTTCCTCCTTCTCCTTCCATCCCCACTCCGTTGGCTCCATTCCACAACAAAGGCCCATCCATTCCATTACCTGGTAATAGGTCTGCAGAGAATGAAACTTGCAGGCAGCGGATGTCGGGGCGTCTTTCAGGAGTGACAAATGCCTTAGCCCTTGCAACCTTTTTGCAGAGAATGTTGTATCTGATCGATGCCAATGAGTCGTTCTGATTTGCTTTAAACAATGCCACCATTGCTCTGCAGCCTGCAGTTTCAATAACATCCTGACTCTGCTGTGGTTTACAGAACACCTTTGAGCTGTCTATCAGTTCCTTTTCTTTTTGATGATTCTTTGAAACCCTGACTTCTTTCCAATCCCAAAGACACGAGACGTTGCGTCACAGCCAGTTAATGCATGAAGGAACAATATATCTCTGCAGGCTGCATTTCCAAGTATCTGCTGAAGGACTTTGATATTGTAGACATTTGATTTTTCCTTGTCAGAACGGAATAGAGTTCAATGCAGTTTGTCTCCACCATATAGAAGAGCAGGAGGAGAAGGAGATCTGTATCTTCTCCAATGAGGGTTGTAGATCTGGAAGCCGCATTTGCGACGGCCGCTTTTGCAATCTCAACATCAGCATCCCCTCTGCTTGGATCACCCTCACAGCCTTCCTTGCGCAACACCTCTATAATCAACAGTATCATTGCCTGCTTGTTTGACTCATTCGACAGAAAGTCCTCCTTTTTCCCAACAAATTTTGTTGACTCCATAATGTTAACCTTGGTGGCATTCTTGTTTCTATTCCGACGTTGATGAGAACAGTCCTTTGTGCTTGGCCCAGCCTCATAACCATCAAACACAACAGTAGCTTTGCCATAGTGTCTGACTGTAAATGAGGCATATTCATCTGCAATGGAACTGTAGGTGAATCCCTCTGTCCACTTTAAGCGGTGAATAAGTGATCCCCCGTCAAGAACATAGTGATCTGTTCCTGGAACTGTCTGGTTGACAGCATTGTCAGATTTGGTTGTAGCATAATTCCTTATTGCCTCCGCCAACTGTGGTTTATCTGGCTGGCGCAGGATGTTTTTGCCTCAAAAAGAGACATTGGGTATGGCAGAGTTCATATTTCATCACTTCACCTATCTGGAGATCTCCCGTCTGTGACACGACTAAGAACCTCTGGAATAGTAACGCTGGATCTATGTGCGGTCCTCAGCAACTTTGACTGCCTGCTGGATGCAAGTGTCTTGACTTTAGAACTCCTTTTGTGTGAATAGGAGTAAGCTGGGTGATCATCCATCTTCTTGACAATGTCACTACCTACTTTGAATAGGTCATGAACATTGACATCCTCATTTGCAGTAACCCCTGTGATGATATTGCGCAATGACTTGTCATCAGAAAATGGTGTGAAGCTGTCCAGTTTTTCAGCAACTTTGCCACGATCAGCTTCATCTCGACTCACCCTGGATGTTTCAACTCCTTATGTTGTTCACTTGTTGAGTAGCTACTCGGGTCAGTTCTTGCATAGCAAGGTTGTAGGAGGACGATATGGTTGAAGACAGAGTCCAAACTGCTCTCTGGTGCTCTGACATCCCACTTCCTCGAGTCAGCCCCCCTTGGCTTTTCAGTGAGCGCATTAATGTCTGTTCTATCACAAGATCAGAGCCTAGGCCAGCCCAGTATTGGTCACTGCGCCGGATTACATGATAACCAGATTGGAACTTCTGATGAACCTCAGGGTTGTCATCCTCTAACGCAAGCATCTTCTCGAGATAGAGTCGAGCTGACTTCAGGTAATTGGGATGGCCAGCAGCTGCAATATCGGCAAGCAAGCTGATATGGCTTGGAGATGCATCTCCCAGGACCCCGTCCGATCAGCTGCCACAAGTGCCCTTGCAATTCCCAACATACGCTGGTAGTTGATCCAAAGTGCACTGGTTTCGAGTCCTTTGCAAGTTTATTCCTTTCCTGATTCAATCTATTGTCAATGAAATGAATGCACTCTGATTGCAACACAGACTCTATAGTGTCACTTTCGACAGTCTCCAGGGAAATGTACAGTCGCTCCAGTTCTGCCACTTGTTCTTTAAACCCAGGGTCAACTTCCACAATCTTGCCAACAACCTGACGTGTAAGACACTGATCCACAAGCAAATGGCCACGAAAAGCACGTTGCACCGCCTTCCCACTCAGCATGTGCACAACAGCATTTTGACCATACACTGTTTCCAGGACCTCTTTCAGTCCACTTTCATCCATCAAACTTCAATGGCACCCAACAAATTCATTAATGTGTGGAAGCTCCCAAGCAGTAGCACTGCATTATGGATTGGTTATCAGCAGGAAGCATTCACTATCTCAGAGGCCTTCCAAAACAGCGGTTGGTCAAATGTGATGATTGCTGGCATGTTGTGTTTTGATGCAAGTTTGCTCAGGTAATCAAGAGTTGACAAGATGCAGGTTTTGTCACCTGGGTTCATATCAATCATTGGGAGAAACTGTATTGAGGCTTTCCCTGGTGATCACACTCCTCATGCAGAAAGTGCATCATGCCTTGCCAATTTGGTGCACTCTTTTCGAAGCAAAATGACATCTCCCATAATATGTCAATTGTGCGATCACAAATTGATAACAAAGGGAGGGGCTGAAATTTGAGGTTGCGGTTGATGTGCTCTGCATAGCGGTAATCTATTATATTGATCTTCGTCAGTTCGACGAGCTTCCTGTCAGACATTTTCTTTCTAGATATGATGTGGCTAGATTGCCGCCCTGGTGTAATAGCTGCTATCATGCCCATCCCATGAAAGGTACCCTTTCCATCCAACGTTATGATGTTGTGGTCCACATTGTCTCCAGCAAATAACAAGGATGTATGAAGAATGTCGGTGTCACCTCCAAACACATCCGGAGCAAGAGAAGAGCTGCATTTACTTCAAACCGTTGCACTTCGGAGTAAGATGAGGAAAATCCAAAGTGAATGACTATCTATCAAGAAACGAGACCTATACAAGTGATGCATTTGCACTGCAAGACCAAGCTGCAATGGTGCAATTACAGCCCTTGGACGCACTGCTTGGATGACTGCTTGTCCAATACCAGCAACCTCCCTAGATGTATCTTTCCCGACCAAAAGTGCTGCAGCAAGAATCGCAGGCTAGCTGGACATACCCAATGCAGCAGTAAGGCTTAGGTCTGCAGTAGTTGGTATGTATCCCATGTTGTGCAACTGTTGTTTTATGCACTTTTTATAGTTTTGCAGCAGTCTGAAGAATTGCACGTTTTTGTGCTTCTTCATCATCTTCTCGTGGTGCATTGTAGTGGTCACGGAGTATCTGGGACGTTTTTTTCTCTGAATGTCACAATGTCTTTTAAGCCTCTACCCTCTGCCATGAATATAGATTCACCATATCGTTTTTAAGCTGTTCCTTCATGTATTGGTTCCCATATGCATTGGATTCACTATCGCCCAGGTATTGTTCCATTCTAGCCACGAGGTCTGTAATTGTTAACTGTTCGTCATCATTGTCTTCAAGACAAGAGCACACCTTATCGAAAGCCTCATTCTGGTCACTGTCCTTAGGCCTTCCATTTTTCGTCTCTTGTTTGACTCAGTCGGCTTGAACCGTTGTGAATGTCTCGCATTGTGCGAAAATTAATGTTGCAGGACTTGGTGTACACACAGTCAGCTGCATGGAGATCACCCTCAAAATTTATCAATGCGGCCTTGAACAGCAATGGCCCATTCATCGCTCCTTGTTTTGCAATGAACTGATATAGTTTTAACAAATGCGTCAGTCTTCACGTAGCCAAAACTGGCTGTTTCTGCATGGCCTCGCTTGGGTCCTCTTCCTTAACTTCAGTGCCGCAGAAAAGGCAATGGTTTTACTGTCATATGGTCCAGGAAATGCGAGCACTCCTCTTGACTGATGGACCTGATTCCGCATGATCCTTCTTGGTTAAAGCAATGTCCTTTTGTTTATGTGATTCACTCGGCATGATTTGTGAACACTGGTACCAGCTAGAATTCTGATGTCAACACCCCTTTCGGCACTTGCACGTTGATGCCTTCTGCTCCTTTCTCACGAACTAATACTGTTTCCTCACAGTCCAATCCCCTTTGGCATAAAGGGCAGGTCTCTTTACCATATAAAGAGTTCATTTTCTATCTCTGAAAATACAAAAATGAGATCTTTTAGAAGCATGCAGTCAATTTACATTGGCCATATACATGGAATGCCATCAGAGCATTCTCCGCCCCTGAAACCGAGAATATTTATGTAAGATATATATTAGGAGAAACATACTATGGAACAATCTGCATAGTGTTCGTTTTTGACGTAGTGAATCGTGCATGGTTTGTGACATTTTATCATGTCAAAAATTTTTACTTTCCATGGTCCATTTCTGTCCAACTTTGATATGTTCCTAGGTAAGTCTTAAAATATAAGGAAATGCAATAAAACAAAAATTTGCAATTTTTTGGGGTACGGCTGTTCTGGTTGTATATTGACCCGTCTAATACTCCCAGAACCATGCTATGTATATTATATTATATATATATATATATATATATATATATATAATATAATATATATATAACACATGCTTGTACTTTAAAAAACAGTGTGTGTCTCCTTGATAACTCCAAAACTATAAAACCGAGCAGCCTGAAACTTTGCATGCATACCAAGAAACCTCCAAGGTAGTGCATGAGTGAAAATTGGATGTTTGGGTTAATTAAAACACCCCTTTTGAACATAATTAACGCCCTTATTTAATCATATCCTTTATCAGGCGATCCGGCCACCTCGCTGTCTGGGTCTAAGGCGTTTCCTGGATAACCTCGCTTGGGTCTGAAGCCGCCATGTTTTTTCACCTGCTCAACCTCACCTTGACTTGGAACAAGCTGTTCATCATAGCTACAAATCGCTGGGTACATTGGAATGCTTATAAATGCTCAGAGACGTCAGCGTTTGCTGTTTTATTTCATTTCCGCATATGCGTTCGCCATGAGTATCTCTTAAACTAAAGCGAATTTAAAATTTAAACTCCAGAATGAACTTACAAGCAGTTCCGACTCCGAGAAAAGTGTTCATTTGTCCAATTTGGACATATGTGACATTTTGGGCGTCTCCGGGAGGTGTACGTTTAATATGACTGTTCGGTGATTGCTAATCGCATGCCAAGCGAGTTTCTTATGAACCATTTCGTTGGAGTGCTTGCTTGAATGCTTAATCCACTTGGCGAGCGCTCTCCAAGCTGCTTGGTTGTTCGTTTCGGGAAAAAGTAACTTTTTCAATCTCACATCGATTTGACGCCCGTTTCCCCTTTGTTGGGTCCCGCGGTGCTGTGCGGTGGTGACTCGGGGGCGTCTCATCCACTGAAAATGTGCATGAATCGCTTTGTGCGATCTCCATTTGTAATCCACCTCTCACTTCGACATCGATGTCTTAAAAAAACAATAAGGGCCATCCGACCAGGTTCTCGCCAGTTTTTTCGAGCTGTGAAGGCATAAAGTATAGATTAACATTTTGTATTCTCAGGCTTGGTACATTTTATAATTGAATTCACTAATTACCCACTTTAAATCCTCTTCAAAGAACGCGGTTTCAAGGTAAATCTTTGTGTTTGTCGTTTTTATTACTTATTACGTATGTACATTTACACGTGTGTGTGTGTGTGTGTGATTGCATAACTGTATTACCACAATGGTTGTGTGTGTGTGTGTGTGTGTGTGTGTGTGTCATTGATTGGTATCTTCATATGCGAGTTTCAGAATGTGGAATGGAGTCCTCCCAGGGTGGGCTCAAAGTATCCACCTTCATTTCAGTAAGGGTGATTCATGGACCAAGGTGTAAGTTTTCTGTTCTCAAAGTGTTTGTGCCGAGGGCTTCTTCAGGATCGTCGCTGAGCCCGGACAGCTTCCAACTGTAGTTCATTTGCAATAATATTCCCAGGGATGGTTTTTAATTCTCTGTGAGGTTCTTTGTCATCATTGCATAGCCCTATCACTGGCACAACTTTGGCATTCTTCAGCTTCCAGGATCTTTTCACTACATTCTTGAGGTCTTGATTTGGTCATTTTCTTGATTTCTGCATCGTTTAGTCCAAAACGACTGGTATTAACACCTCACTTCGCAATGCATTCTTCTCTCTCTTTTTATACCGAAGTATGATATCTGGTCGCAATGCTTTGTTTTCGTGTTCACGCTCAGTGGATCATTAGGTCGTATGTGAGAGGTACTTCCATATTTTCAGTCCATGCTTTGGTTAATTTCCCACAATTTTCTAGAACTGGGATATCAAAGTTTTGCAGATGTGCCTGTGGTGAACATTACAAACTCTGTTGTGTCGTTGTGTGTACAGATATTCTGATATGAGATTCTTTTTTATTTGTGTTCAGTCATTAAGCATCACATATCCTCTTTGTAAACACCACCTCCACCCCTCACTCCCCCCCTCCTCCTTCCCCCTCCACCTCCTTTCCCCACCTCCCCCCCCCCACTCTCTGTCTGTCCCCTCCTCCACTCCCTCCAAATGAAATGCAGCACTCACTCTGTTGCTCTCTTGCTGTCTGTCTCTGTGTCTCTCTGTCTCTGTCTCTCTTGCACTTCTCCCTCTGCAGTGTATAGCAACGTTTCGTGAGCGTTGCTCTCCCCACCTCCACCCCTCTTCCTCGCTCTTCTCCCCTTCCGAGCTTCCCTTCTTCACCCACTCCTCGCTTCCCCTCCTCTCCCCGCCCTCCCTTCCGTCCGTCCTCTCTGCCTACCCTCCCCCCTCTCTCTCCTTTCTCTTTCTCTACTCCCCTCACCTTCACACCACCATCAGCGAAGCGACAGGTTGTATTTGCTCGTAATATATATATATATATATATATATATGTGTGTGTGTATGTAAATATGGCATGTGAGAGGGTGCAGTTTGGGGGGAGGGGGGAGGCTGAAGAATAGGCGGCCAGATAGCTATGTTCGATGTCGATTGAGTTCGATGGTGATCGATAAAACCTCTATATTCTAAACTGTGACTCAATGTCATCTTATTACAGTGTATAAGACTGCTTCAGTCACGCTAAACTTCCGGATTTTTTTAAACGATCTTCAAAGTCATTTTATTATTCCCGCGCTTTCGAAGCAAAGTGGAATATTGTGATTGTCTCCGTCCTGGTACGTTTGTTTGCATTTGTTTGATATATGTATGGGAACGTTGATAGAACGTCTGTCTTACCCTGTAACTCTCCTCTACCGTTTGAAATAGAACTTGAAACTTGGGACATAGTAAGTATATGTATGGGAAGGGCACAACACTGTCGGATTTTTGATATGACCCAGAGGGGGTGGGGTCATGGGGCTGGTTTTTTAAAGTGTATTTACCATTGTACTGGTAAATTCTTTTATAAGAACTTACTTATATGGCCCCATGAGTGACAAACAGTCACAGGTTTTACTGTATTTATCTAATTGATTATGAATAATTATAATTAATATTATACACAGTTCATTCCTATGATTAAATTGATGCACAGTTCTATATTGCTGGACAGTGTTAAATTAATGTTTCATGAAATGTTGACATGCTTGCAATGACTTCTGATTTGGTAAACATAGTAAGTCTTTGGTCATAAACACATCAAATAGAAAGAATAGTCAATCCATTTTGCAAGATAAAATTTCACCTAGCGTTAATGGACAAAGCAGTGGCGTGGATATGCGATGGTGTGCCATCGACAACGTAGTTCTAGTTAAAATTGAAATATTGTACTTTGAACACTGCATGGGGTGTCGTGTGCTATATGAACTTCTACTTATTCATTAATTTATGCATTCATCATTAATACATGTAGAGTACTTCATTCATTACCTGTTGTGAAATTAGGTGAATATTGCAAGTCACTGAATGCCTTTTGCCCCTTAAGGTACAGATTTAAAAAAAAAACAACGCAAAAACACTTTAATTGTTTAAAAAATTTTTTTTTAACATTTTGCATTTTGTTATTGTGTTGATACATTAGTGTGGTGTTGATGTGGAACAGGCATGATGGGCTGATGGCCTCCACCTGTGTCTGATTCCCTTGTATGACTTTCTTCTTACGAATGAATATGCTGTAACCTCATACACAAGGTGGTTGTTTTGCAGGCAAGACCCTGATAAAATGTGGAGAGACCCAGAAATTGTTAGGATCTGCTGAGAAAGAGTTTGTTCAAGCTTCTATGACGAGTTTCCTGACGCCTCTTCGCAACTACGTAGAGGGAGATTACAAGGCCATTGCGGTGATTTTTGCTGTTTGATGCAGCTAAAGGGGATTGTTTTTCAGCATTTGGTCATGAAGTCTAGAAAAAAACAAAAAAACAACAACATTGGCTTCATCAATAGAGAAAACATGATAAAGCAACATCCTTGTAACGATAACCCGACACTGCCTGCAGAAGGAGCGTCGCCTACTCGAGAGCAAACGCCTTGACCTCGACGCGTGCAAGACCCGCCTGCGGAAAGCACGCGCCAGTGAGGCGAAAGCCAGTGTGGGTCCCCACCTCCTCACTTTGTCACACTCGTACCTCACCACATCAAGTCTCTCCATGCCAAACACTCACTCACCATTGACCTTGTAACGTGTCTCATTGTGCTCACTCATGTTGGCAAACAAATGCAACCTTAAGGTGTACCTTTACTGCCTGCACCTATATCAAAGTGTCCAAGATGCATTCAAAGCGGATTGATTTTGGTGCTCACATTGAGAGATAATAAGGAACATGATTGGAGACTCATCGTTCATTGGGGACGAAATTGTTTTGTCACTGTAACATGTTGATCTTATCACTTTGCCAGGTAGACCCATAATGGGGTAAAGAGGTTGTGACCTTACCAATAGGTGTGTGTGTGTGTGTGTGTGTGTGTGCGTGCGTGCGTGTGTTACTCTAATGCCCCTGTGCTTGCATTCTCTCCATTCTTTAGGCAGAGCCTGATTTTCAGGACATTAGGCCTCGTAATTTTGTGCTGTCTGCTAGCATTTCTGGGGTAAGGATGTTTCATTTCATCCCGAATCTGGGGTCGGTCAAATAGGAACCTCTTGTCATCGTCCATGTTTCTTTTTTTGTTTGTTTTTTTCCCCTTTTATTTTTTACTATGATTATTTTTCACTTCTTTTTTTTCTCGAAAAGTTCCTAATAACAATCCTTTGCTTGAATATCCTTGGCTTTTTGAAAATTTAAGGTCACTGCAAATGACCTGACTAGCTGGTAAAGCTAGATTTGCACAGATGGCACGTGGAAATGCATTTCACTTTGTGTTTACGGATGAATTAGCTCTGCATTGACATGGGTTGAAGAACCCTAACAACGTGGACGCCGCCAAATTGTGGCTTTCAAGCTTTGTACAATTCTTCACCAATGGTCATCGGATAGTCATCGCACTGCAATAGCTGATATGAACCAAAGCATTTATATTGGGAGCTTTTCATGCAGCAACTGATCCTTGGCAATCGTGTCACACGACATGATTTATCTTTGTGCACCTCTCAGATTGCAACAATCTTGGATGTTTCCAACAGCAGTTCATTAACATAGCTGACATTACTTTGATGATTGCCATTCCTTCCCCCCCCCCAATCTCTCCACACCTGCTTGCACAAACCAGCTGGCAGCTAGCACAGCGGGAGGAGAAAATAACATTGCGGTAACCTGGTGCTCTGCTCAAGGGACCAATCTCTCTCATGCTTGAATACCCTCGCATGCTCTTCCACTCCTGTGATTTCTCCGATGTGTTTGAACCTTTTGGGTATTAGTAGAAGCTCAAGGGAGCCAAGTGGGGTTCTTCAAGTTTTTTGATTTCCCATTTGTGACTTCCCCCCCCCCTCCCCATTAGTTTAATTCCTTTTCATTGCTAAATAATTTATTTAACCTGGTTTGGAAGCTCCAATTCCTGAGTAATGGTGCTTCATGGATTTGGAGGCTCACTCGGGTACAAGGTTGACAGTTTGGGAGGATTGCCCGACACGAGGTCACCGTTTGGTGCAGGCTCGCCGGTTTGGGGGGGGGGCTCACCAGGGCGCAGGCTTGCCGGTTTGGGAGGCCTCACCAGGGCGCAGGTTCATCGGTTTGGGAGGATCTCCAGGGCACAAGCTCACCGGTTTGGAGTACTCACCAGGGAGCAGACTCACCAGTTTGGGGACCTCGCCTGGGCACACTCACCACCCAGTTTTTGATTCCCAGTTGCCTAGCAATTGCATTGTCAATTTTTTTTCCCACCACAGTAATTCTCTTCATTAGTTATTTTTGTGAATGAAAATGGATCTTGTTTTCTCCAATTATACTTTATTGGCTTTCTTTGCAGCTTCTGCTAGTGTTTGAAATTGGCTATTTTGGCACAATGGTTTTTCTTTTGGATCTGTTTGCACAAAACAAAAGCAAAGAAGCAGATAGACTGTCACAATATGTTTATCCATTCTTTGATCATATTTTGAGGTTTGTTTTCCTCTAATTGAACAACGTTTTGTAGATTTTGTAATTTAACGTCACGAAAATTTCCATTTTATAATGGAATATAATGATTTATTCAGAACGTTTTACCTCCGCAGCAACTTTGTTGGCTTTGTTTCTTTTGGACATTTGGTTGCTCGCTTTAAAAAATATATATATATTTCTAACATCGTCAGTGGGTTTGAAAAGATACTTTTGGAGGAGAGCCGGAAAACGTAAATAGCAAACGTAATGTACCAAACGGACACCTTGTATACATTTGAACCTGCTTTCTTGCTTTGAACACCTGCATGAGATTTAATTCCAAATTTCCACCTGAACTGAAATGACAAGGAATAGATAAAACAATTGAAAGCTTATTAAATTGACTGTGTATCCAAAAGATGAACATTTGTGCCAATTTTGATTAACCTTTTGTTCCTGGTACTATTCAGGAAAACCCAAGTGCAGAAATTGATGACTAACTGCCTGGTTATTTTGTAATTTCCTTAACTACACTAATGGCTTGTCATTTTGTTGTTCTCCTTTTATTACCTTTTGGCTTTATTTCCTGCAAGCTTTGGGCAAAGGAAGTGACCAAGGTAAGCCGGCTGTCTCACACACTTTGGAGATGTCTGATCATCGTAGATGTATAGCGTTTTGTGTTAAGTGGGAAAGTTATCAGAATGCCCATTGTGTTGTGGCAGCACTTTTGTTTCGGTATGGATTTGTCAATTCCACTGAGCACACGTGCACAAGTTTTGTATTAATTTCTCATTCTTTTATTTTTATGCATCTGAGAGCAATTACAGTTGCTACAGTAACATAACTCTCGCTTAGCACCGTGTCATCTAATTTTTCTTCTGCAATCAACCTATCTTCAAACTGTGGTTCCTTCCACCCTGGTGACAGATGATCTATTCTTCAGCTCTTGTGTTATCCATGAGATGTGCTGACTACCACTGCTGAGAGGATTTGCCTGAAAATGTATTGATACACAGTTAACTCAGAGTTTACTCTTTTATTCTGCTTGGAAGTGTGTCGATATATCATCCATGACTGTGAGAGTTGTTTAGATCATGAACAGTGTTAGGTTCACCTCGGCCTGCTGCTGTTTTGTCGATTTTTTTTTTCCATCCTCTGTCATTCTCTCTTCCATGAGCCTTGACCTTTGAAAATGTCAATGTACGACTTTATAAAAAAAAATTGGATATGCAGCTGAGGCTCGTGCAAGACCAAGCACACTAAATGGATCAGGACGTAACAGACAAAAACAGGACGCAAAACAAGCATGCATGGGGTGGACAAGATGAAGAGAGAAAGAAACTCCAAGGAAGGAAAACTGGAAAATTGGAAGGAGGGAATTTGGGTGGGGTTAACAAGGGTATAAAATGTCATGGTTTTGTGTTGGGGATGATCTGAGATGGTGGTAAACAGCCGTCTTGAAGACCTAAAGGAAAGAATGAGATTGAAGAGAATGTGGAAGTTGATTCCTCAGGTGGGGAAAAAAAAAGAGTAACAAATGAGTGGAGGTGAGCAGTGATCATGGATTTGGGTAGTTTCACCCAAAGAGGGGTGACTGGACTATGTGAGCCCTGCAGAAACCTGTGGAAGACGATGCAAGGAAAGAGGGTGCACAACCGGAAGGGAGGTGGAAGAAGACAAAGAGACCACCGACCTGTCTGCGATGGCGAAGGGAGAAGCCCATCGACTCAGCTTCGTTGTGGGACATTCCAATAATCTTAAAGGCCTTGGTTTCCACGGCGGCATGCTGAGCAAGATGCCCAGTTGACGGCTGGTTTTGGAGGCCAACTTTGAAACGTGGCTTGCCCAAGAAAGTTTGTGGCTGATAGTGAGACTCGGAAGTTTGAGTGACAACTTCCTCAAGAAGATTGTTAAGAACGTAGACAGGAGGGTTTGCCAGAATGTCCTTTCGGAGAGAGATAGTGAGTGTGAGATTTGTCAGGATTAAAAGACGTATTGCAAGTGTTTGACCAACTTGTGATTTTTTTTTGTTTGTTTTCAAGGTCTGAAGAGAGGGAAGAGGCTTCAGTCTGCCTGTCTGAAGGATGAAGGATGTCATGGCAGAGGGTGGAGTGATCAGCAAAGAGATAAAGAGGCTTTTTCAGAGATTCAGAGATCATTGATGAAGATCAGGACTAAGACTGGGCCCAGAACACTGCCTTGGGGCACTTCAGCTTTGACAGGGAGAATAGATGAAAGGAATCTGTTGAGTGCCACATGATGGCTACAAGAGCAGAGAAGGTCAGTAAGCCATGTGTGGAGTGACCTGGTCTGAAACCAAGTTGGTGATCTGAGATGAGATTGTTGAGAAAAGGAAGGATTTCATATGCACTGGGATGATGGATTGCATGACCTTGCTGATGATTGGAAATATGCGAATAGGTCTGCAGTTTAGGGGATCAGTTCTTGCACAATTTTTTTATGCAGTGCAGTGATGTTGGCAGATTTACAAGCAGATGGAAGATGACCGAGCGCAAATGACAGGGTGAAAAATGAAAAGGGCAGAGAGAGGATTTGCAAGAGCAGCAAAGCGGGTTTTCAGACACATGAGCTGATGCTGTCCGGTCTAGTAGCAGAAGCCGAGTCGAGGGTTGAAAGAACCTTCACCTTCTCAGGTGCAAAAGACCCAGCGTCTAGGAGCAGATGGGTATGACAGGGAAAGATGGGTACCGAGAGTGAGCGATTTGGGGACACAAGATTTGGAAGCAAACACAGAATTGAGGCATTCAGCCTTCTCACGAGCGGAGTCGGCTGTGGTGCCATTTGAAGAGAGGGAAGGGATGGAAGGGGCGCATACTTCAGCGACAGACTTAATATGGTGTCACCAGGTTTTATCGGAGGGAGTCAAGTTTGAGAAGTTCATATTTGAGGTTGGACAGACATCGTTTTCTGGCTCTCCTAAGAGTGGATACACACTTGTGGACTTTTTGTAATGCACTAAGATTGCCTTCAGTTGGATTTGCCTTCCAGGAATAGAAGGCAAGTTGTTTCAGAACATCTGCCTCACCACAGGATTCAGTGTACCATGGGTGGGATGAAGGGTAGGAGAATTGAAGATGAGATGAGATGGGATGAATCTATGCATGCGAGACAGCAGGTTTCTGTGGAAGAATTCTCAGGCTGAGTTAACATCAGGGGCAGTAGATATGGGAAACCAGTCCTGAAGAGAGATTGCTACTTACAATCCCTGCCAACCTGCTCAACAGTGAAATGCCAGACTCACCGGCATTGAGGCAGTTCTGAGAATAGCCAGAGAGATGTTGACTTTCACAAGTATATGATCAGGTGAACCAATTGGACCAGGGGAAGAGCTGGACACATTTGCAGGGAAGTTATTCATTTTGCACCAAGTCCATTTTGCACCATCTTGCACCAAGTCCAGAAGGGAAGATTTGCCATTGGGAGAAATCTGGCTTGGAAGGTTTACAGATTGAGTCAGTCCCATGGAGTCAATCTACAATTGTGATGTGTGATCTACAATTGAAAAACATTGGAAGTGTTTGTGGTTTTTTTGGATTGTTTCAGTCGCTTCCAAACTCCATGAAGCGCTCTTTTCATCCAGTTGTTTTGCAGCATAGAGTTCAAATCCTGATGTGTTGCGAGTGAGTAGTTTTTGAGAAAAAAATTTTTTTTTCTTTTTTCATAGTAATAATCCAACAAAATAGGTATTTTCCTATAGACTTTTACAATAAGAATTTTCTTGCTTTGCCCGACCTCAAAAAACCTGCACCACACTCTTTACAGAGTGTTGGTGCTGCCGAAGCAGTTTCTTGGTAAGGGTTATACTGGGTGGTTTGCCATTTCCTTCCCAGTATGTGCATGCTCTATCCTCTTAAATGCCGATCATCAAGCAAGGAAGCAGCACGTACCATTTAAAACGAGAAGGGCACTCTTTGACGTCCAAATATGCCAACGCCCACATTATTACATGATTATACATACTTGTATCGAGTTTGATTTAAATCCCTCAACCCAGATTCAAAATATTAAATAATTCTGGCTGCCAGACCATGCATCCGATCAACTTGAAATTCCAAACATATATTCCACGTCACTACTACATGATAATTGTGAAGTTTCACATCGATGAAGCGGTTGCAGAAAAAAAATATTTAATATTTTTCTTCAATCTAATACGGCTGCCAAACCATGTGACCTATCAATTATTCCTGAACAAACTTGTACTCCCATGGCTTGGGGGACATTTGTGTGAAGTTTCACCTCGATCTGTCCAGCCATTCTGGAGGAGGTTTTTTTTTTAAGGTTTTGGGGTAAAATCCAATATGGCTGCCAAACCATGTGACCGATGATGTCATATGTGTGAACCATTTGCTGCTCATGAATAGATGGTCATACATTTAAAGTTTCACCTCGATCTGATCAGCCACTTCAGAGAAGAAAATTTTGAAGGTTTTATTTTTATTTATTTATTTTTTTAAACAATATGGCTGCCGAATCATATGACTGATGATGTCATCAAAATTTTTCTTTCTGTGTACCATTTTTATCCCTAGATGACACTCAAAAAATTTCATACTGATCGGATGTGGCGTTCTACAAATGCAATTATGACGTCATAATGAGGGCACCTATGATGTCATTATAAAAAAAAAAACTCATTCACCATGAGGAGTACTTGCCATCTGCCAAGTTTCAATTTTTTTCCTTGTTGCGGTTTCAGAGCTAGAGGTGCAAAGTTTTCCGTTTTTCCAATATGGCTGCCACACCATGTGACCTATGACGTCATAATTATCAATAAAATATTCTACTTGAGTAGTCACTCCTTTCGTGAAAATTTCGTCTTGATCCAACAAGCAGTTGCGGAGAAAAACACAAGTTCTGTGCAGACAAACAAACGGACCCAAATGCAATACCTTCTCCTTCGGCGAGGGTAAATATGCTATATGTTGTTTTTGGCCTTATCTCGCTCTCAATGGTGAAGAATCACTTTTAAAAATAAATAATTCTTGTATCCAGATCTAGATTCGGATCTTCACGAAAATCGAGTCAATTCGTCCTTGTCTGTCGCACACCCAACCTAACCTATCCGCCAAGTTTCAACCGAATCTCTCCACAACTTTTTGAGATGTCATGCTATTTATCGTTTTTGGCCCTATATCTCAAAATGGTGAAGAATCACTGAAAAAATTATCACATCCAGATCCAGATTTTCACCAAAATGTAATCAGTCAGTCCTCTGTCACACACCCAACCTGCCCACCAAGTTTCATCCAGCTCTGTCTGCAAGTTTTTGAGATATCCTGCAGACAAACAAGAAAAAGACGTCGTGCAAAGCGTGACACTTGCAAAATCCACCCCTCCCCCCCCTCTCCAAAGGTTGCCATGGATACATCAAATTGTCCATTTCATTCAGATTCAAATTGACAATATTTATCAAAGCTCGGTTCAAGCAGATGAAAATCGATTATTTTTCAGATTGAAATTGATTTTAGAAGCTTGACCTTTTGACCTCAAAAATAGGAGGTTTCACAATTCAATGATGGACTCTGCAATTGCTGTTTAATTTTTACGTCAATTGGTTGAAAAATGACGATTTTCAAAATTTGACTTCAAGATGACCTTTGACATAAAAAAAAAATAAAGGCTTCTCAGTTGAGACAACTTGGTGAAATTTCATGAAGATCAGTTTTAAATTGTGATCTGTAGGCAATTGACAGACAGAATTACAAAATCAACTGACAAATATACTTCAAAAATCTTCAATTTTTGCAAGGAACAAACAGATAAACAAACAGATAGACAGGGGGTGAAAACATAACCTCCTTCACCTTCGGTGGCGGTGGTAATTAGCACAGACAGACAATCCCAAAACATAATGCCTCCGGTAACTTCGACAGCAGAGGCATTAAAAAAAAGAAAAAAAGAAAAGGCATTGGCAAAAAGTCTTTGGTACGACTTGGTCAGGGTTTGAACCACCGACCTCTCAGACTCAGGAGCATACACTCCAACCATTACACGATCGAGCACATGACATTTAAACTTCTCATCCGTGACCTCAGATGGCATTGCTTGTTTTAAAAGTTTTGAAATGACAGTTTGGGGTTTGTACACAAGGCTGTGGTTAAAATTTTTCCTTTTGCTCTCTTTTAAAACGATCCTTTACTCATGACTCTCATCCATTTTTTTATTTTTTTCCCCATTTTGCCCCCCTTAATCCGAGCAGGCTGAGCAGGACTTGCGAGTGGCGCAGCTGGAATTTGACCGGCAAGCAGAAGTAACTCGGCTTCTTCTGGAAGGTCTCAGCAGCACTCATGTATGTGAGCGTTATGGTGGCAAGTAGAGACGCTCGGGACTCGCTGCCCACGTACAAGTCGTACAGGGCAATCGAGTGGGGTGTGTGATGACTCACCATGGGTGTGGTGTGCAGGCGAATCACCTCCGAAGCTTGCACGAGTATGTGGATGCGCAAGTTACGTACTACGCACAGTGTTACCAGTACACGGTGGATTTGCAAAAGCAGATTGGCAGGTGGGGACGCACGACACCACGGCACCACAATGTGCGGTACTCCACGCAGCTCGTTATTGGCCTGTGCAAATAACAGGAGCACATTGCACAACTCGCCTTGTCACAGCAAATGTTCACATGACCACATTCTTAAACATTTATTTCCATTCGTTTTACTTGGATGTCTCTCTCAATATGGAAAAACGAGGGGGAATTGGGGGCGGCGGGGGAGGGCAGTTGCTCGGTAATCAGCAAAAGCAGCAGCACCACTGATGGAGATGCACTGGTTAATGGTACTGTCAGAGTTGGCACATTCCGAAGAAAACCTGTCCTTGCATTCCCCCCGCCCCCAAAACCTTACCTCCTTGGTACATAGCACCCCAACTCCACTACCTGCACGGCCCCTGCACCCCAACGCGCCCCCTTCGAGCACCATCCCTCTGGCCCCCACGCCCGTGACTGCTGATGGCGCCAATCTTGGACTGGCCGGCCGCAGGAGTGCTCGAGTTCTTTATGACTATGATGCTGGAGACAGCAGCGAGCTTTCTTTGCTCGCAGATGAGGTGAGACGCTTACTTTGTTGGAACAATACCAAGTTGCCAGTTAAGCTTTTGTTGTGCTGTGTTACAAAGGAAACAGACCGGCTGAAGGTGTAAATTGCAAATGAGGCTATGGAATGAAACGGGAAAACTTGAGCAAAAAGATGTACCACCCACCAGACATGCATACTGGAGTTACCAGACAGAATCCCAAGTCAGGCTTGCACACATGCATGTTTATGCAGATGCTGTAACCTCATCCCATTTGCTCTCAAGCTTAACTTTCTCCCCATGTTTCTGAGCTGTTTGATGCTGGAAGCCATTTGATGTGCCATGTGTTGCTAGCGGTCATAAATATTACAAAATTAGGACCCTGCATATCACAACCATTTGAGATGGGTAGGGGGTAGAAAGCTTGCACGCATACATGTTTACACCCTCCACCACATTTCCCAGAAACTTGGTACAAGTATGTATAACGATGTAAAGAGAAACCGATTTGATTAATGGGGTCAAGATGTCAAAGGTCAGAGATCCCGTTCCATAAAAATTCTTTTACTGTGCTAACTTGTGAACTACTGATGGGATTTTGACCATACTTGGTACGAGTACGTCCTGTAAATATTATGATGCAGAGATGACCTGATTAGAGTTTGGCATCAAGAGGTCAGAGTTCATGTCAGGTAAAAATGTGATGCTTGAGAACAGCTGAAAGGATTTAAATCAGACTTGGTACAAGTATGTATAATGATGTAATAATGTGGGTAAGAGGCATATCAGTCGACGTCGAAGAGTGTCGTTCTAGTTACCTCTGCCATCTGCGATGGACGGAGGTTATGTTTTCAACCCTGTCTGTTTGTGTGCAGGATATCTCAAAATGTGGGGGTGGGGGTGGTGGGGGGCAGGTTGGGTGTGTGACAAGAACGAACTAATTAGATTTTGGTGAAGATCTAGATCCATACAAGTGATTCTTCACCATTGCATGATAGGGCTAAAAACGATACATAACATGATATATCAACATGTTATTAACAGATTCAGATGACACTTGGTGGACAGGTCGGGTGTGTGATGAGGAAGAGTTGATTCAATTTTTGTGAAGATTTGGGGACGAGAAGTTAATTTTTGTTTTTTAAAATGTGATTCTTCACCATTGAGAGATGGGGCCAAAAACGATATATTAGCACAATATTTCAAAAAGTTGTTGATGAATTATGACAACTTGATAGATGAATTGGGTCGGTGACAAGAACAAGCCGATTAGATATTGATCCAGGTCTGGATCCTCATGCGTCCCATCATTGTGATACAAAACTTAAACTGTCAGCCTGGCAGAGGTATGCGCTCTACCGAGTTTCCGTTCTAGTTACCCTCGCCAGAGAGGGTATTGCGTTTGTGTCCGTTTGTTTGTGTGTCTGTCTGTCTGTCTCTTTCTTTGTCCGCACAGAACATGAGTGAGTGTTTGTCTCTTCAACCGCTTGTCGGATTGAGACAAAATTATCACCATAGGAGCGACTACTCATGTAGAATGTTTTATTGATAGTTATGATGTCATAGGTCACGTGATGTCGCAGCCATGTTGGAATAAGGAAAAACTTTGGACCTCTATCTCCGAAACCGCACCAAGGAAAAAAAATAGAAACTTGGCACATGGCAAATACTCCTCATGGGGGATAAGTGTCGTTTCAGCTCACCTGGTATGTAATTCTGGGGAGCTTGTGGGATGGCGCGTTGTCCGTCTGTCCGTCCGTCCACAAATATTTGCAACTTATTCTCGGAAACTACACATACGATTTCGATGAAACTTTACCACAATGTTCATCACCGTGTATGTACCAAAGCTTGTTCACGGCAGCTATGTACCCCCCCCCCCACCTCCCACGCAAAGTGGTATTTGCTTTCTTCTCAGAAATGACACACAATTCTGAAGAAACTTCACTATAACCTTCATCACCCATGCTGCACCAAAGTTTGTTCATGCCATTAGAAAAATCGGTGTGTAAGGTGTGGTTGCCCACCTAAATATGTATTTGCTTTCTTCTCCAAAACTACACACACAATTTCGATTCAACTTCACCACAAACTTCATCACCCATGATGTACCAAAGAAAGTTCACGCCATTAAAAAAATGTTTTGGGTCTCGGGGTCATCGGGAGGGGGTGGGGATTTGCCTCCCAAAATATGTAGTTATTTACTTCTCTGTTACATCTTTTGTGGGTCATCCATGCCTACCAGTGGTTCCCTGGTTATCTTATCCAGGTGAACGCCCAGGGGTATTGCCCCTGTGTTTGTATTATGTCATAGGTGCCTTCGTTATGACGTCATAATTGCATACATAGAACCATACATGTAATCGGTATGAAAAATTTTGAGGGTCATCTTGGGAAATGTGAATCCTATTCAGGTTCCTCCTGATGACTTCATCTTTGTTCTTTGCTTGTTTGGGTTCCTTTTGATTATTCCAAGTCAGGACAGCACCTACTTGGTCTTCCATTTGATTTGAATTTTAATCCCATTCTGAATTAAATTGAATAAAAATAAACGTTATGGGTCAGGGTCAGGTGTCCGATCAAAGTGGGACGTCTTGGTGCCCGGTCATCACTGCCAGCAGTTATAAAGTGACAGTTCTATTTATGTCTATTATTAACTACGTAGCACAGCAGTACACAAACACCACACAAAATACGCTACACAAAACCACACAAACACCACACAAAATACGCTACACAAAACCACACAAACACCACACAAAAACAAGTCCCGGTGAGGGTCTGCAATCTCTGATTGCTCTTTTTCTTGTTTCTTCCTGGTTTCGTCATGAATGCAGAACCAACAACAATATGGAGATGCAGTTTGTTACACTTTTTTGTGTCAGGAATGATTTTCCCAAACCTAACTGGACAAGTAAAAACGTCAATGACAAGGTTACAATGCGGTCAACTTCCACCTCGCTGATATTGAGACCATAGACGCAGCATGAACGTGGCCGGGAGGCAGCATGGTTGAGTCTTGGAGACCAGGATTGTTTTGGGGCAAAAATAAGAGCAGTGTGTGGATGGTGTTGTAATGTGTGAGTGCAAATCTATTGAAAACGGTACCCTCGCGTGCTCCACATACCATGTCGCCCTCGTGTGCTCCCTGTGCAGTGCCCCATTCCCCGTTTTCGGCTTTGTATTGAGAAAGGAGTGAAAAGATGGAGTTAGAAGAAGTTTAAAACAGAAAGGAGATGTTTGCTTTACTCTTGTACAACCCATTTTATTTTGTAATGTCTGCCTTGGACATGTTTTGCACGATTGCTTTTGGAAAAGCTTTTGTTGAACGCCGTCTGTGGATGACAAACTAGAGGCTTTGTGTCCCCCGCCCCCCAGGTAATCACCGTTTACAGCATTCCAGGCTTGGACTCAGATTGGTTAATGGGGGAGAGAGGAAACCAACGGGGAAAAGTGCCGGTGACTTATTTGGACCTTGTGAAGTCCTGAACAGCTGGCACATGACCTCAGGCATCTCGCTCTGCTGCCTGACATCGCATTTCCTTATTATTTTTCATCTTGTATGTCAATATTTCCTCCACAGAAACTGCCCTGAGTCTTTGCATGCACGTGTGGTCTGTAACGTGTTTACTTTCATACGTTGTCCACCGCTCATGGCAACAGATGGCTGTGATAGTCTGATAACTAACGTGGAGAAGTCGGACCTAAACAGCTTTCATGGTGTGTGTGTGTGTGTGTGTATGTGTCCCTCCATGCGTGTGCTTGTGTTCGTGCATGTTTCTTTTATGCACCTTGCTCTTTTTGTTTTGTTTCTTGTTTTCTTTGTTTAACATGAGTCCGTCCAAGAGGTGATGCTCAAGGTGCTGTTTGGGCGTGCGACCAAACGATTGTTTGTTTTTCTCCGTTTGAAAGGTTGTGCCCCCTGCATGCTGCATCCGATGCCTTTCGGGCCAGTTTGTCATGACGTCAGTGTTTGCCTGCGCTTCCACCTGCACTTAAATTTGTAAATTGGTATTTTTGAAGAATCCACAGCATTTGGCCTTGAATTACATAGTTGTGCATTTTGACTTTTCATTTGAATTCCTTGATTGTTCATGATTGAGATTTTTTTTTTTTTTTGGTGCTGCACACAAAGCGAAAACTCGGTATCCGTTTTCAGATTAAAGGGAGCTCATGGTGGGTCTGCTCACCATCACAGTGTGATTATCTCCATAGTGATTATACCGAGCCCAGCTGTTGTGTGGTCCAATCCGTTCCTGTCCCCCTGAGCGGTGACAGGAACGGATCAAATGATCTTTGTCCTTTTCGATGCTGCATTTACCATGTGTATGATGGCCTCGTTTAAGATTTTAACCCCCTCTGGGCAAATTCATTTAAAATTAATATAAGGTTGGCTAATGGCTCCGAAGAACTCCTCAAATGTCAAAGCAAGTGGGGTTTTTTTTGTTTGTTTGTTTTTTGCCTAACAGCAAACTACGATGTTTAGTGCTTGTTAGAGGGTAACAAAAGGTCCCTCCCTTCTCCTTTACTTGGAGTGTTACAACTGTTACTCCATCAACACAAAAAGCTGAACTGCAAAAAAATTAGTTGGTTAGTGTGGTTCATTTCAGTTCATCAGGTAATCTGTCACTGGACCACAAATTCCCCTGTAGTAAAGCTACCCACCTGCAAATTGTAAGCAAACTACATCATGCTTCTTGCTGAACTTGTGTTAACGCATACAGTAACCTTGTACTTTAGTTCCAAAATATTTGAACCCAAGTTTCAAGTCTGATCCAACAACTACCACAGCCCCACCCCACTCCCCTCTGAGACCTCTTTCATCGACATCTTGTCTGGGGACTAGGGCTTTGGGAGGTTAAGATATCTTTCACCAATATCCAGTTTTAATGTCCTGATTAAAGACTCATCTTTCAAAATCCCAAGTCATTTGCACACATTGTTTCTGGTTCCTGGTGTACAATAAAGTTGCCTGTAATTGTGTGATTGAGTCTTTATAAAGGAATGATGAACAAATAAACAGCATGTTTGGGTCTATTTATAAACATGATCCTGGAAAAAAAAAATGTTTACTTTTCTTTTTGTTGTTCAAACGAGGCAGTCTTTAAATCCAAGAATGACCTGGATGCGTCATGACCATTCTGATAATTTATAAAGTCTAAAAATGGTGCCTCCAAATTATTCAAGACAACACCAATGAGAATAAGCGATGGTGAAGGTTACTTTCTGTTCCCAGAGAGGTTGGATACGCCTAATAGCCACCTTGTACAAATCCTCCTCTCCTCTTCCAAAACAAATGCCGAGGGATAATGGCTGCCCTGTCATGCTGGACCCAGAGATCACAAGATTCCATCTCATAGGGTGGCCTTTAAATCTTACACTTACTGGTCTGTGACCACGGTTTTTTTTTTGTATACAAAGTCAAACGTCATGGAAAAGCAAGTGCATTGAACGGCTGAGGATGCAACAGTTGAGGGAGGGGGGAACAAAAGTTGATGACAAATAACGAATGAGGGTAGGGGAGGACACGTGGGGTGGACAAGATGGCTGCAGAAGCAAACATCAGGAAGGAAATTGGGAAGGGGGAGGGATTTGGGTGTGGGGAGGGGGGGACTAACAGGGGGAGAAAAGATCATGGCAAATTGGGGATGATTTGAGATGGTGGTGAACAACTGTCTTGACTTAGAAGAAAGAATGAGATTGAAGAGAATGTGGAAGTTGATTCCACAGGCAGGAAAAAAAGAGGAATGAATGAATGGAGGTGAGCAGTGATCCTGGATTGAGGTAGTTTCACCAGACTGAGGGATCTAAGACCTTGACATTCAAGCCGGAGGGGTATTATGTAAATTAAGTGTAAATGCGACTTGTTCTTGGGTAAATGTTAAGCGAAAAGCGTAAATGTGAAAAATGTTAAAAGGTCTCCAATGACTTGATATGCAATCATCAATTTGGATTCAGACCAGGTCACTCTACCATGGATATGCTGCTTCTGCTCTCCC
>CM068957.1:96413139-96424375 GCA_035128595.1 Eptatretus atami | reverse complement strand
ATCAATTGCTTCCGTCCAGATGAGGTTCTGTCCTGAATATGGAACGCATCCCAGAAACAGGGCAAGCAAGTTAGCCATTTGGAAACTTGTGAAAAAGTTCAAAAGTGAAGGGACGATTCTCAACATTAACAAGAGAAGGTCTGGTCGCCCAAGAAGTGTACGGTGTGAAGGAAACATGGAATAAGTTTGTGAGTCATGCAAAGTCTGAAAAAAATCGCATCGACAAAGATCGGCTGAACTGGGTCTCACTCCCAGCAGTATCAGAACAATAATGAAACACGATTTAAACCTCTTTCCTTACCACATCACAACAGCCCATAAATTGACTGATGGGGATAAAGCAGCGCGAGTTGCTATGTGTGAGATGCTGCAGAAGAAGATGGAGGCAAACCCAAGCTGGATTCGGATGTGTGGTTTAGTGACGAGGCACACTTTATCTATCTATAATTCCAGCAGTGTGTGTGTGTGTGTGTGTGTGTGTGTGTGTGTGTGTGTGTGTGTGTGTGTGTGTGTGTGTGTGTGACCGGTTGTTTCTCGAACAACCACTGGTCCGATCTAATTGAAACTTGCCGAGGTAATATGCTGGGGCCTGTGGATGGCCTTTTCAAGGTTTGATTATTATCGACAACAGTCTTCCCAAAATTATGGCCATTTATTTTACCAACCAATGAAAGGACACGTTGTGCGTAGCGCGTGGCCGATGGGGAAGAGAACCTGCAAGCCCGCGTTCCCATTACGGGTTACAACGTACGGACTTCCGGAAAGTAGTGACTTCGTGTATCTAATAATTTCTCGATTTCTATGCGCATTTATAGATAACAAATGCCGCCAATCCAGTTGTCGTTTACGAGAGCGAAAGGAACGGCTGTGTGGTTGTTTGAAAGTTTTTTTCTCTTCTCTTTGTGTTTTCCCTTGCGATGACATTGCGAAAAGGCAAAATAGTTGGCGCTAATTGAATAATTGTCCATTAAAACTAAATTGCGAATAAATGGAACTGCGATATGCGAACTTAACGGATAGTGCCATACAGTACATTCTGTATTCTGTATTCTTTCTTTCATCGATTTCTGTACTTTCTCGATTTCTTTCTCGATTTTTAAACACAATGCCCCAATCCAGTCGTCGGTTACGACAGCGAAGGAACAGGCCTGTGTGTTGTTTGAAAAGTTTTTTTTTTATTGTGCACGTCGCGTGCCCGCCACGCACGTACGGCCAGCCGAGAGTCGAATGATACCGGCCTTGTGGGTTGTTTCTGGCACCGGGCTTTGAAAGTGTTTTGTTTTTTTTTGCACTGTAGGCCACGCACAGTACGGCCACGTCATGGTACGGGCGACGCACCTAGTAGGATAATAAAAGGTAATAAAAGGCTGGCAGTATACATACAGATGTTTAAATCAGTACAGCCAGCTATTTTTGTAGATGAACCCCAAAAAAAATAAAAACCAATGTCACCCTTAGGGTGACCCGTATCTTGCCAAAAGGTGACCACGTGTGACTTCTTTAAGTGTCACACTGAGGTGAACAGAGCTGCTATCCACCAGGAGCGACTCGTTGAGGAATATCTGCCATACGAGAGATTCCGATGAAGAATCGTTCTACAGAGTAACCATGAAAAATATGCGTTTGCCTCATAACGTACACCAAAATGACGTCATAATGTCTCAAGCTTGACATATCTAGAAAGCACTCATCGAGGTGTTCAATTTGAGGTACTACACATATGGTTCCTAAAACTTGAAAATTTGACCTTGGGTCAAATATGTTTGACCTCAGCGCTAACCATGAAGGTCAAGGCCAATCGCCACCAAAAACTAATCAGCTGAGCGCAGACCATATACTACATTCCCATGAAGTTTGAAGACGATCCGATCAAAAATTACTCAAAAAATAAGGGTTCGTCGACCTCCCTGATTTGCGACAAAGTGACCTTGACCTTTGACCTTGACCTTCAAAATTTTATGTGCTGAAAGGACTCTATAGGCCTCTGATATGCGGTTACAAAAATTTGCGCAATGATAACTGTGCTCTGCAGAATTTTTTATACGTGATTACAGACAAACAAACAAAAAACAAACAAAAAAAATAAAAAAACATACAAGCTGACTAACATATCTTGCAAAAACTTCGTTTTGGCAAGATAACAACATATTTTACCGATTTGCAACTGTAATTTTATTAATCACTGCAAAGTAGCATGTTGTACCACTTCTCCCGATTATTGTAATCTCAGGTTGCATATTTATTTTATTTATCAAAATCTGATCTCAAACTGGAGAGTTTGCTGGGTTCATAGGACATTAGTATATTATGCTTCTTCTGATTGGCTCATTTGACTGATTGACTGCGACCGGGGTTGTGGATCCACCGTTTGGAGAGGTTCTGGGCTGAAGGGATTGAAACCTCGATGAAAAACGGTACCCAGCTGATGATCCGGGCAGTTGGGAAATCAGTAAATTGCTTATACGTTAAGGTTATCACTTCAAATAAAATAACTTTTGTAAGTACTTACCAGGACATAATGTGTGTGTGTGTGTTTGTGTGTGTGTGTGTGTGTGTGTGTGTGTGTGTGTGTGTGTGTGTGTGGTGTGTGTGTGTGTGTATGCGTGTTTCTTATAGGGACTGCGGTGCAGTAATTGGTCTTAATTTTGATTTCACAACAATGGTGCTGTCAATTCAAACATTTTCTGGGGAAGTCAACGTCCAGATGAGGTTGAAGGGAAGTCGCTTAAGGGTCGGAAAATCACTGCTTTTGTGGCTGTCAGCTACAGAGGTGTGTTTGGACCGTGTTGGTTTGAAAACAAAAATGGAAGAACGGTTACCATCAATCAAGAATGATACCGGTCAATTGTCAATGCATTTTACGAAGACTTGAAGCAATCGATGAGCACTTGCAGCCCTCCGGCGACAGTGGTTCATGCAAGACGGTACTACCTCGCATATAGCTAACGAAACAATTGCCTTTCCACGTCAAAGATTCAGACAATGAGTTCTCAATTTGCGTATGGAAAATGAATGGTCTCCACACAGTCCCGACCTCAATCCACTGGATTTGTTCCTCTGGGGAGCTTGTAAGGATAACGTTTACAAGGAACACCCCAGATCTGAACCTGATCTGAAGGCAGCAGTTGAGGCTTATGTGTAGACAGTAACCATTAAAACTTGCAGAAACGTCATTGAAAACTTCGCAATTCGTGTGAATGAATGTTGTGTGCGTGAGGGTGCTCACATCGAACACCTCAACTATATTAAGTGCATTAACGCATCATGAGTTTCATTTCTCCGTGATTTGGTTTTCATTTTCTGAGTTAATTTTTAGTTTTATTACTCAATGTCTTGGTTCGTAAAGTTTTGAAGTGGTTAACCTTTTATTGACACACCCTGTACGTACCTTGAGGACCATGTGCCGACTCGTGATGAAGGGTCGATGGTTGAGTTTGTACCAGGAGGACCATGTGTGGACTAATGATAAAGGGGATTCAATGATTGAGGTTGTGGAGACCCAATTGAAGACTAATATGAGAGACTGCCCGATTATCATTGCAAACACCATACCAAGAGCATGAGCGCAAATCAGTAAAACAGAAATTGGAATTAAAATGTGTCAGCGGGAGAGCCAAACACAAACCTTTCCTGAAGAGCTCCGTAGCGCCCTTGAAGAAGCGTGGTAAAATGGCCTCCACCATCAGAATGAAGTCCTCTAGTTCTTCAGTGGTTCCCACAATCAGGTACTCATTCACGAGGTTCAGCTTGGCCTGGTCCAGTGCCCAATGGCTGCCAGCGTTCCTGTGCAATACCGATAGCAACAATTTTCCGTTTGCCATTTCCTTTAAGGGTGTTTTTGAAATGGCGCAAAGTGCGTCCTGAACCTACCTCACTATCCAACACCGATTTTAAAAAAAAATTGTTGTTCAGGTTGTTGCACAACCTGTACTATGTGATCAAATCCATGTAGCTCTAATGCCTTTTATGCACATTTTAAAGAGAAATTCTGATAATGCAATCAAGCAGGTAGTGGTGAGCAGCTCTTGTCTCATGTCCACAGGTCCACAACATTATCGTGGTGCCCGAATCCCAAACCAGAGCGACATCTTTTTCACTTATTTTTTTTTAATTATTATTTACTTTTTACATGCATTTTACCACTCGTGTTTATGTCTGTCTATGTAAACTTCTTTACAACAAACAGTTTGCATTGCATGGCACGATGAGAATGTGGCCACCAACAGAAACATAAAAAAGGAGTGTGTGCGGGTGGTGTGTGACCAATGTTGTGTACTACATCCCACAAAAGGTGTGCATGTGGGTGTGTGTGAAGCTGTGCATCATATCCAACAAAACGCGGGTGGTGTGGAACCGCCGCTGTGTTACCAGCACTCCGCACTGTGCCCACAGAAGAACGGGATCTGCAACCAAAGTCGTTCTGGAGCGCAATCTGGGCCTCCCTCGAGGACACACTCGTCAAACGTCTGCCAGAGGCGGGAGAAGAGCGAGCATACTCAAGTAGAACAAACTTCGTGCCCAAAAGCCTCGGTGAAGATAAAATGCAGTTACAGATTACAATTAAAGTAAAATCATTTTTTATAAAATAACCAAAGTAACTAACGTGGTTTACTAGCTTTGGGTGAAGATGGTTTGCTGTAGCTGAAAACGCAACATGCTATTGAAGCCAAATTGTTCTGATACAACAATAAATTTGTATTTTTTTAAATATAATCTTAACTAAGATGTACATGATGGTGCATAGAGGAACCTGAAATCAAACAGCATCAAAGGAGAGCTTTGTGGCTGCTGTGTACATGCCATATTACAAGACTCCTCCATATGTCGGAAAATGTCGGAATGCTCCCCGAAAATGCCGTGAATGTCGGAAAAGGTCCGTTGCATGGCAGTCACCCATACCTTCTTGTCTCCTTGCTTGCGACGTCGCAGGCCGGGGCGGTAATCATCGCCAAACCGCAGGAAGTAGTAGTAAGACACCAAACGGTCAATGGGGTCCCGAACAATGTTGATGTAGAGTGGCTTTTTGGGGGCACCAAACCTGGAACAAGGTTGACAAGTCCATTAACATTTAACTTGGTGGCAACTTGTTAAGTCTGTCTCTGGAGTATGCTTTCCTTCCATCCTTTCCCTCTCTTCAAATGGCATCACAACCGACTCCGCTCGTGAGAATGCTGAATGTCTCAATTCTGTGTTTGCCTCCAAATCTTGTGTCCCCAACCCCTCACTCTCAGTACCCATCCTTCGCTGTCGTACCCAACTGCTCCTAGATGCTAGGTTTTTTGCACCTGAGAAGTAGAAGGTTCTTTCAACCCTCAACTGTAACGCTGCTACTGCACCGGACGGCATCAGCTGACATGTCCAAAAAACCAGCTCCGCTACTCTTTCACATCTCTCTCTGCCCTTTTCACCCTATCATTTGCCTTCAGTAATCTTCTATCTGCTTGGAATCCATCATCGCAGTTGATATGAAATCCTTTCTTTTGTCCAACCACCTCATCTCAGATCACGAAATTGGTTTCAGACCAGGTCACTCCACCTTGGACATGCTGCTTTTACTCACCAAACAATGGATGGAGGCCCTTAATGTCAGACATGACATCAGGGCTGTCTCTCTCGACATATAGTGCTTTTGATACAGTCTGGAATCTCACCTTGCTGTCCAAACTGTCTGCCTATGGCATTCAAGGCCAACTCCCCACATGGTTTACTAACTCCCTATACCCTTGCACAAATGTGTGGCACTCAGCAGAATCCTTTCATCTTCTTCCCCGTCAAGGCTGGAGTGCCCCAATATAGTGTACTGGACCAGTCCCGTTCTTGATCATCATAAATGATCTCTCTGATTCTCCCTAAAATCCTCTTTATCTATTTGCTGACGACTCAACCCTCTGCCATGACATCCCTCACGGAATATGTTTTTCAATCCTGACAAATATCACTCTCAGTATCTCTCTACGAAAGGACCGTCTGGCAAACCCTCCCATTCACTTTCTCAACAACCCTCTCAAAGTAGTTCAGTCACTCAAGCTCTTGGGTCTCACTCTTAGCCATGATCTCTCTTGGGCAAGCCACATTTCAAATTTGGCCTCCAAAGCCAGACACCGACTGGGCATCCTCCATTGTGCAAAGACCTTCCTTGGCACACCCGAACTCCTATCCACATATAAGGCTTTCATCTGCAGCTTGGTGGACTACTGCTTCCCCCCTCTGAAGTAGTTACCCTGCCTCACATCTTGCTCAGCTTGACGCCATGGAGCCAAGGTCCGAGAGATTATTGGAACCTCCTGTGATGAAGCGGAGTCTATGGGTCTATCACTTTGCCATCACAGACAGGTCGGTCATCTCTGTCTTCTACTGCCTCCTTCCATGCTTTGTATCCCCCAGGTTTCTGCAGGGCACACACGGTTCACCATCAACCCCCTTCTGGTAAAACTACCTAAACCCAGGATCACTGCTCACCTCCACTCATTCATTCATTCTTCTTTGTTCCCCACCTATGAATCCAACTTTTACATTCTCTTCAATCTCATTCTTCCCTCCAGGTCTTCAACGCAGCTGTTCACCACAATCTCAGATGGTCTCCAATTCAAAACCATGATCTTTTCTACCCTCGTTAACTCCACATCCATCCATCCATCGGGACCATACTCTGTACAGAGCATCGGTGCTACCGGAGCAGTCTCCTGGGCTATTGGGCACAATCCTGGACGGGTCGCCACTCCGACGCAGGATACTCCAATGGCTCAATCATCTCAGTAAGCTGGTACTTATTTTGCCGACCTCAGAAGGATGAACAGGATGAGTCAACCCCACCTGGTATTAATTCAACAGACAGCGGGATTTGAACTCAGGACGCTAGGATCCCAAGCCCTTCACCCTCACCATCAAGCCAACACCAAGCATGCAAGGACCAAAAAGTCCCAAAAATTCCCCGACTGTCCAACTCCCCCCCCCCCCAATCTCTACTCCTTCCAAATTCCCTTTTTCCCCTCCCGAGAGTTTCCTTCTGTATCCATCTTGTCCACCCGGTGCATCCTCTCCTACCCCCCTCATTCCTTCCAACCTCATCGTTTGTCGAAGTCTACCTCTATGTTGGCGTTCAACTCTGCGTTTGGTGCCCCCCTCTCTAAACTGTTCCTTTTGTCCGGTTGTGTGTGTCCTGATCCTTTCAGCATACTAATACTAGCTCTTCCATGAGCCTTGACTATGTATACAAAATAAATAAATTTTTAAAAACTAGGAATGTCACACCAAGTCAAAATGAAGAGTTGAATGGATGAGTGAAATCTTTAGCTTGAAAAGGTATTTTATTCACTTGTCTCAGGGCTGCAGCAATAACATGATTTTGTACTTTCTTCATAACTCCCAAATCAAACCAAGCCCTCTCACACCACTCCACTCCACCAATCAGTATTTTGGTGAGGGTGCCATTGAAGCAGCAATAAGGCTCAGTACAAATTATACTTCTGAAAGGCCTCTCTAAACCATAGTGACCGAGTGGCCATGGACACTCACTTGCTGAAGTCCATAAATGCCAAGTGGCCATGGTAAAAACCAGGTTTCCTCTCCTTCCAAAAGGTCACGTTTTTCACAAATCGTACCTGGAAGTCACACACAGATTCACAACGTATGAGGGGGACAGCTTACTGTGATGACGGACACCCTTGGTCCACCATCCCGAATATTCATTTTCTTAATATCAAATTAATAAAGGCAAATGAAAACTCTCCATTAATAAATTTTAAAAGGCAAATGAAAATTCTCCGTCAACGAGAACGGCACTTGGTAAAGCGCATACCTCCGCCAGGCTGAATAGTTTATGTTTTGTATCCCACCGATAGGCCGGATCTGCATCCAGATCTTCACCAAAATCAAATCAATTCTCCCTTGTCACACACCCAACCAATTCTTCATTGCTCAGCAGTCGAGGAAGGAAATGCCTGATGTTCGACCTCTAATCAGAGAATGATCCAAGTTGGTGATCTCAGATGATGAACTGTTGTATAGGGACAATGCATCCAAACGGTAGTCGATTCTCCCAAAATCCTTATGTCCGCTCATTTACAGAGAATTAAATGAAAAAAAAAATGGGGCACTTGGGGATAGAACGTGTCTTGCACCTTGCCATAAACCCGTTGCATTGGCCCCACATGAAGATGGACACTGAAGAATATGTCACAAATAAATGTGTTTACTTGAAAGGAAACACCCCGTTAAACCAGTTTGAGATCCCATGGAGCCAATCCTGGCCACGCACACCTCTTGAACTTTTATCGCTCAACTTCCTGAATCTTGAGAAAAGCAAAGGTGGTTTGGAATATATACTACTAGTGGCAGGGCCGGATTAAGGTCTTCGTAGGCCAAGGCCCTTGAGATTTCATAGGCCAAATTCAAGAGTGACCAAAACGACGATTTTGAACATGAAATTTAATCGGAAAGACTGTGGTAAACGGCGATTTGTCCGACTTTCAAATACTAGTACGTGCCCGTGTGGAGATCCAGGTGAACTCTGTACTGATTGAAATCAAGTTCTGTCCACACCGATCTTAGGTAGAGAAGAGTTAAATACACATCAAAATACATATGCGCATATGGAGAGACGGGCCAGGCACCGTAGTCAGTCCAGCCCAGCTCTGAATAGCTCAGCTTCAGCTCTTGTTTATATGCAGTTTTACTCTGACCCCTGCATGACTGCTTGCGTGCAAATGTCAAGCAAGATTAATCTTGTTGTTCATCCATTTACTTTTTCAAGCTCCTGTGGTAATTATGAAAGTAGAGGGTCACCCCCTTTCCCAGCTTATCTTCTCTCAGTGATCGCTACTTGCATGTTGTTTACCCCTTAGGGCTGGGAGGCCCGGCTGGGTGACATTCCACAAGCAACCCTTTTGGCTGACAAAGCAATCAAACCAAGCCCCTTTGACAGTGCAGAGATAAACACCAAGACAAGCCGGTAGGCGGACATGGGTAGTCGCCTACCCAATAGAACCTGATGCGATGGGCCCGTTGATGGGGAATGACCGGAGGATTAAGCACAAAAAAATTCATGATTCTAGCTTCAAGGGTTTGCTGCAGATTGTTTTTTCGTTAAAATACCCCCACATTTAGAGGTTTTTCGGCCGTTGCTAGGCAACGGAGGGGTCCATAGCAACGGTTCTTTCTCACACATAACTAGGACATACCATGAACCTACCATACCAGTTTCATGTATATCTGACTCATAGTCTCTGAGATATAACGAACTTCGTTTTTTTATGTTTTCGACCAGGGTTCATTCAAAGTCTATCTTCTCCGACAGTTTTCATAGGATCCGGCTGGATATTTTTGACAATATGGCTGAATGTACTGCCCACAGTCGCTCGTGGCCTGATTTTTGAAAAAATAATTTTTTTATGATTTTTCAAAAATTTCAAAGTCCGCTGCTAGGCAACGGTGGTGTCCATAGCAACGGTTCTCATTTGCACACAACTAGGTCATGGTATGAACTACCAACCAAGTTTCATCGAAATCGCCATTGTATTAACGGAGCACTGGACCGAACAGAGGGACAGACAGACAGACAGACAGACAGACAGACAAACATATCGACGGAAATACTGATAAGGGTAGATCAAATTTTTTAAAATAAATTTGAATTTTTTTTTTTTTCCACTGGATCGACAACCCAATTTATCCATTCCCTCTTCCCAAAGTGCAAGATGTTAACAAAAACAATGATGACTTGTTTGGGACACATACAGTGTCTCCACACCGTACATGTGTGGCCATATGTGCAAAAAAAAAAAAACTTTCAAACCGCGTACCAGAAACAACCACACAGGCCGTTCCTTCACTCTCGTGTGCCCGTACGTGCGTGCCCATAACGTGCGTGGCCGTACGTGCGTGGCCGTACGTGCGTGGCTGTACGTGCGTGGCCGTAGGTGCAACCCACCGCCCCCCCCCCCCCAAAAAAAAACTTTCAAACAACCACACAGGCCGTTCCTTCATCTCGTAAACGACGACTGGATTGGGGCATGTGTTTATCTATAAATGCGCATAAGAAATCGAGAAATTATTACAATACAGTGTCATCACTATCCGGAAGTGGTGCGTGCCCGTACGGAATGTTCACATGCATTCCACGAATTATCGCTTGCATTGAAGTTACAACTGCTGTGATACTTACACACACAGAGTTAATTAAAGATCGAGAAAGTACAGAAATCGAGAAAGAAAGAATACAGTAAGTCGAGAAATCGAGAAAAAATCGAGAAAGAATACAGTAATCGTCACTGATGGATTGGGGTATTGGGTTTAAGAAAATCGAGAAGAAATCGAGAAAGTACAGAAATCGAGAAAGAAAGAATCGAGAAAGAATACAGTAATCGTCACTATCCGGAAGTCCGGAAGTTAAGTCCTCACTGTCCGAAAGTTCGCATATCGCAGTTACGATTATTCGCAATTTAGTTTTAATGGCCAATTATTCAATTAGCGCAACGTTTTTTGCAATGTCGTCACAAGGAAAAACACAAAGAGAAGGGAAGAGAAAAAAACGATTAAAAAAACGTACATGCGTGGCCGTACGTGACAAAAAAAACAAACAAAAAAAACTTTCAAACAACGACACAGGCCGTCTTCGCTCTCATAAATGTCCACTGGATTGGGGCATTGTGTTTATCTATAAATGCGCATCAGAAATCGAGAAATTATTAGAATACAGTAAGTCATCACTATCCGGAAGTCCATACGTTGTAACCCGTAATGGGGAACGCGGCTGAGAATCTCTTCCCCATCGGCCACGCCTACGCAGCAACGTGTTCTGTCATTGGTTGTTAAATAAATGGCCATAACTTGGGAATCACTTGTCCGATTAATATCAAACCTTGCCAAGGCACATACTCCGGTCCCCAGCAATATTACCTGGCAAGTTTCAATTAGATCGGACCAGTGGTTTGTCGAGAAACAGCGGTCACTCACACACACACACACACACACACACACCACACACACACCACAAACACACACACTGCTGAATTATAGATAGATACAAGTGCCTGTAAAATCCAATTCGGCTTCGAAATTGAGAAACGAACGATACAGAAAACAAATCGGAGGAATGTATGTATATTCAATTTCCACCCTGCTGAAACACCTTCTTTCATGCCTTTTGGTTGGCAAACGACACGATCCCTTCGGAGAAATCGATTTGCTTCATCAGCTCGGATTCAACACAGAGCAGAGCGAGCGTGGACATGCGCAC
>CM068957.1:96394342-96408715 GCA_035128595.1 Eptatretus atami | reverse complement strand
TCTGATCAGTCTCCTCCTTGCTTGATCATCCAGTTTGGAGGGACGGCCAGATCTAGGCAGGGTCTTGATGGTACCATACGTCTTCCACTTCTTTATGATTGTTTTGACTGTGCCCCAAGGGATATTCAAGACCTTTGAAATATTTTTATACCCATCCCTCGATCTGTGCCTTTCCACAACTTTATCCCGGAGGTCTTTTGAAAGCTCCTTGGGTCCCATGGTTGAGTCTTTGCTGTGAAATGCATTTCCCAGCAGAGGAAACCTATGGGAACAGCTGATTTTATTCTGAAATAATCAGAATCACTACAGTGTAACACAGGTGGAGGCCAATTAACTTGGTGTGTGATTTTGATGGTGATCGGTTACACGAGCTAATTTATAATTGCTATTATAAGGGGGTGGACACTTATCCAACCAAGATATTCTAGTTTTGTATTTTTAATTAATCTTCTGAAAATTGTAGAATTTGTTTTTCACTTGGAAGTTGTGGGTTACGATGTGTAAATAAAGGTTGAAAAAGTCTGATTTAATGAAATTTAATTCCAGGCTATAAGGCAACAAAAGGTGAAAAATTTGAAAGGGGATGTAGACTTTCAATAGGCACTGGACTTAAAGTCACATGGCCGGAACGAGCTTTGCAATCCCCATTACCAGACAGGAGCGGAACGTTGCTGCCAAATTTCAGCCAGATCGGCCCAGCGATTTAGCCAGAGAAGTCGAAATAGGAGACAGATGGATGGACGGATGGTGCACGATGACAATACCTTATCTGGAATTCCAATTCCAGATAAGCTAAAAACGATCCATAAGGCAATTGGCAACATCAATCAAGGAACCACGTGATGGAGGTTTTATTCCAACTACTACTACTATTGCAATTATTACGACTACTATGACTTCAACTCAATTCCAATTCAGAGTAAAACTCACCTGATCTTGCAAAGACATCACTGGATTGTTCTTGCTCGTGTTGATGTGCAGCACGTGGTACTTGTTTCTTGCGCATAGATCGTACGCGATGTTCGTAAATGACGTACTGCCTGTCTTCGGCACACGGTTGTATAGCACAATGGTGTCTTCGTCTGGATCGACAGTCCCGGCCATACCTCCGCCTCCACCCCCACCACTGCTCGCTCCATCAGCCACTGCAGCCTGCACGCCCGGTTCCCTTCGTGCAGCCACATCAAGAGTGTGTCTCTGTTCGATGGCACGTACCTGATGCAGGGCCACTGCACGTTCTGCAAAGGCACAGTTGCACATGCGATCAAAACGTGTGCTCCAAGCCATACAACCCTTATCGTAAAATCACAAACATATGCATTTCCCTCATTTATGGTTGGGTTCATCAAAGTGGAATCCATGAGAGATTTAAAAAACAGGAAAACTAGACATAACTGAAGAAGCCCTTCTGAGACAAGTTCGTTTCGACCAAGAATGGGGAAGTGAGACGCTTAACTAGAAAGTCTCCATTTAAAGGGTATGCAGGATCTTATTGGATGTACACCGTACAGGCTGCCAATCGGTCGTGGTGTGTACAATGCTTCTGCCACTCTTCCAAAACTGGCGATGCACAACTCAGCGTATCTCTGTGGACAATTATCCAACTTCTGTTGACCGGGCTTAATGACTAAGAATCGTACAGGTTGCATGTACAAACAGGTTCAAGTCAGAAAGGGGACAATACATTAAAATTGTTTCCCAGTTCGAAGTGAGATCATTGAAGTAAAGTGAATGATTATTGTGCTCAGTATACTTGTGGTAGGCCAAGACGAATGAACATAATCATCCAACGATTTACACATTCCTCGGTTTGCCATTCACACTGTGGCTTACTGTTTTGCTCCAGAATGAGGAATAAAAGACATTTCAACATAATAGGTTTGAGTCATTGCTGTTCGGCTCTCATCATAACCACATGGCTTGCTGCAAAATTGTTTTAACTTTGTTTCCTCTTTCATCATTGGCACGAAATATATTTCGTTTCTTTTCTCTCTACAAGACTGAGGCTCGTGGAAGAGCAGGGTAAAATTGACAGTGGCACAGTAGAGCAACAGTTGGGCACAACCAGCAAAGGAACAAACAAACAGCAAAAGAAGAGGCAAGCCATCCTGATGCATGAAAAGCTCATTGTACAAAATTCAAGGCCAAACACGAAAAAACAGTCTCCCTCCTCCAAGTCATGGTGACACCTTGTCAAGTCTATATCTGGCATATGCTCCTTCTCAATCTCCCAAGCATGTTCCACGTGCAAACGTCAAAAGCGGTCAACATAAAAATAAATAGTAGGGGGTAGAGCAAGGATGGGACATTACATTTGTAGTTGTTGAGCAACTCTGGGAAGGGTTCGAAGCAGCGTAGCGCTTACTTTGTGTAGGCCTTCTTGGGTTGCTTTACGCAGCTTCTTTGGCTGGAGGAGTGTGGGAGGGGTCAATTATTTATATAATCCTTGCCACCTAGGTTTAGTTGATTAGGTGAGAGCTGATTGGCTATTCCCTCCATTCACAGGTGAGAGATGTGGGTGGGTCTTTATATATATATATATGCATCCGGAGCCAGGTCGTCCAGACACAAACACTGCTCGGACACATCCGAAGACAAACTCCTGCCCAGGCACGTCCGGAGACAAACAATGCCCAGACACGTCCGGAGATAAATACCATCTGGACACAAGCCCTGCTCGGACACGTCCAGAGACAAACCCTGCCCGGACACGTCTGGACAAAAATACCATCCAGACATAACCACCGTCTGGATATGTCCAGAGACAGACAGACAGACAGACAGAGAGAGGGAGAGAAGAGTGAGGGAGGTTGGGAGGAGGATGCTGCACTGTATTGGGAGGGGTAGAGCAAGGATGGGACAAAGAGAGAGAGGGAGAGGGGTGGGTGTAGGGGAGTTGGCAGAGAAAATATGTTATGCTTTATGAACACACACATAAACACACACGCACACCAGTGCTTGGCCGATATCGGCAATTTTTTGGCAATCAGCAGGTTGGAGTCAGTGTGATTACCGACTCCAGTACGTACTGCATACAACCCAAAAACCTTGAGTAACTCTGACCGACAAACAACGTTGCATTTATATAGACGTTTCAGGGAGATGTTCACAAACATGAATCTTTTATTTATAAACAGCTGCGTGTGACAGGTGAAAAAAAAATTTGGCTCGCTAATTTAGAAAACATGTAAATATGGCAAACGGCTCAGAAATCGGGTGTTATTTCACAACTCACTCAGGGTGACGGGGGCACGAACCACTCGCTCAGGATGACGGGGCACGAACCACTCGCTCAGGATGATGGGGCATGAACCACTCGCTCAGGATGATGGGGCACGAACCACTCGCTCAGGATGACGGGGCACGAACCACTCGCTCAGGATGACGGGGCACGAACCACTCGCTCAGGAATGGGCAGAACCACTCGCTCAGGATGATGGGGCACGAACCACTCGCTCAGGATGACGGGGCACGAACCACTCGCTCAGGAAGACGGGGCACGAACCACTCGCTCAGGATGATGGGGCATGAACACCTCGCTCAGGATGATGGGGCACGAACCACTCGCTCAGGATGACGGGGCATGAAACCACTCGCTCAGGATGATGGGGCATGAACCACTCGCTCAGGTTGACGGGGCACAACCACTCGCTCAGGATGACGGGGCAGAACCACTCGCTCAGGATGACGGGGAACCAACCACTCGCTCAGGATGACGGGGCACCAACCACTCGTCAGGATGACGGGCACAACCACTGCTCAGGATGACGGGAACCAACCACTCGCTCAGGATGACGGGGCACCAACCACTCGCTCAGGATTAAGGGGCACGAACCACTCGCTCAGGATGACGGGGCATGAACCACTCGCTCAGGATGACGGGGCATGAACCACTTGCTCAGGATTAAGGGCAGAACCAATTTCTCAGGATGACGGGCAGGAACCACTCGCTCAGGACGACGGGCACGAACCACTCGCGCAGGAGACGGGGCACCAACCACTCGCTCAGGATGACGGGGCACCAACCACTCGCTCAGGATGACGGGGCACCAACCACTCGCTGGGATGACGGGCACGAACCACTCGCTCAGAAGACGGGGCACGAACCACTCGCTCAGGATGATGGGGCATGAACCACTCGCTCAGAGATGGGCACGAACCACTCGCTCAGGATGATGGGGCACGAACCACTCGCTCAGGATGACGGGGCACGAACCACTCGCTCAGGATGACGGGGCATGAACCACTCGCTCAGGATGATGGGGCACGACCACTCGCTCAGGATGACGGGGCACGAACACTCGCTCAGGATGATGGGGCACGAACCACTCGCTCAGCGATGATGGGGCATGAACACTCGCTCAGATGATGGGGCACGAACCACTCGCTCAGGATGACGGGGCACGAACCACTCGCTCAGGATGACGGGGCACCAACCACTCGCTCAGGATGACGGGGCATGAACCACTCGCTCAGATGATGGGGCACGAACCACTCGCTCAGGATGACGGGGCACAACCACTCGCTCAGGATGACGGGGCACGAACCACTCGCTCAGGATGACGGGCACGAACCACTCGCTCAGGATGATGGGGCATGAACCACTCGCTCAGGATGACGGGCACGAACCACTCGCTCAGGATGACGGGGCACAACCACTCGCTCAGGATGATGGGGCACGAACACTCGCTCAGGATGACGGGGCATGAACCACTCGCTCAGGATGATAGGGCACGAACCACTCGCTCAGGATGACGGGCACGAACCACTCGCTCAGGATGATGGGCACGAACCACTCGCTCAGATGATGGGGCATGAACCACTCGCTCAGGATGATGGGGCACGAACCACTCGCTCAGGATGACGGGCACGAACCACTCGCTCAGGATGACGGGGCACCAACCACTCGCTCAAGATGACGGGGCACCAACCACTCGCTCAGGATGACGGGGCACGAACCACTCGCTCAGGATGACGGGGCACCAACCACTCGCTCAGGATGACGGGGCACCAACCACTCGCTCAGGATGATGGGCACGAACCACTCGCTCAGGATGACGGGGCACCAACCACTCGCTCAGGATGATGGTGCACCAACCACTCGCTCAGGATGACGGGGCACCAACCACTCGCTCAGGATGACGGGCACGAACCACTCGCTCAGGATGATGGGTACGAACCATTCGCTCAGGATGACGGAGCACCAACCACTCGCTCAGGATGAATGGGCACGAACCACTCGCTCAGGGACGGGGCACGAACCACCGCTCAGGAAGACGGGGCAGCAACCACTCGCTCAGGAAACCGGGCAACCAACCACTCGCTCAAGATGACGGGGCACCAACCACTCGCTCAGGATGACGGGGCACCAACCACTCGCTCAGGATGACGGGGCAGAACCACTCGCTCAGGATGAGGGGCACGAACCACTCGCTCAGGATGACGCGGGCACGAACCACTCGCTCAGGATGACGGGGCACGAACCACTCGCTCAGGATGATGGGGCAGAACCACTCGCTCAGGATGACGGGCACGAACCACTCGCTCAGGATGACGGGGAACCAACCACTCGCTCAGGATGATGGGCACGAACCACTCGCTCAGGATACGGGGCACGAACCACTCGCTCAGGATGATAGGCACGAACCCTCGCTCAGGATGACGGGGCACGAACCACTCGCTCAGGATGATGGGGCACGAACCACTCGCTCAGGATGATCGGGCAGAAAACACTCGCTCAGATGATGGGCACGAACCACTCGCTCAGGATGACGGGGCACGAACCACTCGCTCAGGATGACGGGGCACCAACCACTCGCTCAGATGACGGGGCACCAACCACTCGCTCAGGATGACGGCACAACCACTCGCTCAGGATGACGGGGCCACCAACACTCGCTCAGGATGACGGGGCACCAACCACTCGCTCAGGATGACAGGGGCACCACCACTCGCTCAGGATGACGGGCACAACCACTCGTCAGGATGACGGGCACAACCACTCGCTCAGGATGACGGGGCACCAACCACTCGCTCAGGATGACGGGGCACGAACCACTCGCTCAGGATGATGGGGTACGAACCATCGCTCAGGATGACGGGCACCAACCACTCGCCTCAGGATGAATGGGCACGAACCACTCGGCTCAGGATGACGGGCAGAACCACTCGCTCAGGAGACCGGGGCACGAACCACTCGCTCAGGAAGACGGGCACGAACCACTCGCTCAGAACACCGGCAACAACCACTCGCTCAAGATGACGGGCACCAACCACTCGCTAGGATGACGGGGCACCAACCACTCGCTCAGGATGACGGGGCATGAACCACTCGCTCAGGATGACGGGGAATGAACCACTCGCTCAGGATTACGGGGCACGAACCACTCGCTCAGGATTAAGGGGCACGAACCACTCGCTCAGGATGATGGGGCATGAATCACCGCTCAGGATGACGGGGCATGAACCACTCGCTCAGGATGACGGGGCACGAACCACTTGCTCAGGATTACAGGGCAAGAACCACTCACTCAGGATTACGGGGCACAAACCACTCACTCAGGATGACGGGACATGAACCATGATGGGGCAGACTGTGATCCCGATGAGGAGGTGAAGGTTTATGGGTTAAGCTTCCATTGTGACTGCACAGTAACCTTGACGGGTTCCAAGGAGGGTATGTGATGATACGTGCACACATCCATTTAATACGTACATACTGCTTTCACAGACACATCATCGCATATAATGTACGTACAGCATGGATTGTTGCAGTCTAAAATACGTGTGTATGAGGATCGATCGTTATAGTTAAAAACAGGATGGTAAAACGAGAACATCTGTCTGCACGATTCACACGGACCGGCCTTGGCATGGCTGGATGCTGTTCGATCATGAGCACTGGCATTTTGTTGTTTAGGTGTTTCCCACCTGTACAATGATTGTGGTCAATGGAGCGTTCCACAGTCATGCTTTATGTACATCACAGGCCATCAATTTCAAGGGTTTACAACTTGTTTTCAACACAAAATATTACTTCACAAAATATCAAGTTTGAGAATACTTTTGCCGACAAGATCAACTTAATGCTGATCTTCATTAAATATTTGAAGATACTTCACTGCATTTCCCAATTAAAAAATGATAATTGGGCACTGAAGATGTGTTAGCATCAAGCAGAATTGTAGTTAAGAGTATTTTTGAGTTCATGGCCAAGCTGCGAGTCCTGCTCTTGGTACAATTTCTTGACTAAATGATGACGTGCTTTAGAATGCAGCACACCTCTTTAGCACAATACATTGTTTATATTTGGATTCTAACTGCATGGTTTAGGGATAGTAAGATACAGCTGCGCTATCCAACAGACCCCCTCCTTTTACCCTCCCCCCATTCACTCCTTCCAAACCAAGATTTAAGATCTTATCAAATTTGGAAGCAAATAAAATGTGAAAATTCCACCCACAAGCATTTCATAATTTATTCAAACTCCCAACAAAGCTGGAGAGGACGACAAATCAATGAGTGTATGTTTACATCACATCAAGGGATGGCAGAAAACACTGAAAGGTCAAAGTATATCAAAGCTAGATAATTTTAAATTACATCATTGCATAGGAATTTCATTTTCATTCAAATACAAGTCATCAAAGCACTAACTGCCTTTCCAATCACACACTAGTACCTCTTAAATGAGGCATTGTCACAAAAATGCCACCCTACAATATGAGCACTTCACGAGCGCGTGTGTGTATGCGTGCCTGTCAGTACGACACGTATGATAACACTGCACACCGTGTGTTCCTTCTCATGGTACTGCTACCATGGGGGCCTCACGGGTTCCACATCAGGAGATCGCGGAAGCTGGTGCGTTTGATTTTCTTGGATGTGCTTCAGAGAAAAAGAACACAAAAGCAAGAATGAAAGCTCACATTAAATTATTTATCATTAGATTTATCAGAAATGGCAGGACAGCTCAGGTTGTGCATTCGCCTTTGAGCTGGAGGAAGGGGGTACTGCATTTCAGAGGAAGGGGGTACTGCATTTCAGAGGAAGGGGGTACTGCATTTCATGCTGTTCTTCGGGTGTTGATGCAAAGGTTGCTCTCCTGTCTGCATTAAGGTAGTGAAAATTAAAGTACCGTATCGATATAACTAATGTGTATATATATATATATATATATATATATATATATATATATATTCTGACGAAAACATGCCAGTAGATATGCCTCCACCCGCGTTAGATGTCAACCCACTATTACGTTTGCTTTCAATTAAAGATCACATGAGAGAGAACACAAGAGAGGAAAAGAGATAAGTCGAAAAGAGACAACATCCGATGTTTCTAACTCCAATCACGGTCTGAAAAATTGTCAAATGGCAAATTAACTTTGACCTGTTGAACCCCAAAAAAGATTCAGTTCATCTTTGTATGACATGCCATACTTGCACCAAGTCTGGATGAAATCCCTTCAGTGGTTCTGAAGTTATTGTGGTAGCAAACAACAAAAAATAATAATAATCGACGACGGTAGGACAGCTGGACAAAACCAAAAATACATAATGCCTTCGGCTGCTGAGGAATAAGTATAGTAGGCCATTGTGTGCCGGTACTAAATTCCATACTTGGGTTTAATCTACATAAATTGTAATACTGCAGCTGGTGAGAATTATTGGGTGTAGATGTATGGCACAGGCAAGATGGTCCAACTGGCCTTTACTTGTACTTTCATTACCGTACAAAAACATAAAACAAATTGTAACAAGTTCAGTACCAGCAGATTGTTTGATCTACTAACTAATGTGCATCCTTTGTTTCTATAAACAGGTGGCCACATAATAGGTGAGCATTTCAACATAAAATGCCAATCCATCCTCAGCTTTTAGGCCAGATAACAGGTTTTACAGTCACCAGCTCATCTGCAGTTTTTGCCCGTGGTGAAACAAAACCAATACAAAGTTACCTTTCACCCACAATGCCGGCAGGTGGCGCGCAAAGCTCGGTTGGTTCGGAGAGGGTCCATTGTTCGGGTCATTGAGGAGCAGGTTGTAACCCACGTTGCATGATGGGATCTTCTTGTTGAGGAACTGGCACAATATAACAAGCGATGAGCACAAGCATTACAGCCAGGGAGGCTGGATTGAAACGCTGCTGATGTGTGCGATTGTTCAACAAAATATGTGGTTCAGGGGAATCAAATAAAATTGAATTTTCGTTTCAGATACTACCCCATGTTTATGCCACCACGTCGAAAATATTATGAAAGTACAGATTCAAATCTCAAAATGTTCAGTCACATCATGTCCCACGCCTGTCACGGCCTTGGTTGCTAAATGTTTATGTTTCTGTTTTTCAGAAATCAAACTTCTCTTAATGGCCAGAAATGGAAAATTCTTCCCATTTTTTTGTCAAGTACATGGTTTACACTTGTGAGCTTGGCAAATGGTGAGGACACTGGATTAACATATCAGAGGTTGTGGGTTCAAAGATAGCTGAAGGCAGCAGTATTCAAGATTTCGCTTCCAAATGGGATTTGACTGACCACCTGGGACGGCCAATACTATCCATGAAAAACAGGCGGCGCCGTGCACATCCCTCAAATAAAACATCACTCTGCCACCACTTACCACCACCCCTCCCCTCCAAATATTAAATTTCCTTACATTAACTCAATGACCACATTTTCTGCTGAAAAATAAGACATTTTGCCTCACATAGTGCTATGAAATACAGAGCGATTAATCAGAGTGCCAACATGTATTTATGGAATAAAGTGGTGAAACGAAAGAGTAAACACGTTTGGAACAAAGGTTTGAAACAAACGGGCGACAAAGTGGATGTAAGACGCGTGGCCCGAAAGCAACCATACGGCCGCGCAGTGTGTCGCTCCAAGCACGTCCCCAACCCGCTGGCCAAATTAATTGCCTGTCGCAAGTGAACAGAAGGGGAAGATCATGGTGTGAGAAAGGGTAATCTTCTATATTTGGGGCAGCAGGTGTGAGATAAAGCATCTCAAGCACAAGAGTAGAGCCTTTTGGACTAGCAATCTACGAGAAGTGAGCAACATGGCAGGTTGAGTGACTTTCTCACAAACCAATCGTTCAATGTTCGAATCGTATGATTTGTGGCGTGTGTAAAGGTGATCAAGGTGTTTTGTAATCCTGAGGGTATTTATTGATTTAATTTTCTATTGATCTAATGCTCGTGGATACCAGACTCGGTGGCATAATGGTTAGAGTGCGCGCTTTTAGTCTGGTAGGTCGGTGGTTCAAAACCCGGTCGAGTCAAACCAGACTTTACATTAAAAAAAAAAGAAAAGAAAATGGAACGTGCTGCTACCTTGCTTGACACAATTAAAGGATAAAGCACGACAAACAAACATTCAGTTTAACCCTTGCCAAGAAACTGCTTCGTAAAGAGTACGGTACATCAAAATCAAAAATGCTCGTCGATCTTGTACATGCGTATCTGCACTGGAAGGACGACGACGCAGGTGAACATCAAGCCTTCGGTTCAGATGGGAGCTCCAAACAGGTCGAGTCAAAACCCAAACAGGTGCCTTGCTTCGGGTTACTTAGAGAAATGCTGGACGATCAGATCACGATGCAAGTATGCAACCTGAACGTCACAAACACTTACTCAGCATGACAACCATAAACCGAATGTGTGGGGAAAAACTCTGGCCGTACCTTCACAATAATAAACACCATGTTACCTTAGCCATTTCCTCACATGCGTGCTCATTAAATAAAGTAGAATTCCCACAGCAAGACACAAAATGTCTTCTTTGCCAGGTAAAGCAGCGAGTGTTCACAATGTAATGGTAGTTCATCACAAACAGTCATTCTTCCCATTTATCTCGGTTGAGTGTCCTCAAGCATTGATGTACAGAGTCGACGAATCACCAGAGAACGCCCCGTCGAAGCTGACATTTTGGGATGCCACCCATGCAGCAGGGCCTGTCTCATAGGAAACCAAAATCGGATCAAAATTCTGACCGATGGTGAATCAGATTGGTCGATGCTTATGGTGTTAGAGTGATCGGGCTGGCCGTGGTCAAATGAGCAATGGTTAAGGGCTTTTGCTGGCAGCAGTCTATGGGTGAACAAGGAGTGACCCCACTACATAACCATCTCACCATAATCTCAACTCACAACCTCTACACTCAATCCAATTATTATTAAAACAAAACAAGTGGAATGTACAGACTTTTTTTTAAGATTAAATTTCATTAAACGGAACTCCTGCCTGGACACGACAGCCCTCTTGGATCCCCAAGCCAACAATCAAAATTGCATACAATACCACACTGCATTAACATCCATGTTGGCATCATGGCCTTCCCAGTTTTTGCTTAACATAGTGGTATTTTGGAGGGTTTCTTCGCACAGCTTGCACCAAATTGACCACTAGACATCGATTCTGCCATTGTAATTCTCTGCGGAGCCATACAGCCTGCACACAATCCCATTCCGAAATGAAGTGCTGCGCCGCCAAAACTATCTTCCTCTGACCAGACGAGGATCGAGCATCTTGCCAGCTTTTTGTTTGCCAACGAATGAAAACCTTTGTGAGAGTACAGCATTACCGAGGTTCAGATTTGTTCTCAGTGGCACAAAGCCTCCTGGGATTGAACAACACATCGCATTGTGAGGCTCCTGAACCCTCCTGCGGTTTGCGTATGTGCAAATACTTTAGTAGGCCTGACTGATGATCCCATCTGAATGCTCAACTCATGATTCTGGAATCCCAGATTCAAATCTCATACACTGCGTTGATTTGTCCCTCTCCATCAAAGTCGTTGCAATTCGCCAGTATCTCCCAATGTGCACCGATGTGCGATACATGCACAAGCTCCTCCATCAGCCTTCAAAACATTAATGCTTTGTACATACAACCATTTCCTTCTTGATAAAAAAAAAGAGAGGATGTACGATTTAAAGGTATTATTACAAGCGGAGTCCTAATAATCCACCATGTTTTCGTGAAACATCCATTTAGTTCCAGTGGGCTGTGGAGATGACACTGCAACAAACAACAAACAAGTATTTTATAATCCATACACATACAGGAATCAGATTTTATATACGATCCGACATCTTATTGGAGACGTCTTCGGCTGCTGTGTCCATGTGCTTGTTCGACACAGTTTTAGCCTCTCTGTGAAGTTTGAGCACACCAGTTCCAATATTAAACAAAAGACAAAGACATTTGGCCACAATGGACAAATCAAAATCGGAAATACCATTTTAATTATTGGGGTTTTTTTGTTTACAAAGTCAAGGCTCATGGAAGATCAAGAACACTGAATAAAGTGGAACAAATGGAACAGTAGAAAGAAAGCGGGGTGGGGTAGGGACGGGATACCAACATCAGGGTTAAGAGAGGGGGAAAACCCCAACATCAGGGTTAAGAGAGGGGGAAAACCCCAACAGCAGGGTTGATGGATAAAATAGAGGAAGACGTGGACAAATAAGGAATGTGGGGGGAAAAGGGGTAGGGGAGGATGCACGAGCTGGCCAAAATGGACACAGAAGCAAACTCTCAGCAAGGAAAAACTGGAAATTTGGAGGGTGGGCTTGGGGTGGGGTTAATGGGGGTAAGAAGGATCATGGTTTTGGATTGGGGATGATCTGAGATGGTGGTGAGCAGCTGTCTTTAAGACATGGAGGGAAATTGAGATTGAAGGGATTGTGGAAGTTGGTTCTACAGGCTGGGAAAAAGAGGAACGAATCGGTGGAGGTGAGCAGTGTTTCTGGATTTTGGGAGTTTCACCAGAAGGGGTAGATTGTGGACCGTGTGTACCCTGCAGATACCTTGAGATGTGGGGGAGGGGGGAGGTGGGGGAGAGGACAAATCAAATCACGGAAAGAGCAGAGGGTGAAAGAGCAGGGGGTGCAAGACCAGAAAGGAGGCAGAAGAACACAGACACCAATGACCTGTCTGCGATGGGAAAGTGATAGGCCCATAAACTCAGCTTTATCGCAGGAGATTCCATGATCTTGAAGGCCTTGCTTTCCATGGTGTCAATCTGAGCAAGGTGTGAGGCAGGGGTGCCAGCCCAGAGGGGGGGGAGCAGTACTCCATCAAGCTGCGGATGAAGACCTTGTATTTGGATAGGAGTTCAGGTGTGCCAAGGAAGGACTCTCTATGATGGAGAATGCCCAGTCGGCGACTGGCTTTGGAGGCCAACTTTTAAATGTGGTTTGCCCAAGAAAATCATGGCTGATAGTGAGACCCAGGAGTTTGAATGACTGAACTTCAAGAGGATTGCTAAAAAGTAGATTGGAGGGTTTTCCAGACGGTCCTTTCAGAGAATGATAGTGAGAGTGTGAGATTTGTCAGGATTGAAAGACATTCCAAGTGTTTGACCAGCTTGTGATTTTTGCAAGGACTGAAAAGAGGGAATATGCTGCATCCTGTCTGTATGAAGAGTGAGTGACATCACTGCAGAGGGTGTAATCATTAGCAAATAGATAAAGGGGATTTTCCAGTCAGAGAGACCATTTATAAAGATCAGAAATAGGACTGGGCCAAGAACACTGCCTTGGGGCACTACAGCCTTAATAGAGAGAGAGATGATGAAAGGATTCTGTTGAGTGCCACACTTTGGTTACGAGAGGAGAGGAAGTCAATAAGCCATGTGTGGAGTTGGCTTTGGATGCCATAAGCAGAGTTTGAAGAGCAATGCGGGATGCCAGACTGTGTCAAAAGTCGAGATATGTCTAGAGACAGAGCACCAGAAAACAGAACTGGACAGTTGCCCTGAGCACAGCACCAGAATTAAAGTAGGCCGACTACACACATTTAAAACATATCAAATTATACAGAATGAAAGCAAGACGTTGGATTGATATCGTGGCATCACCAGAATGGTAAATTTCAGCACAACGATCGCTGTAAGAGCAGCATCAGAATGGTAAATTTCAGCATTTCAATAAGAACCTGCAACCAGCAGACTGCAACTTGGTAGAAAGTAAGCAGGCGGCTGCAGACGCGGCAAAACCTGCATTGTGCAGAACACCTGCTCAACCTCTTTGCCACCTAAAGATAGGTGTCTATCTAATGAAGCTTTTAGAAACGTGAAAATGACCATTTTTTCCTCCCTTATGGCACCAAAGCCACAGACTGGTGTTTGGTATATGCCACAATGAGACCCTCCACCAAAGAGGAATTGGTGGTTTGAAGCAGAATCTATATTCAAACACGACGATATCTCCTGCAGGGCTCGATATTTTAAACCTGAAAGAGCCTCTTTGCTTTGGAAGTCCCATCTGGGCCATGCAGGGATAGATTACAAGGACTTTTTTGATTTAATAAGTCCCTGCTGGTGAGACGGTGTGACTAAGCCTGCGATGCATCTGCAAATTGAGG
>CM068957.1:96360135-96377674 GCA_035128595.1 Eptatretus atami | reverse complement strand
CCCTCCCCCCACCTCCTCTTCTGGGTGCAATTAATGTCAAAGCAAACTTCCACTTTGGCCACATTTATGAAATAAATTTCACCAATTGACCAACATTATTCACATGAGTAAAAGAACAGATAGTAGCCAAGATGGAAATGCTCTCTGTGTTGCAAAAACAGCTCTTGTGAGCCAGGAAAACTTAAATTCGTTGTTTCACATGGAGCCAGATTTAAACCAAACCGTGGAGAGTAAAAGAACAGCCTTGACTTCTCTTGATGCAATTTTCCACACACGAAAGCCATCTTAAAGAAACCCATGCTGTGTTTACATTGGCTGTGTCCTCTAACTGAGTTTTTCTTTGTGAATGTCCAACCATGGCATGCTGAGGTTATTCTGCTTCACACAGAGGTCTATGCTGACACAGGAAAGTAGAACATTAAGCTGTCAAGGATCTTTGGGCCTTCACAGTGAGTGGATATCACTTTTTAGGAGGGGTAGAAGATTAGAACCAGGTGCTATAAAGGGGAGAAAAGGGGGGGGGGGTGTTCAGCGAGAAAGATGTCTGTGCTATTGTTTCTCAGGCAACACTCTCCCACAGCACATAAAGAAGCAACAGACGGAGAGTGGTAACAAGCACTCTCTCAACCCCACCCACCCTCAACCCCCCTATAATATTTGACACGTCACCAGCAGCATCAACTGAAAAGGTCTGACAATCGACTATAATGAAGCGATCACGTCGTACTCTTTCTGGTTTTTGAAGATCAACTGGATTTCGCAAGATGTCCAAATAATTTTCCACAACAAAAGTGTGGTTTTCTTCTTTACCACAAGATTGAAATCTCCCCTCATCGGAATGGGAAATCGGGAATGCAGGATCTTCGTCTTCGACAATGCACTTTCTCTACCAGCTGGACCGATCCACCCTATCCTCTGTGGTGACACGCTCATCCTCTCTGTGACCTCTTCAATGAGATATTCAAGTGGTTCACTCAACTCCAATCTTGTTTGAAGTCATCACCTCATGCACACGGAAACAACAAATCTTTCCACCATCATCAATCCTGTGCGTCTATACCTGTCCCAAGTCAAGCTGTGTGCTCCCACCCTCCCATACACCATTAAGGAAAAATACCAGAGAGTTCATAGAACACCTTACCTCATGCAGTCTTGAGGAAAAGGACATAGGAAGGGCCTCTTCGACTCTTGCTTTGCATTTGAGCACAATCTATATTTCCTACGAGCCACAATTTTGTCTGAATCTCGATATTCCACAACGCTGAGAGCACGAGCGGCAAATTCGATTGGTCGAGATGGTGTAATATTTTGTCCAAGTACTGCAAAACGGAAGGTTTTTGAAAGTGCCAACAAGGTGATTTGTATTCCACAGTGTTCAGGTATACAATTCAATTGAAATAAAATAAAAGTTTTAAAGGCTGGAGAAAAAAAAAATACTTTTTTTTTTTTCAGAAGCATCTTGTACAACATCTTATTTAATATGTTAAATTAATTATTTGTGCTTGTTGGTTGTGTCTTTTATGATGCACCCAAAAACAGCAAGTTTCCCATTTGGAATGATTTTCAATTTAGTTTTCCTGCCAGACAGGCAAACACACAAACAATTACCTTACTCCTCTGTGCGCATGCGTGCTCGGGATGGGATTCTGTACAACTTGCCCAATTCCGAGCCAAAGTACTGCTAAACTGCAGTTTTGTGTTCCACGGTGTTCAAAATAAGCCGGAGGTCTTGAGGTCTAGAGTTTGAGCCCGTCGTTCCGTCAAATAACACAAGGTGGGTTGACTTGGCCTGTCATCCTTCCGAGGTCGGCAAAATGAGTACCAGCTTATTGGTAACAGGGGCACGACATCAGCAGCACGGCCACGCTCCCAGCAATGATGTAACCAGCAGCTTCAGGCTGCATACGAAATAACAAATAAAAGTGCTCAAAATATAAAATTGAATCGAAATTTTAAATAGGCTAGTTCCTCGATCATAGACCGACGTGTGTAGACAGACAGAGTGAACCAATTGCTTAACCCCACTTTGCACCGGGGTAAATCAGTAAAGTAAAGGGGGTGGGGTCGGGACGTTCAAGCTTCTGGCATGATCCAAAATGCCAAGGCGAAAGAAGCAATGACGATTCCCCATCTTTGGTTTGAACAATTTAAATGGCATCAAGCCAACGTGATTTTAAGCGGAAACATATTACACCTTCCTCATGAGATGGTTGGGAATCGGTACATGGTACATGGTGCCACATTTAAAGGAAAGCTGGCCGTTCACATAATACGCTCGTATGCTGGAGTGGTACTGACAGCCTCAGACAATAAAAATTCTGAATGCACACAGCAATAATCCATTTGGCAATAAACAAATGTGGTGCAACTAACGGCAGATACTTCTCACCAAAAGCGAAGCCCAAGGCGCTGCGGCCTAAGCCATGACGACCTGTGCACTGTCGACTTCGAGAATGAAGACAGAGTGATGCTCATCGGCGGAGTAAGTGCGGCGAAGGCAGAGCTGGAAGTAAAGCACTCAATTTCAAAGTGCCAATTGGTCACACTAGGATGAGGCACGAATCCCAAAGGTCTCAATGGAAATAAATTAAATTAAACTAAATTAAAATTAAAAATCACAGTTAGCAGATGTCAGCTTTGCATAAGACAGAATAACAACATTAAAATAACATGTAAAATAGGGTCAGGTACATTTATCATAATTATTCAAGATCCTACTGGAATGTTTAACACAAACCCAGCAGTAGCTATTCCTCTGTCGAGACAAAAGCCTCTGTCATGTGTTGATTCGACCGCATATTGTGCCAAAATGGACACGCCAAGGCTGCACTTTGCTCGTATCCTCGAGCATATGAAGGACCACAAATCAAAATCTTACTAATCGGCCAATAAGCCTCAAGTTATCCGGCTCGAAAGCAATACGGTTTGCCCTTTCAATGAGAGAAGCGCACAAACAGAAGCATGCACAAGCGTACAAACACCTCATTAATGGTCGTCAGACAATAGAGTGCACTTGGAATCGTTCACATCACATGTCCATAACGTCGAACGTGTCACGCCCCGCAAATAGGTTGCCTTCAGCTTCCATTGCCTGTGCTACAATCAGTTCAGCACCACGATGAATGTACAACAAAAAGTGCAGCTGGAAGCATGTTTGTGTGTGTGTGTGTGTGTGTGTGTGTTTGATGCAGCATGCAAGAGCTTTGGAAATTGGATCAGGATACTTTCATTATCATGGAGTCAATAAAGGACAATAGGCAACTAATGCCGTATGCGGTGTGAGAGGACGGGAGACAACACAACCCGAGTGATTGTTATAAAATAATATATTTTTCTTTTTTTGTGTCTAAGGGTCATGGTGGAGCTTATACACGCATCACAAGGACATTATAAGAATTAGCACACCCTTGATGACATCACAAAGGCATTGGAAGACAATGAACAAAAGTACATGGAATTTAAGCTTTAAAAAGCCAACATCATGAGCTATGTGCTCAGATGGGAACAGCAAAACAGGTCAAACCCAAACACGGTACTCTAACTGCCATGGTAGAGCAAGTACATACATTAAAAAAAAAAAAACATTTGGAATACACCTTTTAAAACATTAACCGATCCTAATAAAGGGGGGGCGAGGCACCACATACCCACAAGTCTGCCTGGAAATCATTCCTGGGTTATTAAATACCTGGTTGTGTGTAAAGGAGTACAAATGCTTTGGGATGGTTGATTATTCATTCCCCAAGGAAACTTCACTTTAGAGCACTCTTGTTGAGATTACAGCATTCACCTAGCTTCATCACCTTTCCCCTACCCACCCACACCTCTCTCACCTGTAGTAGCTGTTCCTCAGCCCCCCAAACCTGACCCTCCCTACAATATAGAATCTATTTATTGCCTCAACATTCAGAAGACTGCACGGAAGTGTGTGTTCTTCTGGACCAGATATTTAAAAAAATAAATAAAGTATGCAATGTGCATGAATGCCATGGCAAAAGGGGATGCTCAAGATCGCAAGGAGCAAATGAAATGGCAAGACAGCAAGTCGCTCTTTATAGAGGAGTGCCACACTCAGGAAGCAAGCAAGGATTGAAGGTTGGATGTGACTTGGAGTGAAAACAACCCATGATACACACCTTTGTAAATGAAGTTATCTTCACACCTGTTTTTGATCATGTTTTTAATGTTTTAATAACGAATTCATTGCTCTTATTCTACCAATGTTAACTTGGTCAATTTTAGTGAATGAAAAACATGGTTTTGTAAATCGAAAACTATAAAGATAGATCTCAAACTTTGACCCCCCAAAAAATGGATGAAAGATTTAAAAAAAAGGCAGGATAGAAATAACCAGCTGAGCACATAAATAACACAAGCAGATAGATTTCCACTTGGACAGTGGCTGAGCCAATGACGTACCCCAAATGGCAAATAGACGTGTTAACAGGCAGAGAGATGGTGACTGGTCAGATGGAAAGAAGCTAGTTACTAGTTAGACAAAATGGAAACAAAATGGAAGATAAACACCCAATATGCAAATGCACAGCAGAAGCAACAGCTCAAGTACAGCAATTCGTAAAGCGAGTGCGTCACTCTCTCGAGTACAGCAAGTGAGTGTCTGTTGCTTCCGGGCTTAGCAAGTGGCATGTTCTCTCTTTCTCAAATGAAAATATTTGTTAGTGAAAGTAAAATGGAGAATCTGGTTTACTATCAGAATGTCCTGATTAAAGTCCTGCATCGATAACGTTACCTCCCATGTGTTAAATAACAACATGCAAACTCGTTCTACTGTACATGATTAGAGGTGGAAAACTCGATGAGTTTCGACCGACAGAGATCCATCTATGCCAAAGCCCATTGCACCACTGGTGTCATTTGTGCTTTATTCTGGCCTTGGAGAGGTTGTTCCTTCACACAACAGAAGTCATTGAAGAATGTACGACAAACGAAAATCCACATGTTTGGCCACCCTCACCCATGCAAACACCCAAAGAAACGAGCAATCGCTGTCGGACTTGCCACTGCACAAACAGCACCTTTCGTCGAATGTTGATGTTTTCGAGCAGCACGGTCCATCTTTTCAATATCGGATATGTAAACCACAGCAGAGGATTCTCCCGGTAACCTGTGATGCATGCAGGCAATTTTCATCCTGCTAATTGCATCATCCATCTCATTTTTATGTAAATATTTCACGACACAAAAATGCCGGTGTCAAGTAAGAGTTTTAATAAATCAGAGAACAACGTCAGCTTTTGAGAACAGAACATTTGAGGGGGAGGAATGTTCAAACAAAAAGGGAAGTGCTTCGATTCGCCATCAATCCTTTTAACCAGAGATAGTCATAACTGAACCGTGGATTTTAAAACTGCCAATAAAGAAGCGCAGATAGGCGCCATTGGCTGCAAGGCTACGCTTAGTGTGATCAAAAACAAATCTGTAAAATAGAAGGTAGACTGGCATAGCGAAATCATTTTCCAATCCTAATCCAGTTCACCAGGGAATTTGAACAGCTATTCAGCAACCATAACAATGTCATTAGGTCTCTCAAATGGCCACGATACACCTTGCATTTCCAAAAAAAAAAGATTTGCAGGTGTGTTTCACGTTTACCACCGGGTTTTCGCCCGAAGCGATCCCGTTCCAAACGTGCAGCGTTTCATCAAGCGTGCACAACACGGCATCGCTGCACTGTACATGATACACAAGACAATCAAACAAACAGCTCAATAACGAAATGCCTTCACTGCAATCTCCAAATGCCATGTTTAGGACATGAACCAAGAACCACAGAACTGAAGACACGAGGTACTCGGACACCACCGAAGGAAGGCCATGTCCCAGCAGATAAAAAGAATCAAACATACTCCCCGGGATCCCTAGAGGAGACAACTCTTCCTTGTGGGAAACCACGGCATTTTTGTGGAATCAATCATGAAGCCGAAAAGCGTCGAATCATGGAATCAAGGGATGGCTTCATATTGGTACATCAGACTGACTTTTTGCACAAAAACCTTCCAAACGTTTCGCCTCACAGCTTAGAGCCATTTGCCTTCGTAACACGGGTTTCAATTGCCTTCTTTTGGGGAGGGGGGGGGGTACAGAATAAAGGCTCGTGTAAGAGCGAGAACACTAAATAGATCAGGATGCAACAGGACAAAAGAAACAATCGAAAAGGTGGTGGGGGGAACTAACAGTACAGTTGAAGGATAAAACAGAGGGAGAGTTGAAGAAATGAGCATGGGGAGTAATGAGGATAGGGGAGGACCCATGGTGTGGACAAGATGGATACAGACGAAATGCTCAAGATGTAAAAATGGAAATTTGGAAGGAGTAGGGATTGGGGTGTGGGTGTGGTTGGGGTTGGGGGGGGGGGTTGATAGTGGTAGAAAAGATCATAGTTTTGAATGGGATGGACTGAGGTGGTCGTGAACAGCTGTCGGGAATATCTGAAGGGAAAAATGGGATTTAAGATAATGCGGAAGTTGGTTCCACAAGCGGGAAAAAAACAAGAGGAACGAATGAGTGGAGGTGAGCAGCGATTCTGGATTTTGAGAGCTTCACCAGAGGGGAGTTGATGCTAAACTGCATGTGCCTTGCAGAAAGCTGAAGGGGACAAAGCATGAAAAGAGCAGAGGGTAAAATACCAAAAAAGAGACACAGGAGTGAGTGAGTTCTGTTCTTGCGTATGGCAGCTTGGCTGCTGCGTAGCTATCATTTCTTGGAAGTGAGGAAGCGAGTCTTGGAAGCTTGGCCCTAGGATCTGAAGCCAACATCAGGCTTAGTGAGCGAGTGAGAAGCTCAGAGTGAGACCCAAGAGTTTGAGTGACTGGATGTCTTTGAGAAGATTGTTAAAAGAGTATGTGGAGAGGGGGGTTGCCATACAGTCCTTTTGCAGAGAGAGAAAGAGAGAGAGAGATCGTGGGAGTGTGAGATTTGTCAGGATTGAAAAATATATTCCAAGTGTTTGACCATCTTGGGATGTTGTCAAGGTCTGAAGAGAAGGAAGGGGCTGCTGCTGCCTGTCTGAAGGATGAGGAATGTCATGGCAGAGGGTGGAGTCAACAGTAAATAGATAAAGTGGATTTTCCAGAGAGACAGAGTGATCATTGATGAAGGTTAGGAATAGCATGGGGCCAGGAACACTGCCTTGTGGCATTACAGCCTTGACAGGGAGAGGAGATGAATGAATTTCGTTGAGCAACACGTTGGTTACGAGAGTAGAGGAAGTCAGGAAGCCATGTATGTTGTTGGCCATGGATGCCATAGGCAGAAGGTTTGGAGAGTAAGAAGGGATTGCCAAACTGCATCAAAAGTATGAAAATATGCAGAGAGACGGCCCTAATCTCATGTCTGATATTGAGGGCCTCCATCCATTGTTCAGAGAGTCGAAGCAGCACGTCCAAGGTAGAGAGACCAGGTGTGAATGAGAATTGATAATCCGAGATGAGGCTGTTGGAGAAAAGGAATGATTTTATGTCAACTGCAATGATGGATTCCATGACCTTGCTGATGATTGGAAATAAGCCAATTATTCTGTAGTTAAGGGGATCCCGTTTTTGTACCTTTTTAATGTCATGTTGTGATGTTGGCTGATTTCCAAGGAGATGGAAGATGACCTATGGTAAATGACAGGGTGAAAAGAGCAGAGAAAGAAAGTGCAAGAGCAACAGAGCAGGTGTTTAGGACATGTGAGCTGATGCCGTCCAGGCTGGTTGCAGAGTCAGAGTTGAGGGTTGTCAGAAACTGTTCCACCTTTGCAGGTGCAAGAAACACAGAATTCAGGAGCAGTTTGGTGCAACAGGGAAGGGTGGCGACAGAGAGAGAGAGAGGGGTGAGGGACACAAGGTTTGGAAGCAAACACAGAATTGAGGCATTCGGTCTTCTCACAAGCGGAGTCGGCCGTGGTGCCATTTGAAGTGAGGGAAAAGATGGAAGGGGAGCATACACCAAAGACAGACTTGACAAGGCCACACCAGATTTTAGAGGAGGGAGACAAGTTTGAGAGTTCAGTCTTGAGATTGAACAGATGTTGTTTTCTGGCTATCCTGAGAGTCGACACACAATTGTTCCGAGCTTAGTGGAAGGATCTGAGGTTGCCTTCGGTTAGATTTGCCTTACAGGAGGAGAATGCAGATTGTTTGAAGGCAACAGCCTCACCACAGGATTCAAAGTACCAAGGGAGAAAGAATGGGTAAGATAATACCAAGATAGTACCAAGAGCATCAGGACCTACAGCAAAACAGACTATTTCCCTAAAATAGGAATACTTGTCTTTGTCAAAACTAGTGTCAGTCTGTGTCGGCAAATCACTCCAACGATAGGTTTTATCAAATGAATGTTCACAAAGAAATGCTAACCGCAGGAGGAAACAAAGTAAAGCCGAATTTTCATGTCTGAGCCCTTCGTCAGAGGCAAATTTGTTTACGTTTTTCTAAAGGTCGTGTGTGTGTGTGTGTGTGTGTGTGTGTGTGTGTGTGTGTGTGTGTGTGTGTGTGTGTGTGTGTTATCAATGCTTGCTTTTGCTGCAACAAAGGGTTAACAACTGAAAATGTCAGCTTCAATTTGCCTCCCAATGCTGAAGCATAACCTTTCTTGACCTTCAGTTAATAAAACATGTATATTTTTATAGAAAGGCCTAGGTTCAAAGAGATGCTCGATGATAAGAGCAGCAGGTTCACAAACTACCAAAGGGTATTTGGGGGGTGGACATACATCAGGAGGAAAGGAGGAATAACACAAAAACGGGTTCACAATAGCCCAGCGAGAAGAGGAATGGGAAAGAATCAGCGTTTGTCGAAGAGATCATGGATGTTCATGAGGTAGTGATGGGTAAACCAATTGAAAAACTGAACTGACAACAAGACAATGGACAAAAGAAAACAATTCTACAATCAGGAGAATAAGGGGACGAATGAATACAGGTTGGCAAACAGTCTGGAATTTGGGAGGTTGAGCAGATGAGGGCTTATGGAGAAACGTGTACAACCTGAGGTGGGGCTTGTGGAGGACAGAGGTACGAAGGGGCAGGAGGAGCAAAGTCAGAGTATCGTTACTATAATTCACGGACCAGTGTTTGTATGCGTGTTTGTTTGTGTGTTTGTTTGTTGCGCTACTCCTCCTACAGTTGTGGGCCGATTACATCCAGACTTGCTACATAGGATCAGCACGACCCCAATTAATGTATAGGGGTGTTTTTATCCTTGCCGGCAGTCTTGGGGGGAGGAGGAGGGGATGCAATTCTCTATGTAAATGTGTATCGTGTAGCACCACCTCCAGTTGGGAGAAGGTATTACAGGTCTCTTCCATTTACAGTACTGTATTCCTGTCCTCACATTTTCCAGTGCAGTGAGATGTTTTGAATTATAAACAGTAGGTATGTTTTTGCTTCATGCACGTAACCCGGGTTGTTGTTGTTTTTGCGCGTACAGAGCCGTCAGTTGCCTATACACCGCCCAAATAAAGGTATGCATCAGAAGTACGTGTTGTATTGCTTGGAACAAGATTGCCCATAGGGCGGGTACTCTGCCAGTTTACATAAAATAATGACAAAAGTAAGTTTGAAATACATATACTGCACTTAAATTCGGATTAAACACATTGATAGTGGGAAATAGATTTGTATTTAATAAAAATGGGACAAAACTGGCAAATTATCTCATGTCACCCTCCACAAGGAATGCTGGTGATGTGCTCATCATGCTCATGACAACATGCAAGCACAGCATAGAATTTTTCACTTTGCTTGAACAGCGACTCTGATGTACATTTCATGCAAAGTAAGGTGACACACAAAGGGTGTGAGGTTCAAACCTTTGACAAATGCTGCCACCATAATATAAAGTCAATTGCTCAATGAGCGAAAGCATTTCTTTGCTAATCCCCCAACAACTAGTCTATACTATAGGACAGCCGTGTGCCGTTTGTTGGTATCTCCATATGCGGATTTAAGAAGGTGGAACGGAGCCCCCCCCCCCCGGTCTCAAAGTATCCACCTTCGAGTGTGCATGCATATGTGTGTATGCATGCACAAGTTGTTGTTGGCTGCAAAAAAAAAAAAAACTTTTAAAAAGCCTTTAAGCCTTTGTAGCTACGTGAAAGGTAATATTAAATGATCCCCATTCCTTCGTGGGTGAAGGGAAGTGTTTTAGGCCCCACAACAACAAAAAAATTATTTCTTCAAAATGGCAACAGGATTAGAACAGGACTGGCCAATGCCAGATACCCCTGCGAGTGTTCCATTATGCATTTAGCCACAAATACAGTACCCGCATACCCTGAAAAGTGTTTCAATAACAGCATTGAGTCTGAGCCAAACAATAAATAAATAAACCAATGTCACCCTTAGGGTGACCCGTATCTTGCCAAAAGGTGACCACGTGTGACTTCTTTAAGGTCACACTGAGGTGAACAGAGCTGCTATCCACCAGGAGCGACTCCTTGAGGAATATCTGCCTACAGAGATTCCGATGAGAATCGTTCTACAGAGTAACCATGAAAAATATGTGTTTGCCTCATAACGTCACCAAATGACGTCATAATGTCTCAAGCTTGACATATCTAGAAAGCACTCATCGAGGTGTTCAATTTGAGGTACTACACGATATGGTTCCTAAAACTTGAAATTTGACCTTGGGGTCAAATATGTTTGACCTCAGGCGCTAATCATGAAGGTCAAGGCCAATCGCCACCAAAACTAATCAGCTGAGCGCCAGACCATATACTACATTCCCATAAAGTTTGGAGACGATTCGATTAATTACTCAAAAAATAAGGGTTTCGTCGACTCCCCTGATTTGCGACAAAGTGACCTTGACCTTTGACCTTGACCTTCAAAATTTTATGCGCAGAAAGGGACCTCTATAGGCCTCTGATATGCGAAGTTACAAAAATTTCCAATGATAACTGTGCTCTGCAGAGTGATTTATACATGATTACAGACAAAAAAAAACAAAACATGAAGGTCAGGCCAATTGCCACCAAAATTAATCAGCTGAGCGCCAACCATGAACTATATTCCATGAAGTTTGAAGACGATCCGATCAAAATTACTCAAAAAATAAGGGTTTCGTCGACTCCCTGATTTGCGACAACAAGTGACCTTGACCTTTGACCTTGACCTTCAAAATTTTGTGTGCTGAAAGGGACCTCTATAGGCCTCTGATATGCGAAGTTACAAAAATTTCCAATGATAACTGTGCTCTGCAGAATTTTTTATACGTGATTACAGACAAACAAAAAAAAAAAAAAAAATACAAGCTGACTAACATATCTTGCAAAACTTTCGTTTTGGCAAGATAACAAGCAGTCATAGACTGGTACTTACGAAATCGTCAACTTGACCTCTGACCTTGTCTAATAAAAGCTGTCTCTAGAGAAGGTAGCGACGCAAACCAGAAGTTTCTACGATGATTCTGCACCAAACCATCAAAAATTGAATGTTTGACCTCTCTGTGACCTTGACCTTTGACCGATTTTGACCAAAATCTAATCAGCACTAGCCATCACCCTCTTGAATCACGTGGTGTAATTTGACATTGGTAGCTTCTTCCGTTCTCGAGTTATCGTGCCTACAAACAAACACACAAACACACAAACAGATGACGGAAGTCATCAATATACTTACGAAATCTTAAGATTTCGTAAGTAATAAACAAACAGAAACAAATAATGTGTTCAAATAAAGCTCGCAATTTTTGTCCAAAAGCGGGTCAGGTAACATGACAGAAAAAGTTCCTCATCTCAACAAAAGCCATTTGGGAAGAACCCAGAACCACCACCAAGCCACCCAAACTGATTGGAGCACAGATCAGTAAATATCACTGATGGTTACAAAATTATACTACAATTATCTCTGCTATCAAAGTTGGAAAGAGCTTATGTTTTCACACCTGTCTGTTTGTAAGGAGGATACCTCAAAAAACATTATTGATGGATTCGGACAAAATTTAGTGAACAGGTTGGGTGTGTGTGACAAGGATGAATTGATTAGATTTTAGTGAAGATCCAGATCCGAGAAATTTTGAAGGGATTCTTCAGCATTGAGTGATAGGGCCAACAAAGATATATTGTACAGCCCAATATCTCAAAAGGTTACGCACGTATTCGGACGAAACTTTGTGGACAGGTTGAGTGCGTGACGAGGATGAATGGATTCTATTTTTGTGAAGAGCCAGATGAGGATCTGAATAGGAGACTTTTAAAATTAATCAAGTGATTCTTCAGACCATTGAGAGATAGGGCCCAAAACAATATATAGAGCAATATATAGCACAATATTTCAGAAAGTTGTGGACGGATTATGACAAAACTAGGTGGCCGAGTTGGTTAGGTGACAAGAACAAGATTTTGGTTCAGAACTGAATGCAGATCCGGCCTGTCATTGGGATACAAAACTTGAACTGTTCAGCCTGGCAGAGGAATGTACTCGACCGAGTGTCGTTCCAGTTCAAGAGGTGTTTGTTTGACTTCTATGCACACTGGACCTGTTGGACGGAATTCATTGAAAACTCCTGGTTGTACTCGGCATGTGCACTGGAATTCGGTAAAAACATTCATAGTCCCAGGGGTTCAGGGTGGGGTGAAGACCCCAATTCTCTCGATGTAAATAGTGCATGTGTGTGTGTACATATATACAGTATATATAAATAAATAAATATATAAAATAAAACAAAAAACCAATGTCACCCTTAGGGTGACCCGTATCTTCCCAAAAGGTGACCACATGTGACTTCTTTAAGGTCACACTGAGGTGAACAGAGCTGCTATCCACCAGGGACGACTCCTTGAGGAATATCTGCCTACGAGAGATTCCGATGAGAATCGTTCTACAAAGTAACCATGAAAAATATGCGTTTGCCTCATAACGTCACCAAATGACGTCATAATGTCTCAAGCTTGATATATCTAGAAAGCACTCATCGAGGTGTTCAATTGAGGTACTACACGATATGGTTCCTAAAACTTGAAAATTTGACCTTTGGGTCAAATATGTTTGACCTTAGGCGCTAACCATGAAGGTCAAGGCCAATCGCCACCAAAAATTAATCAGCTGAGTGCCAGACCATGAACTAATTCCCATGAAGTTGAAGACGATCCGATCAAAATTACTCAAAAAATAAGGGTTTCGTCGACTCCCCTGATTTGCGACAAAGTGACCTGACCTTTGACCTTGACCTTCAAATTTTATGCGCTGAAAGGGACCTCCATAGCCTCTGATATGCTAAGTTAACAAAAATTTCCAATGAAAACTGTGCTCTGCAGAGTGATTTATACGTGATTACAGATAAAAAATAAAAAACAACACAAAAAAAAAACACATGAAGGTCAAGGCCAATCGCCACCAAAAATTAATCAGCTGAGCGCCAGACCATGAACTATCTTCCATGAAGTTTGAAGACGATCCGATCAAAATTACTCAAAAAATAAGGTTTTGTCGATTCCCCTGATTTGCGACAGTGACCTTGACCTTTGACCTTGACCTTCAAAATTTATGGCCTGAAAGGGACCTCCATAGGCCTCTGATATGCGGTTAAAAAATTTCCAATGAAACTGTGGTCTGCAGAATTTTTTTCTGTGATTACAGACAAACAAACAAACAAACAACAAAAAAAAAAAAAAAAAAAAAAAAAAACATACAGACTGACTAACATATCTTGCAAAACTTCGTTTTGCCAAGATATAAAAATAAATAAATAAAAAAACACAGACTGACTAACATATCTTGCAAAACTTCGTTTTGGCAAGATAAATATATATATACTGTATATATATATATATATATATAATATAAATATATATATATATATATAAAGAAATATATATGAATATAATTATATATATGAAATAATTTAATATATTGACTATATATATATATACATATATATCGTGATGGATTCAGAATCCGATCCGATGAATGCATACCAACCAACATCCAGGCCTCAGATAGTTATTTCCCTAAATGCATGTCCAGGATAGACCCATCCCCATGTCTGGTGGGATTCTAAATGTGATGCGTTGAGAAGGGTAAAGAATAGATTCCCTCTCTAAATGGAAAGCTTTTTCTCTTTACGACAGACACATTCCTGCATGTGAGATAGCCGTTTCTTTCACCGACACCGACGCCGCTTTTCCATCAACGTTGACCCCCATTTCTTTCACTGATGCCGAATCCGCCTTTTTCCATCGACGTTCGACACCCGTTCCGCAGCTCTATGGACGCTGGCTGGCTCCTTTCATATCGGCTGAACAGTGAGGTGATAATTGTTGTTGATGTTTTGTGAGTGCTTCACGTTTGTGCTCGATAATTCTGACAAATGGCTGCTTTTTGCCGTTTGTCCCACACCACAGAGATGGCATCCGTAAGCGAGAATAATAACAGGACGTGCGGGTGTCACGGCAAAGATTCGCAGGTGGGGCGGGGTGGATTTGGGGGAGTCTGTGCCGCCAAGACAGGCCGCCTAAAAAAAAGAGGAGAGGTCCGTTCTTGGCTGGCGGCGCTCGTGCGCGGGTCAGTCGACAAAGGGTCAGTTCATCGGTTCCAGTCAGACGGCTGCTTCGTCGGTTCCAGTGAGACGGTCGCTTCGTCGGTTCCAGTCAGACGGTCGCTTCGTCGGTTCAATCAGACGGTCGCTCTTGGCGTACCTGTTTCTGGGTGACGTCAACTGGCGTTCAAGCCTGTTTGCGAGTGGGTGCACGGTAAGGCTGGGTGCTGGCAACGGTCAAGGCACGCACACACATTTCAGGACGTTTTTGTTTGATGAACGACTTCTCTTTGGTGAGCGAGACAGTTTCTTCCCGACCCTACCCCCCCCCCCCGAATATCTGATCTGCTGGGTACCCTTGTCTGTGTTTAGTTGTGAAGTAAGTCAATTCCTGATAAGCATCTGCTCTTTGTCTTTTTCTATCATTTTGATTGATTTTATCTGATTATTTATTTGATTGTAATCATTTTGATCAATTTGGAATTTATTTATCTTTACCTCAATAAAAAAGTTCTTTTTATTTATTTATTTTCTTATTAATAAATTGCTTGTTGACGTTCCAACCTGTCTGTGCTTGTCCTTTCCTTCCATTGATCCAGCATTGTCGAACCTAGACAGACTGGGAGGTAATTACCACACGACTTGACCAATAATAGTCAGCATGCACCAGCGGTTAAACGCTCGGCCGCCCTAATTAAGATCTAATCAAGATAAGATTGGTGCTTTGCTGAGGGAGTGCTCCCTGTTCAGGTAACCATGTGACCTCTAGTTAAACGGCATAATTAGATGGTGGACACTGGAACTCGTGGTTAAGCTGGGTTGGCGTTCGTGTTCTAAAGCAACCCACCATACCACAAAGTTAATTGTGAGCGGGTGGCCCAGGTCCGGCTCTTCCGAGGACAAACGGGATTAACCCCCTGAGTAACAAACTGGTGTCTCGATACCGTGGCCGTACAAATATACATATATATGTATATATATATATATATATATGTATATATATATTATATAAGTATATATATATATATATATATATCAGTGTGTGTCCGTCCATCAGTCTCCTGCATAACTACAAAACCATGAAACCTCGCGGTCCCAAACTTTGCATGCATACCAAGGGAACTCCAAGGTGGCGCATGGGTTAATTTAAACACCAATTTTGAAGAGAATTTAGTGGGTGCTAATCACAAAAAAGCAAAAGAAACCTTACCAAGATGGTGGTGCGCCATCTTGGTCAGTCTTCTGTCAGCTCACAAGTCTTCAGCCACCATTTTTTTTTTTGACCTGCTCAACAATGCCTGCGTTTGGAACAGGCAGCAACAATTTCTTAACAATAAAGTTTTTTTGTCACTTTTCTCACATATCATCGAAAGCCTGATCATTATATCTATGAATCGCTAGATACATTCCAATGCTTATAAACGCCCAGAGACGCCAGTGTTCATGACTTTATTTAATTTCCGCACGACATAAATTCTAGGTTTAGAATCTTTTAAACGAAGCCGAATTACAAAATTTAAGCTCCAGAATTGAACGTAGCAGCAGTTCAGATTGCTTTTTTTAAAAAAATTGCTCATTTGTCAAATTTGGACATAGTTTCACATTTTGGGTATCCCTGGGAGGTGTTTCATAAGATGAATCAGCGATTGCTAATTGCTTGCCAAGTGAGCCATTCCTTGTCAACCGTTTCGTTGGAGTGCTTAAGCCACTTGGCGAGCACTCTGCAATATTCACACTGTCACCGAGTACCGTATATCTATCGACTTGATCAAAGTTCAGGGGATACTCGCCTGCATTGGACCCACATTGTTCTGTGGTGCATCAGACGGTGACTGGCTCACCGAAAAGGTGCAATTATATTTTACACCATGTTTCCCCTTTTTGTGTGATCTCCTCTCATTATACAACTTGTCATTTCGGCATAGATAAATACATAGACAAAAATTTAATGTTTTCATTTTTAAAGTTTCTTCAACCTTGTCGTTGGAGCACTTGCTTGGAGCGCTCTTCAAGCTTCCATCTCTACAAGCTTCCATGACAATACCACGGCTTCATTGTCCGAGTGGACAACTCCGGCATTACGAAGGCAAAAAAAAATCAGATGATTACAGGTCAGATCAGCTATGGGAGAAAACGCCGAAGCAGTGCATTGCTGCGTCCACTTTCTGCCGGTACTCCAGGGGCCTCCGCCTGGCCATCCTCCAGGCAGATGCCTGGCCCATCCTTATCTCCTTGAGATGCTGATCAACCTGCTGCAACCACAAGGCACGGGGTCGGCTCATTGGCCTCCTCCACTCAGGAGGCTCCCTCGCTGAGAGAATCTGGTGAGCAGGATCAGCGTCAGGAAAACGACACACATGTCCATACAGCCAGTGTGACCACTCGTTGTTCACCTTGGTGTCTTGGTTTTCTATAGGTTTTCTTGGCGTATAGGTTTTCTATTATCATCGCTTTTCCGAAACCTTGTGAATTCTTGGCTTTTTTCATTGGCTCACTTTGGCATTTATGAAAATGAGGAGTGGTCACACTGCATACAGCCAGCCACAGCTGACGCTCACGGATTATGCAGGAAACAAATCTCAGCAACCGCTCGTTGAACACAAAGTCCGACCAGCGATAGCCAAGGGTTTTCCAAAGAAACCTGGTACCAAATGAATCAAGTCTCCGTCTCAGATCCCTGGTCAGAGTCCAAGTTTCACATCCATAGAGCAAGACTGGAAGCACCAAGGACCTGAAGACTCGGACTTTCGTCCTCCTGCACAGGTACCGGCAACACCACACCCCATGATCCAGTAAATCCATGACTCGCCAGGCCCGACCCAGACGTCTGTTGACCTCTGGTTCACAGCCAGCAGAGACACGAATATCACTGCCAAGGTAAGTGAATCTCTCCGTGACCTCAACATCCTCGCCACAAACAGGTACAGACAGGATAGCAGCATCCAAGATGTCATTGAAAGCCTGGATCATAGTTTTGACCCAGGAAACCCATAATCCCAGCAGCTCCGACTCCTCGTTCAGCACCTCGAGGGCCCCCAAAAGGATATCTAAAGTCT
>CM068957.1:96307909-96319369 GCA_035128595.1 Eptatretus atami | reverse complement strand
TCGGATCCGGATCCGGATCTTCACCAAAATCGAATCAGTTCGTCACACACCGAGCCTGTCCACAAAATTTCATCCGGATCCGTCCACAGCTTTTTGAGATATCCTGTGCACAAACAAACAGACAGAAAGGGGTGAAAACATAAACTCCTTCACCTTGGATGGCGGAGGCAATAATACGTTCACCGTTTTCGTGCTGCGGTAAACCAAAGCTATCTGCTATGGTAAGTGGTGTACAGTATACAGTACATTCCTATTCGCAATCACGTCCCTTGAAGATGTATCTACTATAAATGGATGATGGTGGGTGTGTGTGTGTGTGTGTGTGTGTGTGTGTGTGTGTGTGTGTGTGTGTGTGTGATAATTTTTGTCTATAATTACATATGTCTATTCATTAACAACATACTATTGGAATTTACCTTTTGATCCTTTAGACTGCTGAGACCCCTTTGAACTTTGAAGACCCTTTGAGACCATCCCACCCCCCCCCCCCAAACCTTGAACCTGAGAACCCAAAAGTCCCTGAGGACCCAAAAGTTCCCAAAGACCCAAGAAGTCCCTGAGAACCCAAAAGTCACAAAAGTCCCCGAGGACCCAAAACTCCCAAAATGGTCCCAAGGACCAAAATATTTGAAAAGTCCGAGGACCCAAAAGTCCTTAAAAGTTCCCAAAGGCCCAAAAGTCCCCAAGGACCCAAAAGACCCTCTAGATCCTTTAAGACTCGACTATAATACAAAAAAATCTGTTAAAATTCACATGTTTTAAACACACGCCACGTTAAGGTATATAAAGCAGCTTAATACATCCTTCTACCACGGCATGGCATTCAAATTACAAAATATATAACAAAAACAATGATAACATTGCATCATAGCACATATTAATTAACAGTAATAATATTTACAATAATAATAAGAATAGTAGTATCACATAGCAATAATAATAATAATAAATAAACCAATGTCACCCGATCTTGCCAAAAGGTGACCACGTGTGACTTCTTTTAAGGTCACACTGAGGTGAACAGAGCTGCTATCCACCAGGAGCGACTCCTTGAGGAATATCTGCCTGAAGGCCCAGTCACACTTTGACGTTTTAGCCAGCGATGGCAACGTATTAAAATGTATGTAAAACGCTGGCTTACGTTGAACTTTTGATGTTTTTTTAAAGATTCGGACGTATTCATAACGACTTGGTCTTATGCATAACGTATTAGTAATGGACACAGAACGTTTCGTTGTGTTATAGATAACTTATACCAACGAATGCTGAACCTGTTGTCGGCCTTCACAACCTATGCCCAACGATAGTCTAACTCATGCATAGCGCGCTGCACGCATCGCCGACGATGACGTGGCGTAGGTTATGGAAAGGCTGCCGCACAACGATTCAAATCATAACCGCCGCAGAAATGGAAGTGTCAACATCGCAGTCACACCTTGGGATCTTGCCAGCGTATGCCGACCTCTGAAAAATGCGTCTAAAACGCTGGGCACGTCGAATACGGTATGGGTAAGTTTGGTATGCGTGAATAAAACGCTAAAGTACGCTATCATACGTCGTAGTAAGTGGAGTACGTCTTGTAATTTTAAGCATGTTGAAAATTTACGACGTACTTGCCGTATGACACACGTTCCGTATGTGATGGGAATAAGTTGTACGCACGATATGCGATCGTTGACACACATCGACACACGTTACTTGTAAGGTGCTCATAAGTCGAAACACGTCAAGGTAATGGTTCGCATCAGTGTTCCAGACTCCCGGTTTTTTTTTTTCTTCGGTATGACGGTGTTCAGTGTACAGTGCGGTTATGATTTAAATCGTTGAGCGGCAGTCTATTAATTATATTATATTACAACCGCACTAGAAATCGAAGTGTCAACATCACCATCATACCGAAGGAAGGAAGAAAAAAAAATTAAAAAAAAATAAAACCAGGGAGTCTGGAACACTGACGCTAACCATTACCTTGACGTGTTTCGACTTATGAGCACCTTTCAAGTAACGTGTGTCGATGTGTGTCAACGATCGCGTAACGTGCCTACAACACGTTACTCATAGGTTAGAAATAAGTTTCGGGTACACTAAACATTACCTCGACGTGTTTCGACTTATGAGTAACTTACAAGTAACGTGTGTCAACGATCGCGTGACGTGCCTACTTTATGGCGAGCGTTATGTGGAACGTGTGAGTCATACGCTGGCATAAGTCGTAAAATTTCAGGCATGGAAAGCTTTGAGGACAACCGAAAAGTACAACGTTTAAAGCCAGCGTACAACGACGTATGGCAGTGTTTTTCAGCGTGCTCTCAATGTTATCAAAACTTACCCATAACGTATTCGACGTGTACCAGCGTTTTAGACAATTTTTACAAAAATCGGCATACGTTGGCTAAAACGTCAAGGTGTGACTGGGCCTTAAGAGAGATTCCGATGAGAATCGTTCTACAGAGTAACCATGAAAAATATGCGTTTGCCTCATAACGTCACCAAATGACGTCATAATGTCTCAAGCTTGACATATCTAGAAAGCACTCATCAAGGGTTTTCATATGAGGTATTACACGATATGGTACCTAAGATTTCAAAATTTGACCTGGGTCAAAATATTTCGACTTAGGCGCTAACCATGAAGGTCAAGGCCAATCGCCACCAAAAACTAATCAGCTGAGCGCCAGACCATATACTACATTCCCATAAAGTTTGGAGATGATTCCATTAAAATTACTCAAAAAATAAGGGTTTCGGCGACCTCCATGATTTACCGCAAAGTGACCTTGACCTTGACCTTTATGTGTGCTGAAGGGTATTGTAATAATACTACGATATGTGTACCCACAAGAGTTTCCGATGAGAATTGTGCTCTACAGAGTGATATAAAGGTGAAAAATCCAATGATTACAGACAAACAAACAAAAAAAAACTTACCAAGTAACAGATCTTGCAAAAACGAAGTTTTGGCAAGATAATAATAACGAACATACAATCCCCGTGCTGGCCCCAAGCACATCTAGGCTTGGTGAAAGGCAAGCTAATGCTCAAGCAGTACAGAAGGTGGGTATGCAACAAGGCTGTGAATACCAATGAAATTTGGTCCATCACACCAACGGGCCCACTAGTGGTTTAAAAATAACGTTGTACAACTCTGTAAAGGATCAATTTGTTTTGAGAAATGGAACTTTGCAATGCTCGCACTTTCTGCCTCCCTCATGGCTTCCATCCGTCCAACAGTTTTTACACAAAGATTCATTATTGACTGTGACTGGACATTTGATTCATTTTTCACATCCTCTGACATAGTTTAAAGGGGAAACCAAAGCTCAGACCACCTTGACGCTAATCTATCCCTTGTGTCTTTTTTCCCATTTATAAAGTCGGTAATCTTGCGATTCGAAATCTTCTTCTTCTTCTTCACACTTTACCGTGACACCACACTCGAAAGTCGACCGCCATATTTGTATTATAATTATGGGTTACATCGCGGTACGATGTAACTCAACGGACGAATATTTTTTGATTTTCCACAAATGTGCCAAGAGTTGATCCATCCTTGGCGGTTGTGTAGTAGAGCAAGGTCATCCGCCACAATCGAGAGAAGATGACGTACCGTGTCCGTGCTGTTGTGCCGTGTCCGTGCCACGCCAGGTCCGCCACGGTCAAGCGGAAGAAACAACCATCGCTTTAACTGTTGCACAATCTCTGCCGAGCTACTCGCACATGTGCACGGGCGATTTGAGTTGTAGCACGGTGAGTTGTAGTTGTAGCATCATTTATTCTTACTACGTGAAACAACCTACAACCCATGCATACAGAAAATGGATTATTCTTTTTTTGGAACACTGGCCGCATTTTCAATCCAATCATCGTGTAAATTGCACACGTTTCTAATTTAGTCAACTTGGTTGTAGGATGGCTTTGAAGGCCAAAAACATACAAGTTGATGAGTCTTTCCTTAGTGTTGGGAAAGGAGGTACAATGAGCACACCACACAAGCACTTGCCACTGGAGTTGATTCAAGACCAAACCGAAAAAAAAAGAAAAAAAATGGGAAAAGGCAGGCATCCCGAATCAATTTCAAACAATTTTCCAGGAATTCCCAGGAAACAATTTACCGGGAAGAAACACGAGCTTGGGCTCCATTTGTTTGAAAGCTTTTCTCAACTCGAGCTCGAGAAAATTATGCTTGCACCATCTCTAATCTCTATCATACGTGGTGTCAGGGGTGTGGCATAATTACTTGCTGGTGTGGCACACTAGACAACATAGAAGATAATGAGCACTAAAATATTATCCTGAACTTTGTGTTGACTGGAACTCTCAGTGGAGTCCTTTTTCATCTCATTTGCACAAGGGCCTCGGCTGACGTTCCACAACATGGTCAAGGATGGTTGTGGACGCCTATTACTCGTCATAATAATAATAATAATAATTACTTAATGAGTGCCTGCTTATAACAAGGTTGTCTTTTCAGTACTGCTGTATATCTGCATGTTCAATTACTGGGTGTTAATGAAAAATGTTTCTCCAGCCCAGGTCGCACTAGGAACAATCTGAAGGTAGGAATCGATCTCTTCAGGGTAATCTTTCAGAAGAAAAAAAAATTCCCATTAGCTGGTAAGGACAGCATGCATCAAAAATACAAATGCTTTCATCGTATTATTATGGGGCAGCGGCGGTATTATTAGCAATGCAAGCCGGTCAAGCGAGGTGTTGTTTTTAAATTATTCAAACAAATCAGAGATGTTGATTATTTTAAAAGATCCAATAGGAAAGCAAATTAGAAGCAATGTACTGCTTGTGCGTCAATAGAAGAAGCCTGTAGCCAGGTAGGATGTAACACCTGATGCTAAAGACAGAAAACCTAGAGAGCAAACAAAGCAGGATGCCAGAATGAGTGGAATGCTCAATGTATGTCAAGAGAGCCTGCTCTGACCTCCTGCATGATGGGTGAGGTTCAGAGCTTCCATCCATTGTTGGCTCAGAAAGCAGCATGTCCAGTGTTGAGTGGCCTGGCTCAAAACCAAACTGAGGATTTGTGCGAGTCTGCAATGATAATCAAATCCATTACTGTATTTTGCTTATAATTTGACTGACCAGTGCGTACTTGAGAGAATGGTTTGCAGCCGTTTTTTATGGGCATGAAAATGGTACAGGTTGTACGGTTGATAACACAACGTACCTAAAATGCCAAACATGCTGTTGATGATTTATGATTATGTCACAGCTTACCACCTCCAGACAAGACGACAGCTTTTCATCCAATAATTAATAAAGAACCGGGAACAAGTGCAGCCTGACCTGAGCAGCCATGAGAGTGGGTTATAAAATGGTTGTTTAACAGTCTACAAGATTATTAAGCAATCTTTTACATCAATGCCCACTATGATTAAGGTTTTAGAAGCATTTCTTATATATTCCTGTATATCACAGCCCGCTATATTGAACTACCTCTTCTTCAATCCCTCAGAAATGGTATTCTCTGCTTCCTTAGAACCACTACGTAGTAATGATACACAGAGCAGCATTTATTGCCCCGCAGTCGATCACAGGATTTTTCTCCACGTGTTTAAGCGGAGTATTTTGGCTGATAAGGTCTTTTATCAAAACAAAATCAAAATAACACAAAATAAGATCAATACCAATCACACTTGTCGTTATTTAAGAATGTGAAAAATTTAATGTAAAGAATTTGAACAAAGCGATCACCTCCCGAAAGTGGTTATGTGCAGGTGAAAGAGCCGACCATAGTTTACCGATTCATTGTAGGCTATGGTGGGCAGCGTGTTGGGCCTCGGGGAGGCAGACAAAACGTGTTGTTAGAACATGGTTCGATGGTTCATACACCCTCAAATGGAGCTGCACTCCAATTCTACTATATTAAAAAGGTAATTCTCTCTATGTATGTGTGTACGTCTGAAAAATCATAGAAAGAATAGGGCTAGGTCGATGTCCACCAGATTTTGAATACATATTGGACAGGGTCAGGTCATTGGCACAAAAAAATTATATATTTTAATTTTTTTTTAAACCAGTCTCCCTCCCCTCCCCTTGCGAGGGGGGGGGGGGGTATGGCTTATTACTTTCACCTGTACACATGCCACAGTGCAAGTGGTTTACTAACGACTGCTGCAGACAGGGAGGATTATTAACCACGGCACAAAAATATTTTCCACACCTCCCCCACTATCCTCCACTCACCCAGTCTGCTCCTGAAGAGAGTGGGTGTTTCTAGTAAACTAAAATGCATTAGGTTTGTGCTAATAGCTCAAAAGTCCATCGCCCACACCTCATCATTCAAGTGTGGTTAATACCATTAATTACACAAATAAATAAATAAATAAATAAATAAATAAATAAATAAATAGGAACACAAGTCTCGAGCCAGAGCATGTTCAAATGACAAACTCAAATCAATCCGACACTGGCAATTAGACAACAATCCCATCGGTTGAAGTTCAAAATCAAAACTGCATCACCGGTTAGCAAACAGTGACTCGTGATGCTGATCCTTGATGGACAAAGCCAACGTTTGTCAATTTCTTTTGAGAAAGCGATGGGTCTTAAATTAGTTCATAATCACATTTGCTATAAAATATATATAAAATCCTTTTCCACTCAAGAAATAATAAAGGACTGAAAAGAACGACACTAAAACAAGCTACACTTTTATTAATCAGTGTCAATTAAAACAGGAGACAATTTTGAGCACGATAGTACAGAACGTTCTATGCCATACCCAATAACCCAAGACATGGAGAATGATTGCATTCAATAGGAGCCTCAAGAATCCCACTGTAAATGTGTTTTTAACAGGATCATAAAACAGTTCATAAATAAATAAATAAAGAAGTAGTAATAATAATAATATTTTTAAAAATTGATGCACACAGAATGGCTTTGGAATCACAAGAAGACACAGAGAAGGAAATTAAACCCAGGAGGATTCCAGAACACATGGGACAACAGCAGAGGTAAGGAGAGGGGGAGAGGGGTTGAAGGATGCAGAGTGGTTAGGTTATTGGGGGCAGGGAGGTAGGGGGAATGAGGGGAGGAGTGGTATACTGATTTGTTTATGGCCCAGAAGGGGGGGGGGGGAGAGAGAGAGAATAGATAGTGAGGGCAACATGGAAATGTACACACTTAAAAATAAAATAAAATAATAACCCGCCATCCCACCACACCGTCTCTTATCGTGCAATTACAATCTTGGCTCAAAACGGTGTAAAACGAACACAGTTGTGCAAGCATTGTGCAGTTACACTGCACAAAACTCACACGGTTGGCATGGACGAACTCCATTGTACGATCACCACTGCCGGGCGTTGGTGGAAAGAATTCCATGAAAGGCACGGCAGCGCAGGTCCACATGGCTCGGTGTTCAGACAACTATCTCATGCGGAAGATCCCAACATATTGTACGATGCTTGTCAGATTGTTATCAAATGGCATACCGAATGCCAGCGCTGGACGCTGCAGCAAGGGAAGACATCCAGGCCGTCCGCCAAACATTGCTACGGACAACATCAAACGGGCAGCTTTGTCCACGTACTCAACAATGGATGAAAGCAACAGGACGTTGCTCGAGGTATGCTGACCGCCGTGGGAAGCAAGGAGACGCTGACGTTTGAAGCATTAACACTTCGGCGGAGCAGAAGAGCTAATATGCGTCAGAAGCTTTGTGTACGTCTCCGGACCAACGAGGCATGTTAAGGCGATAGTATGTGGAATGCAAACACCGTGATCACCAGGTAAGAACATTATGGTGACATGTCAGCGGTTATTTATCTGGTTTGGGACACTTCTTCAAAACCTTTAGGAAAGAGAAAAAGAAAAAGAAAGAGAAAGAGAACCTAATCCCATCACACGACATCCGAGTATCTCATACTTCATCTCCACAAGCAAGTTCACACCGTGCCTGCAAAGTCGCCTGCAGTCGGCACGGCTGCTCCAAACCGTAAAAGATCGGCTCGATGATCCGAGCCGGCCAGGCACGCGTTACACCGAGTTACACGGATGCGTCAGAGAGTCACGTGTGTGGGTTTCATGACTCGAGGTACAAACCCTGAACAATGACTGCCGTACATGACCCGTGAGTGCACTATGGAGACAAGAGCGTTCCATTCTGCCGAGGTGATTTCCGTGGCTGAGAACCAAAGCTGGGGAGGTCATCGCTCCATCGCAGAGTGGGGTGTTAGAGCGGGAACCTGAAAATTTGAGAGCACCGGCACACAGTGGCCTACTCTTTTCAAAAGGCAAGTGTACTCTTATTATGCATGCACACATACATACGTGCTACCCGAATACAGTATAGATATACACTGGTGTGTGTGTGTGTGTGTGTGTGTGTGTGTATACACTGGTGCGTGTGGTGCGTACCTGATAGATATATACACTGGTACGTGTGTCCAATATAAAGATATACAATTGCACGTGTGTCCCATATCGAGATATACACCGGGTACATGTGTACCGTATGCAGACATACATGTAGTACACCGGGTACATGTATACCGTATGCAGACATACATGTAGTACACCGGGTACATGTGTACCGTATGCAGACATACATGTAGTACAACAGGTACATGTGTACCGTATGCAGACATACATGTAGTACACACCGGGTACATGTGTACGTATGCAGACATAATGTAGTACACCGGGTACATGTGTACCGTATGCAGACATACATGTAGTACACCAGGTACATGTGTACCGTATGCAGACATACATGTAGTACACAGGTACATGTGTACCGTATGCAGACATACATGTAGTACACCGGTACATGTGTACCGTATGCAGACATACATGTAGTACACCGGGTACATGTGTCCGTATGCAGACATACATGTAGTACACCGGGTACATGTGTACCGTATGCAGACATACATGTTAGTACACCGGGTAACATGTGTACCGTATGCAGACATACATGTAGTACACCGGGTACATGTGTACCGTATGCAGACATACATGTGCGCACACAGACAGCAGACATACGCACGCACGCAGAGTGTAAACACTGTAAATAACTCTTGGACATTCACACTGAAGTGAAGGTAAACCATTTCATACACAACATAACGAAGAGGTAAAACTGTACATCGACAGAGCGCGAACAACTCGCTTCCCTGCGAACACGGACGAACAGAAGAAGGAAAGGCTCAGACACGTATCAGCGCAATGTCGCCGGTATGTACAGACTGTACGAACCAGCGACGCGGCTGCAGGACGGGAAGAGCTTCGATCAGGGGCCGCATGTTACAATCGAAAGAGCGGAACAGACGTTCAGAAGAGGAAAACGATGAAAGGAGGAAGAGCCCGAAGAGAAGGAAGAGCCCGAAGAGCCCGAAGAGAAGGAAGAGCCCGAAGAGGGGACGCGAGCGCGGCGGGACCTTCGGACGCCTCACCCAGCTTGCTCTTGCTCTCCTCCAAGCGCTGCACTTGGCTGCCGAGGTACAGTAGCGCCAGGGAGAAAGCGGCGGCCGCGGCCATCTGAACCTTCCCGGGCATCGTCCTGACCACCGCCATGCGGGGGGCCCGCAGCGCCGGCCTCCTGCAGCCCCCGGCCGGACGCGGCGCCGGCGAACTGCACCGACCAAGTGGGACGGACGCGCTGAGGCGACGAGCGGAGAGGGTCTTGTGCCATGCGGGGAGGTGCAGCGCCCCCAGCGGCGCCACACCGCACCTCTTTCTTTCGTTCGTTCGTTCGTTTAATTCATTCTGTCACTCGATCGAGCGATTTCCTCTCACTCAGCCTTCCGTTCTCGTCCGTTCATGTCCCTCACAAACTGCACCCGCGCTTCCTTACTCCGCATTCGCGGACCATCAGGCAGGGTGTTCCAAACGTTTCCGGAACGATTTATTCCTCAAATATGTTTTCTGAGGTAATTTTTCCTTTTTTTTCTTTGCAGGTCCGCGATCTCACAAAAACGTTCGATTGGTTGTTTCAAAGCATAATTCCGTGCCCCCTTCCGTGCGTACGTAATAGGTATATAAAAAACCCTTTGGCAAGCGTTGGGCCGTGACGTCACTGCGAGCTCTCTTTACCCAGAATAATTTTCCGTTTGTTCCTGAGACGTGAAACGCTCGGGAGCCCGTGCGACCCCGCCGACAGAAAACATACCTTTTCGGACCACCGGCCGCATTTTCCATACAATCATCACGTAACTCGGTCAAAAAAATTCTCCTTCAGTGGGCCTATGCTGAAAATTCCGTGTAAATCGCTCAAGCGGTTCGGGAGAAAACGAATGTGAAAGCGAAACGGCACTCGGTCGAGAGCTTTCCTCCGTCAGGATGAACGGTTTAGGTTTTGTATCCCACTGATAGGCCGGATCTGGATTCGGACCTGAAGCAAAATCGAATCAATTCGTCCTTGTCGCACGCCCAACTTGTCTGTCCACCAAGTTCTGTCATAGCCCGTCTACAACTTTTTGATCTCAATTGAGAAGAATCATATTTTTTTGTTTCGTAGCTAATAATCCCCCCCCCCGATCTGAGGGCAGGGGACCGTGAACCACTTGCACTGTGGCACGTGTACAGGTGAAAATCGTAAGCCAAATAACGTAGCTAAACCACCACTGTTTAATGTGAATCTGTAACTTTTGGAAAATGAATTAATCGATTAATTGATTAATCAATAAATCAAAAATACCATTTATAGCCAAATCACTTGTTCATCGTCACGTCCAAATATCAGCTTCCCAGCTCAAAAGGTGCATGAGATATTGCCCAGATGAGAAAGAAAAAAAATAAGGAATTAATAACTCGATAATAATTGGCTGCTCTTATAGTGGGGCAACTTAGCATAACAATTGTGCATTTTGTGAGGAAAGCACCAAATTTGGCACCTAGTCCTAACATATTATGAACAGATTTGGATATGGGCCATCTCAAATTCAGCCGCTGATGGCTGTGGCAGCCATTTCACTGCCATCAAAATTTTGAGATGGCCCAATATCCAAATCTGTTCATAATAGGATAGGCTACTAGTGTGCCAAATTTGGTGCTTTCCTCACAAAATGCACAATTGTTATGCTATATTTAGCTAAGTTGCCCCACTATTATTGGCTGCTCTTAGAGCACCTTATTCTGGACATTTCCATCTGTCTGTCTGTCCGCGAAACTTTGGTCAAGCCTAGGGGCTAACACACTCAACCGATTCCAATGAAATTTGGTAGGTAGGACCAATATTTCTGGGAATCGTGTGCATTCGAATATGGGACCCGGGCCCTAGCAACGGCATAGCAACGGCCCTTTAAAGTGGTCAAAAAATCGGAAAAAAAATCAAAAAAAAAAATGAAAAATCGAAGTTAGAGGTTCTGTGCGCAATCTATCTAGCTCCCTTCATGCCAACTTGCAGCCCTAACAAAAAATATTTTTTGGTTGGAGATAGGTTTTGGGCGAGTACATGTCGAACATTTCAGAAACTGTTAATTGCGAATATCTCTAAGAGAA
>CM068957.1:96293782-96307580 GCA_035128595.1 Eptatretus atami | reverse complement strand
CGCCATTGTATTAACGGAGCACTGGACTGAACACAGGGACAGACAGACAGACAGACAAACATATCGACGGAAATACTGATAATAACAAGGCGGTAGGCGACATGGCTGCTCGCTCTAGATGGAAAGCTGGCCGACGCGACTAGCCGATATTCATCACCCTTGCACTTCCTTGAGTTTCTTAAATTGCATACAAAATTCTAGCGGACTGCTACGGTTTTATAGTGTTGGAGTTCGTGACACAAGGACACGACAGCTCGAGACACACTACTGCTGACACACCAGCATCACACAACACACCTGCCACTGAGCAAACACTGAAGCACTCGACCGACTAGACACACACACCACACAACCACACACACACACACACCACACACACACACACCACACCCATTTATCTATCTATAATTCCAGAAATCTCTGTGTCGTGTCGTCTGTGTCTGTGTGCGTGTGTCTGTGTCTGTGTCTTGTCTGTTTGTCATGTCTGTTGGGTGTCGATTTAGTCAAAAAAAAAAATCTGAAAAAAAAATTTTGAGATTTTTTTTTTCTACCCTTATTGGCTGCCTCTTAGAGCACCCTTATTCTTGACATTTTCCATCTGTCTGTCTTCCGCGAAACTTTGGGTCAAGCCTAGGCAAACACTAAAACCGATCCCAATGAAATTCTGTAGGTAGGACCAATATTTCTGGGAATCGGGCTTTCGGATATGGGACCCCGGGAACCCTAGCAACTGGATAGCAACGGCCCTTTAAAGTGTAAAAAAATCGAAAAAAATCGAAAAAAAAAAATCGAAAAATCACTTAGAGTTCTTGTGCGCAATCTATCTAGCCCCTTCATGCCAATTTTGCAGCCCTAACAAAAAATAAATTTTGTAGGATAGGTTTTGGGCGAGTACATGTCGAAACATTTCAGAAACGGTTAATGTCAAAATATTCTAAAGAGAAAGAGTTGTGATTTTGATGAAACTTGGGTGGAAATTGTACAATGTGGCAGCATGTACACAAAAATGAATGGTAGCTATGCACACCTCCGTTGCTTAGCAACAGCCTAAATACATCGTACATCGACACATTGTGGAACTGTACAAAAAAAAATCAATACCTCTGAACTGACCTCGAGGACCTGTTTTTTGTGCCAATGAGAATGTTTTACAGCATCATATAAAAAAAATAAATCTTTAGCGAATAGATAAGGAATTACCAGGCTGCCATTTGTTAGAGTCTCTTTGGAAACATGCCTGAATTTCACAAGGCGGGTTTCTGCGCACAACAAGTGGGCTGTGATAATCAATTTATTTGTGCCTTAAATTGATTGATGCATGTACATGAATATTCGCTAGTCGCGTTACGGCCAGCTTTTCCATGTCTTAGACGAGGCCAGCCATGTCGCCTACGCCTTTGTTATAATCCAGTATTTTCCGTCTATTGTTTGTCTGTCTGTCTGTCTATGTCCCTGTGTTTCAGTCATGCTCCGTTAATAACAATTTGGCGATTTCGAGAAACTTGGTTGGTAGGTTCATACCATGACCTAGTTGTGTGGCAAATGAGAACCGTTTGCTATGGACACCACCGTTCCTAGCAAACGGGACTTTGAAATTTTTTGAAAAATCATTAAAAAATTAATTTTTCGAAAGTCAAAAATCGCGGCCACGAGCGGACTGTGGGCAGTTACATTTCAGCCATATTGTTCAAAATTCCAGCCGGATCCTATGAAAACTGTCGCGAGAAGATTAGACTTTGAATGAACCCTGGTCGCAACCAATAAAAACAAGCCGTAGCGACCATGGCTGCTCAATCAGATGGAAGCTGGCTGACGCGACGAGCCGATATTCATGACATGCTATCAATCAATTTAGCACAATAATATGATTGTCACAGCCCTCTTAGTTTGCGCCCAGTAAACCCGCCTTGTGAAATCCAGCATGTTTCCAAGAGACTCTAACATTATGCCAGCCTGGTAATTCCATATTTATCGTATTCGCTAAAGATTTTATTTTTTATATGATGACGTAAGAACATCTCCTTGGGCAAAAAAAACAGGTCCCTCAGAGTTGTCCAGTATTCAGAGGTATTTGATTTTTTTTACAGTCCCACAATAAGTGTACGTATGTACGATAAAGTATTTTAGCTGTTGCTAAGCAACGGAGTGGTGCATTAGCAACCATCATTTTGTGTTACATGCAGCCACGTGTACACATTTCACCAAGTTTCAATCAAAAATCAGACTCTTTCTCTTAGAGATATTCGCAATTAACAGTTTCTGAAATGCATCGACATGTACTCGCCCAAAACCTTATCTCCAACCAAAAAATATTTTTTGTAGGGGCTGCAAGTGCATGGAAGGGAGCTAGATAGATGCGCACAAGAACTCTAAGCTTCCGATTTTTCGATTTTTTTTTTTTGATTTTTTTTTCCGATTTTTTGACCACTTTAAAGGGCCGTTTGCTATGCGCGTTGCTAGGGCCCGGGTCCCATATCTCGAATGCACACGATTCCCAGAATATTGGTCCTACCTAACCAAATTTCATTGGAACCGGTTGAGTGGTCTGCCCTAGGCTTGACCAAAGTTTCGCGGACAGACAGAACAGATGGAAATGTCCAGGAATAAGGGTGCTCTAAGAGCAGCCCCAATATAAGGGGGCAACTTAGCTAAATTATAGCATAACAATTGTGCATTTTGGAGGAAAGCACCAAATTTGGCACCACTAGTAGCCTATCCTATGTATGACAGATTTGATATTGGGCCATCTTCAAAATTTTTGATGGCATGGAAAATGGCTTGCCACAGCCCGATCACGGCTGAATTTGAGGATGCCCAATCATCCAAATCTGTTTCATAATATGTTAGGCTACTAGTGTGCCAAGATTTGGTCTTTCCTCACAAAAATGCACAATTGTTTATGCTAGTTGCCCCACTATAAGAGCAGCCAATTATTATCGAGTTATTTAATTCCTATTTTTTTTATCTTTCTCATCTGGGCAATATCTCATGCACCCTTTTGAGCTGGGGAAGCTGATATTGGACGTGACGATGAAACAAGTGATTTGGCTATAAATGTATTTTTGATTTATTGATTAATCAATTAATCGATTAATTCATTTTCAAAAGTTACAGATTCACATTAAACAGTGGTGGTTTAGCTACGTTATTTGGCTTACGATTTTCACCTGTACACGTGCACCAGTGCAAGTGGTTCACGGTCCCCTGCCCTCAGATCGGGGGGGGATTATTAAGCTACGAAACAAAAAAAATATGATTTCTTCTCAATTGAGACAAAAAGTTGTAGACGGGCTATGACAGAACTTGGTGACAGACAAGTGGGCGTGCGACAAAGGGACGAATTTGATTCGATTTTGCTTTCAGGTCCGATCAGATCCGGCCTATCAGTTGGGATACAAAACCTAAACCGTTCATCCTGGACGGAGGAAAGTCTCGACCGAGTTGCCGTTTCGCTTTACATTCGTTTCCCCGAAAACCGCTTGAAGCGATTTACACGGAATTTTCAGCACTAGGCCCACTAAGGAGAATTTTTTTGACCGAGTTACGTGATGATTGTATGGAAAATGCGCCGGTGGTCCGAAAAGGATGTTTTCTGTCGGCGGGCGTCGCACGGGCTCCCGAGCGTTTCACGTCTTCAGGAACAAACGGAAAATTATTTGGGTAAAGAAGCTTCGCAGTGGACGTCACGGCCCCAACGCTTGCAAAGGGTTTTTTATATACCTATTACGTACCGCACGAGAAGGGCACGGGAATTCTGCTTTTGAAAAACAATCGGAAACGTTTTTTGTGAGATCGCGGACCTGCAAAGAAAAAAAAAGGAAAATTACCTCACAAAACGATATTTGAGAATAAATCGGTCCGGAAACGTTTTGGATCAACCCTGCCTGATTGGTCCGCGAATGCGGAGTAAGGAAGCCGCGGGTGCAGTTTGTGAGGGACATGAACGGACGAGAACGGAAGGCTGAAGTGAGAGGAAATCGCTCTATCGAGTTGACAAGAATGAATAAACGAACGAAACGAACGAAAGAAAGAGGTGCGGTGTGCGCCGCTGGGGCGCTGCACCTCCCGCATGGCACAAAGACCCTCTCCGCTCGTTCGCCTCAGCGCGTCCGTCCCCACTTGTCGGTGCAGTTCGCCGGCGCGCGTCGGCCGGGGGCTGCAGGAGATGTACGCGAGCGCCGGGCCGCGCGCGCCCGCCAAGACCGATCAGTCGGTCCAAGGAACGATGGCACCGACGCGACGGTCCAGGATGGCCGCCGGCCAGCCGTTTACTCCCTGAGCGCTCACTGTACCTCGGAGCAGTCGCAGCGGCTTGGAGGAGAGAAGAGCAAGCTCGGGTGAGGCGTCCGAAGGTCCCGCCGACGCTCGCGTCCCCTCTTCGGCTCTTCCGTTTCTTCGGGCTCCTTTCGTGCCTCTTCCTTCTCTTCCGGGCTCTTCCTCCTTTCATCGTTTTTTCCCTCTTCTGAACGTCTGTTCCGCTCTTTCATTGTAAACCAGCGGCCCCCTGATCGAAGCTCTTCCCGTCCTGCAGGGCCGCGTCGCTGGTTCGTACAGTCTGTACATACCGGCCATCATTGCGCTAGATACGGTTAGCCTTTCCTTTTCTGTTTCGTCACGTGTTCGCAGGGAAGCATGTTCGCGTCTGTCGAATGTACAGTTTTACCTCTTCGTTATGTTGCTGTATGAAATGGTTTACCTTCACTTCAGTCGTGAATGTCCAAGAGTTATTTACAGTGTTTACACTCTGCGTGAGTCGTATGTCTTTGCTGCTGTGTGCGCCAATGTATGCTGCATACGGTACACATGTACCCGGTATGTACTACATGTTATGTCTGCATACGGTACCATGACCCTTTTTTTGTAAAAACTTTTTTTTACCATTTTGGTAATGGTTCTGCATTGACCCGGTACACATGTACCCGGTTGTATAACATGTATGTGCATTACGGTTACACATTGTAACCCGGTGTACTACATGTATGTCTGCATACGGTTTACACATGTACCCGGTTGTACTACATGTATGTCTGCATACGGTACCATTGTACCCGGTTGTACTACATGTATGTACTGCATACGTACACATGTACCTGGAATGTTACTACATGTATGTCTGCATACAGTACACATGTACCTGGTGTTACTACATTATGTCTGCATACGGTACACATTGTACCTGTGTACTACATGTATTGTCTGCATACGGTTTACACATGTACCCGGTTAACTACTATATGTCTGCATACGGGGTTAAACATGGTACCCGGATGTACTACATGTATGTTCGTGCATACGGTACACATGTACCTGGTGTTACTACATGTAGTCTGGCATACGGTACACATGTACCCGGTTACTACATGTATGCTCATACGGTTATACATGTCCCGGTGTACTACATGTATGTCTGCATACGTACACATGTACCAGTGTATATCCTCGATATGGACCACAACTGGCAATTGTATATTCTTTATATTGGGACACACGTACCAGATGTATATATCTATAGGTACGCACCACACGGCACCAGTTTACACACACACACACACACCACCCACACACACACACCAGTGCTTATCTATACTGTTATTCGGTAGACGTAATGTGTGCATGCATAAGTAAGAGTACACTTGCCTTTGAAAAGAGGTAGGCCACTGTGTGCCCGGTGCTCTCAAATTTTCAGGTTCCCGCTCTAACACCCCACTCTGCGATGGAGCGATGACCTCCCCAGCCTTTTGGTTCTCAGCCACGGAAATCACCTCGGCAGAATGGAACGCTCTTGTCTGCCATAGTGCAACCTCACGGGTCATGTTACGGCAGTCATTTTCAGGGTTTTTGACCTCGAGTCATGAAAACCACACACGTGACTCTACTGAGCATTCCGTGTTTGTAACTCGGTTTCTGTGTAACGCGTTGCCTGGCCGGCTCGGATCATCGAGCCGATCTTTTACGGTTATGGAGCAGCCGTCCGACTGCAGCGACTTTGCAGGACGGTGTAACTTGCTTGTGGAGATTGAAGTATGAGATACTCGGATGTCGTGTGATGGGATTTGTTCCTCTTTCTCTTTCTTTTTCTTTTTCTCTTTCCTAAAGTTTTGAAAGAAGTGTCCCAAACCCAGATAAATAACCGCTGACATGTCACCATAATGTTCTTACCTGGTGATCACCGGTGTTTGCATTCCACATACTATCGCCTTAAACATGCCTCGTTGGTCCGGGAGACGTACACAAAGCTTCTACGCATTAATTAAGCTCTTCTATGCTCCGCCGAAGTTGTTTAATGCTTCAAACAGTCAAGCGTCTCCTGCTTCCCACGCGGTCAGCATACCGAGCAACGTCCTGCTTGCTTTCATCCAGTGTTGATACGTGACAAAGCTGCCGTTTGATGTTTGTCCGTAGCAATGTTTTGCGGACGGCCTGGATGTTCTTCCCTTGCTGCAGCGTCCACGCTGGCATTCGGTATAGCCATTTGATAACAATCTGACAAGCATCGTAAAATGTTGGGATCTTCCGCATTGAAGATAGTTGTCTGACACCGAGCCATGTGGACCTGCGCTGCCGTGCCTTCTGGAATTCTTCACAACGCCCGGCAGTGAGTGATCGTACAATGGAGTTCGTCCATGCCAACCGTGCTGAGTTTTGTGCCAGTGTAACTGCACAATGCTGCACAACTGTGTTCGTTTTACCACCGTTTTGAAGCCAAGATGTATTGCACATAGAGAACGTGTGGTGGCGACTTGGCGGGATTATTATTTTTATTTTATTTTTAATGTGTACATTCTCCATGTTGCCCTCACCTATCTATTCCTCTCTTCCCCCCCCCTTCTGGGCCATAAACAAATCAGTATACCACTTCCTCCCCTCATTCCCCCTACTCCCTGCCCCAAATACCTAACCACCTCTGCATCCTTCAACCCCTCGTCCCCCCTCTCCTTACCTCTGTGTTGTCCCTGTGTTCTGGAATCCTCCTGGGTTTTAATTTCCCTTCTCGTGTCTTCTTGTGATTCCAAAGCCAATTCTGTGTGCATCAATTTTTAAAATATTATTATTATACTACTTCTTTATTTATTTATTATGAACTGTTTATGATCCTGTTAAAAAACACATTTACAAGTGGGATTCTGAGGCTCCTATTGAATGCCAATCATTCTCCATGTCTTGGTTATGGGTATGGCATAGAACGTTTCTTTACTTATCGTGCTCAAAATTGTCTCCTGTTTTAAGACACTGGAATTAATAAAATTAGCTTGTTTTAGTGTCGTTCTTTCAGTCCTTTATTATTTCTTGAGTGAAAAGATTATTATATTTTATAGCAAATGTGATTTATGAACTAATTTAAGACCCCATCGCTTTCTCAAAAGAAATTGACAAACGTGGCTTTGCCATCAAGATCAGCATACAGAGTCACTGTTTGCTAACCGGTGATGCAGTTTTGATTTTGAACTTCACCAATGGGATTGTTGTCTAGATTGCAGTGTCGGACTGATTTGAGTTTTTTCATTGAACATGCTCTGGCCGAGACTTGTGTGTTCCTATTTATTCTATTTATTCTATTTATTTATTTATTTATTTGTTAATTATGTTATTAACCACACTTGATGATTGAGGTGTGGGCGATGGACTTTGAGCTATATAGCACAAACCTAATGATTTTAGTTACTAGAAACACCCACTCTCTTCAGGAGCGACTGGGGAGTGGGAGGATAGTGGGCGGAGGTCTTGGAATATATTTTTGTGCGTGGTTAATAAAATCCCTCCCTGTCTGCAGCAGTCAGTTAGTAAACCACTTGCACTTGGCATGTTACAGGTGAAGTAATAAGCCATACCCCCCCCCCCCCTCGCAAGGGGAGGGGAGGGAGACTGGGTTTAAAAAAAAATTAAATATATAATTTTTTTGTGCCAATGACCTGACCCTGTCCAATATGTATTCAAAATCTGGTGGACATCGACCTAGCCCTATTTCTTTCTATGATTTTTCAGACGTACCACACATACATAGAGAGGAATTACCTTTTTAATATAGTTAGAATTGGAGTGCAGCTCCATTTGAGGGTATGAACCATCGAACCATGTTCTAACAACACGTTTGTCTTGCCTCCCCGAGGCCCAACCACGCTGCCCACATAGCCTTTACCAAAATTTGGAAAATCGGTTAAACTAGGTCGGCTCTTTCACCTGCACAAACCACTTTCGGGAGGTGATCGCTTGGTTCAAATTCTTTACAAAATTTTTCACATTCTTAAATAACGACAAAGTGTGATTGGTATTAATCTTATTTTGTGTTATTTTGATTTTGATTTGATAAAGACCTTATCAGCCAAAATACTCCGCTTTAAACACGTGGAGAAAAATCCTGTGACTCGATGCGGGGCAATAAATGCTGCTCTGTGTATCATACTACTAGTGGTTCAAGGAAAAAGCAGAGAAATACCAATTTCTGAGGGATGAAGAAGAGGTTAGGTTCAATATAGCGGGCTGTGATATTACAGGTATATATAAGAAATGCTTCTAAACCTTAAATTCCATAGTGGGCATTGATGTAAAAGATTGCTTAATAAATCTCTGATAGACTTGTTAAACAAACCATTTATAACCCACTCTCATTGGCTGCTCAGGTCAGGGCTGCACTTTCCCGCGTTCTTTATTAATTATTGATGAAAGCTGTCGTCTTGTCGTGTGAGTGGTAAGCTGTGACATAATCATAAATCATCAACAGCATGTTTGGCATTTTAGGTTACGTTGTGTTATCAACCGTACAACCTGTACATTTTCATGCCCATAAAAAACGCCTTGCAAACCATTCTCTCAAGTACGCATGGTCAGTTCAAATAAGCAAAATACAGTAATGGATTTGTATTATCATTGCAGACTCGCACAAATCCTCAGTTTGGTTTTGAGCCAGCCACTCCAACACTGGGACATGCTGCTTTCTGAGCCAAACAATGGGATGGGAAGCCTGACCTCACCCATCATGCAGGAGGTCCAGAGCAGGCTCTCTTGACATACATTGAGCGCATTCAAAAACTCATTCTGGCATCCTGCTTTGTTTGCTCTCTAGGTCTTTCTGTCTTAGCATCAGGTGTTACATCCTACCTGGCTACAGGCTTTTCTATTGACGCCACAAAGCAGTACATGCCTTCTAATTTGCTTCCTATTGGATCTTTTAAATAATAACATCTCTGATTTGTTTGAATATTTATAAAACAACACTCGCTTACCTGGCTTTCATTGCTAATATCCGCCGCTTGCCCCCATTAATAATACGATGAAAGCAATTGTATTTTTGATGCATTGGCTGTCCTTACCAGCTAATGGAATTTTTGTTTTCTTCTGAAAGATTACCTGAAAGAGATCGATTCCTACCTTCAGATTGTTCCTATGCGACCTGGGCTGGAGAAACATTTCTTCATAACACCAGTAATGAACATGCAGATATTACAGCCGTACTTGAAAAGACAACCCTTGTTATAAGCAGGCACTCATTAACTAATTATTATATTATTATTATACGAGTTAATAGGCGTCCACAACCATCCCTTGACATGTTTGTGGAACGTCAGCCGAGGGCCTTGTGCAAATGAGATGAAAAAGGACTCCACTGAGAGTTCCAGTCAACACAAAAGTTCAGGATAATATTTTAGTGCTCATTATCTTCCTATGTGATCTAGCTGATGCCACACCAGCAAGTAATTATGCCACACCCCTGACACCACGTATGATTAGAGATTAGAGATGGTGCAAGCATATTTCTCGAGCTCGAGTGAGGAAAAGCTTTCAAACAAATGGAGCCAAGCTCGCTGTTTTTTCCCGGTTACAATTGTTTCCTGGGCATTCCTCGGAAAATTGTTAAATTGATTCGCGATGCCTGCCTCTTTCCCATTTTTTTTCTTTTTTTTTCGGTTTGGTCTTTGAATCAACTCCCACCAGTGGCAAGTGCTTGTGTTGGTTGCTCATTGTACTCCTTTCACCAACACTAAGGAAGACTCATCAACTGTATGTTTTTGGCCTTCAACAGCCCATCACAACAAGTTGAGCTAAAATTTAGAAAACGTCGTGCAATTTACAAACGAATGATTGGATTGAAAATGCGCCAGTGTTCCAAAAAAAGAATATCCATTTCCTGATATGCATGGGTTGTAGGTTGTTCACGTGAGTAAGAATAAATAGCTAAACATACAACCCTCACCGTGCTTACAACTCAAATCGCCCCGTTGGCACATGTGCGAGTAGCTCGGCAGAGATGTGCAAACAGTTAAAGCGATGGTTGTTTCTTTCCGCTTGACCGTGGCGGACCTGGCGTGGCACGACACGGCCACAACAGCACGGACGACGGTTACGTCATCTTCTCTCGATTCTGTGCGGATGACCTTTGCTCTACTACACTATAACCGGCCAAGGATGGATCAACTCTTGGCACATTTGTGGAAAATCAAAAAATATTCGTCCGTTGAGTTTACATCGTACCGCGACTGACCCATAATTATTAATACAAAATTATGGCGGCTCTCGACTTCTCTAGTGTTCCCCGGTGTCACGGATAAAGTGTGAAGAAGAGAAGAAGATTTTCGAATCGCAAAGATTACCGACTTTATAAAATGGGGAAAAACACAAGGGATAGCAACATTAGCGTCAAGGTTGTCTGCAGAGCTTTGGTTTCCCTTCTAAACTATGTACAAGAGGATGTGAAAAATGAATCAAACTGTCCAAGCTCACAGTCAAATTAATGAATCTTTGTGTAAAACTGTTGGACGGATGTTTGAAGCCATGAGGGAGGGCAAGGAAAGTCCGAGCATTGCCAAAGTCCATTTCTCAAAACAAAATTGATCCTTTACAGAGTTGTACAACGTTATTTTTAAACCACTAGTGGCCCGTTGGTGTGATGGACCAAATTTCATTGGTATTCACGCCTTGTTGCATACCCACCCTTCTGCACTGCTTGAGCATTAGCTTCCTTTCACCAAGCCTAATGTGCTTGCCAGCACGGGATTGTATGTTCAGTTTTATTTATCTTGCCCAAAAAACTTGCGTTTTTGCAAGAATCTGTTTACTTGGTAAGTTTTTTTTGTTTTGTTTGTCTGTAATCATTTGGATTTTCACCTCATATCACTCTGTAGAGCACAATCTCATCGGAAAACTCTTGTGGGTTACACATATCGTAGTATTATTACAATACCCTTCAGCACACATAAAGTCAAGGTCAAGGTCACTTTGCGGGCTAAATCATGGAGGTCGCCACAACCTTATTTTTGAGTAATTTAATGGAATCATCCCAAACTTTATGGAACTGTAGTATATGGTCTGGCGCTCAGCTGATTAGTTTTCGGTGGCGATTGGCCCGACCTTCATGGTAGCGCCTAAGGTCGAAATATTTTGACCCAAGTCAAATTGAAAATCTTAGTAACCATATCGTGTAATACCTTCAGATGAAAAACCCTTGATGAGTGCTTTCTAGATATGTCAAGCTTGAGACATTATTGACGTCATTTGTGACGTTATGAGGCAAAACGCATATTTCATGGTACTTCTGTAGAACTGATTCTCATCGGAATCTCTCTTAAGGCCCAGTCACACCTGACGTTTAGCCAACGTATGCCGATTTTGTAAAAATTGTCTAAACGCTAGCGACACGGTCGAATACGTTATGGGTAAGTTTTTGATAACATTGAGAGCACGCTGAAAAACCACACTGCCATACGTCGTTGTACGCTGGCTTTAAACGTTGTACTTTTCGGTCTGTTCACTCAAAGCTTTCCATGCTGAAATTTTACGACTTATGCCAGCGTATCAACTCACAGTTCCACAAACGCTCGCCATAACCAGCATCCCCTGATAAAGGCACGTCACCCCGCAGATCGTTGAACACCAGTTACACTGTAAGTTACTCATAAGTCGAAACACCTCTAGGTAATGTATAGTGTACCCGAAACTTATTTCTAAACCTATGAGTAACGTGTTGTAGGCCCACGTTACGGCGATCGTTGACACACATCGACACCGTTACTTGAAAGGTGCTTCATAAGTCGAAACACGTCAAGGTAATGGTTAGCGTCAGTGTTCCAGACCCCTGGTTTTTATTTTTTTTTTTAATTTTTTTTTCTTCCTTACCTCGGTATGACTGGTGATGATTGACACTTCGATTTCTAAGTGCGGTTGTAATATAATATAATTAATAGGACTGCCGCTCAACGACTTTAAATCATAACCGCAACTGTACCACTGAACACCGTCATACCGAAAGAAAAAAAAAACGGGAGTCTGGAACACTGTATGCGAACCATACCTTGACGTTGTTTCGACTTATGAGCAACTTACAAGTAACGAGTGTCGATGTGTGTCAACGATCGCATATCTGCGTACAACTTATTCCAATCACATACGGACGTGTGTCATACGGCAAGTACGTCGCTAAAATTTTTCAACATGCTTTAACAATTACAAGACGTACTCCACTACTACGACGTATGATAGCGTACTTTAGCGTTTTATTCACGCATTACCAAATTTACCCATACCGTATTCGACGTGCGCCAGCGTTTTAGGACGCATTTTTCAGAGCGGCATCACGTGGCAGATCCCAAGGTGTGACTGCGATGTTGACACTTCCATTTCTGCGGCGGTTATTGATTTGAAAATCGGTTGTTGCGGCAGCCTTTCAGAACCTAGCCATCATCGTCGGCGATGCGTGCAGCGCGCTATGCATGAGTAGCTATCGTTGGGCATTAGGTTGTGCAGGCCGCAACAGGTTCAGCATGCGTTGTATAAGTTATCTTATAAACACAACGAACGTCTCTGTGTCCTATACTAATACGTTATGCATAAGGAAACAAGTCGTTATGAATACGTCGAATCTTTAAAAAAAACCCATCAAAAGTTCAAGTAAGGCAGCGTTTTTTACATACCATTTTAATACGTTGCCATCGCTGGCTAAAACGTCAAAGTGTGACTGGGCCTTCAGGCAGATATTCCTCAAGGAGTCCGCTCCTGTGATAGCAGCTCTGTCACCCAGTGTACCTTAAAGAAGTCACACGGGTGGTCACCTTTGCAAGATCGGGTGACATTGGTTTATTTATTATTATTATATGCTATGTATACTACTATTCTTATTATTATTGTAATTATTATTACTGTTATAATATGTGCTATGATGCAATTTTATCATTGTTTTTGTTATATTATTTTGGTAATTGAATGCCTGCCGTCGGCATAGAAGATGTAATTAAGCTGCTTTATATACCTTAAAGGTGGCGTGTGTTAAAACCACTTGAATTTCTAACAGATTTTTGTATCTATAGTCGGAGTCTTAAAGGATCTAGAGGGTCTTTTTGGGTCCTTGGGGACTTTTGGCCTTTGGAACTTTTAAGGACTTTTGGGTCCTCGACTTTTCAAATATTTGGTCCTTGGGACCATTTTGGGAGTTTTGGGTCCTCGGGGACTTTTGTGACTTTTCGGGTTCTCAGGGACTTCTTGGCGTCTTGGGAACTTTTGGGGTCCTCAGGACTTTTGGGTTTTCAGCGGTCTTCAAGGTCTTGGGGGGGTGGATCGGTCTCAAAGGGTCTTCAAAGGTTCAAAGGGGTCCTCAGCAGTCTAAAGGATCAAAAGGTAAATTCCAATAGTATGTTGTTAATGAGATAGACATATGTAAATTATAGACAAAACATTATCACACACACACACACACACACACACAACACACACACACCACACACACACACACCAACCTTCATCTCATCTATAGTAGTACATCTTCAAGGGAGCGTGATGCGAGATAGGAAATCTGCGTGTGCGGTGTGTGGTG
>CM068957.1:96273370-96292720 GCA_035128595.1 Eptatretus atami | reverse complement strand
GAATTAACATGCTTTATGTGTTGCTATCTGTGTTGTTGTAAATAAATGCTTCTGTGGAGATGTTCCCGCCGTTTCGCTGCGTCCTTTCCTTTGTTGGGGGTGTCCATCTTGCTTTCACGTAAAAGGGTTGGCGTGGGGCGCGGTGTTTTACGCTGCCGATAATAAGATCAGGAACGCGTCTTTTCGTTGAGGTGCCGCCGATACAGGTCTGCTCGGTTATCCCGGTAGCACGGAACGGACCGCTTAACTCGGTCCTGGTGTCCGTTTGTCATTGAGGTCGACCTGGACGGGGCGAGGTGCTGATTCGCCCGTGTGGTTTACCATTTTCCGCGGTGGGTCTACTTAGGTAGGGTCAGAGTTTGTGCAACAACCTATCCGCACGCGTGTGCCGATTGGCTGTTCGATCGTGTGAGACTTGAAAGGTCCACCCTGGACTTAGATTCCGGGCGTTTAGTCCGGAGTGGTCACGGACTGAATGTCCGCTCCGGTGGTGCGATGGGTGCGGTCGCGATTCGTAGTCACGGTGGGGCCTTGGATCGCACGCCGTGTGGCCTGGCGTGTGGCGCGGCTGAATTGCGCAACAATATATACACACATACATATATGTAGTATAGAGTATATATATTATGGATGTATGATATATTTAGTAGTTAATATTATATATACATACATACTGTATAAATCTGCAATTTTATCGACCAGAGGAGAAGCTAGGGGAAGGATGGATGGCGTAAAAACCCTTCTTTATTTCAGGCAGGGTCAAGTGATGCTTACTTTATTCGGCGACGAGGGCGAGCATGGGAAGTGCGCTTCATGTTCCAAGAAAGGTACGCAACTTTGGTGATCTGTCTTGGCTGGTGCACAAGAGGATCATGGTGCGGTTAAGTCCTGTCTGTTTAGGGCTGTAGAGGGATGTGAGATAAATGCTCCATTTATTGCCCTGCCACTCTGTGGAGCTGGTATGGTCCCTGAGGGCGTAGCACCTTGTCCTACAAGGCAGTGTCGGCAGCGTCGGAATTGCGGGAACCGGTTCGGACGTGAAGGCAGTCCCAGATTATTGTGGCAGGGTGACCAGAAAACGGCTGCTGTGTGAGAAAAATAGAGTCCATGAGGGCTGACTTTGCACTGGATGTGGCATGAAGGGTAGAGTTGAAGTGGGACTTTGTGAGGAAAAAGATGTTTCTGTTTCCGCTCTCTCTTCATTCTCTTGTCTCTTCTTCATCGTCCAGCTTCTCTGTCATCTGGTCCATGTGGGCCTTTTGTGCATCGTCGGATGGTGGGAAGTATTTATCGTCTGGATGACTGGTGAACACAGCCTCACTTTTCCTGTGCCTTCCAATGGCATCCTTATATTTCGTTTCCCAAGCGGTGGGCACCATCGGCCTGCACACACTTCAGCATGCGGTGCCATAAGGAAGTCTCTACCCTGTGTGGCCCGGCCTTTGTGTTTTCAAATAGAGCTGTGTTTGTGGGTGCCTTTGTGGGGTTAGGTAGTTGGTATTTATCTTAAACGTGTGTGTTTATAGTTGTTCGCTGAATCCTCCCACATCTGTCCTTTTGTCTGTTAACTCGCTTGGTTTGCTCTAATTTGCATGTCTCGCCACCTTCTCCCCGTGGTATGGCTCAATATAAATAAGTCCGGGCTTATAGAGAGGCATGTAGATACACGTTTATTCCAGTCCCTTGCTTGCTGTTACATTGCCGTCTGCCAAACTCAGGTTATTTGGTTGCGGTGATGGTCTGGTGTATACTGGTAAAGTTGTAATATAATTTGTATTGTTGTTGTTTTACTTTTAAATGAATGCAGTTGTCTGTTAAAGCTCCTCCCAGTCTTAGCTTTCTTAACAATCCTCGTTGAAGAAGTTCATTGTCACTCAAACTTCTGGGTCGTCACGATGTTAGATGGGTGATACCACATTGTTCAAAAGTTTGGTGTCTTTTCAAAGCAAGCCGCTAGACTAGAAATCTCCACCAGTGCAAAGTTCTTCCGTTGGCACACTGAACTCTATCCATAGCCTTCAAAGGCCGTTCATCTGCAGCATTGATGAGAATAGTGTATTCACTTCTGGCTGGTGTTCCTGCTTCGCACCTTGCACAGCTTCTGGATGCATAAACAAGACCTTCAATATATTACAGTGGTCCCATCACTCTGCATGTACAGGTGTCAGTTGGTGCTTTATAGTCTTGCTTACAGCACCTTTCTTGTTTGCTTGCAGCCCTAGGCTGCCTCTCTGCTGGCGTTTGTCTTCCCCTCCCTGCGGCTCCCCCCCCTCGGAGTTGTACTGCAGGATGCAGTGGGGCCCACTCTAGGCAACCCCCTTCTGGTAGAAACCCCAACAATCCATCGATCACTGCTGTATCCTCCACTCATGTGGTTTAACCTTTTTGTCCCGCCTTCGGAACCAACTTCCAATTCTCTTTGTCGAGTGTCATGTCTTCCATCAGGTCTTCGTAACACTGTTGTTCTATGGCACCATTCTCAGATTTTAATTCACCCAACCAAAAGCCTTATGATCCTTTTCTGTGACCCCCGTTAAATCTGAGCTCCTTACCGCCAAATCTCCAGGTTTGTGTTTGAGATTTTGCTTCTGTGTTCCATCTCATGCCTACCCTACCCCGGTCATTCTACCCACATCTGGCGTTATTTGTCCCATCTTTATAGTTTGTTTGGTCCCTCAAACCCTACGTCCTACTGGTGGGGTTGCATTTTCCCCTCTCTCCGTTTTTGTCATTACCTTTTTTCTGTTGGTGGTCCTGTCCATTCTGTGGCTGTATGCTCTTCCAAGAACCTTGATTTATATACAATTTTTTTTTTAAAGAGGTGCTGATGCCCAACTGTTTACTCTTAAATGTATTACGTATGACCACATGATTGTCATTCAATGTCATTGTGCAGACCAGGAAACCTGCTAAAATAATCTTCCAAATGATAAAACTCTTCCTCTGGTTGGATGCACCAGGACAAACAGATCCAAGTTTGCGCCGAAAGTTCTCGTCCTTTTTACAAAAGCCAGACTCATTCTCCCTCGGGAGCATTCTTCCAGTTTTCTGAATTCTTGATTAAGCCTTGGGTGTGTGGCTTTCGTGGTGAATGGTGGCAGGCTTAGGGTTGAGTATGAACATGTGGCAGGTTAAAAATTAACCCGAGTTCAAGCCTCCTTTTTTATTTTTTAAACCGGTTTGATCAACACCCATGTGGGAGTTGACTCAAGCCTGTCATCCTTTTGAGCTGGGTTGGTTGGCAGGAATGGTGGGGTACCGAGTTGTACTAGTGGCTGGGTGAATACCGTATTCGGGGTAACCTGTGTCGGCCGCTGGGTGTGTCTGGATGTAGTGGCGACCGTTGCCCAGGACGGTGTGTACCTCCTTGCCAATGAAACTGTCTGGTGTGCAGCTCCTACATGCATTGGTGAGTTACGAAGGAAGATGTGTGGTGTACTATATGAGTTTATTATTGTCTGGTAATTTAGTCATGAACATACTTTTCTATGGGATGCGCTTCAGGAGGTTTCTATTGTTCTACACATGTCACATTGATCGACTCATGAGTTCATCTGTCTAATGATGGTTGGATGACTAATTTGCGTGTGGAAATGTTAACCAGAGTACTGGCCGATTTAGAAACAATAACTGATTCGAGTGCGATCTGGATGTCAGAAGTAGTTGTATTATTCGCTAGGTTATATGGTGATATAATCAATGCTTAAAAAGGTAAGGCTCATAGGTCAACCAGAACGCCCAGTAATGTCAGTCATTATTTGTGCTTCCCATGGCGAGTTAACATTCATTTGTAAATTTTCAGTTGAACAAACAGGTGATTCAACTGCTCCTAGAGGTTACAAGGCAATGACTGTTACTTGTTAGTTCCAAACAGTCCATATGCGTCTATCGCGTATAACAGCTGTTGTACACTACTTCATAGATTAATTTTAAAACAATATGATCTTTTAAATCTTTATTCGGTGTAGTTTGAACCCCCCATATTTTTGGTGTTTCTTTGTTGTTTTGTTCCCCATAGGTCCGTGGATTTGTTCATTACATCGCCTGAGCAGATTCCCATTATCATTAAAGAGTTGCTGGTATCTATATTGCTGGGATTCCCGATTGCATAATTGTTTGAAATTGCCAATCTTCGGCATTTATGCCAAAAAAGGATTCACCTTTATGGTTGTTCCTTCTCGTAACGTTGTCAATGTGTCCGAAAGCCTAGCCCCAATAAAACTTTTAGCAGCTTGTAGAAATGTCATCGAAAACCGCTCTTCGCCTGCGGCAGTCGCAGTGTGGCTTCGGATCATAGTCTGGGCGTGAAAGACCCCCGTTTTCTTCTTGAGATCATTTTATTATTGCTAACATTTGTTCACTGATCTTACGTCAACTGTAGGCTGGACTATGATAGCATTTGCGCAGAGATTGTAAACTGTTCTACCATTTTTCATGGTTAGCTCTATTGGTTGTTTGGGTCGCTTTCTCTGTATATAGTTAAAAAAGGAAAGGTGCCTATTGCTTAACATTGCTGTGAGTATGTGTATTTTTCCACTTTACCCGCATTCATTTCCTCTTCCTGTTTTTTGTTTAACCTTTGTTCCGATTTTTGTTTCTCTGCTATTTTTGAGCTCTTAAATTTCCAAGTGTTCATCACTTTGTTCCAATCTGCCCATCCCTTCCTTCACTACCCCAGGTCTGGCGGCCAAGTCCTCGATGTGCAGTTCTGGCTGTGCTCCCTCGGTGGCCTTTTCCAGTCAGGGACATTGTCGTGTGGTTAATATCCAATCCTCGCAACGTGCAAAACTTCGAACAGTGCAATGTGTATAAGCGTTTTCTTTAACAGGAAACCAGATTCAGGGTGGAGCACCTTGCTTTTCCCTTTTTTCTGTCGTTTGCGCTTTTTGCCATTTATTTGTTAACCTTGTTTTCTTATCAGTTCCGTCTTTTTTTTTCGTGTTTTCTAGGTCGACTAACATTTAGTCGATTAAAATTCTTGGACGTGTAAGTTGAGGACTTGTGCAAACAACATTTTTGGGTCAAGGTAAAACAGCTTTATGTAGTAAACTCGGTCGGATTGATTGCTTCATGTAGTCTTACATCTAGCACAAATGGCTCTGACGGTCGTTAGCTGAGATAGAGGGTATGTATGTTGGCCGTATTAATTGTCCATGGGAAGTATTAGGTTGATCTTTAGGTACTGACATCCTGATATTTTATCTCGTATGTTGGGATGTTTTCGTGTGTGTGTGAAAGCTTTCAGATCAAATTGCATTTATTGAATATATGAGAATTTGAGGGTCCAGTTTGCGATCTGGCTTGTTGGAGTTGTAATTCTCTCGTTCAAACCGAGAAGTATATTACAAGTTGATTTAAAAACCTAGCCGACCCATGAGTCGTCGAGGAGCAGTCACGTAGATAGAACAGAGATGTACTAATGTGATCAAACAGGTTTACTTGTAGTAGAGTGTACAACCCATTTCTGATTTTAGTCATTCTTGCATGTTGGTTTTGACATGCACTGCTTCAAGTTTTATGAGGAGGGTATAGGAGGAAGTATGTGTGTGGGGTGGGGTATGGCTTACTGTTTAGCACAGCTGGACAACTTAAACACACTGAAGCATGGGTTTCAAATTTTCTGGGTGGTTCTGGAAATTTTGGATTAGTCTCCTGGGATAGCAGAGATTCATTTATTCCGTTGAATGCGAGAGTGAAATCGGAGGAATTGGGGAGTGTAGAATAGGAATCTCTACGAGGGTGTCACATTCGTGTAGCACAGGGTTGCACCATATTGTGCCAATGGAGGTGTTACTGCGCGGGGGATCAATGCAAATAGTGTACTATCGAAGATTCTTTCAGCGACATCTTCAGTAAATCTGCTTGTCAGGGATAAGGCCGGTCCGTTCTGAATTTCATTTCAGGAGAGAAGAAGAGAATGACGTGACATGATAGCTGAGCAAACTGTCAGGAAACAGCGATGTGCAGCTCAAATGTGTCCCATGTATGGATTCAGGGTGGATGTGCTGGTAAATAAAGTGGGTCTCATTTGGCAATTTTGAGTTGATTTAGATTTAAAACCGAAGATCTTGTCTATTGTGTAGAATAATAATAATGTTTACCATTCCAGAAGATGTGGTAAAATATTTACTTTTATTAATATTTAAATGTCTGGAAAACACCTACGTACTCTGATGTTCTGGGAGCGGACAACATGATGGTGATGGGATTATTAGTGAACTTAATCGTTCGGTGAGTATTCATTGTATTTACAAGAGCATCTGTGCAGATCAATCTGATAATTCTTTTCGAAAACTAGTGTCTTGTCTAGTTGATGTCATGTTTGTCAGAATTTGGTATATAATGAATCCCATTATTATAATTTGATGTGTGCTTGTTGGTTGGTAGGTGAACATACCCTGCTGCCATTTAGATGCATAAATATTGTTTGGTGGTGTGAGAATTAGCTGTGTCAAGTGTGTGAGTTCGTTGGGTGTTGAATTCTATTTTGTGTGTGAGGTATAGAGTGTCACATACTTGTATCAGTCTCATTTTTGCGGAAGCTTTGCTGGTGTACTTTGATATTTTTCTAAGTAAATTTTTGCTTCTTTGGGTTTAAGTGTGCATGTTTGCAATTTTAATCTGTCATTGGGAGGTTTCTTGGCTTTGATCAGCCATTGGACATTTCATACTATTTCTTTGAGATATGATAGTTCCAATTTAAGACTTGATCGGGTATAAGTTCTATCTGGCAACTTTAAACCAAAGAGAAAAGTAAGGGATTTCAGTAAACATTTACTTTTACAAGGGTAATACTCAAAAACGTGTGACACCATTGAGTTTCTTGTGGAGGCCAGTCGTTGGGTCTTCATCAAAGCTTTCTGCTCTACTATCATATATTAATTCTGAGTGATCAACAGGTATTCAGCTGTAATTTACTGGGGGAGTATGGGTAAGAGTTTTTTATGGTTTCTCTGTGAGTGGTTTCTTGTAAGTTAGGGAGTGGGTGTTGAGAGCAGGTGGGGCGAAGCACAAGACGATCACCAGGGTGGTATTTATTTATCAATATTAACAAATAATATTACTATTTTATGTGTTTTGTTTGATTTATTTATATCTTGATTATTATAAAATATTATGTACACTTGTTTGTTTTTTCGAGTGAGTGATAGGGTGGATGGACCAAACATTGTGGGGTAAGGTAGGATAGAGAACGCATGATAAGATATCTTACGGTTTTTTGATCTTGCTTTCTTTCCGTAGTGATTGGCCCAATGGGTTTCTGCTTAGAATAGAGGGCAGATCATGTGGCTTGAGGGTCACAGCTATTGTCCACAGATGCTATGCCTCGTGTAAGTTGTCAATGGTGAGGGAATTCTGGTCTAAATATAGCTCGTGTGTCAGCAATTTTGCTCTTGCCCAACGTCTTGCAATACATAATTTTTACTACATGATATCTTGTATGTCTACCCACTTAATGGGCTAGTATTCCATGGACTTCGTGTTCCTTGCCAGAATATCTATGTTCCCTATTTTCGCCTTAATCTTGTTAGTTTTTACATTAGTGCTGTATGTTGCAGGCATTAAATCTTTATCTACCTCTTTCTTCTACTGCCATCTACTCATTCAGGGATGATAATTGTTATTTGCGGTGCTTAAACTACTCTCTTGAGGTGTGATGACACCTGCTTTATACTGTTCTTCACTCTCCTCTCTACTCTGAAAATGTGGTTGGCCCTGTCTGGTCTGTCGAGTGGCCATTCTGGCTAAAAAAATAGGTTAACTCTTTGGCATTTATTGTTGGTGTTCTTCATACGCCTTCATTACCTTCAAATTTCATCTCCATTCGGATTTTACCTTCATTAATCACTTTCCTTTCTAATTGTTTTAATTAGTCCTGTTTTTTTCAGCTCACTCCTCATGTTGTATAATCTTCGCTAAGGGCCCAAGAAACTTATCTAGTGTCTATGTGCTCTTTTATTGTTGAACCCTCTCTATTGGTCAGGCAGCTTTCTTGCGCTCAGTTTGTTTGCTGTGAGCAAAACTGATACACAATATTTTCTAGACTTAACAAAATACCACCACGCTGCTGTGTCGGTGTCATATTATAAGTGGGTTTGGTAGTGGGTTGGTCGTTGGGGAGTTGGATGTGTTTGATGTGGAAGAGGGAGAGGAAGCGGAGTGTTGTTTAAAGGTGTTTTGGTCGTGAGAGTGTGGGATTTATAGGGGCGGAGGTCATTTGATGAGAGGATAAGGATTAAGTAGGTGTGATGTTTCTTGGTACGGTAGGGGCGGATCTTGGGGGTTTTTCTTTCGTTTTTTTTGGAGGAAGCGGACAGTGCGTGCTCCACCAGTTTGGGCTATTCACTGCAGTTGGTGATTATGGGGTAGGTTGCAAGAAAGAGAGTTGAGAAGAGGAGGCATCACATCACACTTACACTATCACAACACCCACACACACACATCCACTACACACACACACGACACACACAGCGCTAGGATGACATGCAGCTTTTTTTTTTCTGTGTGTGTTTTTTTTCTGTTGTGTTTACGTTTTGTGTCTCTCTTTTATTCTCTGAGAGTTTTTTTTGTTTTCGTGTGTTTTTCGTGAGCGGACTTTGAGGTCGTAGGGTTGGGAGTTTCTGCTGATGAGTGTGTCTTCTGACGTATGAGGATGGGTGATCATCGTTATGTATGGAGTATATAGAATGGGTTTGGGTGGAGGAGGTAAAAATAAAAATAGTACAGCTCCGTGTAGGTTTGCGTGGAATGTGGTTTGTGGGGTGTTGTGTTTAGCACAGGCTATTGTTGAGATATGACATTTGTGATGCTATGATTATTTTCTTGTTTGTTTCTTGTGGGTTCCGAACACTGGAATGTGAAAATTGAAGAACCATTCAGATCAGCTGGGGGGTGCGCAACACACAACACGATAGTTTGGTTTAAAGGTGTAATTCTCCACTGGCACATCTGCGATAATTCCAGTTAAATTGTGTGGAAAAATGAACTCATAAAGCAGATGCTCACTGAAAAACATAATGAGTATCCGGCTTTGCTCTACTGTATATCGACCTGTTATTTGTTTCCCATGGTCGGGACTGTATCGTGGGTTGCTTTTCTGATTTTATGAACATCTTGTAAAACCAAAGCACTTGTGTTAGTTGTCGACCAGATTGTATCATACTTTTCTGTTTTAGTTTTTGTTTGCAGAAAGGTAATCTTAATAACGACTGCGGCATTGCCTAATTGAAGGTGTTCAATACCGAGTGTAATTGGACTAAATAAAAAATGCTAGAAATGATAGAATATGACCACAATTACCAAGGACCTCAAAGCATGAAGTCTGAAAGGATGATCCTCCTGGTTAAGTTGTAAGGAAGGGTCGTCCAATTAATGTTGTTGGTTCGGGTCCAGTGGTTCATGATGATAGATATCCTCTTTTTGTGGGGAGAGTGAATTTATGAAGAACTCTCACAGAGATATAAAATTACCATCCTTTCTGTGGGAAATATCTACTACAATACGTGTAACGGGACTAAGGGGTTGGAGCCTTCCTGGGTCTCGTCGGTCATGTTGTAGGGGATGACGATCCTCAAGGTGAGATTTACCCTTCGGCACAAAACTTTTGGAAAAGCAGAGAAAAGCTTTCACTGCCTTTGTGGTCCGTTTGTGTTGGTAATCGTTTGCACCCTTCAGCCGATTAATGGATTACTGTGGGTCATACTTCTTGAGACGGCCCTGAGGACTCCCATTCCACATTCCTTGAAACCCCATTATGCACACACACACACACACACAACATCACAGCACACACACCACTACACGCACACACTTGAGACCTTGGAAGGGCTCCATTTTTTCCACTTTTTTCTTGGAATTCCTCATATATGGAGTTTGGTTTATTGGATACCAATGCCAATATCACGCACTAACACAATACAGCGCTTATTGTTGTTAAGATGAGTGTCCTCACTATATTTCCTATACAGTTGCTTAACACCATCTCTTGATTTATAATGTGATTTTGCCCCTACAAAGAATTTGCAACCTGTAAAAGGCCCTTGGTCTGTTTGCTTTAACCAATTGTTAGAACCTGCCTATTTGTCCTGTCTGCTATCCTTCTCTTATGATTTGATACAATCCTGGCAAATCCCAGATATCTGGTCTTCCCTGTTCGTTGTGACATTTTTCTGCCTCTAAGTATTTTCTATGCGCGCCTTTGCTTATTTCATATAATTACCCTTCGCCAGAGGATAAAGTGGTATTGCATTTTGGGTCATTGTTTGTCTGTTCGGGGTGTCATGTCTTACTTCGCAAAGGATTAGCAAAAACAAAATTTGGACAAGATCATGTGATCGCGTTTCTCATATATTTCGTTTGTGTTTTTCCGCACTCATATTTATATCACTAAGGTCTAACAATTTTATTGTCCGATCTTCGATGGGAGAAATCCTTTCACCATCATGGGTGGTGTCGGATGTTGGGTTGGTGAGTCCGATCAGAATCCTATTCATTTTTTTGAGGTTCTATAAAGTTCCAAAAGGTTGAATTGTATACCAATGTCGTGTAAGATAGGTTTCAACATAGCTTTTCAATTTCTAAGAAATTTTTTCTCAATTGTTGGTTCATACCTGATTCTGACTTGAAATATTTGGAATTGTAGCATTTGCATTCAGGGTGATTGAGGGTACGGGAATGTTAACCAATTATTTACTTTTTGTATCCGGTGAGTCGTCCAACATGTGAGTCGTGTTTCTAACTTTTTCTACTTTGGTGTGTGTGCCTTTATCATGGCGATTGTAGCTTGAGTGGTTTGTGATCAGCTTGTCTTCGTACTCGTGTCTTGGTGTCCTGAGTTCAAGTTCCTGCTTGTTTTGGGATATTTTAATACCAGTTGGGGTTGTCTGGGGTGGACTTGGTCTGTTTCCATTCTCCTTGGTGAGGTCTGTCGTCTGGCAAACATGTGATTTTTCTTTTGAGTATGCGCAGCATGTGGTCTTTGTTTTTGTTGATTTTAGTCCTGTGTGTCGGTTGTTATCTCCTTTTGGTCGGGTTTGTTTTTTCTTTTTTTTGTCTGTTAGATGGTATTTCTTTCTGTGTCGGCTGGTGTTGACCAATTCCCTTTAGGTTTATTGTGCTCTTCTCCCTATATAGCCTATTTTAGGTTAGTGTTTTACTGTGGCTGTCGAGGGCAGCTAGGCCAACATTGGTTTGGAATCTGGCTCAGTATGGTCGTGTCTCGTAGGGTTGTCTCCAATGGATTGCGAACGTACTTTTGAGTGTCAACAGTTGGTCGGCGGAGTATTGATGGTCAACATCAGCGTCCTTGAAACTTTCTATAAATTGTTCAATTTTTCGGATCCAATTGACTTGATTTTTACGGGTTTTGATACGGATTGTTTCACATCAGCCTGCGACTGATTTATTTGTTATGGATTTCCATTCTTTAGCTCTCTATCATGCAGGGCCTCTGACCATTGTTTGTCTTGTTGTGTGCTGGTACAAAAAAAATCCATAACTGTCTGGTGTCGTAGCAGGGTCTCTCTTTGGATGCCTAAAAGTTGTGCTTACCATTGTAGTGGGTCGACATCGTCTAACAACTTATGGGGCGCCAATTTCTTCGTGAATCTCCCTCGAATTGTTTCATCTGATTTGACTTGATAAAATTAGGTTGCAAGGCAGCGATTTTGTTGCATCATGTTACTGGTTTCAGTTATGAATTCATGGCACCACAATTGAATTTGGTAAGTGGATGTGTGTTCGAAGTTTGGTTCAGATCGGGATCAATGTCTGTGATTTCTAAATCGATTGATTCTTGGTGGTGTTTCGGGGAGATTTCAGTGGCCCAAGGAAAACTAGGATTAATATTGATAGGACTACTATGATTATTATTAATAGGCTTATATTTCTCAAAAAGTTGTGGTTCATTTTGGGTCTGACTGATGTTCTTATATGTAATCTATAAACTTTGTGTGGGGTGGAGTGGATGTTTGGTTATGTGGTGTCTGACTATTCGTTTGTTGTCTCGATAGAACAATGCATAGATCTGATTTTGTTGTGTGTTCAGTTGCTTCTGTGCCCGATCAAATTTGGGACTACAAACAGTAAATCTTTGTCAGTCCTTATTGTGTGATGAGGGGAGTTTGTTCTGGCACGTTAACTACCAAGTTGCCTTTCTGCTTTGTTGTGTTTGTGGTGGACGAATTGTTGCCCCTTGACTGACGGCGATTTTTATATTGTCTGTGTGTTTTTCCGTTGATCATTTAACTTATGGATGTGTCGTCTTTCTCTGCAACCACTGGGTGGCGTTGTGGGAGTGAGGACCACATGTTCTACCAGAGGTCGAGTGCGGGTATGATTCTTATTGTCGTGTTTTTGTAGCGATGTTTTTCTCTAATGATATATATTTCATGTACATCTATTGGTAGATCTAATGGTCTTGGGGGTGTTGGTGTTCGTTCTATGTATATTGTCTCTAGTATGTTGGCAGGGTCCATGTGGAATATAAGTAAGAAGAAAGGGATCGCTTTTGGGCTTCTCTTATTCTTGCCAAAACGTACACCAAGTTGAAAAAATTTTTGGAATACTTCCAGGGCCATATGGCGTATGTTAGTCCTGTCATGGCGCTGAAATAAAGGTGGTGAGGTTTTTTTGTTATTGAGCGTCATAGGTGCCTTCTTGTTGTCTCGGTATATTGTGCATGTTAATAGATGCAGTACTGGTAGATAATGCATCATCTATTCGTTGTTCTTTTTTTTCCTTAACATTTTGTATGGGTTCGTTAATCTAATGGGATATAATATGTCGTCCGTCCACAGAAAAAAAATGATGATGGTCATTCCATCACAGTGGGTTTTTTCAGGCAGCCATGATGTGCTCTTTAAAATAAAAGAAAAGCCTCACTTAAATCTTGTCTACAGCGTTGAAACATAACTGAATTAATACCTCGGTGTAGTACATGAAACTTTACATTTGTTTATGATCCGTTCTCTATCCGTATGGGTTAACTGGTTTGAGGGTACAAATAACTTTCACACAGGTCTATGAGTCATAGAGTTCCACATATGGTGGTAAGCCATATGTATGTTACCTGTTTCGGCTGATATAGCCCTGTTTAAGAAGGATTCTTGTCGTCTTGCTGGTTTCCGTATACGATCTTGACTAGTGTGGGGTCTCTCTTCGTGCTCGCCATGCCAAATGGGTGCGTTTCACTGAGAGTTGGTTATCACACTCTCTACGGTTCCTTTACGAAAAGTCCTTCGTGCTCTTATGCCAACCAAGACCCCACGGGCAGCACTTAGAATATTGTCGTGTTGTTTTTTTTGTATGCTAGTTATTTTTTTTTTTTATTTCGAGTGCCGTACAACTATGAATAATTAATTAGTAGCCCAACCAGCAATGAGTGAGTTTGCAAAAGCTTCAGGATGCGGACATAGAATAAAAGTGCGATATTCAGCTATCCGGAGCGTCTTATGCCACCATACAATCATCAGCAGCTCCATCTGTACAATGTTCTACAAATAATTGTCAGTTGTGCCAAGAAATGACGCACAATGCGAGATGTCAAAGAAAAAAAATGCTAAGCCGAAGAGCAGAGTATTCACTTACACCGACAAAAAATTAAAAAAAAATAAATAGTCGTCCGCGGATGCAATGACAACCTTTCAGGTGAGTTCCTCACAATTCAGAGCATTCTTGCACTGAGTGTGCATTCGATAATGCAACATGCGACTGTAATTATAACAGCTAGATTTCAGAACTATCCCATGTGGGATTTTTAGTTCAACGTTGACTTTCACAATAGGAGCTGCCTCAGATCAGGTACTCACCCCAATAATCACAATTTTGCACAATTGTATCTATTACAGCTCCTGAAAATAGAAATTAATTATAAACCAGAGAGTAGGTTTCAAGTAAAGCGCACCAAATGCGTGTACGCCGTGTTTACTGAGCAATTTTTGATCGTTTTAAAAGACTATTCTATAAATATATTTATTACAAGCATTTGCATAGGTGAAGTCTTGAGCCATGATATTTTAAATGCATTAATATATTGTGTTTCTGTACACTTAATGTAATCAGCTACAAACTCTCGTGTGAATAGACTAGAAAGACATTAAGAAACACAAAACAAGTTATGCCACCAAAAACTTTAATACAGTTTGTCTCGCTCACGCTGACGCACTTCACGCCCGGGGTCTTGGCAGCTATCACCAGAATTATAGCTCTTCTTTTCTTCGAACAGGCCAAATGGTCTTAAATAATTTGATGTTATTTATATAATTCTTTTAGTCACTGATCGTATCTAACAAAAGTATTAACTACTCTTATATGACAGAAGCAGTTGGTATATCATGCTTTTAGGAAAGTTTCTACAATATTTAATTCACAAATGAAAAGCTGAAGATTCGCATCAATAACTATTCACCCCCATTTGTTATGACACTCCAAATGCGAGCTCAGCAACGTGGTGCCAATTTCCGTATTAGCATCTATCCTTAAGATGTCATCCACAAAACTTGATTGGAGTTCACTTGTGCGCCCAATTCAATTGATTGACATGATTTAGAAAGAAAGCACACCTCTTTCTATATCGATCGACCCACAGTTTTTGACAGTGCAGTCAGAGCAGAAACTCATACCATGAAGTCTAAGGAAACTGTCCCGCCTCACCTTGTAGAACTCTGTCCCGGAACTCCCCGAAGACTGTCAGAATAGAATTTGTGTGCGAGGAGGCATACGTTATGCGTGTGGAGGGCTAACAAAACACATTTTAGAGTGAGTGTGAAGCTTTCCCAATGAGCACTATTTGCTGCTCCATCATTAGAAATGGAAAGACATTATGCACGAAGCGATACCCAGAACTCTTCATAGAACTGGCCATACCCACCAAACTGAGCAACCGGCAAGCAAGGACATTGCGTCAGGGAGTGTGAACAAGCAAGAACCACAATGCACCACTCTGACAAGAGGACTACAGAGTTCTTGGCTGTCCAAGGATGGGAGAACTGAAATCCTTACCAGCAAGGGACAACGTCTCCGCAACACTTGCACAAATCTAGGCGTTTATAGGGATGCGCTTCTATGGCACGACAGAAGGTCCTCTCCTTCGACGAAAAGCTGCATACACTGTATCATGCCTGGGAGTCTCTGGAGCGTAATAATGCGCACTAGTGAACTAAATCTTCTTGGACGCTATGCATTCTCAGTGGCTCAAAAAATCTTTCTTTGGGTGTTGTCCGATGAAGGGTTCATTGATACATTCTGATACTCTGTGTACTCTGTCTGATCAACTGCTCAGCATCTTGGCGCGAACCGAGATAACAGCTCATACTCAACCATCTTCACACCATTCCCTACCATGCAAGCATATGCCTCATGTTGGCCCTAGTCATGCGATCTTCTATGGGGATTGCTTTTTCTCAGCTCCGCAGTAGTCACTGTGAGACTTGTAAATGCGCTTTTAGATGAATGAAGGAACATTGAATGTGGATGACCATACAGGCAATATCTCTGGGAGGTAGTGCGCGCGAATTTCACGTGATATGTCAATTTAACCTGCTTCAGAGTGCAAAAGACCTGAGACGCACCGGCGAAAGTATTATACGTATCATCCAACAGGCACAATGACCCCAAGCTACGGTCCAAAAAGCACACTTAGGAATGCGCTCTTCAGAACAAGAACGCTTGAATGTCCTTGTGTGGTCCATCCCAGACTTGAATCCGAATGGAAGATTTGCTGCTTCATTCATAGCTCCCCATCCAACATTGAGCAAATCTTAGCTCCATACAGGAAAAAAAATAATAGGGAGCAAATCCCCAAATCCAGATGTGCAAAGCTGTGACTGCAGACATAACCATGAGACTCAAAGCGGTTAATCTTCTGTCAAAGGCACTTCTACAAAAGTAATTGATTCAGTGGGTACATACTTATGCCACGCAAGACATTTCATGCTTTTCGTTTTTAATTGATTTTGGAAAACATTCGAAAAAACATGTTTTCACTTGTTCATTTGTGTGACGGTATTTTGTGTATAATCAGTGCTCAGAATTTTTTTAAATTAATTCATTTTTAAATTCAGGCGTAGAACACAACAAAATGTGACAAAGGTCACAAGGCGAGTGTCAATGTAGATCATGTAACACTTTCCGAAGGCCACCTTTATACGAGGCACGAATACGATGATAGATTAGTATGTTCAAAGTCGCATTATCTCAGAGGGGTTTGTCCGGATCCGTTGCGACATCAATCCAATAGTCTATCAATGTGTAGACTAAGGGGTCACGATCTCGAAAAATTATGCCAGAATTGTGGATGGGTGAGGGGGATCTAAAACTTGGAAAAACTTTAGTCGTTTTGCTCCATTTCTGTGGCATGTAATGAATATAATAGCCCATTTTAGGGAAGGTGAGTTCTGGTTCCGGTCCTTCACAGACAGGCCCATCTTCTCTGCTCAAGATAAGCTGTCTTATGAATGTGAGGACTAACGTTACTTCGTAATCTTCTCATAACTGTTTATCGCAGATCACGGACTCTGCGTTAACACAAAAACAACAACAGAGAAAACATCGACTCATCAAAAGCTCTCGAGCGAATATGTGGGGGTAAAGTAGGAGCAGGTTCACAAAAATTACAAACCACGAATACTTGGAACCCGTGCATGTCTGCGGAAATGTTGAACCGCAGATTTACAGTTTATTACGTGCTCCTATTTCATTTTTGAACATTGGAATTTATATACAAGATAGTGTGAATATTCAATTTTCTATCAAGAGCCATAGTGTATTACTCCACTTTGAATATTCTTTCTTAACTCTCACTGATTTTTTAACATTTTTATTTTAAAGGTTTTATGTTAACGTACAAAAGCAGTCGCAAAAGGCAAAATCCGACTACACTTGCTCAAAACAACAATTGCGACCTGACTCTAGGTAGTTTTCTACTATTTAATACTGACCTGTAAATTCACCGATTCATACCGATTAAGACCCCTCATTATTATGCCGATGCTGCAGTACGGGAATCTGCGATGAGGTAGTGCATTCCCATGAGCTCTCAGCCCTCGCTTTCTCTCATACTCTATCCATTAAATTTTCCTCTGTCTGGGTTAACAGTCTTAGTTGTCTTCTCATACGTGGTTTGTGCGTCGCCATGCCCTCCATACTTCTAGTGGCGTGGCTTAATTTATTTCTATGGTTGTCTTATGTCTCGGAGCATGTAGCCGATTTCACGAACTTAAATTGCAATCCAATATACTTGATTCCGCTTTTCCATAGCTTTGCCTTATGCATACATATTTTTCTAATATTATACTGTAGTGTCTCCTACTCAAGTGTTAGGGAGCATACGAATTTTTTTGTAAACATTCAAAGTGGGCGCGTGGGCAGAAAAATGTTATATATGACACCACTTATCTAGAACCAATATAATTGAACTGCGACAACAACTCGACTATTATTAATATTTGAAAACTTTTAATTTCTGTTACTTGTGCACTACACCTCCTCAATCCTTTGTTGATCCTGGATCGCTTTTCACTTGTAAGCAGCACCTTTATTTAAATGCATCTTTTTTAAAACGCAGCTTGTTCTTTTATGGAATATATAATTGGAACATGTATATTTGTGGGAATAACTTTCACACTAGCTCTCGCTCGTTACTAAGATAACAAGAAGCTCTCTATGAAGCGTATGACCCCGGCTTATTATATATAATAGGTATATATTTATATAATCTATATATATATATATTATGTTACCGATCTAGCGTGAGTGTAACTCATACCAGTGAGCGTTGGATCCAACGGTTTGTGAAGTTTGGGCAAGTATTTCCTTTTCTCAATGGAGGTTTTTACTTTATATGAAAGGCCTTCCTCCACACGATATCTCTACGATATATTTATGATGTAGGTTATATATCTATTATATAGGTAATATTAATAATATATAATTAGCGGTATATAATAATATAGTAATTCTAATATAATATCGGGGCGTATTATGTGATTACCGGTCGTCCGTTCCTTTCCTGTCCGCCACTCTAACTCCCAAAGTTTTCAACTTTTTTCACGTTCATTGTAGAGCCATGGGGTACCATTAGGTACAGTGAGCATATTGGAAACGCGACTTTGTCATTTATTCAGGATGCAAATTCACCACCCCTGTGTCGTGACATACGCTTCGTCATTAAAAAGGGTCCATGGCAACCGGATGCTGTTTTCCATCCGTTTCCTCTCCGCAACTCTAAAACTGCCAAATTTTTCAACTTACACGGTTCATATTTTGCGTACATTAGGTACAGACTGTGGGCACGCCGGTCCCAACACTCTCAACTGCCTCGTTACTCGCGACCACTCACGTTCGTCTCACATCTTTATACATCAGTGCCTGTTCTTCCTGCATACCAGGAGTGTTGTTTCCGTTCCTGCTGGTGCTCTTCCGCACCGTTCAAACTCCCTATGAATAGCTTTTTTCAACTTTCACGTTTCCATATTGCTACATAGGTACAAGGACTTGGAAGATCGGCAATTCAGTGTTCATTGGCGTCCCATACGTTCGTCATCTAAACGTGGTTCAGCTATGCGCATATATCACCAAGTATGCTGTTGTTCCCATCGCTTCCTCGTTCCCACTCCTAATCCCAAAGTTTTTCAACTTTTCGCACGTTTCTTTAGTTTTCGGACAAACATATAGAGAAATACAGACTGTTGAGTGACAGGGTCTGTGTCCGCACGACACATACGGCGTACATCTAAATTGTTGCCAGTTGGCAATCCTCTACGACGAAAATGCTTTGTATTTATCATCCGCTCTCTCCGCCACTCTAACGCCAAAGTTTTCAACTTTCACGTTTCATATTTGGACATTAGGTACAGACTAATGAGACGGTATGGATCTGTTTCCGCGACAATTACGTATCGTACAATCTAAAGTGGTTTGCCATGCGCCAACCAGATGCCTGTTCTTACCATCCGTACCTCTACCGCACCACTCTTAACTGCCAAAGTGTTAGACATTTCAATCGAGTCAATACATTGGCGTACATAGTAGCAAGACTGTGAACGTGGATGTGTACGTTGACATGCTTCGTTCGCTCATACTTAACGTATATGCCATGTCAAACCGAGTGGATACTGTTTTCCACATGTAATTAGCCACAATTCTGAGTATGGTATACTTACTTCACTTTTGCGAAGCTGCAATTATTGTCGCTCCACTCACTTGCGCTCTTGTTACTGATTACAATATACAAATACATATGTTGCTTTAAAATTATTTGGATCAGACCACTGCAATGCTTCATAAAAATATTAATTATTAGACGAGTCTTTTAAAAACGATAAATGTATAAACAGGCGAGCATTGGGTGGC
>CM068957.1:96232527-96246194 GCA_035128595.1 Eptatretus atami | reverse complement strand
ATTCGTGTTTTTTTTTTGTTCTTCCTCTTCTTCGTCTTCTTTATTTGTGCTATTTTTAATAATGTACATGAAGCATATTTTCTGTGCTGTCTTGTCCTGATCTTTTCCACAGCGTTATGCTGGAGCTGTGCTGGAGGTATGTGGATGAAAACTGGGCAGGTTCCCCCAGGTCCAAGGTAAGTGTATCTCCTTCCTGTCTCACTCGAAATGATACCCAAGGTAACTTTAATTATGAGATGCATAACCAGCAATCCTCATGATAAATTCCAGGTATATTATTTTAGTGCTGATTATAAAGTGTCTGTTTAACCCAATGAGTGCTTCATCCAAACCGATTTGGCTTGTAAAATGGCTCTCTAGGTTGATATCCAGAGCGGCTGTGGTGTATAACAGCCAGGTGCACCATTATTCGTGCTTCGGCCAAATTGACCTCAGGGTGGCTGTTAAGAGAAGCAAAACAATGAAGCTGACATCTTGGACATCTTTTCTTACCATTTTCACTGTTAAAGTTTATCACTTGCCTTGTATCTGTAGCTATTTTAATGATTCCACAAGGTCACTTGGTGAGGCACTTCTTGTGTTAATAGTTGGTTATTTTAATTGGCTTTGCGTGGTTCTTTAACTTGGTACATGAATTGCACTGAAATCTCCATCGAATTGTAAGAAAGCTCAGGGAAAATTATTCTTATTGTAAGGTAACATCACCCAATGTGTGGGATGCTTGTGCTGCAGTATTGGTGCTGTCCAACTCTGGCGTATTACTCTGATGCCATTATTTGCACTACCAACATCCTGGTTCCACTAGTTTCGGTTTTTTATGCCTCCGCTGATGAAGTCGCCGGAGGAATTATGTTTTCAAGTTGTCCGTCCGTGCATCTGTCTGTGATAGGTTTTCATTACTGCGATAACAAGAACAGCTGAAGGGATTCAAGTCAAACTTGGTACAAGTATTATAATGATGTAATAATGTGAGTGGAGGCATATTTGTCAACGTCGAAGAGTGCAGTTCTAGTTTTTTTTTCATTTTGTTCCAAGTTAGATTTGCCTAAATTTAGCAGTTAGCTAGAATTATCGAGATGGCGAATGGGGTTTGCTCCTCCAATTCACCTCTGCTCTCCACTTGAACATTGAACATGTCATATGAATACGAGAGTAAGGAGAAGTCAGCTCTCGGTGAGCTTTGAATGTGTAAGCCGTACGTTTTCTCCTCCATGGACTCTCGCCACATCGCCGTGCACGAGAGCGCATTTAACGATCGTGCAGCAAATAGTTTTGTGTAACAGTGTACTTTACGTGTGCTTTTCTTTCAATTTGTTCCCTTTCCTTCACGTGCAGCAGTTCTAAATGTACTGCAAACAGTGAGTGCAGGTGCGTGCCATGTAATGCAGCGCAAGGAAAATTCGGTTTCCTGAGAACCTGTTGTCCAATTTCATGGAGGCTAATCTATCTTGTGCTTGTTGGAAGGACAGCTGTGTTACATAACAGAGAGCGCAGGCTTCTCTTGTCGTACATGTATCATTGCTTGATGGATGGGTTTGACGCGAAAGGTTTCACCGTATAATCGTGGTGTGAATTCTGTTTTGTGCCTGCATTGCCTTTGTCTTTTGGATTTCTGGCTCGCCTCAAAGGAGAACTTTCTCCAGGTCTAGTAAAGTGCCACGCGTGAAAATGAAATTCTTCTTAAAATTCCATCGAAATAATTAGTTCTCCTTAAATTGACATCATCTTCTGTATGTTATCATCTTTTCATAACAGCGGGGAGGTCCAGCGGTGAATAGCTGCATCAAAAGGTTCCCGTCTTTGAAAGGGCAATCCAATCACTCTGGAGGCTTAAAAGAGGGTCTGTGGGTGGATTACATCAAAATGTGAGAACGTGATTGTACAATTATTGTGGTTGAGACAAATTACAGTAATTGTGCACTAGTGAGGTCCCACAGAATGCAGAACATTAGGCATTGATCCACTCCACAGCATTTCATCACCCTTCTGTCTGTGTGCTCTTCTTGCTGTTTCGCTCGTTCTAACCACACGCATAAATGATATTTGTTGGGAATAATGGAGCTTGTATCTTGGTATTGCATCATTCTCTAATGAATTTGCTTGGATTCCAAATCTGCTGCAGTGAGGTTGGGCTGGGGGGCGGGGGGCTCAACATCTTCCTTTATCACTGCACAGTTGGAGATCCGCTTTGGTCAAATGCATATTAAAACACGCATTTGATGTTAGCTCTCTACCATCAGTGTGCGTGTGTGCGTGCGTGCATTTCTATCTCTTTCTGGGTTCTACAAATAGGTGAAAAGAGTGGCAGGAGGGCAGTAAGCCTGAATTCTGTGCAGTTAATGAGGAGGGGATGCTATGCATTTGCTTTAGATGATGATAATTCTTGGACAAAATGTGAAATCAGGTGGCATCCGTGCTTTTTTGCATCCGTGCTGGGGAGGGGGAGCAAATTGAGAATGAAAACTAAGACGAGTAAGAGAAATGAGGTTGATAGGATATGGAAGGGACGTTTGGGGAGTACGGGAGGAATACGAAGCATTTTGTCATAAATCGAGCCGAATTAACATATGGGCGTACATGACCGTAAAATATATTTTTGACATAGATACCATAAACTAAGATTGCAGAATGAATAAACTATGAATGTTGAGCTTGATGAGAAGGATTGGCACAGTATCATTAAGAGCTTTAACATGAAATTGTTCTTCTGACCATGTGACTACTTTCACTCCGAGTGTTTTCTCAGTCCGTCTTGTTGTTTAAAAATAATCATTGACAAATGACATTTTTGTGAAACTGTCCAGCCGTCTAAAATGATGATCTATCACTTCTCGTCATCTTATCGTTTTGTTCATTCGTCCGGTGTTGTATTTTGAATTTGATGACCTTTGCTTTTCTTTTCTCTCTTTTTTAATTTTAATTTTTGTATACAGGGTCAAGGCTTGTGGAATAGCGAGATACTTTTCCATCATTCTTGGCCATGTTGCATTCTGAATTGTTGGCAGGGTTACTAACATTCATTTATTTATTTCAATGATACAAATTGGCATTCTGGAGGTTTGAACATTCCTGCTGAGGTTGATGTGGATGTTTTTGCCCTCCCCCTCCCTTCTCCATTATCTTCCCACTCCCTGGCAGCCTTTGTTAAGAGCAACAAGCCAAGCACATTCAAAGGGTTGACGATCAAGGTAATACATCATTACCGAGCTGACTGTGTTCCCTTGCGCAGGTGGCCATATCTGTCATGACTGACATGCATTTGTGTCACATGAGTCTCTTTTGGAATGCCTAGCTTTCAGTGTTTTATATGCTCCTGAAAGAGATGGTGTGTGCTTCGCCTACAAAAGGCAGGTGAGGTGTGGGCCTCTAATGCCGGATCTTTGTTTTAAAGCTTTTATGTTGTGAGGTTTAGTGACACTTTGTTGAGTTGGTGAGTCCACATTGTTTGGCTCCACCTTATTTTCATTTTTATAAGGTCTAGGGGCTCATGGAGGAGCTATAAAACAAATTGCATATGCATGCAGACAGACATGAGACAACACAGGACTTCGTTTCAGACAAACCCCTGCCGAGCTTCGAGGAAGTGATTAACTTCCCAGGGCATTCTGGATGCAAGCTATTATCTTTGCAGTCAGCAGCACAATTAAAGGGAAACCTCTCCTTCTCCCACCCCCACACCCTTCCCAATCAAACTGAGCATCAAGCAAAGAAGCAGCACGAGCACGTACCATTTTAAAGTCTTTGTTATGACTATGCAGGATCGGAATCAAACTGCTGAACTCCCAGACTCGGAGTGATTGCTCTAAACATAATGCCACCAAATCTGTATTTACAGCTGATGCTAAAAGAGAAGATGTTTGTAAAATTCTGGGAAATAGAGTAAAGAAGAACACTGTGTAATTTTGATATTTAGTTAAATTGAGTATCAACGTCTGTTTTATCCTTGACATGCTTTTAGACATTATTATCAATATAACCACTGATGAGCATTGCAGTCACCTTTTCCAATGCAGCTGAGCTTGTATATTATTTCCTGGCATCCTACTATGCACGTGACACCCACTTCTCCCTCTACACACCTCCACTTCCACCCCCCACCACTCTACTTCCCCCTAACCCCCCCTCCCCCCAGCCACCTTCCCCACACCTCTTCCTCCTCCTTCCCCTTCCCTCCTCCCTCTTCCTACATCCACCTGCTCCCTCCTCCTCCCCATTCTCCCACCACCCACTCCCTCTCCTCCTCCAGCCATCACTCTCCCCCCTTCTCCTCCTCACACCTTCCTCCACCTCCTTCCCCACCCTCCCTCCAATCCTCTCCATTTCATTGTTATTTAGAGTGTTTAGAGATCCAGCATTTATAGAGTAGGATCCAGAATTTACTGTGCCAATAGGCGTTCTCGCTGAAGCATCATGGATATATGGTGTTGGCACACAGCACAGACACAGATTGCATCTGAGTGGACCCTGGCGCCTCTTAATAAGATCGATCGAGCACCCTGCCTCTTCCAGTCGATTGTTGTGCTCATCAGCTTTGTTTTGATTGCAAACCCTGACAACTTGATACAGCCCTGCGTGTCCATAAATGTCACCTTAGTGTTTTTGCATCCTGCCCTTCAGACCTGTACACGTTTCTCAACCTGTGTATCCGCACCGATTTTCCCCTTGCCTGGCCTCCCACTCCTGGTTTCCGTGACCTATGTCGCACTATTAACACTTTCAACATGATACCTGCCATGTAAACTAGGTTGTTCTGTTTGTTCCCATGACCCGAGCACACTGCTCGTGATGCCGAGATCCCTCGTTCAGTTTGCATCTGCTGCGATGATTTTTGTCTGTTGTGTATTGATGTCCTCGCAATTCATGTCAAAGTATGCCAATGTTTCCTAATGATTTGTCGAAGAGGTAAATACATGTGCATGCTCCTCCATGAGCTTTAACGATGTAGGGAAAACAAAAGTCTGGTATACATGGCTGTTTAGGCTGGTATGTACAAGGAACCGATACCCCAGGCCCCCGCCTTGTGGGTGGTATGAGAAATAGATCTATGTAATATGAAAGCTAAATCTTGAACAGTTTTTGAAATATCTTGTCCACAAAAGTACATGGACAGGGTGAACAGCTAGTCGGTCGGACAGAGCTCATTTTAATGTCCCTTGTTGGGCGGACAGGGGGCAAAAAGGAAAGGAAAGGAAAGCATGTTTGTTTCATGTTTTATTGCTTCCTGTAAACAGTGTGGTGAGAAAATTCCCAGCAACTGTTCATTCAGCACTGTTCTTTGTTGTGTTTGGTTTTTATTCCATTGAAATCTTCTTTTTACGCACCTGTCATGTTCTACAAATGCGATATTTTTGATCTTCTACGAAGGCAGACGTTTGCACACAGGATATGAAGGGATTTGCTCGTTCTATGTTTGGTTGTTCTGTGTGCTTTGGTTCCATTTCCTGTATCTGAGATTGCAGAATGTCACTACCGCTGCCGTAAGCTGCGTTGAGATGGTGCACTGAGAAATGAGGCATGTTCAGTTGTATCGCTAAATTGACGTGTTCTGTGCAAAACGTTTTAACTTATGATCTTTATGCAGATGTTGAGGCTCATAGAAGAACTAATGACTGAAGGTGAAAAGAGTTCTCTCATGTTTGTTTGTTTTTGTTGTTCTTCTCTTCTTCCCGTTTTTCTCTTTGCATCCCAGTATGTGCGTGGCGCTGACCCCGTTCTTAAATTGCTGGACCAGGATGGGAACGTTGCTGAAGAGTTGAGCATCACCAAGTGGAACACGGACAGTGTCGAGGAGTTTCTCTCAGAGAATCTGGAGCGCTTGTAAACGCAGAATTTTCCTTCCCATACGTGCCTTTGTATCGACTCCTCTCCGTTTTAACCGTATTCTTGTAACACCCATTTATTAGAAATAAAAACGACACTGCAATTTGGCACTATGCTAATAGTGGAGATGCTGTAAGTGGTTCCACCATGTACACATTTGTGACAATGTGCTGAAAGTGGCTTAAAAATCTGCACAGCATGAACTCGCTTCTCTGGACCAAATGTTTTCGTGTCTCACACCTTGATTACTCCATAGACTTGTAGGCTTAATCTGTTCCAGTTTGTCTGTTGGTTATTTATTTGGGGATGTAATAGTCGTTCTTGACTCGGACGAAACCTTCAAGTCCTGCGGCAAAGACCCCAAGGATCTTTATTGGCCGCTTTTGTGGAGATTTGCCGAGCGTGGTGTCCTGCTTCGACCACCCGCCTCACCACCCTTGACGACCGTGCGCGAATCCGTTCTCGGAGCGTGCCGTCTGAATTCCTGGTGAGTGGGTGTCGCTGCATGACCCTGTACAATAAACACCAAACGGAATACTTTTCTGACTTGTTTTGTGAGTTTACTTTTATTCTTCTTGAGGAATCTGTGTATTTTTTCCATGTGCGTGGCCTACCAATTCATTGCTTATTAACAAGAGTATTTTAATTCGTGGAATAGAGTCCCTCCCATTCTCGCTCGCCATGACGCAATATAGTCGCTTTTAAATTGAACGCAACTTCTAATTGCTGATTCAGTTTCAGTTATAATCGACTCCAACACATGTAATAACATGATTGAAACCTGCAAGATCTGCAGTGATGTCACACTGTGCCATTTCTATTACAGTATCATCGGGTGGTATGGAGATTCCCTTTCTTTATTGCCACTGGATTTGATCTGAAAGAAATGTGAAATGATCTGATGGTCGACTTGATAAAGGAAAAATTACGTTGTGAAGTGACAGTATTTTTTTGGTCATTTTGTTCTTGGTTCTGTTTGGTTGATGTGTTCTGTACATGCCTGCACAGCTCGTGTTCGTGTGTTCATTTTGTAGGAGTGGTACGTGTACAAATTGTTCTGTGATGCACCTTGAGTTTATCGGCGTTGATTTTCATTGCATAGCTCACGTGCGCTGCTCATGGAACAACAGGTAGCGGCGACTACATTGCCAGCAACACTTGCGCCAAGTCTCCATTAGTGGGTCTGTGTCGGCTCCCGCCTGGACTGCAACAGGATTTGTTCATTTACCGATGTTTTTGCTTTACAAACTTGGTCAGGATTCAAAAAATGGCTCTTGGGCCAAAGTCTCAGTCTGTGCTACGCACTACGGCAGTGCTACAACCACGTCGTTCCATTGAAGAAATGTCCGTCATCATGGTCAGTCATTATTGAATGTTATTTTTGAATGCGTTATCTGCTAATTAAATACCAATGAGAACAGCAAGGTTGACCATGTTGTCCACCATGAACACACCCTTGAAATAGCGCAATGATGTTTCATTGGGTGCTGTTAAGTGATAATGGAGATAAAGTTTTTAAACCAACTTTAAACACTGGAGCTTGTGTCAACTGTGCCAACTGTGCCAACCCACTAATGGAGATGAGGTATTAATGTTGATATTTAACCCCAATTGAGCCCGACCTGGTGCACCAATTTTTCTGGCACATCCCTTAAGGCATTAGGCTTTCAAAATATTTACTTGGTGTTAAAGAGAACATGTATGCATGTTTTACAATAGTGATTGGACCACCAATTTCCTTTGTCTAGTCTTTGTTTTGCAAGATTGTCCTGAAAAAGCAGTTGGCAGTCCAAGTGGTTCAAAAATCTTTCATTTCGGTTCTTGAACATGTGGTATAAAGCAAATAAGTCCCTTGCATGCCCTGCATGGAGAGACGGTTCAACTTTATACTAGGTTCCGCACAGCGTACCATGTGTACATCTTCCTGGAGAAAGGGAAAATAAAACTTCCCTGCCAAATCTGTTTGTGGACCATAGACAGGATGATGTGTAGCAGACATGTTCTGCCAAGAAGGGGGTTGTTCTGATATACACCACCTGTCTGCTCTGCACCACTTTGCTGTTTACCATGGAGATTGTACAGTATATGCTAAAATGAAAAGGATATTTTATCTGCATTGGATGGTCTATTCATTCACTTGCTCTTTTATTATTTTCAATGCAGCAGCGGACTGAGGGTGGCATCATTTGCTGGGGCACAGCTGTACCGCTGATGCTGTGCCCCACCTGTTGGTTATAGCAGAAATGTTTGAATTTGGCCATGGTGCCAGCGGTAGCTTACCTCCTCTTTTTGAAAGATACTGTAGGAACTTTAGTGGGACTAACTTTAATGCCCACAAACTAAGTTTAACGTCCATCTGAGGAATGGCACTCAAATTGATGTATTGCCCTGCCTGTGAAACAACAAGATGACAGTTTATAGCTAGGTCAAGATTCGAACCCAGGGTAGACAGCTCTGAGGTGAGTGTGCGTATCTCTAGGTCTCGACTATCCTGCCAGCCCTGCCTTTTTGTGACATTTGTGAACAATCTAATAAATAAAATTTCTCGTCTGTATGTATTCGTGTTTTTTGTAAAGACCGCTGGCCCGCCAACGACCAAATTTAGCATGCAGACCAAGTCCAACCCAGGGATTGTCCAAAGGGTATTTCCATCCAGCATCTCAGCCTTTAAAGACCCTTAAGACTCCATCTGTCTGTGAAGCCATGTGACTGTCTATTACGTGCTGTTTGAATGTCAGTTGCACCCTGACTACACGTGCGTCTATGAATTACGTACTATTGCAGTGTACCTTTTATACCTTTGGACCCTTTATAATGTTGAGACCCCTTCAACCTTTAAAGATCGATTAAGACCCCCCCCAAACCCTAACCCGACCTTAAAGACCCTTTAGATCCATAAGACCCTTCAGTTCCTTTTGACTCCAAAGGCCCCGATGACCTCTTACACACTTCACAGAGATTAGACATCTTGGACCCTTGACCATTTAGAGCAGGGGGTTCTCCTATTGCACCTCATGGCCCATTTGAGTAGATGTCAAAAAGGTCAGGGCCCACAAAATAAACTAGAAGGGCACTCGGTAGAGTGCATACCTCCGCCCCGCAGTGGCTGATCCTCAAGAACATACCGGGCCCAATACATTTTTGAAATATCATGCTATATATCGTTTTTGGCCATATCTCTCAATGGTAAAGAATCACTTAAAAATTATAGTCTCCAGATCTTCACCAAAATCTAATCAGTTTGTCCTTATCACACACCCAAACTGGCCACAAAATTTCATCCAAATCCGTCCACAATTTTTTGAAATATCCTGCACACAGGCAGACAGGTGAAAACATAACGTCCTTCCACCTTCGGTGGCGGAGGTAATTGGCATGGACGGACGGACAGCCCGAAAACAAAATGCCTCTGGCGACCGTCAGCGGAGGCATAAAAACGGGGTGCTCGGAACTGAAAGTTGTATGTAGTTGTCTGTGAGGGCAAGTTGGGTGGGAAGAGGGAGGGAAAGGGTGGGAGTCAGGAAAGAGGTGGGGTGAGTGGAGGGGGTTGGGGTGGGAGGAGGGAGGGACCCCTTGTTGCCTGGTATGGTGATTATTTCTTTCAGTGTGTTGGTGGTGATGATGATGATGATGATGATGATGCTTAAACCAGAACAAAAGAAATCTCACTCGCATTTAAAATGCAATGACGAGTTGTAAATGAAGTCTGGCTGATGATTACTTCTTCGTTGTCTCTCCGGCGGTTGGTGAAGAAGGAAGGATTTATTGATGTGGAGCCGCTGCAGCTTTAAAATGGTGTCAAAGAAAGTATGCAGAAGAGACTCATTTGTTGTCATCGTTGTTGTTTAGCCAAACAAACGAAATCCACTTCACTCAATAGTTTTGGTAATGTTGAACAGAAGTCACGATTGAATATCGACGTGTTGAGTAACTCGTGAATAAGTATAAGAAAAGCCTTGTAAGTAAAGGAACGTCAGCTTCTAACATATGGTGATGAGCTGTCGTTTTTAGATCCTCCTGGAGGATCTCTAAGTCTTACTCACGTTGTTGTTCTTGTGGACTTTTTTGTTTCACAAAGCCACAGTTTTCATCGAAACTTCCTGAAACTTGGCATATATATGTAAAAATACCCCGCGCAGACAGTAACCATCTCGATTTTGAAAATTCCTCCGAGGAAAAAAGTTATGACGTCAAAATATCTCCGCTAGTGGAAATCGCCTAGAAAATTATCTCCGAAACTAGGCAAGCTTTTTGAATTCTGTTTGTGGGAATCGAACAGGGCATTAGCAGAGATAAATTCCGCACATATGATACATCACTATGACGTCATAAATTTTTATGACGTCTCCTATTTTTTGACTTTTTGTTTCACAACCCAGTTTTCATCGGATCTTCGTGAAACTTGCCATGTATATGCAGAAAGCCCACGCGCAGGCAGTAACCATCTCCGATTTTGAAATTCTTCCGAGAAAAAAGTTGACGTCATAATATCGCTGCTAATGGAAATCGCCGATACCTTATCTCCGAAACTAGGCAAGCTGTTTGAATTTTGTTTGCGGGAATCAAGCCGGGCATAGCACAGATAATTTATCGCAAACCTGATACATCACAATGACGTCATATCCATTTTATGACGTCATTCCTATTTTTTGACAATTTTTGTTTCACAACCCAGAGTTTTCATCGGATCTTCGTGAAACTTGCCATGTATATGCAGAAAGCCCACGCGCAGGCAGTAACCATCTCCGCTTTTGGAAATTCTTCCTAGAAAAAAAAGTTGACGCATAATATCGCCGCTAATGGAAATCGCCTATACCATCATCTCCGAAACTAGTAAAGCTGTTTGAATTTTGTTTGCGGGAATCAAGCCGGGCATTAGCACAGATAATTTATCGCAAACCTGATACATCACAATGACGCATAATTCGTTTTTATGACGTCATCATTAAGAGGACGAGGATCTTAGCTCATTTGAGCTTGTTTCAAGAAAATTGTGAGTTCTTTGAAAAAGGTGCAAGGGTGCCAATATTTTTGGCCACGACTGTAGCATGTTCAACCTTTGCTAATGCTCTGTGAGATTTGTCCCTGAAATTGCATCATGCCGTCCAGCTATCCTTGAACATTTGAATCGCACCTTCATTTTAAGTTAGATTAGACATATTGGATGCACTACCAAGTTACTCGTGCCCGCAGCGGATTCTTGATGGGGTGGGGATGGACTATGGAGACGGCAAAAATGAAAATGGCATCTTCTGCCATCGAGCCGGCAAGCTGGGAGCAACAATTCACATTTATTGGCGCATCTGATGCAATTTAAATGCCATAATGGGGGCGAGGTGCTCCATTTGAAACTGTTTGTTCGATATATGGAGCTTTTTGATGCCCTGGGTCCATAATTACCCTCGCCGCATTTGGGTACATTTGTTTGTCTGTTTGTTACTTAGCGAAATTTTTTTGTTGCCAAGTACAGAATGTTAGTCTGTAGCGTTTGTCTGTGTGTCACACGATTTTTGGCCACAGTTTTCAAGCAATCGTTTTGTAATTTTTGTGTGTGTGACCGGTCAAGCAAGGTGACCGGCCAAGGATGGCAACGATCCAGCAACGAACGGTTTTGTTGAAGATCTGACTCCAGATCCGGATGTGAGAATTTTTTATGTGATTCTTCACCATTGAGAAATAGGGCCAAAAACGATATATCGCACAATATCTCCAAAGGTTATTGATGGATTCCGCAGAAATTTGTTGGACAGGTTGGGAGTGCCATTAGGAGGAATTGATTCAATTTTAGTGAAGATCCAAATCCAGATCTGGATAGGAGAATTATTTGATTTTTCAACCGATTCTTCACCATTGAGAAATAGGGCCAAAAACGATATATCGCACAATATCTCCAAAGGTTATGGATGGATTCCGCAGAAACTTTGTGGACAGGTTGGGTGTGTGAAAAGGATGAATTGATTCGATTTTTGTGAAGATCTGAATCTGGATAGGTATTCGATAATTTTTCAGGTGATTCTTCACCATTGATAAATGCAGCCAAAAACGATGGAAAGCATGATATCTCTAAAAGTTGTCGATGACTTGTGACAAAACGAGGTGGATGAGTTGGTTAGATAACGAGAACATCCAATTAGATTTTGATTCAGGTCCGGATTCAGATCAGGCCTATCAGTGGGATACAAAATGTAAACTGTTCAGCCTGGTGGAGGTATGTGCTGTACCGAGTGCCATTCCATTTCACCAAGTGTCACTCTACGAGTGAGTTTTCATTTCTGTTTGTTTGTCCGCACAGAACTTGTGTTTTTCTCCGTAACCGCTTGTCAGATTGAGACGAACTTTTCAACATAGGAGCGACTACTCATGTGGAATGTTTTAATTATGATTATGACGTCATATGTCACGTGATGTGGCTACCATGTTGGAAAAATGGAAAAACTTTGGACTATTTCTGAAACCGCACCAAGGAAGAAATTTAAACTTGGCATATGGCAAGTACTCAGGTCAGGTCAGGTCAGGTCAGGTATGGGAGCATGTGCCAGGGCAGTGGGTCACTGCGTCCACTTTCCGCCGGTACTCCAGGGGCCTCCGTCTGGCCACCCCCAGGCAGATGCTTGCCCATCCCCATCTCCTTGAGATGCTTATCAAGCTGCTGCAACCATGAGGCATGTGGTTGGCCCATTGGCCTCTTCCACTCACGAGGATCCTTCGCTGAGAGAATCTGGTGAGCAGGATCAGTGTCAGAAAAATGGCCACATGTTCATACAGCCACAGCTGATGCTCACGGACTATGCAGGTAACAAATCTCATTTGATTCTCTCTCAGAAACTACTCGTTGGACAAAGTCCAACCAGCGATAGCCAAGGATTCTCCGAAGAGACCTGGTAACAAAGGAATTAAGACTCATTCTCAGATCCCTGGTCAGAGTCCAAGTCTCACATCCGTAGAGCAAGACTGGAAGCACGAAGGACCTGAAGATTCAGACTTTCGTCCTCCTGCCCAGGTACCGACAGCACCACACCCCATGATCGAGTGAATCCATGACTCCGTAGGCCCAACCCAGACGTCTCGTGACCTCTGGCCCACAGCCAGCAGAGACATGAATATCCCTGTCAAGGTAAGTGAATCTCTCCGTGACCTCAACATCCTCACCACAAACAGGTACAGACAAGATAGCAGTATCCAAGATGTCATTGAAAGCCTGGACATTCGTTTTGACCCAGGAAACCACGTAATCCCTGCCGCTTGAACTCCTCACTCAGCACCTCGAGGGCCCCCAAAAGGATCTCCAGAGCATCCGCAAAGACGACTGCATCATCTGCAAAATCAAAGTCAGAGATCTTGACATTCCCAAACGATGCACCACAGCTTGATCTTTCTGTCATTCTCCCCAGAATGCAGTCCATACGAGTGCTAAAATGTGTCGGAGCCAGTACACACCCCTGATGAACTCCAGTAACAACTGGAAATACGTCGGAGATGGTATCACCACATCTCACAGCACTCTCAGTACCAGAGTATAGTTCCCATATCAGATTGATCAGTTTTGGTGGCACCCCAGGAAGACTAAGAATCCCCCAGAGGGCATCCCGATTCACTGAATCGAACGCTTTGCAGAGATCAATCTAGTCTAGAGCTAGACCACAAGCAGCCCCTGCCGAAACTTATCTGCATTCGGTGAAGACCCAAAGGGTAAGGATATAGCCAATCATTGGCCTCTGTTGTATTGCCTGACAGCTCAAGCAGATGGTGGCAAAGACCTTGCCCGGCACTGAGAGTAGCGTCACCCCTCGGTAGTTGTTGTAGTCTTGGCGATCACCCTTTCCAAAGAGGGACAACAAGGCCCCTCT
>CM068957.1:96204172-96220590 GCA_035128595.1 Eptatretus atami | reverse complement strand
TGATAATTATATTCACCCCGACTTTTTATGATCGGTGGTATAACCATCCATCATGCCCAACCCCGCAGGATTGACCCCCCTGCCGAATAGCCTCCTGCATTGATGTTTCTTGTAGGAGAACTCATATAAATTAATAACTAGCAGGGACGCGCGAACATTTCACGTTATGTAAAATGTGACCAGCTCTTAACCTCTCCAACCCCAAGTCCTCAAACACCCCCCTCCCCCCCCACATACACACACACACACAACACCCAAGTCCTCAACCAAATGAAGTCCTCCAACCCCTCTCAAAGCTTCAACCTTCACTCTCCAGCTATCTATCCCCTCATTGTGCTTCCTCCCCTTTTCTTCTTAAAGTCTTCAACCCCCCCCCCTGCCCCACCCCCATTCCCAGCACCCTCAACCCCCTCTCCTAACTCTCTGAACCCTCTCTGCCCTCGACCATCCACAACTCTCTGGCCCCCTCCCCTCTTTCTTCTTCAAGTCCTCAACTCCTCCTCCCAACCCCAAGTCCTCAACAAATGTGAATGCCTGAATGATTAAAATAGGCTTGCGTTGTCCCGACGTTGATCCTGTTGCCGTTCATTAAGATCAATGTTAAAAATAAACAAATAAAAAAATGTGTTTAATTCACAATCTCGCTATATTCCATTATGTTGTGATTCTTCAGTAAAAAAAATAGTGGATAAGTAAGTGAAATTATCATTAAAAAAACAAAATCGTTAAGTGTTAAAATTTAATAAACAAAAAACATGTTTAATTCACAATCTCGCAAGATTCCGTTATCTACCAATTCTTCAGGAAAAATAGTGAATAAGCAAGCTAAATCTATACCAAGTGTGTGTGTGTGTGTGTGTTTTGTTCATAAAGCATAACATTTTCTATGCATATCTCTCTCTCTCTCTCTCTCTCTGTCTCTCTCTGTGCCCCATCCTCGCTCCACACCCGCCTAATACAGAGCAGCACCCTCCCACACATCTCTCTCCTCTCTCCAGACGGTGTTTGTCTCCGGACGTGTCCGGGCAGAGTTTCTCTCCGGACATGTCTAGGTGGAGTCTCCCTCCGGATGCGTCTGGGCGGTGTTTGTCTCCGAACATTTCCAGGCGGTGTTTATGTTCAGATGGCTTGGCTACAGACGTGTCCTACAGACAGATGTGTCCGGGCAGTGTTTGTCTCTGGACTGTGTTTATCTCCGGACTTGTCCGGGTGGTGTTTGTCTCTGGGCGGTATTTATAGTATCAACGGTACAAAATATGCCTGGTGTTGGCTTCATGGTTAGGGTGGTCAGCTTGGAATCCGAGGATCCTGAGTTCAAATCCCCTTTGGCTGTTGAATTAATACCAGGTGGGGTTGACTCTGCTTGTTATCCTTCCAAGGTCGACAAAATGAGTGCCAATTTGCTGGTATACTGTGTCGGAGTGGCGACCCATCCAGGATTGTGCCCAATAGCCAAGGAGATTGCTTACACAGCACCAACGCTCTGCACAGAGCTTGGTCCCAATGGATGGATGGACGGTACAAAATGGATTTCAGACATTATTTTGTTTCCATCTTCACTGTTAATCTGTGCGGAATCATTTTCATGAAACAGTACGAATCGTAATTAACGCTCCACCGCACGTCTGCCTTCCCTTACTCTCACCTCACACTGTCTTCCCTTCCATCACCCCTCCTCGCTCCCCCTCCCTCATCTTTCTTTCTCCCTCTATCTCCGCACTCTGCCCCCTCTCTCTCTCCCACACCCCACCCTCTCCCCCCCTCCCAGGATTCCCGTCAGCGAAGCAATGGATAGTAGTTGCTAGTGATAATAATAATAAAAAATTAAGGTCGTTTTTCATGGAGTGAAATAATATGCAATTTATTTACTCCTTGGAAAATAATATGGAACTGGAATTTTGAGGACTTGGGGTTGGGAGGGGGAGAAGGGTTGGTTAAGGACTTGAAGAGCATTTTACATTACGTGGAATTTCCACGGGATCCTGCCAGTGTTCATGAATCGAGTAAGGACAACAGAAGTGGAGGATCCAATTCCACTCTTGAAAGAAGCCACAAGATCTGTTAGAGAGCTTAAAAAAAAAAAACTGCCCCCGGTGGTAAATGAGATTCGTGCTTTGTGATACGCGAGCTGGGGGAGGGATGTCACAAATACATGAAACGAGCTTTGTGTCAAAATCTGGCAAAATTAAAGATGGTAAAAGGATTGGACGTGGACTACACATTGTAGCATGCAGGGGAAGTGTCTCCTCACTTCTTTTTTTCATTTGTTCGTTTGATCCTGCTTGCCAGGTTCTGTTGTTCACTCTGTTTTCCCACAAAATTCTATCCTCCTTTGTTCGTACAGGTCCATGATGGCCAGAGTGAGGGGGTGGGCTCCGTTGGTTCCATGTCTGTTTAATAATTTATTAAAATGTGTGTCCCTTATAATTAATTATTAAACCTCCCCCTGTTGGATCGAGGGAGGCTTATACCTGGTGTAGGGTTTGTTTCTACAGTTAGTGCCCCCAATTTGTCATGGTACCTCAGAGTTTCTTAGACCCCCTAGGAGTACTAAACCACCATTTAGGTTTTTTTCTGCCAATGCCTGAGCTGTATCTCGGAGCCGGCTAGAACTTTCAGAATGAAATTTTGCATTAATAATGGGACTACAAAGTTTGCGGGGTTGACGTAATTTTTTTTTATAATTCGACCTAATTTTTAAGGGCATGACCTAATTATAGACAATTTAACATTTTTCACCATAACTCGACTAAAATTTGTCGGATCAGAACGGCATTACCCTCGCTAGATAACCTAGAATTTGGAGCTTTTACGCTTAATTTACAACATACCCCTCCAAGTTAAAGGTCAAGGTCAAATGGTGGTCTGAAAAATAACACATTTTTTGTCATCGCTCAATTTTGCTGACACGGAATCTCAAAGACTGCTTGGCCTTCCAATATGCCCTTGCATCATAATAGTGTACCTGCACTGAAATTGTGCACCTGATATTGACCTGCTTTTTTTGGATTGTGACCTCGTGAACTAAAAACATATTTTTGATCATAACTTGAACAGTTTTTCTCCGATTTTCATGATGTTGAGTTTTATGGATAGATTGTAGATGGGACACATTTTCTTAATTTACACTCTATCCTTATATGCTGAAGGTCAAGGTCATATGGTGGTCTGTAAAAAAAAAGTATGGCTATCGTTGGAGCGCGGATGCCGGGGGAGGTTTACCCTTGGTGATTACTTTTTGATCGCACATATCTCGTTTTGATTGCATTGGGAAAATTGCATTTCTGGACACTTATGACTTGGACCCTTTGTTTCACCGACAGGAAATTCGAGGGATTTTTAAAAATCAATTAAATCACAATGAGTTGATTGAAATTGCTCGTCTTGCCAATGCTTATGCCTGGTGTTGGCTTAATGGTTAGGGTGGTGGGCTTTGGATCCTAGGGTCCAGAGTTCAAATCCCGCTCAGTTGTTGAATTAATACCAGGTGGGGTTAACTCAGCCTGTCATCCTTCTGAGGTCGGCAAAATGAGTGCCAGCATGCTGGTATACTGTGTCGGAGTGGTGACCCGTCCAGGATTGTGCTCAATAGCCAAGGAGACTGCTTAAGCAGCACCAACGCTCTGCAAAGAGTATGGTCCCAATCTCCTCTAATGTTTCCTGACAGTGTATTAGACCCAAATAATTTGGAGCATACTTGAATCGGCCGATCTACAAAATTCTGTACAATGTATTCATAATTACCTCTGCCACCAAAGGTGAATGGAGGTTTGTCTTCCCTCCGTTTGTTTGTCTGTCTGTCTGTTGGGTCGCCGAAATAGGTGACCCTTATTGTCAGTAATTGTCTGTTTGTTCGTTTGTCATCAGCATAATTGGTAGTAAACGTGGGCCGATTTTGACCAAACTCGGGTGGTAGGTACATCTTATGACCTAGTGCTTTGGAAATTGTGATGGTTGCTAGGGACGCTTTGGTTCCTGCAACAGCCGAAAAACCATCAAAATCGGTACCGTTCACGCGAAATCAATTCCGAAAGCCATTATCCCACGTAGGCTTATGAAATTTGGCGTGCATCATCTACAGGTGATGCACTACCAAATATATTCCGGTTTTTGTGATATATGGAATAGTTTACCCGCAACGCCCCCTACAAATGGGGTATGCCCGAAAATTGGCGAAAATTGAAGGCCCCTAGCGACCAGGTGAGTGCATCGATCCGAATGAAACTTTGCAGGTTCATAGCACGCAATGAGTACTAACACTTTGCCTCAGGACATATTGACCGATTTCGCTTAGGTCAGGGGTCAAAGGGCAAAAATCGATAAAATGCGAGAGCTGGAGGTGCCTTCGCGCCAAATGCTACTCCTCCTAGGGTTATGGTCAGATGGTCATGAAAATTGACACTAATAGTCTGGAATACATTGTGCACAAACGATCGAGCCGGATTTTCGATTTATATCTTTGTTCACCCACAGCACTCTTTGCCCGATACAATGCAGCTCATTGACGCTTTGACGCCTGACTTAGCGCCGAGATAGGTCAATATGTCGCTGAGGCAAAGTTTGTTACTCATTGTGTACTATGTATGCCATATGAACTTTCATTCGTATCAGTTAATCCGTGTGGAGGGCAAGGTGCCTTGAATGGTAATTTTCACCCGAAAGCAATGCCCACTTTTGACCCCTGAACTACTCGAGATAGGTTCATTATGTCAAATGAGCAAAGTTGTAGTACTCATTACGGTCTATAAGCATGTAAAGATTCATTTGATGTCGGTTTCAACCTCTTGGAGCAATGTACTTTGAATTTTCAGGGGAAGGAATGCTCAATGGCCCTCGGACACCAAGATTGAGAGGGTTACCATTTGGAAACTATAAGATATAGAAAAAAAATGGATGTCATATTTAGCGGATTTAGAGAATCACCTTAAAGATTACTGCATACCAAATCTCATCGAGTTCCATTCTACTGATAAAACTACTCGGTTATCAATTGGAATGAAAAGTACCGGAAAATGCGGTTTGATATCGCGGAAATCCCCCAAAGTTCGAGGGACGTGCTGTGGTGCGCCCCGAGGAACAAGATATAATTCGAAAATCCGGCATCGATCGTTTGTGCACAATGTATTCCAGGGACTATTATGTGTCAATTTTCATTGACCATTCTGACCAATAACCCTAGGAGGAGTAGCATTTGGCGCGAAGGCACCCTCCACTCTCGCTATTATCGATTTTTGCCCTTTGACCCCGACACTAAAGCGAATCGGTCAATATGTTCCTGAGGCAAAGTTGTAGTACTCATTGCGTGCTATGAAACCTGCAAAGTTTCATTCGGATCGATGCCACTCACCTTGGTCGCTAGGGGGCCTTCAATTTTCGCCAATTTTCGGGCATACCCCCTTTGTAGGGGGCGTTGCGGGTAAAACTATTCGATATATCACCAAAAACCGGAATATATTTTGGTAGTGCATCACCTGTTAGGATGATGCACGCCAAATTTCATAAGCCTACGTGGGATAATGGCCTTTTCGGAATTGATTTCGCGTGAACTGTACCGATTTGGATGCGCTTTTCGGCTGTTGCTAGGGAACCAAAGCGTTCCTAGCAACCATCCACAATTTTCCAAAGCACTAGGTCATAAGATGTACCTACCACCGAGTTGGTCAAAATCGGCCCACGGTTTACTACCAATTTATTGCTATGACAAACTGAACAAACAGACAATTACTGACAAAAGGGTCACCTATTTCGGCGATCCCAAACAGACAGACAGGACAAACAAACGGAGGTTGCAGACATTAACCTCCATTTCACCTTTTGGTGGCAGAGGTATATTATGATACATTGTACAGAATTTTGTAGAATCGGCCGATTCAAAGTATGCTCCAAATTATTTGGGTCTAAACACTGTCAGGAAACATTAGAGGAGATTGGGACCATACTCTTTGCAGACTTGGGTGCTGCTAAGCAGTCTCCTTGGCTCATTGAGCACAATCCATGGACGGTCACCACTCCGACACAGTATACACATGCTGGCACTCATTTTCCGAACCTCAGAAGGGATTACAGGCTGAGTTAACCCCACCTGATGTATCTAAATCAACATACTGAGCTTGTGTATGAATCTCTAGTACCTTAGGTCCAAAGCCCACCACCCCTAACCATTAAGCACAACCCGCAGTGCATAAGCCATTGGCCAAGACGAGCAATTTCGATCGAATCTCATCATGTGATTTAAAATTGATTTTTAATAAAACCTCGTAATTATCCTGTTCGGTCGATTAACAAAGTGGTCCAAGCATATAAGTGTCCAGAAATGCAATTATTCCTAATGGCAATCAAAATACTAGTAGATGAGCATGTCTGCGATTCAAATAAAGATTATATCACCATAGGGTAAACCCTCCCCGGCATCTCAGGCAGGCTCACTGAGACGTTAGCCATACTTTTTTTTTACAGACCACCATATTACCTTGACCTTCAGTCGATCATTAAGGATAGAGTATGTATATATTAAGAAAATGTGTCAGCCATCTACCAATCTATCCATATTAAAACTCAACATCATGGAAAATCTGACGAGAAAACGTTCAAGTTAATATCAAAAATTATTTCTATTAGTGTCTAGCGTAGGTCACTAATCCAAAAAAAGCAGTCGTTTCATATCAGTGTGCACTATATTTTTCAGTGACTAGTGTTACACTTAATTCATGATGCAAGGACTAATTATATTGTGAACGGCCAACAGTCTTGGAGCATCCGTGTCAAGCCAAATTAATAGAGGACTTCGGATGACAAAAACATGTGGTTTAATTTTTCAGACCACCATATTTGACTCTTGACCTTTATAACTTGAGGGTTGTTGTAAATTAAGCGTTAAAAGCTCCCAAATTCCAATAAGATATATTACCATGCGAGGGTAATGCCGTTCTGTAACAGGACATAAGTTTTAGTCGATGTTATGGTGAAAAATGTTAAATAGTCGTCTATAATTAAGGATGCCTTAAAAATTGTCGATTATAAAAAAAAATTACGTCAACCCCGCAAACTTTGTAGTCCCATTATTAATGCAAAAATTTCTTCTGAAAGTTCAGGCCGGGCTCCGGAGATACAAGCTCATGCATTGGAGCATTAAAAAAACCTAAATGGTGGTTTAGTACTTCCTAGCGGGGTCTAGAAACTCTGACGGTACCATGACAAATTGGGGGGCACTAACTGTAGAAACCAAACCCTACACCAGGTATAAGCCTCCCCTCCGACTCCAAACAGGGGAGGTTAATAATTAATTATAAGGACACACATTTTAATTAAATTATTAAACAGACTTGGGAACCAACGGAGCCCACCCCCTCACTCTGGCCATCACTGGACCTTTTACGGACAAAGGAGGATAGAATTTTGTGGGAAAACAGAGTGAACAACAGAAACCTGCACAGCAAGGATCAAACGAACAAATGAAAAAAAGAAGTGAGGAGACACTTCCCTTGCATGCTACAATGTGTAGTCCACGTCCAATCCTTTTACCATCTTTAATTTTGCCCAGATTTTGACACAAAGCTCGTTTCATGTATTTGTGACATCCCTCCCCCAGCTCGGTATTCACAAAGCACGGAAATCTCATTTACCCACCGTTGGGCAGTTTTTTTTTTTTTAAGCTCTCTAACAGACTCTATGTGGTTCTTTCAAGAGTGGAATTGGATCCCTCCACTTCTGTTGTCCTTACTCGATTCATGAACACTGCAGGATTTCCCGTGGAAATTCCACGTAATGGGTAAAATGCCTCTTCAAGTCCTTAACCAACCCCTTCTCCCCCTCCCAACCCCAAGTCCCAAAATTCCAGTCCATATATTTTTTCCAAGGAGTAAATTTAAATTGCATATTATTTCACTCCATGGAAAAACGACCTTAATTTTTTTATTTATTATTATTATCACTTTAGCAACTACTATCCATTGCTTCGCTGACGGGAATCCTGGGGAGGGGAGGCGAGAGGGTGGGGTGTGGGAGAGAGAGAGGGGGGCAGGAGTGCGGAGATAGAGGGAGAAGAAAGATGAGGAGGGGGACGAGGATGGGTGATGGAAGGGAAGACATGTGAGGTGAGAGTAAGGGAAGGCAGACGTGCGGTTGGAGCGTTAATTCCGATTCGTTTACTGTTTTTCATGAAAATGATTTCCCGCACAGATTAACAGTGAGATGGAAACAAAATAATGATCCTGAAATTCCATTTTTGTACCGTCATCCATCCCATTGGGACCAGCTTCTGTGCAGAGCGTTGGTGCTGTGTAAGCAATCTCCTTTGGCTATTGGGCACAATCCTGGATGGGTCGCACTCCGACACAGCTATACCAGCAAACATTGGCACTCATTTTGTCGACCTTGGAAGGATTAACCAAGCAGGAGTCAACCCCACCTGGTATTAATTTACAACAGCCAAAGGGGATTGAATCAGGATCCTCGGATTCCAAGCTGACCACCCAACATGAAGCCAACACCAGCATATTTTGTACCGGTTGATTCTATAAATTACCGACCCAGAGGACAAAACAACCACCCGACAAGTCCGGAGATAAACACAAGGTCCCAGAGACAAAACACTGCCCGCGACACATTCTGTCTGTAGGACACGTCTGTAGCCAAGCCCATCTGAACATAAACCACCGCCTGAAAATGTTCGGGAGACAAACACCGCCCAGACGCATCCGGAGGAGGACTCACCTAGACATGTCCGCGAGAGAAACTCTGCCCCGACACGCTCCGGAGGACAAACACCGTTTCCTGGAGAGAGGAGAGAGATGTGTGGAGGGTGCTGCTCTGTATTTTAGGCGGGTGTGGAGCGAGGATGGGGCACAGAGAGAGACAGGAGAGAGAGAGAGAGAGAGAGATTGCATAGAAAATGTTATGCTTTATTGAAACAAAACACACACACACACACACACTGGTATAGATTTAGCTTGCTTATTCCACTATTTTCCTGAGAATTGGTAGATAACGGAATCTGCGAGATTGTGAATTAAACATGTTTTTTGTTTATCTAAATTTACACTTAACGAATTTGTTTTTTATATGCATAATTTCACTTACTTAATCCCACTATTTTTTTACTGAAAGAATCACAACATAATGGAATTATAGCGAGATTGCTGAATTAAACACATTTTTTTATTTGTTTATTTTTAACATTTTGATCTTAATGAACGGCACAGATTCCAACGTCGGGGACAACGCAAGCCTATTTTAATCATTCAGCATTCACATTTGTTGAGGACTTGGGGTTGGGAGGAGGAGTTGAGGGACTTGAAGAGAAAAGAGGGGGAGGGGGCCAGAGAGTTGTGATGGTCCGAGGGCAGAGAGGGTTCAGAGAGTTAGGAGAGGGGGTTGAGGGTGCTGGGAATGGGGGTGGGGCAGGGGGGGGGGTTGAAGACTTTAAAAAAAAAAAATGAAGAAAAGGGGAGGAGCCACAATGAGGGGATTAGAAGTCTTGGAGAGTGAAGGTTGAAAGCTTGAGAGGGGTTTGGAAGGACTTCATTTGGTGAGGACTTGGGGTTTTAGTGTGTGTGTGGTGTGTGTATGTGGGGGGCGGAGGGGGGATGTTTGAGGGACTTGGGGTTGGAGAGGTAAGAGCTGGTCACATTTTACATAACGTGAAATGTTCGCGCGTCCCTGCTAGTTAATTAATTTATATTGAGTTCTCCTACAAGAACATCAATGCAGGAGGCTATTCGGCAGGGGGGTCAATCCTGCGGGGTTGGGGCTGATGGGAGGTTTACCACCGATCATAAAAAGTCGGGGTGAATATAATTATCATTTTTTCCCACCAAAAAATTAAAAAAATACATAATATAGTAAGTACTTTTTTTTTAATCGCTAAATAATGCATGACCATCCCTAACCCTAACTTTTGAATAATGCGTAACTTCCAGGCATTGACCAATACAAATTGAGTAACCTCCGATGGCCCACCCCATTCAGGCTTACAATCCAATGTTCGCATAGACCAGGCCCAAGCACGGCCAGTGGTTGTAACTTTACTTCCACCAGTTTCATGAAGATGTTTATTTAAGGTTGTATGCACTCACACGTGCTTTAGGCTTCCTCTGTGTAGTACCGAGTATCAGATGCAGCACACGTCCATTCTGGGTCTCATGGAGCTTGCGCACAAACTTGAACTCTCTTCGAATTGAAGCTGTTAGGTAAGACATTTGATGGTTCAGTATTCCATAAATCCCATGTATAAGACAAACTTTTTTGTCTCATAAAATGAGGGGAAAATAAGAGTTTGTGGTGTGCGCCTTGTGCACAGGGACTGTCCTTGAGACGTGAGTCAGTGGTGCGTTTTCAACCCCATAACAGCAGGAAGCGCAGCTTTGAGTTCCCATAGCGATTACCAGGACAAGTGTGGCAGCATCACAGAGTTGAGTTTTTGTTCATTTTTTTTATCCGCTCATTTAAGTAAGATTAAGCTGTTGACATAAACATGCAAGAGCGTGCGTTAAAAACTAACCAACAGGTTTGTGCTGACGAATCTCACCTACCAACGTCCCATATGATCAACACCCGGCCAGTCAACCCATCAAAGCCCACTGGATTGCCAAACTATGGTTGATTTGTCCATACTCCATCCTTTTAAAGGCTGAGCATCAAGCAACGGAAGCCAGTAACATACCATTTAAAAAGGCTGTGGTATGAGTATGACTCGGTCAGGATTGTGAACCACCAACTCCCAGCGACACCAACCTCCCATGCGAACTACCAACCTCCCAGCGAACCACCAACCTCCGAAGTTAACCACCTACCTCCCAGCGAACCACCAACCTCCCAGCGAACTTACCAACCTCCCCAGTCAACCACCAACTCGAGCGAACTACCAACTTTCAGGCTCAGAGCAGATGCTTAACTAAATGCCACCGAGTCTGGTCTTTCAAATTTGTCAGATTTTCCATACAAAAGACGTAAAATGGGCCTTGCCATCTTTTGTTATTCTCTTTTTGGTCTTAGCCTCCCCCCCACCCCATCCTCCGTCCTCTTACCTGTCTGCCCAAGTAGCATACTTTCTACCAAAAACCTTGAAGTCTGTTACCCTTCCCAAGTTGAAAATGCACCACACACTTCATTTCAATTGGAACGTTCCAATTCCATTCGGGAAGTGATTTGGATTTTATAAATGTTGAAAACAAAATGATTCGTGTAGTACAGTTCCACACAATGCCAAGCCTTCATTTCAATATTCCTGTCAGACTAGCTGAATCATAATTGGTTGTTAATATTAATGCAACTGGACCGTCAAAAAATTCCGAAAACACCTCGAAGGAACCAAATGGTGCGGGAATTCATCTTATATGGCTAATGACTCAGGGTTAGTCATCCGGGATTAGCCATTTAAAGTGATGGACATCAACATGAATTAGGTTAAGATGAATACACTCAAAATGGAAAAATGGTTAGCCACACATGGAGGTAATTGATTAATGATTATTCAGTCCACAATAACAAATATGGATTAGGGACAATTGGATGAGATTGGTGAATCCAATGATGTTTAATCAGAGGTGTGCATTAGAATTTGATTTTGTGGCATTTTTGAAAGATTAATGCGGCGAATTATGATCAAACTTTAAAAGCAGACTAGCATTAAGTAAGAGTTCATCCAAATTTACAATGATTAATGCCGCTAAGGAGTAATTAACTTAGCATGACTTAATTAATGGGCGTTTAATTCATTATATATTTGAATTGCATCCTAAACATGGCTTGGGTTAGTGGATCAGATCCATTAGCAAAAATCCGGAGAAGGAAACTGGGATTTGACTTCTTTGTGATTGACAAATCTCTGCTTGTGGGATGTATGATCCACGGGTTATTCAATAAAATTTGATCAATGCTCGATATCACACAATTGACCGGAAATTTTAAATAAACTTTAAATGGTTTGTACCAAATAATTGACTTGCTGTAGCTGTGTTCCACTAAGCTGACTCCAATGATATCTGAGGCAAACCGGTCAACGAGCATTAATGAGACTTAAGACTCGTCACTCTGGGTGTCGTTTACTTGTCTTCTGTTATATGCTCGACTGTAAGCGCATGTTGATCTCCACCGTGAGGACAACATTTCCAATTGCACACTCGATGGTCTGTGGTTGATCAGTGCCCCAGGCGAGATTACTCTTCTAGTCTTGGGGGATTTCAATACATCGACTGGAACTGATAGGGATGGCCTATGAGACATGCTTGGTCCCCATGGGTCTGGAACTGTGAAACCAGAACTAGCACGAAGGTCCTTGGACTTTGCAAGAAGTCATGGACCTTAAGGGTGGCTGGTTCATGGTTTCAGCACCCACAGTCATCGCTGAACTTGGTATCCAACACTGGTTGGTGTGGCAAAGGAGATTGACGAGTTTACTCGTTGATGGTTGATGATTACCGTACAGTGTGCGTGGGTCTGCCGTATGTACAAGTGGTAGCCGCGGGTTCACCCGCCATCGAGCATGCCCCATTGCATGTGTGCAGGTCCGCCGTTATACACTGGTCAGCGTGCGGGTTCGCCCGCCATCGAGGCATTGCCCCGTTTACAGTGTGCGCGGGTCCGCCGTTGTACACGCGTGGGTCAGCGTTGTGGGCTTCGCCCACCTCGAGCATGCCCCGCTACAGTGCGCGTGGTTATCAGAGGCGGGGCGGGGGGGGCGGGCCTGGGATGCTGGTGCCAGCCCTAATCTGTCAGGGAATTGCAGGGAAAAGGATTGGATATAATTATTAGATGGAGATTTGGAAAATGGGTTGCGAAAGGGCACGGCGTGTGCGCTTTGGAAGTTGCAGCATTTAGGGTGCCGTTTCTTTCCATCTCCTCGTACGTGTTTGGAAATTATCGCTGCACGTTGCGTTTCACAGGTGTTGATTTCTGCCAGAGGGCGTGTCCGCTAATGCCTGCTTGGCCTTCGTTGAGGACCCATCTCACAGCGAAGCTGCGCATGTGGCTGGGATTTACCTCAGGAATAAGAGTAGAAGAGTAGAAAAAAAGAATAGAATGAGTGCAGAGATTTTAATCAGACCTAGCTATGAAGTTTACCACCAATGCACTGTCCCATTGTCCGCTAAACAAAAGGGGAAGGGTCATGGTCTGAACGTATATAGTGCGAATAACTGTTTAGGATCGCTGTATGATGGTTGCTATTGCTTACTATAATATATATATATATATATATATATATATATATATATATGTATATATAGATTATTTTTACACAGGGTGGGGCATTTAATCTGACACATTTGCAATCTTTCCAGCCGGAAAGCAGTCTTGGCATAACTAATTTATTGTTTTGCTTTGTTTTACAGATAATATTTTGAAAGTTTTTTAATGATGGAGCACTTTAAATGCAATGAGCATTTTATTTTATTTTATATTTAAATGTATATGAGCATGCCAATTTCAAACAAGTCATCATGACAGATGAGGCAAACTTTTGATTTGGCAGATTTAACTTCCACCAGATTTCTTCCTATGGGGATTTTGAAGGGCAAGTTTATAAGGAACATCCAACATCGATCGATGAATTGAAGGCAAACATCACGCAAACCATCCGGCTCTATTGATCAAGAGGACATTTGCTGCGGTAATGAACATTATGATGTCCTCTGTCGTGAATGCACGAATTCGCCAAGGGGCCCCATTTGTCTATGTAAAAAAAAAAAAAAAAAAAATTTTGTTAAGAATAAAGAATCAAAATTGTTTTAAAACTTGAAGTATGTCCTATGTTGTATAGAAATTTATTTTATTTGGTTTAGAAACGAAAAAAAGTTATAAGGAATAATAAACCTTTCACCATATAAATGGCCCACCCTGTGTATATATATTTATATATATATTTATATATATATATTTATATATATATATATTATGTATATACTGTGGGAAAATCACAGAGGGAATCACATACTGGGGAACTTATTTTTTACTCCCCGAGGCCAATTAACACCGCACCATCCTCATGTGGTGTCATGTAACACTTCACTTCAGCTCACAGGTTCCCTACTTACTCACATCGAGATGCCTCCTACCTTCGTCCACGGACCAAGCACTCACACAATGCTAGTATTTCCTTTTTAGATTCTCCATTCTACCCCCCACAATCGTAACAGTATATATACAAACAACACTGTATATTGCTGTGATATGTATGTTGTATATATACTAGTGCATGCCCGTACGTGCATGGCCATACGGCATGCTTGTACGTGGTGGCCGTACGGTGAAACCCCCCCCCCCCCAAAAAAAACTTTCAAACTGCGTGCCAGAAACAAACAACCACACAGGCCGTTCCTTCGCTCTCCCCGTGCCCGTACGTGCGTGGCCGTACGTGCAATAAAAAAAAAAAAAAGCTTTCAACACCACACCAGGCTGTTCCTTCGCTTCTAGGTAAACGACGACTGGATTGGGCATTGTGTTATCTATAAATGCGCATAAGAAATCGAGAATTATTAGAATACAGTAAGCCATCACTATCGAATCCGTTACGTTGTAAACCCGTAATGGGGAATGCCGGCTGAGGATCTCTTCCCCATCGGCCAGCCTACACAGCAACGTGTCCTGTCATTGTAACTAAATGGCGTCCTTTCCCCATCGCCACGCCTACGCAGCAACGTGTCCTGTATTGGTTTGGTGAATAAATGGCCATGAAACTTGGGAACCAACTTGTCTGATTAATATCAAACTTTGAAAAGGGCACATACTCAGGGTCCCCAGCAAATACCTGGCAGTTTCAATTACGATCGGGACAGTTGGTGATTGAGAAACAAGCGGTCACAGCACACACAGACACAAACAGAGATTTCCTGGAATTATTGATAGATATATGTATATATATTGGTTGTGGACCCGGGTAGGGCGAGAAGACCAATGGGGGGCGGTGGAGCTACCTCGGGTTTCCACAGACTCTCCAAGAATCGCAGGCTGTTTGCACACGGGATAACTCCCGTGAACGTGGCGGGTGCTATCGACGTGAATGCCAATACTCAACCACGTTGACTTTAGGGTCCTCCATTTAATGGAACGGTTACCTAAAGTGGTCATGTGATCTAATTACGGGGGACACGCCCTCAGTATTCTTGTTCAAACCGGATCACCTATACCGCATCAGATGGCAGCCGAGCATAACTACAAGGATGCTACCGGCTAGAAAACAGTCATTTGGGGACAACGTCTTGGCTAGGCTTAGGATACGGACCATGCTGGACTAATAAGAAAATGACGAAACGAGCTGGGGAAACATTTCTATACAAAGCATATATTTACAATCAGGTGAGGAAAAGGGATGTGACACAGTGAAATGGGGTTTACTGTTTATGTACAGCAGGGATAGCAAGGAATTTGTGGGGCGACAATAGGGAAGCATTTACAAAAAGCAGACACAGAGCAGACTTATCCCGTTATATCTTCTACAATTCTTAACTTATGCTACGACAGGCGCAATCCCATACACACAAACACAAACTGAGGAAGATTTAGATCGCCAGAAGGGGAAGAAGAGCAGATGAGACCTAACCCGGAAGCGGCCTCATTCGTACATCCAGCGCGACATGGCCCGGAAGCTTGCCACCGAACTCCCGGGGCCATGTTCTGGCGATGGATGATGGCGTCGTGTTGGTCCCACTATGCCCGTTTCGGGGCACCTTTCGACGAACTGCGGTTAGTGCTGTTAACGTGCTTGGCCCGTCCCCTGCACCAACGCGGTCCGAGTGGCTATGGCCGTGGCAACACGCCGTTGTGGCGAATGCATCGATGTGGAGGCGTGGGGTTATTTTTCCTGTGTTGTGGGAGATGTTGATTGTCGATGGTGGGGAGCTTTGGTGAGCCAAAGGTCAAGCAAGGTAAGACACTTTATGTAAATCAGCACGCCAGATTCAAAATGAAAGGGTGCGCCATTCGCCGTCCTGTGCAGTGTTAAGTGGTGAGTCTCTCCCATGGTGGCCTTGCCCTGGGTTGCGATGCCTGCTTCGATTGCATCATCATTAAACAGGAAAGGGTTGGATGGAAATCAGGATTGAAAAGAAGATGAGATATAATTATAGACCCACGCAACACACTCGTCCCATTAGACATGATGGGAAGGTTCTGACTGCACGAAGACTAACGAAAAACTGCCTGGGGAATTACTGTATGTGGTGCCATTGCCTTAGGAGGCATGCAGTTTTGCAGAACCACAACAATATATATGTATATATATATATTCATTGATATATTCCTGTTATGTGCAGCAGATTTTGTGCTTTATTGAAAAAGTGCACACTTCCAGTATATTGTGCGGGCTGGGGGTTCAGGTAGAAGACCACTCGGGGGGGGGGAAGCTATCTCGGGCTCCCACCAGACTCCGGAATTGTAGGCCATCGGCATTGGATTTAATTCCGTGACACGATCTCTCTCTTTTT
>CM068957.1:96178890-96192766 GCA_035128595.1 Eptatretus atami | reverse complement strand
AAGAATTTCCATTTTCTTTCCTTGTAATTACCACACACGTCGGTTTTTTTTTAACAAAAACATTACTTAAGTGTTTCCAGATACAAGCCAGGTTGGTAAAAAAATATATAAAAATTTTTGAATTTTTTAAAGTAGGCTAATTAGCATAAAATACAAAGCACAATGAATCGTTCGAAAATCATGCGAAATCAGATTAATCAATAGAATTAATTACCTGGGACTGATATAATACATAACTGCGACTTATGATGTCTGTTGGTGTTTCAGGGAAACATAACTGTTTTCTGTTTGAGTAAAAGTAGTGGAAATAATTTTAAATGCATTGATATGCTAATTAGGATCCGCCATTATGGAAATTCTCATTTTCGTAAATATCTCAACTTCTGGTACATGGAAATTTGTAAATGAGGAATCTACACATATGTTAGGAGGGTCAAGGAATAAAGTGAACATATTTCCTTTGTTGTCAGAGATGTAGAATAATGTTTGGATTGCTTAATTACATGCAAAAATGGAAACAGCTTAATAAAGCATAGTGCAAATGAGTTATTTTTCTGGGAACATATTTTTTCTGATACTTGGGATATATATGAACACTGTGGTATCAGTGAAAAATTGTCGCAGTGGGGGGGGGGGGGGGGGGGGGTGCAAGGTAGGTCCCACTGGCCCTCGGCCTATACCCTGTGTGCATTACCTTGCGATCATTGCAGTGACGCATGGCCTACTTGCCCTCAGAGTATCACTCTCACAAACGTAGAGAGAAGTGTTGATGGAGATGGTAATATAAACACATTTGATGATTCCAAACAATTCCACAGTAAAGCTTGAATGCAGTGGCGACACAGTACATCATGTTATAGCAATATGCCTGGGCCATGTGTACCGCACTCTGGGGACGATGAACAGGCCTCTGATAAACGAGCAGAATTGTATCCTTGAAGGCCACGCTAAAAGCATCCATGCAAACTGTTGTTTCATCACTCCGGGTCATCGCTGCATTATCTATCTGTTTCGTACATTTCATTCTGACTTCCATGGGACTCGATCGCAAGAATGGGACAGGTTTTTTTTTTCATTACAATGTCTTGGCTGGTGAAAGGCTGAACACAGAGTGTGAGCTTTCAATACTGAAAATGGAAGCCTGGTGTTGGCTTAACCGTTAAGGTGGCTGGCTTAAGATCTTCTAAGGGTCTTGAGTTTGAGCCCCTGTTCGTGCCATTGAAATAACAAATAACACGAAGTGGGTTGATTCAGGGAGGCAAAATGTGTACCGGCTTACTCGTAAACAGGGGCACTGCATCAGCGGCACAGCCGCGCTTACAGAAAATGATGCAACCAGCAGTCACAGGTTGCATACGAAACGACTGAAAATGGAATGGCGGGGCGCAAGTGGAATGCTTAATTTGATGGATTGATTTAATATTTTAATCTGATATTGGTGTTACAACTTGGTGTCCAGTGCAGTGTGTAGGACTAAACCCTAGCAGTCCCCTTAGGTTAGAGTAGGCATTTGTAATTTGTTCAGGGTGCCGGTGATAGCTCGGATACTCTTTGCAAAGAACACCATGGGATCTTTAACGTCCATCATGTCGGCAGACGGGACACCCAGTTTAACACCCATCCAGGGACAGGACACTCATTGATGAATCGCCCTGCCTGTGAAATACCCAGAATGGCAGTTTATATCCAGGTCAGGATTCGAACCCAGGCTAGACGGCTTCGAGTCGAGGGTGCATACCTCCAGGTTATCCTGCCAGCCCCTAACCTACAGATCTGAATCGGTAGGATAGCTTGTAGATTTTGGCAAAATTACTTGGTTTTTATTCTTTTGTAAACCTCTACACTTTCCTAAGTTTGAATGTTTGAAAGTTTAGCTAATATCTTCGTTTGCATCTAAACACCTAATCAATCTCTCTCCATTATAACCACTCTACTTTGTTTCTCCCGAAGGTTATGTTGCATCACCTGCAGAGTCCACCTATCCAGTACTGTCAGCCCTACAGTGGTTATACACCTGAGTTGTAATTTTACCAACTGCCAGATTGTGAAAGAACAATGCGTCAGAGGATAGGTATCACAATGAATCTGCGTCAGAGGACAGGTAGAACAATGAATCTGCAATGGAGGATAGGTAGAACAATGAATCTGCATCGAGGGATAGGTGAACACTGAATCTGTGTCGGAGATAGGAAAACAATGAATCTGTGTCGGAGGATAGGTAGAACAATGAATCTGCATCGGAGGATAGGTATAACACTGAATCTGTGTCGGAGGATAGGAAGACAATGAACTGTGTCGGAGACAGGTAGAAACAATGAATCTGCATGGAGGATAGGTAGAACACTGAATCTGTGCGGAGGATAGGTAGAACACTGAATCTGCAATGGAGGATAGGTAGAACAATGAATCTGCATGGAGGATAGGTAGAACAATGAATCTGCATCGATGAGGATAGGTAGAACACTGAATCTGTGTCGGAGGATAGGTAGAACAATGAATCTGCGTCGGAGGACAGGTAAAACAATGAATCTGCAAGGAGGATAGGTAGAACAATGAATCTGCATCGGAGGATAGGTAGAACACTGAATCTGTGTCGGAGGATAGGAAGAACAATGAATCTGTCGGAGGACAGGTAGAACAATGAATCTGCAATGGAGGATAGGTAGAACACTGAATCTGTGTCGGACGATAGGAAGAACAATGAATCTGTGTCGGAGAACAGGTAAAACAATGAATCTGTGTCGGAGGACAGGTAGAACAATGAATCTGTGTCGGAGGACAGGTAGAACAATGAATCTGTGTCGGTGGACAGGTAGAACAATTAAGTTGTGTCGGAGGATAGGTAGAACAATGAATCTGCGTCAGAGGATAGGTAGAACAGAATTTGCGTCGGAGGATAGGTAGAACAATGAATCTGCGTGGGAGGATAGATAGTACAATGAATCTGTATCTGTGTCGGAGGATAGGTAGAACAATGAATCTGCATCGGAGGATAGGTAGAACAATGAATCTGCATCAGAGGATAGGTAGAACAATGAATCTGCGTCAGAGGATAGGTAGAACAGAATCTGCGTCAGAGGATAGGTAGAACAATTAATCTGCGTCGGAGGACAGGTAGAACAATGAATCTGTGTCGGAGGATAGATAGAACAGAATCTGTGTCGGAGGATAGGTAGAACAGAATCTGTGTCGGAGGATAGGTAGAACAGAATCTGTGTCGGAGGATAGGTCGAACAATGAATCTGCATCATATGATAGGTAGAACAATGAATCTGCGTTGGAGGATAGGTAGAACAATGAATCTGAGTCTGAGGATAGGTAGAAAAATTAATCTGTGTTGGAGGACAGGTAGAACAATGAATGAAATCAACAAAAAGTTGATCGAGGTATGCTGACCATCGTGGGAAGCAAGGAGAAGCTGACGTTTGTGGCTTTTTTTTACCAATCTCTTTTGCTTTGACGAAGAGTTAATGCCCGAAATGTCAGCTTATCTTTGCTTCCCACGGTGGTTAGCATACCTCGATCAACATCATGTTGTTTCCATCCATTGTTACCTCTGCCACCGAAGGTAAATGAACGTTATGTTTTTACCCCTTTCTGTTTGTTTGTCTGTCTGTGAGCAGGATATCTCAAAACGTTGTGGATGGATTATGTCAAAACTTGGTGGATGAGATGTGTAGGTGACAATAATAAGCAGATTAGATTTTGGTTCAGGTCCGGATTCAGATCCAGCCTATCAGTGGGATACGAAAGGTAAACTGTTTAGCCTGGCAGAGATATGCGCTCTATGAGTGCCATTCTAGTTTTTATAGTTATCAATGGTAAATCTCTTTTCTCATCGCCACTGTATGGTGCACCACAAAAGATTGATTGTGAGATGATGAATTCTTTGGTGAGATGATGGATCCTTTGGTGAAATGATGGATCCTTTGGTGAGATGATGGATCCTTTGGTGAGATGATGGATCCTTTGGTGAGATGATGAATTCTTTGGTGAGATGATGGATCCTTTGGTGAGATGATGGATCCTTTGGTGAGATGATGGATCCTTTAATGACCAAACCTGATAAATGAAGTGAAATAGGAGTCTGGAATTATTGTATTATGGTGTTTTGTAAAAAGACCTGTGCAATAACTTTCTAAGAATCAAATAAGCTTATCATTATCATCTGAGAGGAAATTTCGTTTCTCTCCGGTTTTTATTTTTTATTTTTTTTACACTCATTGGCCTGGATAGTGTTCCCATCTGAGCACTTATCTCATCATGCTGTGATCTTGGGTTCAAACTCCATATAGGTTTTTTTGTTTGTTTCATATTGATTTACGGCTTGTACATAAATCGCATTTAGGGACACAGACATTCGTTTATGTCAATGTACTTTAACATGAATTTTCAAGGACGATAGCAGACAATGGGCAAACGTATGGTATCATTTTGGTATGGTATGTGGGATTTAAACTTGGATGCCCTCCATCATGAGCTCGGGGTTCAAATGGGAATGCTAACAGGCAGGTGTACATTCCTTCAAGTAGCTTTCTTATTCATATATGATGCCCATTGGTTTATCCTAAGGTTGTCGTGCATTAATGTATGTACAAGCTCCCATATGAATATTAGACAATGCAAGGAAAACAAGTGACAGGAACATCACAAATGAACATGTACTGGTATGGTACTATGGGTATTTATATTTTACATGGGGAGAACTGATGGGACATGAATAATGATTGTTTCTTTCCCCGTGCATGAAGTGCAAAGTGGGTTAAACAGTTGGTTCACTCTGTCTGTCTGTCCACATACATTAATGTCTCATCTGGAACGACGTAATGTCAATTGAATTTTATATTTTGAACACTGCAGAACACGAATCGGAGCATGAATCGAAAACAAATCAAAAGAAACAAGATTCGGAACACGAATCGGAACCGAATCGAAACACGGATCAAAACAAATATGCATCGGAACACAAATCGGAACAGGTATCGAAACAAACACGCATCGGAACACACAAATCGGACAGGTATCGAAACAAACATCGTCGGACACAAATCGGAACAGGTATCGAAACAAACACGCATCGAACACAAATCGGAACAGGTATCGAAACAAACACTACATCGGAACACAAATCGGAACAGGTATCGAAACAAATATGCATCGGAACACAATCGGAACAGGTATCGAAACAAATATGCATCGGAACACAAATCGGAACAACAATCGGACAGTATCGAAACAAACACGCATCGGAACACAAATCGGAACCAGGTATCGAAACAAACATGCATCGGAACACAAATCGGAACAGGTATCGAAACAAACATGCACTCGGAACACAAATCGGAACAGGTATCGAAACAAATATGCATCGGAACACAAATCGGAACAGGTATCGAAACAAACATGCATCGAAACACAAATCGGAACACAAATCGGAACAGGTATCGAAACAACACGCATCGGAACACAAATCGGAACAGGTATCGAAACAAACATGCATCGAAAACACAAATCGGAAACACAAATCGGAACAGGTTCAAAACAAACACGCATGAAACACAAATCGAAACAGGATCAAAACAAACATGCATCGAACACAAATCGGAACAGGTATCGAAACAAATATGCATGCGGAACACTAATCGGAACAGGTATCGAAACAAACACGCATCGGAACACAAATCGGAACAGGTATCAAAACAAACACGCATAGAAACACAAATCGAAAACACGGATCAAAACAAACATGCATCGGAACACAAATCGGAACAGGTATCAAACAAAATGCATCGAAACACAATCGAACAGGTATCGAACAAAAGCATCGGAACAGGTATCAAAACAAACAGTCATCGGAACACAAATCGGAACAGGTATCGAAAAAAACGCATCGGACACAATTCGGAACAGTACGAAAATACATGAGGAACACAAATCGGCAGTATCGAAACAAACGCATCGAACACAAATCGAACAGTTATCAAAACAAACATGCATCGGAACACAAATCGGAACAGGTATCGAAAACAAATATGCATCGGAACACTAATCGGAACAGGTATCGAAACAAACACGCTCGGAACACAATCGAACAGTATCGAAACAAACAGCATCGGAACACAAATCGGAACAGGTATCGAAACAAACATGCATCGGAACACAAATCGGAACAGGTATCGAAACAAACAGCATCGGAACAAAATCGGAACAGGTATCGATAAACAAAATATGCATCGGAACAAATCGGAACAGGTATCGAAACAAACACGGCATCGGAACACCATTCGGAACAGGTATCGAACAAACATGCATCGGAACACAATCGGAACAGGTATCGAAAAAACATGCATCGGAACACAAATCGGAACAGGTATCGAAAAAACATGCATCGGAACACAAATCGGAACAGGTATCGAAACAAAACTGCATCGGAACACAAATCGGAACAGGTATCGAAACAAAGCATCGGAACACTAATCGGAACAGGTATCGAAACAAACATGCATCGGAACAGGTATCGAAACAAACACTGCATCGGAACACAAATCGGAAACAGGTATCGAAACAAACATGCATCGGAACACAAATCGGAACAGGTATCGAAACAAACACGCATCGGAACACAAATCGGAACAGGTATCGAAACAAACACGCATCGGAACTCAAATCGGAACAGGTATCGAACAACAACGCATCGGAACACAAATCGGAACAGGTATCAAAACAAACACGCATAAACAAATCGAAACACGATCAAAACAAACATGCATCGGAACAACAAATCGGAACAGGGTATCGAAACAAATATGCATCGGAAACACTAATCGGAACAGGTTTCGAAAACAAACACATCGCATCGGAACAACAAATCGAACAGGTATCGAAACAAACACGCATCGGAACTAAATCGAACAGTATCAAAACAAACACGCATAGAAACACAAATCGAAACACGGATCAAAACAAACATGCATCGGAACACAAATCGAAAAAAAAAACAAGGTATCGAAAACAATCATCGCATCGGACACAAATCGGAACAGGTATCGAAACAAACATGCATCGGAACACAATCAGAACAGGTATCAAACAAACATCATGGAACACAACTCGGAAAGGTATCGAAACAAACATGCATCGGAACACAATCGGAACAGGTATCGAAACAAACACGCATCGGAACACAACTCGGACAGGTATCGAAACAAACATGCATCGGAACACTAATCGGAACAGGTATCGAACAAAACACGCATCGGAACACAAATCAGAACAGGTATCGAAACAAACATGCATCGGAACACAAACTCGGAACAGGCATCGAAACAAACCGCATCGGACAACACAAATCTGCAGTTCAGCAGTACTTTGGCTCTGAATTTGGCAAATTTTTCAGAATCTGTCCATCTTCCCCGTCCATTTTCCTCTTCATTCTCCTGTATATTTGTGTGAAGTGAGGGAGAGAAGGAAAGACTGCTTTCCTTTTCTCCATCCATTACTTTTATTTCATTTTCAAGTCCTTGTTTTATTCTTTGCCCCTTAGTGAATGATGGCCAAGTCATTTGTGTATGTAAGATTGAAGAAGAAGACGTGTTATGCTTAAGAAGAAGAAGAATACGTGCTCTTATGCGCCTTTTTGCTTTCTTGCTTCTAAATACTTTCTTTTAAATGATTGCTTGCTTATGTGTTTGTAAAAAATAATTGTTTCTTCCTATTTCCAATCTGTCTCGGTTGTCTTTTCCTTTATTGGTCCAATGCAGTGCACAAGTGAGGTGAGAAGGGATGTTCTACCCAAATAATTTGCTTTGTCAGCCAGCGCACACTCACTGTAACGCTCGGCAGTAATCCGAGTGTGCACTGAGGGCAGTGACCCCAATTAGCCAGCCGTCCACAGGTAAGGTATCACGCGAAGTAGTGTAACCCTCCCCGGATTGGCCGTGCCAATCGGCGTTTGTGGTTGCTTAGCAACCTGCCAGCATGCAGAGTTATCTGTACCTGGTGGCCTAAGGACCGGGTATTTAGGAGGGACCCAAGTGCTTCCCCTCGTGGCAAGCCTCGAACCCCAGATATGCGGCAACATTTACCGTCCCACACAGCTGGTGTACTGAGGTCGAGTTATTTATTTATCCTTTCCATGCATTTTTCATGATCTATTCTTCCATCTGTGGAGGAAACATACAAAGAAACCAGAAACGTTGTCATCCTCCACTGCACCTCATATGATCCTTGTCGAGTAGTTGTGAACACTGTAGTGCAAATACAGTTAATTTCACCTTCCCCATGCACCATCATTTTCTCCCAGTGATTGTGGTGTCTATTAGGATGATGATTGTGATGTCTATCCGCGTGTGCCTGAGATAAACAGTATTGACTGTGTGCTCCTGATGTACTTGCTTGCTCCAACAGATGGGGAGTGAAGATTGACCAAAAGGAGCGCGTTCCAGGGCAATGAGAATATGGCTTTGTCGGCACATCAGGAATAAGTCTGCAAAGCTTGGTCACAAGCTTAGGGTCTCACAAGGAGACTCCAAGCTCGTCTCATGTCAAATTCTTCACCTACGTTACCTAATGAAGGTATTGTGAGACGCATACATTTCTCCATGATTTGCGGTGTCATCGCTCTGGCTGCAGGTTAATTAAACATGGAAGCGATTGTCCATTTGTGGGACACTATGTGGTGCTAAAAGAGAAGTGACAAGGTGAAATGAAGCCGCGTCGCTCTGCACAGCATTCACTTTTATCATCAATCATTCCACTTGGGAACTCACATGCGCTAATTTAGTCTTCCCCTCCCAAGAACATATTAATGGCTGTCACTCAGCGAGTCATTTTCAAATGCATCTACCTTTTGCTCAATCTTTCCGCTGGCACACATGTCATCACTTCAATTTGCTCTTTCCGTTCATCTCAGTTGCTGTCAGCATTCATCGTCTATAGTCCTTTTATTCTCATTAACAGTCTTTGCCTGGTTTCTGTGAAACTTTCCTCCACCACCAAGACAGATCCCGATGGATTGAGAGCTTTGCCTGTGAATGACTTCCAAAATGTTTCAGGAATTTTTCAGCTTTTATTCCTGTTGCTTCGTATCCTTAATTTGCCAGTTGATCTTTACTGTTCACCAAAAATTTAATTTGTGCGATGAAAACAGTGGTTGTTCAGAGAAGTGTTGATTTTGGTCATTGAGTATCAAATCCTTTATCTTTGGACAAGTGAAGGTCTGCACATACTATGTCGAAAGGCCACCTTTGATATCAACAAAACCATAAAGCATCTATCGGGGGCACTTCTTCGCGGTGGTTGTGTCGGGGGGCCAAATCTTCCCCCATTCTTCCCTGCTGCCCGGATTCGTCTGGGCAGCGCGGTCACGATCAGAATGCCGATCGGTCTCCATGGACCGATCCTTTCCCTCTTGTCTTTTCTCTCTCTAACTCGAACTCTGTCCTGGCCCTGACTTCGTGAAGGCGGGGGTACACCATCCTGGATGTGGGGGATCTCTGAGTCGCTCTTCGGAGATCGATTGGCTGTCTCCGTGCTGCGGGCTTGTTTGAGAGAACTGTTGGGGGCTGCAATACTACTACTACCACTACTACTACTACTACTACTACTACTACTACTCCAAGAACAAAAAAAAGCCGTGAGTCAATGTATCCATTGATACCCTCTCCTCATATCAGGGCTCTGGCGATGGCGACGAGCAGAAAAACAGAGGGAGGGGAGGTTGTGGGGAGAGAATGGATATTCAAAGGAGTTTTGGAAAAGATGCCTATCTGGCAACACAGGAAAACACAAACACACACACACACACACACACACACACACACACACACACACACACACACACACACACACGAGAGCGAAGGGAAGAGGCATGTTCGGAGCATGTGTATATGATATGGGATCAAACATTCCGTCGTGTGTGAGACTAAATCATTGTCCCCTTCGAACTCCTGATAGGAACCTGTAAATGGGGACATCAAACATGATCCATTTACTCGATCATGGTCATTATACCGTGATTATCAATGTCATGAGTTACACATGTTACTCGGTAAATACACAGGTGTGCATACAGTCACGTGGCATCTCGTACAAGCAACTTGGCTTCAGCACCAGGAGTCCAGGGGCTGTGTTTGAACTCGTGCCTTTTCTGAACAGCCTTGTGTTTCAGTGCTCTGGTTGTCGGACACACGGTCCCACAGCTTGCCACCCTCGAGTGTGTGCGTGCTGACGGTTTGGCAAGGTCTACCTGTCACATCTAGCCCTTCATTACGTGGGAGTCAAGGTCACGCGGGACAATCATTATGCAAGATAAATGTTTGAAGTGAAAATGGTGCAGGAAAAAGTCTGTGCTTCGGATTTTTAACTGTTCTTTAAATTGGATTGCTTCCAAACTTTGTTCCTCAACATAATTACTTCGTGTGATTTGTTACATCCTCGTGGAGGATCTCTAAGTCTTAACTCAACGTTGTTGTTATTTCTGCTTTCTCTTGTGGACTTTTTTGTTTCACAGCCTACAGTTTTCATCGAAACTTCCTGAAACTTGGCATATATATGTAAAAATACCCTGCGCAGACAGTAACCATCTCCGATTTTGAAAATTCCTCCGAGAAAAAAAAGTTATGACGTCAAAATATCTCCGCTAATGGAAATCGCCTAAAATTATCTCCGAAACTAGGCAAGCTTTTTGAATTCTGTTTGCGGGAATCGAACAGGGCATTAGCAGAGATTAATTACCGCACACAATGATACATCACTATGACGTCATATCAATTTTTATGACGTCATTCCTATTTTTTGACAATTTTTGTTTCACAACCCAGAGTTTTCATCGGATCTTCGTGAAACTTGCCATGTATATGCAGAAAGCCACACGCAGGCAGTAACCATCTCCGATTTTGGAAATTCTTCCTAGAAATAAGTTGACGTCATAATATCACCGCTAATGGAAATCGCCTATACCATTATCTCCGAAACTAGGCAAGCTGTTTGAATTTGTTTGTGGGAATCAAGCCGGGCATTAGCACAGATAATTTATCGCAAACCTGAAACATCACAATGACGTCATATTCGTTTTTATGACGTCATCATTAAGCGGACGAGGATCTTAGCTCATTTGAGCTTGTTTTTTCCCTTTGCAGTGATCAACTTGTTGAGAAGGAGCTAGCAAGAGCCATCAGGAGAGACATGGATGAAATGAACACGAGGTGAACGCAAGATCGCTTCTAACTGGCAAATGCACACGTGGTCTCTGTTGATGTCTCCCTGGACTGTTCATTCATGTCTGTTGGGGTTTTCTCCCATTTGAATTCTTCTTCTCCGTCTTCTTCGTCTAAGTCTTTCACGAACCGGCTGGCAGGCCTGATGTTCGACTTAGGTTAGAGCAGGAATTTGAAATTTGTTCAGGTGCCGGCGATAGCTCACCTACTCTTCGCGAAGGACACCGTGGGATCTTTAACGTCGACCAACTACTATTGGCAGACGGAGCAGACGTTTAACGTCCATCGGAGGGATTGAACACACGTTGATGAATCACCTTGCCCGTGAAGCACCCACCAGGATTACAGTTTATAGCTGGGCTGAGACCCAGGCGAGAATGCTTCGAGGTGAGTGTAGTACCTGGTACCTGTAGGGTCGACGCATCATGGTGAATGGTTCATCCACTCATGTTAATCATGATGTGCAGTGGGTGGTTTTTGGGGGGTTTAAAATATCAAAAATATTTATCTTTTCTGACCTTTCTTCGATCTTCATTCTTCTCTTCTTATTCTTCCTCTTTATTTGTTTTGACTTCTTTCTCATCATACTTTATTTACACTTTTGCTTCTTTCTAACTTCGCCAGTGATGTTTTTCATCTGAAGCACTCTTACATTTGTGGTACTAGAAACACACGCTCCTTTGGGGAGCAGCATGGGGGTGGGGGTGGGGGAGGAGGAGGCGGAGGAGGAGGGGGGGGCGAATGTATTTTGTGCCGTGGCTAATAATCCTTCTGTCTGCAGCAGAGAATGGTAAACCACTTGTACTGTGGTATGTGTACAGGAGAAACTTATACGTCATTCTCCTCCACCATAATTAGGTGTGTGGGTGGGGGGGGATGTGGTGGAGGGTTTCCTTGTACTATGACCTGACCCTGGGTACTACCAACACGTCTGCAAAAGTTTTGTGGAGATCGGGCCAGCCCGTTTTTACAGCGCGTGCGCTGTATACAATTGCACCGAGTTTGAAATGTCCCCGGTGTCTACCACGTCTCCGGTGTCCCCTGCCCCCCCCCCCCCCCACGTGCCTCAAGACAGCCAATGACGGCCGTCCGGTAGATGCAGTGCGTAACCTAGACAGAAATAGTGAGAATTGACGGAAATACCCGAGTATTTCAATGGAAATTTGTGAAACTAATGTGTTATATATGTGAAAACATTTAATTTATTGCTTGACGGGAAAAAACCAAGAAACGCGCCCCTCTCATGTACGAACGAATGAAAGACGTCATTTCTGCCCACCATCGCATTTCGCGCCGAAAGACGTCATTTCCGCCCACCATCGCATTTCGCGCCGAATGCCGAAAGCTAAGTTCTTCTTATGCTATCATTCTTTTGCGGCCTCCTGCCACGCTGTATCGAACGATTTCATTCCTTCTGTATATATAAAGGTGCTTATCACAATAATAACAAGATTTTTACATTTCACATATTAAGTACGCTTTTTAATTGTTTTTCAAATGAAAAGGCATAGATGCATATTTTAACATTAGTGTACTCATGTGCTTCACCACACGGCGCTGTATTGAAGGATTTCACGTTTTTTTTCTTCTTCTATGATTCACACACACACACACACACTTGCTTTATTACCCTGTCCCCTGCTGTCAAATGTGCTATTTGTCTAGAAGGCTGACTGAAATTTTCACTGTGGGAAAGTTCTGTATTAACTGCAGTGCATGTCACCCTCCACATAGTTAACAGCTGCTTGAGGAGCTCCTCCTCCAACTAAATGGCATTCCTTCTTAATTCAGAAAAAGTGACATCTGGCTGGTCTTGGAGAGTTTTCTCAGCTCTCGACGGAGAAATTTGCCACGCACATTCTCGGAAAACAATTCACATAGTTCCTGGTCCCAGTCTCTATTAAGTCTTGAATCTTTCTTACCCAGCCGTTCCATCAACGCCATCATTATCCTGTAAAAAAAATCCCGAACAGTTTCCCGATCCTCTTGTTGTCGTGCATACAGACGTCGCTGTAACCGTACAGCATTTAAGCGTTCACCAAAAACTTCCTCTAAAGCCTTTAGAATCTCCTCCAGGTTATTGCATACAGGAAGGAACTGAAACTTAACTGCTTCACTTGCAACTCCTTCAAAATTACACAAAAGAAACCTGACGGCATCACCAGATTCCATGCCAAGAATGACTCCTCTTGCGTCTTCGACCCAATCAGATACACTTTCATCTGCTTTACCAGAAAACAATCTTAATTTCTGACTGGAAGGTACCTTGACATTAATAATTATTGGAGATGGAGCCTGCTGTACTGGCAGTGGCAGAACCATACTGTCTTTCCACATCCGAAGCTCTTGAAGTTGTGTTTTCAGCTCCAGAATCTTCTCATCAGCCATCTTGGGTTCAACCACTGTCCTCTAACTCTAATTCTGCTATCTCAAATAAAAAAAAACATGGTCTGTTAATTATCCCACTTCTGACACCATGAAATGTAACCGAGTTACGTGTGGGCTCTCTACTTAAAGAGAAACAGACAACGATGAATTAGATCAGCTGCGTTTATTACACTTACGGCTACTTGGTCACCACACTCCGTGCTATTGGTTCACGAAAAAATATTTTCAAGAAAAAAATAAGTGACCACTATATTCGTTATTGTTGTGTGTCT
>CM068957.1:96138176-96154386 GCA_035128595.1 Eptatretus atami | reverse complement strand
TGGTGGGCACACCAGATCGGGAGCTGAGTTAGAGTTGGCTCACCGAGACCCGGATTAGTCGTTCTTGCCGATAATCCGAAAGGTCCGGGTCCCTTATCGGCCGAAGATCGCATAGGTCGACCACGTGGGATGGGTCAATTGGCCAATTTCTATACTAAATACCACGTGTCCAAACTACGGGTGGACAACTAATCCTCACCTCGGCGGATCTGCGCGATTCCGGCGTCCGAGCGGATCGGTTTCGTACCGACCGAGCGGGAGTACAGTTACCAGACTACCTGCCGGCCGATTTCACGATTAACAACAATACAACTCCCTACATCCCGTTCGCAGGCGGCAACCCAAGGCAGAATGACAAGGACGGTGGGACATCACAGAGGTTTTATTAACAATAGTGGGGACAGGGGAGCACGTAAGGGAAGAGTATCCGTAAGCAGGAAATATGTTTCAAAAAAGCCATAACAGTTCTTACTTGGTAGACTGGCCACGACCACCCACATGCACACACAATATATCAGACTGACCGTCTGGGCTTTATGAAGGCCTTCAGCGCAGGAATTGGGAGCTGTGAGACCAGAGCTATCTTGACCTGTCCACTCGTGTGGTCTTCCTGACGTTCTGATTGCGGACTCGAACCGCAGCAACGTTGTCCACTCCATGATACCAGCCGGAGAAAGGAACGGACGCACCCAGCGCATTGAGGCGAGATGCAGCTGGCGGCTCAGCCATGGCGAGGCTTTAGGATCCCAGACATCCGGCCGGCAAAAAACCAAACTCCAAGATGCTATCCTATTTGGAATCGCAAAATGCCATCGACAATTATTCATGCTCCCATCCAGAATAGTAGTGAGGGACTCGCCTACTCGTTATCCCCGCTTTACTGGAGTTTTGTAGCGCGACGTCCACTCATTTCCCCTGTGGATGCCAAAGGGCCCAAGTCCTTAATTTGGACGGGATAAGTTGCGGCCGCGGCGTCACAACGACTGGGCCGCCCGTCAAACAGGAATATGAGTCTAGTAATATTGTGCCTGTGTGGCTCTCATGCCCAGAGCCGACGGCAAACTACGCTCCTTTATCTCTCTTGATTGGATCAGAGAATGGAATGTCCTTCATATTGAAACTCCACCACTGCGGCGTTTAATGGTCAGAATAGAGCAAAGTGTTTTTGTTAAATGCGAAGATGTAAAGAATCCCTGACTATCAAAATATCCGCAGCACACGACATCTTAATTCCCCATAACCAGGAATGGATTCTAATTATACACATCTGACTTACGGAATAACTAGCTACGGACTTGCTTGTTGTGTGCTTCTCAATGGCTGGCTCAGGATTCGTAACAACTGATGAAGGGGTCCCTACGGCTAGCCGAGTCCATAGTGCCACAGGATAGTGTCCTGGAATACGCGCGCAGGAACCGATCGTACCTGCGACGGACAGAATTCCCCAAAAAGAATCCGCTCACCGGTCTGCAGAGGAACCGTTCCGCGCGCCGTAGTCGCTTCTTCCACCCGCTCGTCGATCCAGGGTTAATTTTCATTTACAATCTATAACGGTATGCCTGGGAATGGCTACCATTACCGCCCCCTAACCTCCTGTATCCGACCGTCACTTGACGACGCTATCCACCCACCGTCTGTTGCAATGGCCAACTTACTAGCTCTGAGCTCACAGGCTTCTCGCTTCGTGGCGATGGTACACGCCCGCTATCCAACGCTTACATTCTTTTTAACGACTCTCGCGACAAGAAGAGGTGCGTATCCGCCTATATATCCATGTTGACGACATCCAGCACTTCACCCGCACGAGACTTGGAGTCTCACTCGGTCGCGACCTTAGACTTTCTGTAAGCACATTCGAGGTGTCGCAGCGTGGTATTGATCACGGAACAAGTTCCAGTTTGGCAACTGCACTTGGAAAAATAAAGAATACAAGATTGTGATTTCGCCTGGTCGTTCCCCTCTATTGACACCTCATCGACCTCTGCTAGTCCTAGACGCCATCAGGGAGGTTTTCGACGCCTAACTCCATCCACAAACTATTCGCAACTGTTCGAGGCTTGGAACCAGTGAAGTAAAACTATGCTCAGCTGAGGGACATAATGACTCAATATTCCAAGCCCTCCTCAGTAGCCGAGTGACAAGTTTTTTGACCCTGTACCGAGGCATTTCGCTCGAAATATTCCGTCATACGCAGCATCAAGGAGAAGTAGAATCTTCGCTGGGATCAAAGAAGACCTTCACTAACTGCCTCAGGCAACTGATTGCTACATAACTTGCATCGGTACTTCTTGCTCCAGAACATTCGCTGTGCATCAGCCCACCGGACTGCTGCCGGGGGCTGGCCATCATTCTCTACCGGCTCTTGCTTCCTCCCACGGGTAGTCGAGACTACATCAAGCACTTGAAGGGAAGCACTTGCTGTCCGCATGGAGAGATCTGGAAAAACCCTCGGTTTCTTCACGCAGGGTCAGCCGCAAGTATCTATGTCTGTGTACGGCCACAACATTGGTCAGAATATGTCGTCGCATCACCTTGATGAGCTTTTTATTACAACACCAGACTCTTTCGGTGAAGCAGCGCACATTGCTTTGGGCTTCTCCATCATACACTTCTCTGGAGGTCACAATTTGGCCGCCACTTCGACGTCTCGCTCAACTACCGCTCACCGCCGACACAATTACAGTACAAGCTCCCTGGCCTCGCCTCAGAATCAGAGCCATGCAAGCCTCAGACCGCGTGCGAGTTTAAAATCGGCGCGAAAGCGCGAGATTTCAGGCTACCTTTGTCTCGAATATTGTCGACAGCCACCCAGAACGACGGACACATGCGTCCCTGTCCATCCACCTCACGGATTTCGTGAATACGATCTCCCGGTACTGACAGACGTGCCTCATGCTCTCCCCTTCTGGCAGATACCGCAACCGCTCTTACATTCTCAAACAGTGCTGTCCTATTGAATTTTTCGAGTCATATAATTCGCCCCTCGCTTCGACCATGCTGTTTGTCAACCTCCCATCACTCCACTGGACTCGCTATGAGCTACCCGCGCATGTAGCCTTATCGTCTTTGATCCAGGGGTATCACCATTGGATCTTAAAGCTTTATGACGCGCAGGCCATGCGCCGACTGCAACCGCAATTCACGTGCAGTCCTCCTGCTTCTGCAGCATCAACGGTTTTGCCTCATCGACTTCTTTTGAATCTGTTCTAGTGCTGACTATTTAGATTGTGCGGACACCCATTACTTGGTTGTCTGTGATCCGCTTGTCGGTGGTCGGAAGTATTCGCGTGTCTCCTCTGCAACGCATGGTCCGCGCTGCTCAGCTCTAGGGCGGCCTCGCTCACATATCTGCCACTTTGGCGATACGCGAGGAAGATTACAGTTCTTAGCCGACTGCCAGGGCTGGAGTTTTCTTGCCTAGGTCCCGTCGACCTTTCTCGTTTATTCGAATGGACTGGGGCGCAGCATCGCAATCTCATCCTCAATCTACCTTCTATGATTGCATACGCAGTAGCAGAGGTTCAGTCAAAACCACCAAGCGGCTTGTGAGATCCAATAGTCTTTGAAAAGTAATCCGTTCAGATAACTGATACCTCAACGGCATCAAATAAAATATGCTCGACCAACGCCGTCCTGCGCCCTCTACAACTAAGAACACGCGCGACCTTTCGACTGCGATCAATTTCGCGTACCGCCCAAATTTCATCTTATACAGAGAAGCCGCTGTGAGACTCGCTGACTTGTTTGTATATATGATATAATACGACTGGGAGAAAGTTTCCTAACCCCAACCATCGGCTACATGGCGGGGAAGATCCTAGTGGATATGAAATTATCATCGCTTCGCACACTGACTTAATCGCTGTCGGTCAAAGATGTCATCTGAACAGCCACGCCGCCTGCGCTCCCCCCAGTGCCGGAGACGATGTTCGTGCAAAAATGGTCGGTTAATCTATCAAGCGATATGGGACAGAACCGCAAAATAACAAAAGATTGTTCATCACCGAGGTTTGGAATCACGACAGAATAAACCCTTCAGATTGACGTTCGCGGAGGTGGTACATATACAGAAATCCAGCATCTATCCCACCGTCCATTGGTTATCACCGTTTTCACCACAACACGGACATACCTGCCGCCTCCCGGCCCTCGCTTCATACCGCCTTCGCGCGAAGATCTCGCGGCCACAACGGCATTGTTCGACAATACAATACCAACCTCCTCCGTTGTGCATTTTCTGTAGCCACAAGTCCGCATGCCCATTGGGCAGGACATCCAGAGAAGCCCCGCCGCTTATCCCTGTCAACTCCTCCTCACCTGTGAACCCGCTAGCTCTACTCGTGAGCGGACCGTCCACGTCGATCGTCCCTCCCCATCGAACCGTCCACGCCACCCTTCCTCTGGCACCTACAAATCCCACGCTTCGATGGCCTCGATCGCGCAGGCTCCTGCTGCAGTCCTCATCGAGCGACTCGAAACATCCTGCAGAATCGGGTGACTGGATTGCAGTAGATTAAGCTCGTTGGTGTGGACCGCAAGCTGGGGGGGGGGGGATGAAGAGTGATTGTCATTGCCCTATTCCTCGTTCTTGGCATTTGTCCGTTTATTATTTTATTCATATTGAGTGGGAATCTATCGTTGGTTCGTATTTTATTAATCCATTAGTGCATGTATATTCGCAGTAAGTAATGTTCAATATGCAGATGCCGATAGAGATCTTCATGTGTAGTTATGCCATTTTCCTTGCACCCTATCGTGTGAAAGTAAATCAGACTAATTGTCTTCCTTTGTTTGCAGATAAAAGCCATTATCATGTCATAAATGTTCACTGACAAAAGTTATTCTTTGAGTTATGAAGCACAGCGTTCACTCAATTAATTACACTTTCTGCACATTCCATAATTTTTCTCACCCAACTATCGTTGGGCTGGAACAGGAGAAAAAGTTAAGTTAATCTTTACTTATCAATAAATCATCCACTGTTTAACAAATAAATCGTCGCAATATTGTTAAAAACTTCAATATTCACTCCATAGAGTTCGTACTCTAATTTAGAAACACTACATACAGATCCGATTCTTCAAATCGAACATAATAATTCGGGCGGACAAAGCATGCGTGCGCAATCCGGTTTGCATATTTTGTGTTTTTTGCGTATGGATGAAGGACCCCTCCTAAATTATCTCAAAAAGGGGAGTTTCAATTAACCCACACCCAATTTTCACCCCTGCACGTCCTTGAGTTTTCTTATATGCATGCAGTTTCAGCTGCGAGGTTTTGGATTAGGGGAGAAAACCACAAACACACAAATTTACTATAGTATAAGTAATGTTGATAGGTGATCTTTGTATAATCTATCTATAATCTACTCCTGTCTGCATCTGTTGAGTATGTGCGGTGTTTGCCCGCCCCTAGTTCTCGACTACAACTCAGCCATGGTCCTGACGAAAATATAGCGAAACTGCCAAGTCATACATCGCGCTGGACTTAAGTATCGCATATCTGTGCTCTTTCAAGTTTGATATAATCAAGACAAGCGATCTTCCAAATTGAATGCCAATATTATTTAATCCAACAATGACGAGACACGTGCTGTGGCCATTTTATTACGCAAACCATGACAAGACATCATATGCGTGGCGGTTGCGTGGCCGATGGGGGAAAGAGTGCCTTAGTTACGATGCGTGATGCAGATGGCGAATGGCAACGAAGTGCGATGCAAGCAAGACACAGGAGTAAACTTGATTTTAATTGATTATTAATGAACTCGTGCTAAGATCACACATTTACTTCAATGCAAGCAATAATTATGTGATGCATAGAACTATTCCAGATAACGAGCACCACCACTTCGGATAGTGAGAGTGACTTATACCTTATTTAATAATTCTCGATTCTATGCGCACCTATAGAGTGGAACACAATGCCCCAACCAGTCGTCGTTTGTACGAGAGCGATTGGAGACGGCGTTTGTGGTTTGGTTGGAGACGTTTTTTTCTTTGGGTGCATGACGAGTCGACGCGACGATGGGAGGGAGGAGTGGGCACGCAGAGAGCGAAAGAACGCCTGTGTGTGTTGTTTCTGGCACGCGTTGAATTATTTTTTTTTTCACGTGACGGCATCGTGACTAGCTGACTTTATTAAGTATTGACGTTTTGATATTACTCTGTTGGTGTTGGGTTCACTTCCAGAGACGTTGTGTTTGATTACCTCCGCCCACCGAAGGTGAAGTGGGTTAAAAAGTTTTCACCCTTTTTGTCTGGTATGGAATGAGATCATCTATTCTAGCCCCTTATTGTCAGATTTTCCGTCTTTAGTCTGTTTCTGTCTGCTTGTCTGTCCAGCAAGTACTACCATGTTAATCGTTGGGCCGATTTTGAGTGAAACTCTGAGGTGTAGGTTCTTACCTTAGCCATAGTTGTGCGACTTTGGAACCGTTGCTATGCGCCGTGCGATTGCTGAGCAACTGGGCCTTTGAAGTTTTCAAAAAAAAATCTAAAAAATAAGAAATATCGAAATCAAAATATTCAAACTAATTAGTACCGTTTCGTGGCACCCATTCAGGCCTCCGTTGACAAAAGAAGAAATTCAAGCCCAGCTTCCATAGACAACATGGTCGGAGAAGAATAACTTTGGAGATTGAACCTGAGAGTCACTAAAAAAAAATTAAAAACCAAGTTCTGTATATCTCAGAAGGTACTAGGAGTCAGAATTATACAGTGAAACTGGTATGGTATGTATCATATGGTACCTATTATGGGAGAGAAGAACCCTTCTATGGACGCTTTTTGGCTGGTAAAACTGGCTGAGAAAAACGGACTAAAATCGACGTGGATCGGAGAGAGGCTACCATGTCCACCTTCCCGGCTTGTTTTGTTTGTACTTGCCGGAAAAACTTTGTTTTGCCAAATTGTTGGTACATAGTAATGTTATCATGATTCTGTCACATCGAATTTTTGCCACAGTTAGCAACGAGATCAGTTGCTTCGAATTTTTTTTTGTGTGTAGATAATCGCCAAGATCGGTCATGAGGACTAGAATTTTGGTGAACATCGAATCCAGATCTGGATACTGAGAACTTTAAGTGGATTCTTCACCATGAGAAATGGGCTGATTGTTACTCATGGAATATGGCTTACTATACGCGAGAGAGAAATTTGCTCTTACTGAGTTATTCCGTGTCTGATCACTATAAGCAATTATTCAAACGGATTAATGCGAATTAATGAGATGCCCGAACTTGGTTCCTGTTTTGATGCAGAGAGAGACATCAGAGGGTTAAAAAACATTCCTGCAGATGTGACAAGAAACACCTTCCGTCATCTCTGTTCTCGGTGTCGGTGAAGCTTTGGGGAAAGATATATTGTTTTGAAAAATAGATAAAAACTTAATATATCAACCGAACAAATAATCCATTTGTGTTCTGAATATAGATCACAACAACCTATTGGAAATCAATAATTAAAGGTTTCCTCCACCTTAGGAGTGCCGACACTCCATGGTTCCCTCCACCTTGGGGTCCGAGCAGCCAAGTTTCCAAAGACCAACTGTGGGATGAGATGTTGTGAGCAGCAGATGTATACGAAGGTTAAAAGCCGAAAGTCAACGTTATTAATCCTTCCCGCTTTGTTCGACAACCCTAAATATCGGCCTTGGGTAAGTTGAGAGAAACAGCACTGTTATGTTTTTAAGCGAACTATTTAAGATATTGGGATCGCAAAAAAAAAAAACCTTATACTTGACCAAAATTTTTTCCCGTACTTTAGAAAATATATGTTATCCAATAAAAGTAAGATGTGTCCAGCGCCACTCTCGCGCCATCTCTCATCGGCTCCCATCCATTCACTACGATGCCTGAAGCTGCCTTCTCATCTCGGCTCCCCTCTTCCTTTCCAACTCTTCTCTCTACGCTCCCATCTCTCTCTTCCTCCTCTCTCTCTCGCCCCCTCTCTCGCGACCCACCTTCGACTCTCGTTCGTCCCCCGCTACTCTCGCCCCCCTGGCACAGACTCTTCGTAGTCCTCCCATCTTTTGCGACCCCCTCTCTCTCTCAGAAACCCGCCCTCTACCGGCAACCCCCTCCCTCTCCCCGGTCTCTTGCTGCCCCTCTCTGCAATAACCCACACACATCTCCTCTTGCCCCCCTCTATCCCCCTAGTATCACGCATGTCCCTCTCTACCGCTCCTTCTGCGTCCGCCCCGACCACTCTCATCCACCCACGTCTCCCGTCCCCTCGCTACAACCAATAAAGGGGTCGACAGTATAAAATGGCACCGCGGAATCTGGTAGACTGCTCGTCATTAATTCAAACCTCCGAAAGCACAGCCGCTGACAGATCACACCATTTGAAAAATCCCAGCAATATCACTGGCAGAGTTTTCAATCAATCGGAACCACCACAACGTGCAAAAACACAAAAAAAACAAACCTCTAATTTGTATCTCACATTCTAATGTCATACACGTATTCTCCACATTGGTACGTTATATGATAAAATAGCCCACACTTGTTCCAACCTCGACCGCTGCGATAATATTCAGAGACCTATGGCAAAAGGACATTCAGCTGGGGCCCAGCATATTCCTGCAAGTTTCATCAGATGCGGACGCGGTCGCGAGAAACGAGCGTCGCCAGACAGACAGACAGACACACACACAACCAAGATGCTGGAATGTAGTCGATACGATAATCTACCATCAAAGTACAGTCTCATTTATCCATGATTTACTTGTCTGCAGAAATCGACACCGTACTCCTTGAAGGTTATTTGTCTACCATGCAAACATGCGACACCGTCCAGTTAATTGGCTTAGGTTACTTGTACCATCACTATTCAACGCATGGAACATGACACCGAGATTCAGACCGGCGAATCTAGCTGTATACAAGGAACAAATCACCACCGTCTCGTATTGTTCTACTTGTCCCCCAAAGCTATACAGTCGAACGACACAGTTGTGCTTGCATACCACATCGACACACTATCGATCACCATTCACCGTTTAGTTATCTCACCAAGAACATCGACCACTCCAGTTACTTGTCCACCAAGAACGACCGGCACCGTCTGGCGTTTTAGTTCCTCCAAGAACACTACTACCCACCCTCCCGGAGCATTCACACTCTAATCCTATACCAAGGACATCGATCATCCGACCGAGAGTCTATTACTTAGTAAATCAAGCGCATTCATAGCAATGAAACATTATGACGGAACTCAATCGACATCGACCCGCAAGCAGAACAAACGAAGACCACGAGTTAAGAAATATCTACGTAAACACCAGCATGTCTCTTAACCAGGGACAAAAATACAGGATGAACGGACCACCGACTGTTTAATTATCAGTTGTCTACAAGCGAAACAATTATGACATTAGTAGAAGGCTCGACGGTTCTTAGCACAAGTTGGCATCTACCAACAAGAATAAGCAACATTCAGACTACTTACAGTACGCTACTGAAATTCTATGGCTATGGAAGGTTCCATCCATTAGTATAATCAATCTCTATAGGAACTATTTTTGCATCATCATCGCTGTTTTACATGTCTGAATCTTAAGACATCCAAACAGCTGACCGGTGTATCTCTTTTATGTATCTACCCAAGGAATCATCAATACATCCATTGATTGTTCGATTTTAGATGTTTTCTACCAACAACGATACATACAAACCACTGCTGTTATCTGTCGTATTATCAAACTTTAACCGAAGTGATCGTAACAAGTATTTGTGCGGAATAGACAATACTCCACTCGACATCGAACTCTTATTAAACTTTGAGACTCACTTCCCTCTATGTCCCCAATGACTCATCCTGAGTCGACACCGTCCTTCATTACATTCACTTTTACGCTGCCCATGATCTCGGATTAGTCTCTAATCTGCGTTTTTCTCTATAAATCGAATCTACGCATTACTTCTGTCACTCTCAACACCAATCATCCAATTTTTCCCGGAAACATCCATAACTTTTGAAATATCGTGCTATACTACTGTGTCTTTACTTAGTACTTACCAATCAATCAAACGTCGATAACAATCACTTAACCAGAATATGTGTGATTCGGATCTTCTATCAGAAATGTAACTTATCCCATTTACGGCTAACTCATCGACACACCTCGAGAACTGGTGCTTGACAAAATTTCATCACTACATGCGATAGTCCTCACAATTGATTCAAGATATCCTCTCGACTGTTCTCACACTCAAAATGTCTTACAACAAACTGAACACACATAACGCTAGGAGTGTTAAACTGAAACTTACCAAAAACGAACCTCCGCCCGTCCACCCCTCCCCAGTTGTAGGAGTGTTACAAGAACATCGACCACCGTCCAGTTGTAGCTCTTGAAGATCTACCATATGTAACATGATCACCAACAGTACTGTCTACAACGAACATTCGCTCTAGATCCGATTCACGAGTCTGGAATGGCTACCATTCCGCCCCTCTTCGTGAATCCGACCGTCACTTGACGACGTTCATCACCCCGTTCGGCAGATGGTGCTACTGTCGAGCTCCACAGGGCTTTCTCGCTTCGGGCGATGGCTAAAACCGCCGCTTCGACGCAATCTTGTCCGACTTCGGGCGCAAGGAGAGGTGCGTTGACGACATCACACCTACACGAGGACTTGAGTCTACTGGTGGGACCATAGACTTTCTGAAGACTGTAGTGACGGCAGGCGTGGTTATTGAATCGGCAAGTTCCGTTTTGCGCAGGGAGTGGAGTTTCGCCGAGTTCCACATCAACAGTACCTCCATCGAACCTCTGGGAAGTTCCTAGACCCATCAGGACTTTCGAGCGCCTAACTCCACACACAGACATTCGCGAGCTGGGTTCGGCTTAGTGAACCAGTGAGCAACTAATGCTCAGACTGAGGGACATAAATGGCCATATTCAAGCCATTCCTCAGTCCGAAGTACAAGTTTTTCTGGACCCCTGTACTCGACGAGGCGTTCAGGCCTCGAAAGTTGCCATCATCTCAGCGATCAGGAAGGAGTGGAGAATCTTCGACATGGCAAAGAAGACCTGCCTCAGGCCTGATTGGTCTACAAAGGCATCGGATCTTCTTGCCCAAGAAACATTGCAAGATGCCACTCGGAGCACCGGACTGCTGCCGGGTGGGTGGCGCATCAATTCTTGCGGCCTCTCGCTTCCTCTCCGGCGCCGAGTCGAGAATATGCACCGATTGAAGGGGAAGCACTTGCCGTCGCATGGGGTCTGGAACAAAACCCCGTTTCTTCACGCAGGTTTGTGACAACTTGCATAGTCGTGACGGACCACAATACCATTGGTCAAGATTTTTGTGACCGCACCCTTGATGAGATTACCAAACACCAGACTCTTTCGGCTGAAGCAGCGCACCTTGTCTTGGTGCTTCTCCATCATACACATGCCTGGGAGTCCAATTTGGCCGCCGACGTGACGTCTCCCATCCTTTCGGCCGTCAATTGCAGTAAGCTCCTTGGCCGCCGTCGATCAAATGGAACATGCGCTCACACGCTGGCGACCGGACGCGAAGCCGCCGAGATATTCGGGCGCTACCATGGTCGCTAATCGTCGAAGAAACCCAGAACGACGACAACATGCGTGCCCTGGTCCAGACGGTCGCGAACGGTTTCCCAGTAACAGACAAAGACTTGCCTCATGCTTCCCTCTTTTGGCAGTACCGCGATGCACTCTACATCTCAGACGGTGCTGTCCTTTTTGAGGATCGAGTCGTTGTTCCGCCCTCGCTCCGCCATGCTGTTTTGGACAACCTCCACACCGCTCACCAAGGGACCTCGTCTATGGAGCTCCGTGCACGTGCCATCGTCTTCTGACCGGGGATCACCGCGGACATTCACGCGATACGCGCAGCATGCGCCGACTGCAACCGCAATGCGCCGTCGCAGCCTCTTCTTCCTGCACCATCAACGGTGCCTCCATTGACTCCTTTCGAATCTGTCTACGCTGACTATTTCGATTTTGCAGGACACCATTACCTGGTTGTCAGTAACCGCTTGTCGGGTTGGTCGGAAGTATTCGCGTGTCCTCCCGGTTCCTCGCACGCAGGTTCCGCGGGCCTCATCGGGTGCCTCCGTCTGCCGATCTCTGACTGTCTTGAGATATCTGAGCTGAATTGCTCCTTTTATGGGCCCCCGAGCGAGGGAAGAGCTAAAATCGGATCAAACGAGACCATTGGCATTTTAAAGCTCCCCCATTGGCGCACAGCAGTCGTCCCGCGCCGTAACCATGTCCCACCAGGCCTCGGGCTCGAAAAATGGCCCCGTTCGCTCCCTGACCTTGTCATGCATCGGAGCTCCGAGATTAACATGAGGCGAGAATTTTTGGAAGTGCTATCCAGCCCTGGATGTGCACTGGGCTCCATTTAAATGTGGTAATTTAGGGCAATCCCAGCGCTATCTGTACGACCTCAAACGAACCCCAGCACGTGCTTGCACTTCGAGTTATACCCTGAAACGACCTGACTCTCGTTCCCTTGTTGGCTTCCGAGGCTGTGTTGAGCATACAAGGGATAGATGGCAGTTGCAGCAGTTGTAGAGAGGTAAGAGAGCATTGTGGCATTCATAGCGAAGAGATTGGGAGAGGTGGCTGTAAAGGTGGCGTTGCGGTGAAGAGGGAGGGGGTGTTCGTAACAGTGGCATTTGTAGTGAAGACGTGGACGTAGGTGGTTGTGGGGATTTTCAGATGTGTTGAGTGGTTATGGTGAACATTGTAATGTTATGGTGAGCAGAATGAAGGTCTGAAGTGAGACGGCAGTTGGATTTTGGCACGCAGTTTTGAATGGAAATTGGTGCGGGTTTGCGAATGAACCTCCTCGCTGTGCTTCCTTGATGTCCCTTTCATCGTTATTGATGACGCGTGCTTGCTTGCTTGCATGGTTTGTGGAAGAAGTAAAGTAAGATAAAGGAATGAAATTAATGAAACGATTGAAGATTGAAGACCTAACTAAAAGCCCTACACAACACATCTTTCCCATTTACCAAGACATATGGAAAGGACTAAGTAAACACATACTAATAAAATAACTGCCTTGGGACCACTGTAGGTTGTGTGCCATTGCCTTGGAGGAGTGCTGGTTTTACAAAACCACAACCAATGTATTATATATATATATATATATATATTATATATATATATATATATCCACTAATTAATGTTGGTCTATGTCCATCAGTCCGTCCATTCATCCCCTTGATAACTCCAAAACCATGAAACCTTGGGCCCCAAACTTTGCATGCATACAAAGGGAAATCAAGGTAATGCATGAATGAAAATGGGGGGGGGGGGCTTGTTTAATTTTAATTTCATTTAAACAACCTTTTGAAGATACTTAACGGCCTTATTTAATTATCCATTATCAAGGCTCATCCTTGGTCAGTCCTCTGTAAGCTTGTTGGGGTCTAATTAGCCATTTTGTTCAGCCTATTCAAACATGCTTACCTCCTCCAAAACCTCCCACCCCTCTCCTCCCATCCCTATCCCTCTCTCCCCCCGTTCTCCTTCCACCCCAATCCCTCTCTCTCCACCCCTCTCCCCCTCTCTCCTCTCTCCCCCTGCTCTCCCATCCTTCCCCTCTGTAAGGAGATTGTTCAGGACTGACGGTTTAATTTTGAATTTGCCAGGTAGCTTGCATGGGTTTTCAATGCTCCTGCCCTGTTTTACAGAACCTGTTGGTTAAAAAGAAATGTTGCCATTTGGATATGTTTTATCACCCTTCCTTTCCCCTCCCCCATGCCCCTATCCCTTCCCCTCACGCTGCCCTCGCTTCTGATCCCCTCACATGGCCTTCCCTCCCCTTGTGCTGCCATCCTTCCCCTCCCCTCACATGGCCTTCCCTTCCCCTCACACTGCCTTGCCTTCCAGCATGCGCTTCCCTCCCCCTCCCCTCATGCTTACCTCCTCCCAAACCCCATCCCCTCTCCACCCCCCATGGACATCTCTGGGCGGTCTCCGTTGCTGTATCAATGTGCTTTTTAACGTACCCCCCCCCCCTCCAGACTCTCCTCTTCTCCACAAGTCCAACCACCAAACGCAATTGAGAACCCTCCCCCCTTCCCACAGAGTGTATAGCTCCTCCTTCCTCACCTCCTCGTTGCTCCCCACCTCTCCTGTCCCCCTCCTCACTACCCTTCCCTCTTCTCTCTCCCCTCCCTCTCTCTTTCTACCCCACCCCTTAATATTCCCGTCAGTGAAGCGGCGGCTTGCATCTGCTGTCTATACAGTATGTATATATATATATATATGTCGTGTTAATCACCAGACAAACAGCACTGTCGAAGATAGTTGTAAATGTGAACTTGTGACCAACTATTTAACCATTGTGCACAGCCTCTTTGAATGGAGATTCACAGTAATACTCTGTGGAGGTCTTCGAGATACATCACGGTACAGAATGACTGGTGTTAGACATGCAATCAGCAATGTGAAAACAACGGCAAGGTGCTGCTCTATATTGAGGCTTGCTCATTTACGGCTTGTTACCTGCACGCATTCCTGGGGGACTAATACTGAGGAGCAAATTGGAATCACATCCGGAACTGCAGGCTAACAGAGCACCATTTATTTTCCTGTTCTACGATTAGATATCCATCTCTATCTTTGGGATCCCTCGAGTCATGTGCCAACCACGCCAATTTGCAGACAAAGGGAAACGGGATAGATGTCTGGACGCTTAAAGCGCTGAATGCGATGGGTTAAACGGTTGGAGTTCGGATTCCAGTGTAAAATGGTCCAAAATGGCCAAGTGGAGAGCCAGCAATGCTGGCATTTCAAACGCCGGGCAAATGAACTCGGACTCTGTCATTGAACCATCGCTACCTTACTGTTGCATTTCAAGCCTTTGCAATGATTGCCATGATTACTGGTAATTCGGCAATGATCCCAGATTCCCAGTGATTTGTTTACTTGATGCACATTTATTATTTATATTTTAATTTGTGCTTTTGCTGAAAGTAGTTTAATGTGATGGGCATGGCAAGTGCATGAGATTTGTTGAAACTAGAAAAAGCGGCCAAGAGGGTGGGGAGAGAGGGGTTATGTGTATGTACACAACATTCTACAGAGTTGAATTACATTTGTATTCAAAGTCCTTTTCGCCTTAATTATACATTTTCACATTCGCTTGGCCGATGATGATTACTATTTTAATTGTTCATAAAATTATTATTACTTTATTGCAATGTTAATATTATTATTATTAGTATTATTAATATTATGATTTTGCCATTCAGACTGAATTGACTGATTAATTTGTGGTTATAATATTTTTGACAAAAAAAATCAAACTTGGATAACATCGAGGCTAGAGTCAGGATTGGAGGAAGATGTATGAACAACCTAAGGTATGCTGATGATACCACTCTGTTGGCAGAAAGTTGATGAAACTGCTGCAGACAGTGAAGAAGGGAAGTGAAAAAAAAGAGACAAAACTCTAGTAAACTGAGAAAATCGACATGTTCAATTTGGGAGACGATCATGTGGAAATAGTGGAAAGTTTCATCTTTCTGCGGTTCGAAGACTGAAGCGAGTGGAGAATGTAGAGGAGAAATTAATAAACGGTTAGAGTTGGGGAGAACAGCAACATTGGGGGGGGGGAGGGGGGTGTTCTGTTAGCAAGCACCTTGCTGTCACTTGCCAAACGGATTGCTTCATTCAAAGCGCTGGTTCCGTGTGTATTTAATGGTAATTTTTTTCCAACATATACCATGGAAGTCTGCACCATTAGAGCTTCTTAATAATAGTTTGGATTTTTGTTCTCACCCCTAAAGCCTTATAAATAAGCAAATTCGTGGACAACCTAAAAACCACAAATTTCCCATTTCTTTAATACAAATATGAACCCTTTATCAACGTTTACTAGGTTAATTTACAACTTAAATGCTAACTTAAACACATGTATATATTCTTATCTAATACATCTTTCATTTTGATGCAGGTGTACAGTATGCGGTGCCAAATACGGTGAATGAAGCGAGCAAGATAGAGCACCTTGCCACTGCTATATCCACCAAAAAGCCCGACTGAATGTAGACTACAAACAATGCCTCATCTGCCAAGAAGAGGAGAGACAGAGAGACAGAGAGAGAGAGAGAGAGAGATAAAGATAGAGAGAGGCAGAGAGAGAGGGAGGCAGAGAGAGGCAGTGAGACAGACAGAGAGAGAGACAGACAGACAGACAGACATAGATATATAT
>CM068957.1:96116223-96126399 GCA_035128595.1 Eptatretus atami | reverse complement strand
CTCCCACTAGGACTCGCCTCGCTGAATTCGTGTTCTGACCTACGTTTTTAGCTTATCTCGAATTGGGAATTCCACAAAAGGTATTGTCATCATGTACTATCCGTCCGGTTTGTCTCCGTCACCGTAGTCTTAGACTGTCTCGGCCAATATCGCCTGCGCCGATCCGGTCTTGAAATTTTAGCAGCAACGTTTGCTCGTGACTTGTCACAGGAATTGCAAAGCTCGTTCAGTCATGTGATTTAATAGGTCAAAATTGGCAACAGTAAATCTTTAAAAATCTACCTCTCCAGACCAGCAGTCAGAATGCTACAAATTCGAATTACAACATTAGGACAGGGCCCAGAAGCTACAGGTCCAGTCGTCCTATTTTTTTTTTTACTTTTTTAAAGCACATATAAACAAATAAACAAACAAATTATAAAATTACTTTCATAGTTCGATGAAGATCTATTTTTGAGTTTCTAACATCATATTTGTAAAAAAAAAAAAAATACATTTAAAGTATGGAAATCATTTTACATCATGTTTTTCTTTATTTCGTATTTTTTTTTGATGTCTGATTGATGGTTAATTAAAACAAATGTAGTGAAAATTGTTTTTAAAAATTAGTTGGATAAATTGCAAAACAAGGTAAAATTTGTTTCTTGCTCCGAAGCTCTTTGGGAAGAAAAAAATAACCAACGTGGATTTTTCAAAAATGTGTGGACTAAGGAAGAATAAAAACATTATGTTTGCAAAAATCACCATTCATTGCACATGGGATTACATAAGGCCTTGGAGTCAAACAAAGTGCAGGGCACTGTTTAACAATATGGTGGTCTTCATGCAAACAGTGAAATCGTGGTACTCAAGCAATATGCTGTCTGGGCCTTCGTTTTCAGTTTTACTCCATTCTCTTGTGACAACTTCCCGAAAACGAATGTATTGTGTTAGTAGTGGCTACAGAGTATGAGGAAGAGGGAAGGAAAGATAAATAAATGGGGAGTCAGAAGGAGAAGCCCCTGCCAAGCTTATCTAAGGACCCTACCATTGTGCATTTTGGGGTGGAAAAGGGGGGGTGGAGCAGGGGTTGCATGTTTGTGGATCTTGAAGAATGATGATGAAAAGTAGAAATTAAAGTATTAAATGCATTTTTCAATAATATTATAAGTATGCAAAAGAGGAGTATGTCTCTGAACATCTTACCGGTTGTCGTGTCGTTTTGAATCCGACGACGGTGGCCATTTTTGCCACCATAACAAAGACCCTCTCTTAATCGCTTGATCCACCTGCTGTGAGCGGCTTGCAAACCGATTGATATGGAATGACTGGCTTGGAAAGCGATAGCAAGCTCCTTGCTAATGGAACATCCCAGTCTTGACAAATATCTGAAAAGGACAGGACAAACCAAGACGAGGCTGCTGAATGCTCTGGTATTTCCAGTTGCAATGTATTGGGCTGAGTCAGAGACGGTGAAAAAGAAAGAAACGATGAAGACTGACAGTTTTGAAATGTGGTGTTGGAGGCAAATGTTAAATATTCCATGGACTGCAAGAAGAACAAACAAACAAATCAGTGGTTGACAAAATTAGACCTCCGTGTACATCGGAAGAGCTAATGCCGAAACAGAAACTACCATAATTTGGTTGGATACATCACGTGTGCAGAATACGAACGTCTGGAGAAATCAACAATGCTGGGTGTAGTTGAGAGAAGGAAGAAGAGGCAGACTTTGGGTGTGTTCGATTACCAATCAGCTTGTAGAGCACTCGCCAAGTGGCTTAAGCACTCAAGCAAGCACTCCAACAAAATGGTTGATTAGAAACGGCTGGTTTGGCAAGCAATAGCAAGCTCATTGGTAATGGAACACACCCCTTGTACGTGATGGATGGATTGGGTAAGAGCTGCAACGAAGAGCTTTGGAAAGCAGTGCAGGATGGGGATTTTTTTGAGAAATCTAATCATGAATGTCACCAGAAGTCGGCCACAACTTCACGGAACTGGATACCTGGTTATAATATTTTTTTTGTGGTAGGTGTGTGACCAGCACTCTTAGTCTATACACAGTTGATGAGCAATAAACGTGGAAACGTCCAATTTTCTCCAAATTTCCCTCAGGTATTTAACAATGCTAATGACCATTAGGAATGAGGTTATGCATCGAATAAAGGTCACGTTGCATGAAAAGGGTGGCGGGGCAATATCACACATCACCTTGAAGCCACGCCTGGGAAAAATCACATATGAAGCCCCAAGTATTGTTGCGGGCCGGAGGTCGGGTGAGAAGACCACGAGGGGGGGGGGAGCTATCTCGGCTCCCACCAGATCCCCGGAATTGTAGGCCGTCGCACACGTATATCCTTGACGCGGCGGGCTCGCTTAACCGACAGTGGATGCCAATAACTCACCACGTGAGTTAGGGTCCTCCGTCTAGTTAATCCGGTTACCTAAAAATAACCACGTGATTTAATTACGGGGAACACGCCCTCGTACGCCTTGTCCGAACCGGATCACTCTACCGGACCGGATCACTTTACCGGCATCGGATGCATCAAGCGACACTGCCAAGGACGTACCGGCTAAAAGGAACGGATTGTTGGGAATAAACTCCGGCGAAGCTAGGATTCGGACCATGCTGGATCAATGAAGGAAAAGACAAAAACGAGCAGGGAACATTCCTAATAGTAATTTATAACAATGGGAGAGGAACGGTATGTGGTACGATCAAGAGATTTATTGGGGTGTGTGAAAGATAGGAGAGAGAGGTGTGGTGCAGCAATAAACAAGCAACTTATAAAAGCGGACGCAAAGCAGACCTAACCCAAAAATAATAACAATCTTCTGCAGGCTTACTTACATGGACAGGCGCCAGGACACACACACACACACACACACACACGAAAACCCGATGAAGAGGAATGAAACAAGGCAGAGAGGGAGTTGAGGCTACGGTCTCTCGTACCTCGTATAATTGATACGCAGTCCCCGAATACGCCACCAATATGTTTGGGGGAATGCTCTGTGGCGCGGTACCCCCCCCCCCCCCCCTGCAGCTGCGCGTCGCCCTCGCCTCGGGCAGCTCTCGTCGAGACCGTGGGCGTTAAGGAGGGGCTTGAGTTGGGAGGGTGGAGTCAGCGTCGTGTGGGCAGAGAAGAGGAGGAGGAGCCCAGCGATGATGACAGAAGGCGAGTCGAAGTGATGACGACAGAAGGCAGAGTCGAGGTCCAGCTTGAGCGGAAGGCGAGGCAGGGCAGCAGAGAGAGAAGAAGGATCCGCTCGGACCTTTATAGGCCCCGCAACCGGGACGGGGGGCCACCCTGAAACTTGGTGACGTCACCCGAATCGGGCGCCCTGATTGGCCCCGACCCCTGCGCGGCCGGCCGCGATGGCCGGAAACTGCAACATTCCATTTCCGGCAAGATGACCCTATGCCGCAAAGATGTCCGCTCCGACCTCACGACATGAGACAAATGCCCACACCGAACTCTGCCCATGAATCGCCTTGCAAGAACCCCCGGCTGTGCCCTGATGACCAGCCGAGGGCAGCGTCGGTCTCGCACGCTGCTCGGGCGCCCCTGACCAGCACTGGCCAACGCCCGCTCCGTGTGCACCAACGTGGCATCGCAGCTTTGCTGGCCGTAGAGGCGAGAAGGTAAGATGTTATGGCAAACCCATGCACAGACAGTAAGACGTATCCATTCGTGCCCGGCTCTGTACGATAACAAAGTGTCATGAGCGGCGTACGAGTCTGCCTTTGAGAGCACGTTCCTACAACATTTCCGTTCGATCCGCCATTACGCACGTGGCCAGGCTCGCCCGATTCTGCTATCGTGAGTGTGGGAAAAACCCGATCGATATAATTAGTCCAGAATGGGTTAAAGGAAGCGCCGCTTGCGCCTTGCACACTCGAATCCCGGGCAACGTGGCTGGGGTTGCCTTTCTATTATCGGCCTCGGTACGCGTTCCGTGCAGCGTGGGCGTCATGCTGGGTGTGTTTCCTGTGTTGTGAAAAACACCATTCGTGCAGCGTGGGCATCGTGTTAGTGTGCTTTCTACGGAGGGGTGTCAGCATAATGCCTGCTTGGCCTTCGCTGAGGAACCATCTCAGCGCAGCGAAGGGCGCACGTGACTCAGATTTACCTCAGGAATAATCAGAAAAGAAGAGTAGAAATGACGTAAGCAACCTAGCTATGAGATCCTCGCAACGCACGCCCCTTTGTCCCGCTAGACAAAGTGAAGGGACTATCTACAATATAATAATGGAATAACTGTATTGGACCACTATCTGTTGGATGCATTCGGTTCCGAAAACCGCAACAATATATTATCCATATATCCAGTTCACATCCAGAATCCACATGTAATCTGATGATTAGAAAAAAAATCACACAAGTAATGGGATTCATCATTCATGCATAAAGACTCATTTAAGCACTTTTATTAGCTAACGATCATTGCTGCCTACCTAGAGACTGAGTAAATCTAGACAGCTCGGGTCCGTTAGTCTGTGGGGGATGCGATAAGCATAGAATGCCTCAAAGTCATTGGGTTTCCTCCAAATGTCTTTCAGTTTAGTGTTAAACAACAGCAGTGACTGTTTAAAGGACAGGACTGAATAGTTTGTGGTAATAATAATAATTTTTACTTCCGGTCGGTACGTGTGCCCCACGAAACGCCATGATAAGCTATTTATACACCTTAACGAGGAGTTCGTCCAAGGCAGAAAACCCCCTTGGGAAGAGGAGCAAATTAAGTTGCTACAACTTTCATCGTGTGACCCCAAGTCCCCCTGGAAAGTTTGGTTGAGATTGGATAAGCAATGACTGAATGCATCGTGGTTAGTTAGTTAGACAGACAGACAGACACCAATTTGCGTGTATTCTAGTAAGATTGTTTGACGAGTGTGGTGTACACATTTTACCCATCCACACGTTTCATGCATATGTTCAACACGTGATACGTTTACTATGTACACGTACTGCTCCAACACATCGTCACATGTAATGCATGTGCAGCACCTGTCTGAGCATTGGTGAGATGCAGACATCTCTCTGCACACGAGTCACACGGACCGGCCTTAGCTTGGCGTGGCCGGATGTTATTAATTTGCAAGGGCTGTCATTTCGTTGTTTCTCAGGTTTTTTTTTGGTTTTTTTTCCAAAGATTTGTTTCTCACATCAATTATAGAATAGCAACGGCTATTCCCAATGGATCAAATTAATATTTCAATTTTGTTTTTTTTCATCATACAAGTTCTACAACACCCTATAATTAACTTGATTACCCGTTCCACCACGCACTGGGACGTGGGGCATTGCAATCGTGTGCCAATGTGTTCCAGGCCATAACTTTTCCACATTCAAGCATTTGCCATCAAATTTTCAACAAACCTTTACTGTGAGAATATGGAGAACACTAGTTAATACATTTTACCCCTTTTTTTTTTTTTACCTCCATCACCTAAGGGGAGGAGGTTATGTTTTCACCCTCTCTGTCTGTCTGTTTGTTTGTCTGTCTGCACGACATCTTAAAAAGTTGTGGACGGATCCGGATGAAACTTGGTGGACATGTTGGGTGTGTGACAAGGACGAACTGATTAGATTTTGTTGAAGATCCGAATCCAGACTTTGGAATATGATAATTATTTAATTTTTAAAGTGATTCTTCACCATTGAGAGATGGGGCCAAAAACGATATAGTCCTGTATCGCATGATATTTCAGAAATGTATCAGGCCCGATATGTTCTCGTGGATCAGGCATTACGTGACGGAGATATGCGCTCTACTGAGTGCCCTTCTAGTTTTTTTTTCCTGTTTTTGTCAAGTTTTGTTTGAGTACAAATCGGTTGCAGGCGAGCTTAATTGCATTTTGAGATTCTTTCTCGTTTTCATTGCAAACCTGCAAATAGTTGTACACCTAAAGGAAGAAATTGAGTGATTTGTAACTGATTGACCGATTTTATCCCACTGGATCATAAACCAGGCTCCATTATGCATCGACCTTTCAATCCATTGTGGCCAGAACCTCTCCAAACAGTGGATCCACAACACATAGTGAATGTATGGTCAATGGAGCGTTGCACAGCCACACATTTTGCACAACACAACACGTGCCATGACTTTCCAAGATCTATAAATGCTTTTGAACATTATGGATTGATCTCGAATGAGTGCTTTGTATCTAAAAAAAGGGTCTAACAACGACAGAATCCGCACTGTAGCACCCAGAATACATTCCATGGATCTAGCAATAAGAATTGTCCCAATAAATCCAGAGTAGCCACCAAATTGTGTTTCAAACTGAATTTGTTCGAATGAGAATCCATCGAACAATGAAATCCCAGCACATTGCCTCTAGGCCTTCTCCGCTGCAGTGGAATAGATGCTGCTTTGTAGTGCATTCACCCTCTGGGTGCATATCACCATTGCAGCTGTCAACGCCTTTAGTGTGGTGGCTTTCATTTTAAAATGATGGCTAAATGAACATGTTTACCTTGAATGGATTGTTCAAACACAACGAGCCTGCTGTTCCTGCCCCCTGTGGAAGTAGTCCATTAATGGCTATTGCCAATGCTTTTAAGTTGATACTTGTGGTATAAATTTGCGTTCACAATTTCAACCGTTTCCATTGTAGGAATGATTTTTGTTATTCCTTGGTGCGATGGCCTTTGTCAGAACGTGAATGTGTTTGTAGTTGGAGAGATTGCTGTGAAGCTTGCTATGAAGAGATTGTGATAAAGCGACTATATTTATAATTTAGTAATACCTTTGCACATTATGTACACAAGCCCCCCTCTCAGAGAGTGTTCCTCAAAAAGCAACTTCAACTGAAGCTCAAAGAGGATTGAATCTAAAGCTAAGAGTGCATTGCAACCTTTCTTACCTTGTCCACCTCCATGCACAGCACAAGGCTGCTGGGTTGCATCATTGGCTGGGGGCATGGCTGTGCCATTGATGCACTGCCCCTATTACCAGCACACCGGTACTCATTTCACCGATTTTGGAAGGATGACAGTCTGAGTCAACCCCACCTGGTGTTAATTCAACGGTAAACAGGAGCTCAAACTCAGGACCCGAAGATCCCAAGTTAGCCACCCTAAGCACTAAGCCAACACCAGGCCTCTTTCTTACCTAATCCACTGGAAAGGCTTGTCCAAGGAGGATCGCTGAAGTAGCTAGCACTGAACTTCACACGAATGACGTAATTTCGGAAAAGTCCTCCGACTTTCATCATGCAGCCTGAAAGTCCTCCGAGATCAGCCCCACGGAGAAAACACTTACTCTACTCGGAGTACTCGGCAGTACAGGACTGCTGACATGGTTACCTAGCGTTGGTTCCATGAAGTCCACCGCAAGATTGGATGACATTATGCCTTGGAACTCCTTTGGAAATCCTCGACTTAAAGTGTGACACTCATAGGCCCCACACCCACAAAATCTCACCAACTATTTATATTAGCACAAACAGCTATTTATCAATGCAATTTTGGGTTGGCCTGCTTGGCATTCCCATCTGAGTACATAATTCATGATGCTGGGATCCTGAGTTCAGAATCCCATAGACAGTTTAGTCCTGTGTTTATCTGTCCACTGTGTACTATTATCCTTGTATTTCATGTAAATTTACACTTATGTCTCCTACTTTGTCAATTTTATTTTCCGACACAATGGTCTACACTCATGGAGTCGCTAAACAACTAATTTTGGTCTGGACCAAATTTTCATTGGTCTTCACAGTCTTGTAACACCCCCACCTGCTGAACTGCTTGAGCATGAGCTTGCCTTTCACAAAGCCCAAATGTGCTTGGGGCCAGCACGGGGATTATATGTTCGTTATTATTATTGCCATATTATACTACTATTCTCATTATTGTTGTAAATATTATTAGCATGAATTAATATATGCTATGTTACAATATTATCATTGTTTTTGTTATTACAATGCCATGCTGTGGTGGAAGGATGTATTAATCTGTTTAATATACCTGAACATGGCGTCCGTTTCAAGCTTGGGAATTCGAACTGATTTTTTTTGTAGTTAATTAGCCGAATCAACTTGGGAGGTCATGACGATCATTTTGGTTTATTAGATTCCACATCAGAACACTCGAGCAGAACTCCACAAAAAAGATGACACACACACACACACACCTCATCCATTTATAGTAAAGTCTTCAAGGGTCTACAGGGTCTTGTGGGTCCTCTGGTTCTTTGAGGTCTTCTAGATCTTTTTAGTCCTTGGGGTCTTATGGCTCTTCAGGGTCTTTTGGATATTTGGGTTATTTTGGGTCTTTGGGTTATCTGGGTCTTTAGTGTCAGGTCAGGTCAGGTCAGGTATGGGAGCATGAGCCGGAGCAGTGCGTCGCTGTGTCCACTTTCCACTGGTGGACTCAGCTACCGCCGGTGGACGGTACTCCAAGGGCCTCGTCTGGCCATCCCCCAGGCAGATGCCTGGCCCATCCCCATCTCCTTGAGATGCTGATCAACCTGCTGTAACCACAAGGCACGTGGTCGGCCCATTGGCCTCCTCCACTCACGAGGCTCCCTTGCTGAGAGAATCTGGTGAACAGGATCAGCGTCAGGAAAACGACCCACATGTCCATACAGCCACAGCTGATGCTCACGGACTATGCAGGTAGCAAATCTCATTTGGGTCTCTCTCAGCAACCGCTCGTTGGACACAAAGTCTGACCAGCGATAGCCAAATATTCTCCGAAGAGACCTGATACTACAGGAATTAAGTCTCTGTCTCAGATCCCTGGTCAGAGTCCAAGTCTCACATCCATAAGAGTATATGACTAACAAGTCACGCAAGAGACAATGAAAACTCGGACTTTCGCATAAGAACTGGCAGCGCCACACCCCATGATCCAGTGAATACATGACTCCCAGGCCCGACCCAGACATCTGTTGACGTCTGACTCACAGCCAGCAGGAGACAAGAATATCACTGCCAAGGTAAGTGAATCTCTCCGTGACCTCAACATCCTCACCACAAACAGGTACAGACAGGATAGCAGCATCCAAGATGTCATTGAAAGCCTGATCTTAGTTTTGACCCAGGAAACCCGTAATCCCAGTGGCTCGACTCCTCATTCAGCACCTCGAGGGCCCCAAAAGGAGATCTAGAGTCTCTGCAAGGATGATTGCATATCTGCGAAATCAAGGGAAGAGATCTTGACATTCCCAAATGATGCACCGCAGCTTGATCTCCGACATTCTCCCCAGAATCCAGTCCATACAAGTGCTGAAAAGCATGGGGGCCAGTACACACCCCTGAGGAAGTCCAGTAACAACTGGAAATAAGTCAGAGATGGTATCACCCCATCTCACAGCACTCTCAGTACCAGAGTATAGTTCAGACATCAGTTCGATCAGTTTTGGTGGTACCCCAGGAAGACTAAGAATCCTCCCAGAGGATATCCCGATTCACTGAATTAAACGCTTCACAGAGATCAACAGAGGCTGCAAGTAGCCCCTGCCGAAACTCTCGTCTGCGTTCAGTGAGGACCCGAAGAGCAAGGAACGGTCAATCATTGACCACTTTGGTGTAAAGCCTGACTGCTCTGGACGCTGGTGCTCAAGCAGATGGTGGTGAACCTGATCAAGAATTATCTGAGCAAATACCTTGCCCGGCACTGAGAGCAGCGTCCACCCCTCGGTAGTTCATGCAGTCTTGGCGATCACCCTTCCCTTTCCAGAGAGGGACAACAAGGCCCCACTTCCAGTGAGTTGGGATGATGCCTGTGTTCCAGGCAGAGCACAGAACTGCATGCAACGACATGAGTACAGCATTTCCACCAGCCTTGAGAAGTTCAGCATGGATGTCACAGATCCCAGGATCTGTGACCGATGACCCAATTTCAACCGGTTCACCACTGCCTGTGTTTCCACAAACAAAGGTGGACCACAGTTGATTGGAGGGTCAGCATTTGGGATTGTAATACCACTGACATCCAACTCAACAGCTGGTGGGTCAGCCTGGTACAGCCGTTCAAAGTAACCGGCCCATCGGGCCTTCACTTCGGACTCCTCTGTCAAGAGCCTACAACCCTCTGGTCTAACTGCAGTACACCGAGGGATGGGCTTGGATGAACGCAATGCGCGAATTCCCGTGTAAGCAGAACGAGAATCACTTGACCACAGGTGATGCTTTACCCTCTCACAGATTCCTCGCACATAGGCCTCCTTGTCCAC
>CM068957.1:96099353-96111752 GCA_035128595.1 Eptatretus atami | reverse complement strand
TTTGTACACCTAAAGGAAGAAATTGAGTGATTTGTAACTGATTGACCGATTTTATCCCACTGGATCATAACCAGGCTCCATTATGCATCGACCTTTCAATCCATTTGGCCAGAACCTCTCCAAACAGTGGACTCCACAACACATAGTGAATGTATGGTCAATGGACGTTGCACAGCCACACATTTTGCAAAACACAACACGTTGCCATGACTTTCCAAGATCTATAAATGCTTTTGAACATTATGGATTGATCTCGAATGAGTGCTTTGTATCTAAAAAAGGGTCTAACAACGACAGAATCCGCACTGTTAGCACCAGAAATACATTCCATGGATCTAGCAATAAGAATTGTCCCAATAAATCCAGAGTACCCACCAAATTGTGTTTCAAACTGAATTTGTTCGAATGAGAATCCATCGAACAATGAAATCCCAGCACATTGCCTCTAGGCCTTCTCCGCTGCAGTGGAATAGATGCTGCTTTGTAGTGCATTCACCCTCTGGGTGCATATCACCATGCAGCTGTCAACGCCTTTAGTGTGGTGGCTTTCATTTAAAATGATGGCTAAATGAACATGTTTACCTTGAATGGATTGTTCAAACACAACGAGCCTGCTGTTCCTGCCCCCTGTGGAAGTAGTCCATTAATGGCTATTGCCAATGCTTTTAAGTTGATACTTGTGGTATAAATTTGCGTTCACAATTTCAACCGTTTCCATTGTAGGAATGATTTTGTTATTCCTTGGTGCGATGGCCTTTGTCAGAACGTGAATGTGTTTGTAGTTGGAGAGATTGCTGTGAAGCTTGCTATGAAGAGATTGTGATAAAGCGACTATATTATAATTTAGTAATACCTTTGCACATTATGTACACAAGCCCCCCTCTCAGAGTGTTCCTCAAAAAGCAACTTCAACTGAAGCTCAAAGAGGATTGAATCTAAAGTAAGAGTGCATTGCAACCTTTCTTACCTTGTCCACCTCATGCACAGCACAAGGCTGCTGGGTTGCATCATTGGCTGGGGGCATGGCTGTGCCATTGATGCACTGCCCCATTACCAGCACACCGGTACTCATTTCACCGATTTGGAAGGATGACAGTCTGAGTCAACCCCACCTGGTGTTAATTCAACGGTAAACAGGAGCTCAAAATCAGGACCCGAAGATCCCAAGTTAGCCACCTAAGCACAAAGCCAACACCAGCCTCTTTCTTACCTAATCCACTGGAAAGGCTTGTCCAAGGAGGATCGCTGAAGTAGCTAGCACTGAACTTCACACGAATGACGTAATTTCGGAAAAGTCCTCCGACTTCATCATGCAGCCTGAAGTCCTCCGAGATCAGCCCACGGAGAAAAACACTTACTCTACTCGAGTACTCGCAGTACAGGACTGCTGACATGGTTACCTAGCGTTGGTTCCATGAAGTCCACCGCAAGATTGGATGACATTATGCCTTGGAACTCCTTTGAAATCCTCGACTTAAAGTGTGACACTCATAGGCCCCACACCCACAAAATCTCACCAACTATTTATATTAAGCACAAACAGCTATTTATCAATGCAATTTTGGGTTGGCCTGCTTGGCATTCCCATCTGAGTACATAATTCATGATGCTGGGATCCTGAGTTCAGAATCCCATAGACAGTTTATGTCCTGTGTTTATTTGTCCACTGTGTACTATTATCCTTGTATTCATGTAAATTTACACTTATGTCTCCTACTTTGTCAATTTTATTTTCCGACACAATGGTCTACACTCATGGAGTCGCTAAACAACTAATTTTGGTCTGGACCAAATTTTCATTGGTCTTCACAGTCTTGTAACACCCCCACCTGCTGAACTGCTTGAGCATGAGCTTGCCTTTCACGAAGCCCAAATGTGCTTGGGCCAGCACGGGGATTATATGTTCGTTATTATTATGCCATATTATACTACTATTCTCATTATTGTTGTAAATATTATTAGCATGAATTAATATATGCTATGTTACAATATTATCATTGTTTTGTTATTTTTGTAATTACAATGCCATGCTGTGGTGGAAGGATGATTAATCTGTTTAATATACCTGAACATGGCGTCCGTTTCAAGCTTGGGAATTCGAACTGATTTTTTTGTAGTTAATTAGCCGAATCAACTTGGGAGGTCATGACGATCATTTGGTTTATTAGATTCCACATCAGAACACTCGAGCAGAACTCCACAAAAAAGATGACACACACACACACACACACCTCATCCATTTATAGTAAAGTCTTCAAGGGTCTACAGGGTCTTGTGGGTCCTCTGTTCTTTGAGGTCTCTAGGTCTTTTTAGTCCTTGGGTCTTATGGCTCTTAGGGCTTTTGGATATTGGTTATTTTGGGTCTTTGATTATCTGGGTCTTTAGTGTCAGGTCAGGTCAGGTCAGTATGGAGCATGAGCCGGAGCAGTGCGTCGCTGTGTCCACTTTCCACTGGTGGACTCAGCTACCGCTGGTGACGGTACTCCAAGGGCCTCGTCTGGCCATCCCCCAGGCAGATGCCTGGCCCATCCCCATCTCCTTGAGATGCTGATCAACCTGCTGTAACCACAAGCACTGGTCGGCCCATTGGCCTCCTCCATCACGAGGCTCCCTTGCTGAGAGAATCTGGTGAACAGATCAGCGTCAGGAAAAACGACCCACATGTCCATACAGCCACAGCTGATGCTCACGGACTATGCAGGTAGCAAATCTCATTTGGGTCTCTCTCAGCAACCGCTCGTTGGACACAAAGTCTGACCAGCGATAGCCAAATATTCTCCAAGAGACCTGATACTACAGGAATTAAGTCTCTGTCTCAGATCCCTGGTCAGAGTCCAAGTCTCACATCCATAGAGTAAGACTACAAGTACCAGGACCTGAAAACTCGGACTTTCGCATCAGAACTGGCAGCGCCACACCCCATGATCCAGTGAATACATGACTCCCCAGGCCCGACCCAGACATCTGTTTGACGTCTGACTCACAGCCAGCAGGAGACAAGAATATCACTGCAAGGTAAGGAATCTCTCCGTGACCTCAACATCCTCACCACAAACAGGTACAGACAGGATAGCAGCATCCAAGATGTCATTGAAAGCCTGGATCTTAGTTTTGACCCAGGAAACCCGTAATCCCCAGTGGCTCCGACTCCTCATCTAGCACCTCGAGGGCCCCAAAAGGAGATCTAGAGTCTCTGCAAAGATGACTGCATCATCTGCGAAATCAAGGGAAGAGATCTTGACATTCCCAAATGATGCACCGCAGCTTGATCTCCGACATTCTCCCCAGAATCCAGTCCATACAAGTGCTGAAAAGCATGGGGGCCAGTACACACCCTGAGGAGAGTCCAGTAACAACTGGAAATAAGTCAGAGATGTATCACCCCATCTCACAGCACTCTCAGTACCAGAGTATAGTTCAGACATCAGTTCGATCAGTTTTGGTGGTACCCCAGGAAGACTAAGAATCCTCCAGAGGATATCCCGATTCACTGAATTAAACGCTTCACAGAGATCAACAGAGGCTGCAAGTAGCCCCTGCCGAAACTCTCGTCTGCGTTCAGTGAGGACCCGAAGAGCAAGGACACGGTCAATCATTGACCACTTTGGTGTAAAGCCTGACTGCTCTGGACGCTGGTGCTCAAGCAGATGGTGGTGAACCTGATCAAGAATTATCTGAGCAAATACCTTGCCCGGCACTGAGAGCAGCGTCACCCCGTCGTAGTCATGCAGTCTTGGCGATCACCCTCCTTTCCAGAGAGGGACAACAAGGCCCACTTCCAGTGAGTTGGGATGATGCCTGTGTTCCAGGCAGAGCACAGAACTGCATGCAACGACATGAGTACAGCATTTCCACCAGCCTTGAGAAGTTCAGCATGGATGTCACAGATCCCAGGATCTGTGACCGATGACCCAATTCAACCGTTCACCACTGCCTGTGTTTCCACAAACAAAGGTGGACCACAGTTGATTGGAGGGTCAGCATTTGGGATTGTAATACCCTGACATCCAACTCAACAGCTGGTGGGTCAGCCTGGTACAGCCGTTCAAAGTAACCGGCCCATCGGGCCTTCACTTCGGACTCCTTCTCAAGAGCCTACAACCCTCTGGTCTAACTGCAGTACACCGAGGGATGGGCTTGGATGAACGCAATGCGCGAATTCCCGTGTAAGCAGAACGAGAATCACTTGACCACAGGTGATGCTTTACCCTCTCACAGATTCCTCGCACATAGCCTCCTGTCCCCCCTAGTGCACGTACAGTTTTACGCCTCAGCTCCCTGAACAGCTCAGCTCTGCCATTCAGCCTGCCCTGTGATTCTGGTCAATGATAATCCAGTGTCCCGAGAGACAAAATTCTCTTCTCGCCCTTGGTGAGTTCCAAGACATCCACCGGCAACATCAAGGACGGTGGTCTTGCAGGCACTCCACAACTCTTCAGGATTCCCCAAACACCCAGACCCCCCAAATCCTCACTCAGCCTGTTCACAAACTCCTCAGCTTACCCTCTCATCGTGAGCTTGCCAACATCCAGCCTAGGCTGGAATGGTACCATTCTCCTGGATTTAAGCTGCAACTTCAGAGTTGCTAAAACAAGCCTGTGGTTAGTTTTGGGGAAATGAGCACTCCGGTAGACCCTACAGTTCTGAATCATCCTCCAGTGACCATCAATGAGCATATGGTCAATCTCCTTTGCCACACCACCAGCGTTGGAATACCAAGTCCAGCGATGAGCTTTCATGACTTAGGGTGGCTGGTTCATGGTTTCAGCACTCACAAGCTCATCGCTGGACTTGGTATTCCAACGCTGTGGGTGTGGCAAAGGAATTGACCAAGCTCATGATGGTCACTGGAGATGATTCAGAACTGTAGGGTTCTACGTGAGTGCTCATTCCCCAAAACTAACCACAGGCTTGTTTTAGCAAACTCTGAAGTTGCAGCTTAAATCCAGGGAGAATGGTACCATTCCAGCCAGGCTGGATGTTGGCAGCTCAACGATGAGAGGGTAACTGAGGAGTTTGGAACAGGCTGAGTGAGGAATTGGGGGGTCTGGGTGTTTGGGGAATCCTGAGAGTTGTGGAGTGCCTTCAAGACCACCGTCCTTGATGTTGCCGGTGGATGTCTTGGAACTCACCAAGGGCGAGAAGAATTTGTGTCTCTCGGGACTGGATTATCTATTGACCAGAATCACAGGGCCAGGCTGAATGGCAGAGCTGAGCTGTTCAGGAGCTGAGGCGTAAAAACTGGACGTGCACTAGGGGGAAGGAGGCATAGTGCGAGGAATCTGTAGAGAGGTAAAGCATCACCTGTTGTCAAGTTGATTCTCGTTTTCGTTACACGGGAATTCGCGCATTCGTTCATCCAAGCCCATCCCTCGGTGTACTGCAGTTAGACCAGAGGTTGTAGGCTCTTGACAGAGAGTCCGAAGTGAAGGCCCGATGGGCCGGTTACTTTGAACGCTGTACCAAGCTGACCCACCAGCTGTTGAGTTGGATGTCAGTGGTATACAATCCCAAATGCTGACCCTCCAATCAACTGTGGTCCACCTTTGTTTGTGGAAACACAGGCAGTGGTGAACGGTTGAAGTTGGGTCATCGGTCACAGATCCTGGATCTGTTGACATCCATGCTGAACTTCTCAAGGCTGGTGGAAATGCTGTACTCATGTCGTTGCATGCAGGTCTGTGCTCTGCCTGGGAACACAGGCATCATCCCAACTCACTGGAAGTGGGCCTTGTTGTCCCTCTCTGGAAAGGAAGGGTGATCGCCAAGACGCATGACTACCGACGGGGTGGACGCTGCTCTCAGTGCCGGGCAAGGTATTGCTCAGATAATCTTGATCGGGTTCACCACCATCTGCTTGAGCACCAGCGTCCAGAGCAGAGTCAGGCTTTACACCAAAGTGGTCAATGATTTACCGTTGTCTCTTGCTCTTCGGGTCCTCACTGAACGCAGACGAGAGTTTCGGCAGGGGCTACTTGCAGCCTCTTGTTGATCTCTGTGAAGCGTTTATTCAGTGAATCGGGATATCCTCTGGAGGATTCTTGTCTTCCTGGGGTACCACCAAAACTGATCGAACTGAGTCTGAACTATACTCTGGTACTGAGAGTGCTGTGAGATTGGGGTGTATACATTCTGACTTATTTCCATGTTGTATGGACTCCTCAGGGTGTTACTGGCCCCCATGCTTTTCAGCACTTGTATGGACTGGATTCTGGGGAGAATGTCGGAGATCAAGCTGCGGTGCATCATTTGGGAATGTCAAGATCTCTTCCCTTGATTTCGAGATGATGCAATCATCTTTGCAGAGACTCTAGATCTCCTTTTGGGCCCTCGAGGTGCTGAATGAGGAGTCGGAGCCACTGGGGATTACGGGTTTCTCGGGTCAAAACTAAGATCCAGGTTTCAATGACATCTTGGATGCTGCTATCCTGTCTGTACCTGTTTGTGGTGAGGATGTTGAGGTCACGGAGAGATTCACTTACCTTGCAGTGATATTCTTGTCTCCTGCTGGCTGTGAGTCAGACGTCAAACAGATTGTCTGGGTCGGGCCTGGGGTCATGTATTCACTGGATCATGGGGTGTGGCGCTGCAGTTCTGATGCGAAAGTCCGAGTTTTCAGTCCTTGGTACTTGTAGTCTTACTCTATGGATCGTGAGACTTGGACTCTGACCAGGGATCTGAGACAGAGAACTTAATTCCTGTAGTATCAGCGTCTCTCTGAGAATATTTGGCTATCGCTGGTCAGACTTTGTGTCCAACGAGCGGTTGCTGAGAGAGCCCAAATGAGATTTCTACCTGCATAGTCCGTGAGCATCAGCTTGGCTGTATGGACATGTGGGTCGTTTTTCCTGACGCTGATCCTGTTTCACCAGATTCTCTCAGCAAGGGAGCCTCGTGAGTGGAGGAGGCCAATGGGCGACACGTGCCTTGTGGTTACAGCAGGTTGATCAGCATCTCAAGGAGATGGGGATGGCCAGGCATCTGCCTGGGGGATGGCCAGCGAGGCCCTTGAGTACCGTCCACCGCGCGTAGCTGAGTCCACCAGTGGAAAGTGGACACAGCGACGCACTGCTCCGGCTCATGCTCCATACTGACCTGACCTGACCTGACACTAAAGACCCAGATACCAAAAAGACCCAAAATACCCAATATCCAAAAGACCCTAAGAGCCATAAGACCCAAGGACTAAAAAGACTAGAAGACCTCAAAAGACAGAGGACCCACAGACCCTGTAGACCCTTGAAGACTTTACTATAAATGGATGAGGTGTGTGTGTGTTGTGTGTCATCTTTTTGTGGAGTTCTGCTCGAGTGTTCTGATGTGGAATCTAATAAACCAAAATGATCGTCATACCTCCCAAGTTGATTCGGCTAATTAACTACAAAAAAATCAGTTCGAATTCCCAAGCTTGAAACGGGACGCCATGTTGAGGTATATTAACAGATTAATACATCCTTCCACCACAGCATGGCATTGTAATAACAAAAACAATGATAATATTGTAACATAGCATATATTAATTCATGCTAATAATATTTACAACAATAATGAGAATAGTAGTATAATATGGCAAAATAATAATAACGAACATATAATCCCCGTGCTGGCCCCAAGCACATTTGCTTTGTGAAAGGCAAAGCTCATGCTCAAGCAGTTCAGCAGGTGGGGGTGTTACAAGACTGTGAAGACCAATGAAAATTTGGTCCAGACCAAAATTAGTTGTTTAGCGACTCCATGAGTTGACCATTGTGTCGGAAAATAAAATGACAAAGTAGGAGACATAAGTGTAAATTTACATGAATACAAGGATAATAGTACACAGTGGACAAAAACCACAGGACTAAAAACTGTCTATGGAGTCTGAACTCAGGATCCCAGCATCATGAATTATGTACTCAGATGGGAATGCCAAGAGGCCACCCAAAATTGCATTGATAAATAGCTGTTTGTGCTAATATAAATAGTTGGTGAGATTTTGTGGGTGTGGGGCCTATGAGTGTCACACTTTAAGTCGAGGATTTCAAAGGAGTTCCAAGGCATAATGTCATCCAATCTTGCGGTGGACTTCATGGAACCAACGCTAGGTAACCATGTCAGCAGTCCTGTAGCCGAGTACTCGAGTAGAGTAAGTGTTTTCTCCTGGGGCTGATCTCGGAGGACTTCAGGCTGCATGATGAAAGTCGGAGGACTTTTCCGAAATTACGTCATTCGTGTGAAGTTCAGTGCTAGCTACTTCAGCGATCCTCCTTGGACAAAGCCTTTCCAGTGGATTAGGTAAAGAAAGAGCCTGGTGTTGGCTTAGTGCTTAGGTGGCTAACTTGGGATCTTCGGGTCCTGAGTTTGAGCTCCTGTTTACCGTTGGATTACACCAGGTGGGGTTGACTCAGACTGTCATCCTTCCAAAATCGGTGAAATGAGTACCGGTGTGCTGGTAATAGGGGCAGTGCATCAATGGCACAGCCATGCCCCCAGCCAATGATGCAACCCAGCAGCCTTGTGCTGTGCATGAGTGGACAAGGTAAGAAAAGGTTGCAATGCACTCTTAGCTTTAGATTCAATCCTCTTTGAGCTTCAGTTGAAGTTGCTTTTTGAGGAACACTCTGAGAGGGGGGCTGTGGTACATAATGTGCAAAGGTATACTTAAATTATAAATATAGTCGCTTTATCACAATCTCTTCATAGCAAGCTTCACAGCAATCTCTCCAACTACAAACACATTCACGTTCTGACAAAGGCCATCGCACCAAGGAATAACAAAAATCATTCCTACAATGGAAACGTTGAAATTGTGAACGAAATTATACCACAAGTATCAACTTAAAAGCATTGGCAATAGCCATTTAATGGACTACTTCCACAGGGGGCAGGAACAGCAGGCTCGTTGTGTTTGAACAATCCATTCAAGGTAAACATGTTCATTTAGCCATCATTTTAAAATGAAAGCCACCACACTAAAGGCGTTGACAGCTGCAATGGTGATATGCACCCAGAGGGAATGCACTACAAAGCAGCATCTATTCCACTGCAGCGGAAAGGCCTAGAGGCAATGTGCTGGATTTCATTGTTCGATGGATTCTCATTCGAACAAATTCAGTTTGAAACACAATTTGGTGGCTATTCTGGATTTATTGGGACAATTTATTGCTAGATCCATGGAATGTATTTCTGGGTGCTAACAGTGCGGATTCTGTCGTTGTTAGACCCTTTTTTAGATACAAAGCACTCATTCGAGATCAATCCATAATGTTCAAAAGCATTTATAGATCTTGGAAAGTCATGGCAAAGTGTTGTGTTGTGCAAAATGTGTGGCTGTGCAACGCTCCATTGACCATACATTCACTATGTGGTTGTGGATCCACTGTTTGGAGAGGTTCTGGCCACAAATGGATTGAAAGGTCGATGCATAATGGAGGCCTGGTTATGATCCAGTGGGATAAAATCGGTCAATCAGTTACAAATCACTCAATTTCTTCCTTTTAGGTGTACAACTATTTGCAGGTTTGCAATGAAACGAGAAAAATCTCAAAATGGCAATTAAGCTCGCCTGCAACCGATTTGGAACTCAAACAAAACTTGACAAAACGGAAAAAAAAACTAGAAGGGGCACTCAATAGAGCGCATATCTCCGTCACGTAATGCCCTGATCCACTTGAGAACATATCGGGCCTGATACATTCTGAAAATATCATGCCGATACAGGGACTATATCGTTTTGGCCCATCTCTCAATGTGGAAGAAATCACTTTAAAATTGAAAATAATTATCATATTCCAAAGATCTGGATTCGGATCTTCCAACAAAATCAATCAGATTCGTCCGTCACATCACTCCAACATGTCCACCAAAGTTTCATCCGGATCCGTCCACAACTTTTTAAGATTCGGTGCAGACAGACAAACAAACAGACAGACAGAGAGGTGAAACATAACCCCTTCCCCTTAGGGTGATGAGGTGAAAAAAAAAAAAAAGGGGTTAAAATGTATTAACTAGTGTCTCCATATTCTCACAGTAAAGGTTTGTTGAAAATTGATGGCAAATGTGATGTGGAAAGGTTATGGCCTGGACACACATCTGGCACACGATTGCATCCCACGTCCCAGTGCGTGTGGAACGGGCGTAATCAACTTTAATTAAGGGTGTTGTAGAACCTGTGTATGATGAAAAAAAACAAAAATGAAATATTAATTTGATCATGGAATAGCCGTTGTGATTCTATAATTAGTGTGAGAAACAAATCTTTGGAAAAAAACACAAAAAAAAAACCTGAGAAACAACGAAATGACGAGCCTTGCAAATTAATAACAATCGGCCAGCCAAGCTAAGCGCCGGTCCGTGTGTGACTCGTGATGCAGAGGAGATGTCTGCCATCTCACCAATGCTCAGACAGGGGATGGCCACTGCATTACATGTGACGATGTGTGGAGCAGTACGTGTACATAGTAAACGTATACGTGTTGACATATGCTGAAACGTTGGATGGGTAAAAGGTGACACCACACTCGTCAAACAATCTTACTAGAATACACGCAAATGTGCTGTCTGGTCTGTCTAACTACTAACCACGATGCATTCAGTATTGCTTATCCAATCTCAACCAAACTTTCCAGGGACTTGGGGACACACGATGAAAGTTGTTAGCAACTTAATTTGCTCCTCTTCCCAAAGGGGTTTTCTGCCTTGGACGAAACTGCCTCGTATAAGGTGTATAAAAGCTTATCATTGGCGTTTCGTGAGGTCACACGTACCGACCGGAAGTTAAAAAATTATTATTATTACCACAAATATTCAGTCCTGTCCTTTAACAGTCACTGGCTGTGTTTAACACTAAACTGAAAGACATTTGGAGGAAACCAATGACTTTGAGGCATTCTATGCTTATCGCTCCCCCACAGATAACGACCCGAAGCTCGTCTAGATCCTACTCAGTCTCTAGTAGCAGCAATGATCGTAGCTTAATAAAAGTGCTTAAATGAGTCTTTATGCTATGAATGAATGAATCCCATTACCTTGTGTGATGTTTTTTTAATCATCAGATTACATGTGGCATTCTGGATGTGAACTGGATATAGGTAATATTTGTTGCGGTTTTCCGAACCGAATGCATCCAACAGAAATAGCAGGTCCCAAGACAGTTATTCCATTTTATTATCGTGATAGATAGTCCCTTCACTTTGTTTCTAGCGGGACAATAGGGGCGTGCGTTGCGAGGATCTCATAGCTAGGTTTGCTTTACGTCATTTCTACTCTTCTTTTCGGATTATTCCTGACGGTAAAATTCTGAGTTCACGTGCGCCCTTTCGCTGGAGATGGTTCCTCAGGGGAATGCCAAGCAGGCATTTATGCTGAGACACCCCTCGTAGAAAGCACACTTAACACGGATTGCCCACGCTGCACGCAAATGGTGTTTTCACAACACAGGAAACACACCCAGCATTGACGCCCACGCTGCACGGAACGCCGTACCGAGAGCGATAATAGAAAGGCAACCCCATGCCACGTTGCCCGGGATCGAGTGTGCAAGGCGCAACGGCGCGTTCCTTCCTAAACCCATATTCTGGGACTAATGTATATCGGATCGGGTTATTATATCCCACACTCACGATAGCAGACGGGCGAACGCACTGGCCACGTGCGTAAATGGCGGTCAGGAACGGAATAGTGTTTCTAGAACTGCTCCAAAGGCAGACTCGTACGCCGTCATGACACTTTGTTATCGTACAGAGCGGGCACGAATGGATACGTCTTACTGTCTGTGCATGGTTGCCATAACATCTACCTTCTCGCCTCTACGGCCAGCCAAAGCGTGATGCGCACGTTGGTGCACACGGAGCGATGCGCGTTGGCCAGTGCTGGTCAGGGGCGCCCGAGCAACACGCGTGCGAGACCGAGCTGCCCTCGCTGGTCATCAGGCAACCCGGCGGGGTTCTTGCAAGGCGATTCATGGCGCAGAGTCGGCTGTGGGGCATTTGTCTGCATTGTCGTGATGGTCGGAGCGGACATCTTTGCGGCATAGGCGTCATCTTGCCGGAATGGAAATGTTGCAGTTTCCGGCCATCGCGGCCGGCCGCGCAGGGGTCGGGCCAATCAGGGCGCCCCGATTCGGGTGACGTCACCAAGTTTCAGGTGTGCCCCCCGTCCCGGTTGCCGGGGCTATAAAGTCCGAGCGGATCCTTCTTCTCTCTCTCTGCTGCCCTGCCGTCACCATTGCCGCCAAGCTGGACCTCGACTCGCCTCTGTCGTCATCACTTCGACTCGCCTTCTGTCATCATCGCTGGCGCTCCTCCTCCCTTTCTCTGCCCACACGACGCTTGACTCCACCCTCCCAACTCAAGCCCCTCCTACACGCCCACGGTCTCGACCGAGAGCTGCCCGAGGCGAGGCGACGATCTCTCTTCTTTT
>CM068957.1:96080081-96098176 GCA_035128595.1 Eptatretus atami | reverse complement strand
ACACACACACACCTCATTAATTTGTAGTTGATACCCAGCAACGTCTCGGCATTGTGTTGAGAGAAGGGAACACTTTAAACTTGTGCTTGGTGTTTGAAGTCGATTGTTAAATAGCAAATTACTCTCATCCTGTTGGTCTATGGACATTGTGACTGTAAAAGAATGGGGGATAAATAAGTGAGCGATTTATTTATTTTAAACAACCTTTACCCTCCACCTGGTTTGTATTCACAGAGCAACTTTGAATTGGAGCTGAACCTCACGTGAAGAACTTCTCAGGTTCTGAAAAAAGCTTTGGAACACTGGATGGATGGAGAGATGATTATAGATAGACATGAATTAATGAAAACAGCTTGAGGGAGAAAAATAAGAGGTAATTGACAAGTTGTGTGTTTTCCCAAACCAAACGTCTACATTCCATGGTGGTGCTTTCTCGATAAAGCTGATAGGTTTCTTGGCCTCTGATTTATGATACTTGCACAAGGATGACTGGTGCTTGGAGATAGTGCAGGGATGGGTGCGAGATGGGAAGTGAGGCCTGGGCGGGGTATGGGGGAGGGGGGAGGGTGGACAGCTATGTGAGCAGCACGAAATTACTTGACCATGGGATCAAGCTTAAGCCGATTCTTTATACTTTACAATAATCATTTCCCAACCTGTTTGGTTGGCCTGCTTGGCATCATCTGAGTACATAGTTCATGATGCTGGATCCCTAGTTCAAATTTTATGTGTATATAATTGTGAGGATCACATACCTGTGCACCCTCCCCCCTCCCCCTCCCATACCCTGCCAGGCCTCACTCCATCTCACACCCATCCTGCACTATCTTCCAACCACAGTATATGCGTGTGTGTGTGTGTGTGTGTATATATATATATAATTAGCAGGGTATTGCTTACACATTGTAAGCAATAACAAACTTGTGCTTTCGCCATTGTTCAGGTTGCTCACCTGTATTTGATTTTTCTTTTTTTTTTTAACTTACAGAAATTTCTGAACAGTTCTGAGATTTTTCTTGGTGGATAGGCTTCGATGTCCATTGGCACGCAAAATTACCATGCTTTCCCATTGTCTTGGGTCACTCACCTGCATTTTTTTCATTTATTTATTTTCATTTAATTATATTTTTATTTACAGATGCTTTCCGACAGTTCTGTGATTTTTTTCCTGATGTATTGGCTTCGATGTCCATCGGCACGCAAACTTCAGCTTTCTATGTCACCCGGAAGGTCCTGATCTTTAATATCAGTCAGTCAGTGAGTCAGTGGTTAGAAAGAGTTTATATATATATATATATATATGAGATACTGTATATACAGGGGGCTGCAAAAGTAGGTATACAGTAATGAAAAACAAAACGTGCGCACAAAACGTATTTTATTGATTATTATACAAGCATATCAATAATAAACATACAAATAATAAACATATCAATAATAAACATATTAATCTAGTATTAATGAATGAATTCTAGTATTAAATAACTCCTAGACCACTATTATAATACTGGTAATACGGTATAATCCTTACTGTATACCTACTTTGCAGCCCCTGCATATATATATATATATATATATCTATTATAATACCAGCTTGGACACTAAAAACTCGGCTCGCCGTCACACGATCCCTATGAAATTGCTGTGGCACTTAGCGTACATGCCGACAATGTTTGAGAAGTCTTGGCGTTCCATAGTACCACTTGCATTTTGCACAATGCGTATTTTTGTCATTCCCGTGTACGGTCTGTCGTCTGCTACCAGCTATGTTGTACTGCTATCCTTGCATGTGCACGGGTATCGCTAGTATATATATATATATATATATATATATATATATATATATATATATTGTTACGAAATTCGCGCGCGCGCGTGCGATCGACCGCGTACCTCTAATCGCAACCGCGTCGCCCACCGGACGGACAATTCAGTCGTGACTTTCCGGAGCTAACGCCGGAACCCTGTCACGGGTGGGTCTTCAACCCCACCACGGCCATGCCAATTGTCTACCCGCGCAAGATAGGGTCACTCGCCGAATTCGATATACCCAAGTACCTGCGCGGGAGCCGACCGGGCAGCCGTACCTCGACGCAGGTCGGCTTGGGAAACGAACCGCTTAAGCGGTCCGTTCGTTCTGCAGTGATAACCGAGCGGGTATTATCGCCGACCTCGCCGGATCCGTTCTATTTAACGGGTGTTTGAAACCCCACTATTTATTCCGCGATGCAAGATGGCATTTTCAATAGGGGAAAGAGGATGCTACGAACGGGATACATTCAAACAAAGCACATTTATTTTACACGTACAGTCAGTCAATCATGCAGGCAAACAAAAGCAATCACGTGACGTATGCAAAGGAAAAGCTCTACGACCGAGTATAATTAATAAATGTACAGTCACTTAGGCAGTTTTTACTTGTCAGGACACGGCGCCACAAGATTCACTCAAAAGGAAGGAAAGGGCCACTCTCATAGACGAGAGTGGCAGACAGGGTCTGGGGACTTTATAGTGCGTGAGCCTTGGTTGACCGATTGGCCTCGCGAGACCGATGCGGCTTACCCGCACCCTCGTGGTGCGACGATGGGCAGGTCGCGACGTCTGCTCCCACGGCCACCAGGACAGCCGCGCCTGATTGCGGCCTGGCGACGATGGGCAGGTCGTGACGTCCGTTTCCCACGGCCACTAGGACAGCCGCGCCTGATTGCGGCCTTGCGACGATAGCAAGGTCGTGACGTCCGTTTCCCACGGCCACTAGGACAGCCGCGCCTGATTGCGGCCTTGCCAAGGCGAGGTGATCCGGCCCCGGCCGGCAACGCGGTTGAGAGGAACGAACGGGTCTTTTAGTGCGCTGTCAGAGTTGATGCCCTATAAGAGTTGATTGCTCTATAAGAGTCGAATGCTCCAAGACCCCGTCCGTTCCTCAGCGATGCGCGAACCGCGCCGAGGTCCGATCACCTCGGACTGCCTTGGCGCTGGCAAGCTCTCCCGGCTGTGGTCTCTACGCAGCTCCTTGGCTTTATCCGACTGACTCTCTCCAGACTTCGGGCTCCACTCGGCTCTCCGACCCCTCCAGACTACCTCTCTCCAGACCCGACTTGACTGCCTCGAAGCTCCGTTCTGCTCGCCCTTATACAGTGGGGAGAACAAGTATTTGATACACTGCCGATTTTGCAGGTTTTCCCACTTACAAGCACGTAGAGGTCTGTAATTTTTATCATAGGTACACTTCAACTGTGAAAGATGGAATCTAAACCAAAAATCCTGAAAATCACATTGTATGATTTTTAAATAATTATTTGCATTTTATTGCATGAAATTTGTATTTGATACATCAGAAAACAGAACTTAATATTTGGTACAGAAACCTTTTGTTTGCAATTACAAGAGATCAGACGTTTCCTGTAGTTCTTAACCAGGTTTGCACAGACGCAGCAGGGATTTTGGCCCATTCCTCCATACAGATCTTCTCCAGATCCTTCAGGTTTCGGGGCTGTCGCTGGGCAACACAGACTTTCAGCTCCTCAAAGATTTTCTATTGGGTTCAGGTCTGGAGACTGGCTAGGCCACTCCAGGACTTTGAGATGCTTCTTACGGAGCCACTCCTTAGTTGCCCTGGCTGTGTGTTTCGGGTCGTTGTCATGCTGGAAGACCAAGCCAAGCCCCATCTTCAATGCTCTTGTTGAGGGAGGAGGTTGTTGGCCAAGATCTCGCGATACATGGCCCATCCATCCTTCCTCAATACGGTGCAGTCGTCCTGTCCCCTTTGCAGAAAAGCATCCCCAAAGAATGATGTTTCACCTCCATGCTTCACGGTTGAGATGTGTTCTTGGGTTTGTACTCATCTTTCTTCTTCCTCAAACACGGCGAGTGGAGTTTAAACCAAAAGCCCTATTTTGGTCTCATCAGAACACATGACCTTCTCCCATTCCTCTCTGGATCATCCAGATGGTCATTGGCAAACTTCAGACGGGCCTGGACATACGCTGGCTTGAGCAGAGGGACCTGCGTGCGCTGCAGGATTTTAATCCATGACGGCGTAGTGTGTTACTTATGGTTTTCTTTGATACTGTGGTCCCAGCTCTCTTCAGGTCATTGACCAGGTCCTGCCGTGTAGTTCTGGGCTGATCCTCACTTTCTCATGATCATTGAGGCTCCACGAGGTGAGATCTTGCATGGAGCCCCAGACCGAGGGAGATTGACTGTTATCTTGAACTTCTTCCATTTTCTAATAATTGCGCCAACAGTTGTTGCCTTCTCACCAAGCTGCTTGCCTATTGTCCTGTGCCCATCCCAGCCTTGTGCAAGTCTACAATTTTGTCCCTGATGTCCTTAGACAGCTCTCTGGTCTTGCCCATTGTGGAGAGGTTGGAGTCTAATTGATTGAGTGTGGACAGCTGTCTTTTATGCAGATAACGAGTTCAACAGGTGCAGTTAATACAGGTAATGAGTGGAGAATGGGAGGGCTTCTTAAAGACAAAACTAACAGGTCTGTGAGAGCCGGAATTCTTACTGGTTGTTAGGTGATCAAATTATATTTCATGCAATAAATGCAAATTAATTATTTAAAAATCATACAATGTGATTTTCACGATTTTTGTTTTAGATTCCGTCTTTCACAGTTGAAGTGTACCTATGATAAAAATTACAGACCTCTACGTGCTTTGTAAGTGGGAAAACCTGCAAAATCGGCAGTGTATCAAATACTTGTCTCTCCACTGTATAGGGCCGGGGGAGAGATTTGGCCTTGTTGTCTGACCCTTGACCCCGTGCGGAAGCGGACGTGGTAGAGATCACCGGCCCTCTGGATCCGATTCTCCGAGAACGAAGCTTCCACACAAAGCGGACGTGGTAGAAATCAACACCTTCGACCCCCACAGGCCCCGCTTTTCTCTCCTGTGATCCGTTTTTCGAGGCGAAGCTTCCACACAAACGGACGTGGTAGAAATCACCAGACTTGCGCTGCACGGCGAGAGAACCCCTGCTCTCCCTGCAGCGATGCCGTTTGATCGGATCCCGCCACTGCTGGCGCAAAGATGGCGTCGTTTCGGGAACGAAGGTGAGGCGATGTTTGTGGCGTGGAGATGTTGACGGTTGCTGGCGGAGTGGTGAGGATGGCGTGGTTGTTGAGAGCAGGTGTGGTTGTGGTTGGTGTTGTGGTTAAGGGGAGCGATGTTGGTTGTTGTAATGGTGGTGGAGATGTTGTTGGTTCAAAATAACGATAGAAAAAAGAAAAACCTACCTCAAAGGGTCACAGCCCGGTGAACACGAATAATTCCCATTAAAAAAGGTGGGGAAATCTAACTGACACAGACTTATCGATCTAACTGAACTACGGACCTTTATGGTGTTCTGCGAATTTCTACAGCCGTAACAATATATATATATATATATATATAATATTATATATAATATATATACACACATGTCTATCATTGTCCTTGCATTTCATGTAACATCTACTTATGTGTCCTACTTTGCCAATTGATGCCTAGATTCTTATGAATGAGACCACGTCGACATTTTCTGCAACGTCGAGTCGTCACATCACATTTTGAACATTTGATGAGGTTTGATGTGATTGGACCACTGGCTTAGTGCAATGAAAATCTGCAGGATTGTCACAGCTAGATTAGCACAATGAGCAAGTTAATTGGGATTGATTATATGCCAAGAATAATTTCATGATTTGTCTGATTGAACCAGCTATTTTTGTCATCGGTGTCTTGTATCCCTTGATTAACCACCAGAATATGTGATTATTTAATATTTCGTCTAATTGTGAGGATTGTACAAACATTAGTGCATTTGTGTAAATAGCTGTTTGTGCTCACGAAATCAAATGGTGTGTTTTTATGAGTGTGGGGCCGATAGGTTTCACCGGCTGGATGTTTCATTCTTCGATTTCCATAGGAGTTTCAGTGGATGACGTCATCCAGGCTTCCAGTGTCTTCTTGTTTAAATGGTGTGGTTAAGGTGATTTTTGGATCATCCAGGCTTCAAGTGAAGTTCCAACTGTTATAAAACGGAAAACCAAATACTGTATTGGAGTCATCAGAACGAACCAGAATATGTAAAGAGAAAAGATGGAGTCATCAGGACGAACCTGGATAGGATTCGGGTTGCAGCCGCTACTGCTTTTTCCTCAAACCCATCCAAGCTCAGCCAAGTGAGCCTTTCAGAAAACTAACAACACCAACAACAACTACAGCAACAATTCTGTGCTGGCATTAATATGATTAATTCATTACTGTGTGATCATTATCATGCATGTACAAGTACAGTACATAGGCCGGAATTAAACACTTGTGATTTCTCTCTAGTTGGGCTAGAGAGCTCAGCCTTCACAATGACCTATCTATCTCCTTCCTCATAGCCCTGGCAGCACCTTGCTAAGTGCATATTTGGTGTATGCCTCCTCTCCTCCATGTCCTCCTTTCAGTGTATGCAACCTCATTGTACACAGCGCCTCCATCTCTAACCTCACAATCAGCAGCTTCACTGTAGACTCTGCTCACAACAAAGCGGAATGCCTGAACTTGGTGTTCGCCTCCAAAGCTTATATTCACAACCCATCCCTCTCTGTCTCCACTTCACCCACTCCCCTCACCGTCATCCACTTTCTTCTGGACAATGTGAGGTTTTCATCCTGAGAAGGCAGAGAAAATTTTGACCAGTATGCCTGACTCGCCAACAGGTCCCAGTGGCCATGTTCTCAGATTCTGCTCTTACTTCTCGATGTGTCCTTTACTTGAGGCTGCCTCCCATGTGTTTGAAAGTCAGCAAACATCACTCCCACATTGAATAAATGTGTCAAAACAGATCCTCTTCGTTACTGGCCAGTCACCTTACCCCCAGGCAGAAGCAAGGTCATGGAATCTGTCATTGCAGCTGGCATTCTTTCATATTTTTGAATGGCCTGAGTTCTGGTCACTTCATTTTGGATTCCATCCTCGTCACTCAATTTTAAATTTGCTGTTGCTTCTCTCTCCACAAATGGATGGAGGCCTTGAAACTTAAACAGGATGTCAGGGTTGTCTTTTCATGTATCATGCATGTTTGATTGTCTCGCACCACCCCCATTCTGCTTTCCAACATTTCTGCCTGTGGCACCAAAGGTAACCTTCATTTCTAGTCACTGACTTCCTCCATGTATGTAATCAGCATATAGCTCCTTTGCGGTATCCTTCCATCTCTCTCCAAGTAGCTTCTCGATCGAATTCCCCAGGGCAGTGTATCGAGTCCAGTTTGTTCCGCATGTACATCAGTGATCTTGTCATGCAATAGAAAGCCCTCTTTTATACTTTGATTTCACATGATGTCATATGGTACCCCTACCCCAATGACAGTCCAGCAGCTGCATCAAATCTCAGTAAATCTGGATATCATAGGATTAGATGCTGGACAAACACATGCAACGTATCATTCAATCCAGGAAAGTTCACATTCTCACCTTGTCTCTCTGGAGGAATCATCTCGTAATCTAATGAACCCATATCTCTCCTTCCTTGATCAACATAATGGGTATCCCGTCTGCTCTGAGTCTGGAAGGTCGGCAGTTTGATTCCTACCTTGGCCGAGTCATACCAAAGACTTTAAAAATGGCACGTGCTGCTTTGTCCTTGCTGGCATCACAATCAGCCTCGATTTCTCCTGTTCAGACCACCAGAGCTCTCTTCCAAGACCAGCCATAGGCAGGTCATCGTACATCCTGCCAAGTCATTCCTTGGTAAATATGAACTTCTTATTATGGCCGACAAGACTTTGTCAATCACTCTGCAATGGAGTTCTGCTCTCCACTTTAGGCAGGTGCCCCTGCTTTATACCTCTCACTCCTGACTGCTGTATAATTCAAAGCTCTCCTCCAGAGAAGCAGAAGCACAATGTGCTGCTCTTTCATCGCAGACAGGCTGTGGCTTTTGTTTTCTTGTAACTCTCTTCTTGTCTTGTTCTCCCTGCTCCTTCAATTCTCTTAGCCTCCTCAATCCCTCCTGCGTTGGTTGTAATTTCCATTTGTGTCTCACAACGTGGAAATGAGTCCTCCCGGGACTCAAAGTATCCACCTTCTTCATCGTAAGATGCCCTTTTGAGGACCAAATTGTGATGCTTTGTTGTTCTTACCTTGCTGGACCTTGCACAACCTCTAATTCTCTCAAACACTGACAACACTTTGTGGTGCTTCGAGAGAAGTGTTGGTTCTGCGAACTATGTGTCGAATTTGACAACTGTTGACTGACAACTCTGCCATGAGTTGCCAACTAAGTGATTTCACTGCTCCTCAAAACAGTTTCCTTTTCCATTCCCAATGTCTCAAGTGTGGAATACGCTTTGTAATATAGGAATGTCTCCTTCTCCTCTATTCTCCAGCTCATTCCTCCCTCCTTCGTATGCAGCACATGGCTGTGGGTAGCATCATTGGCTGAGGGCGTGGCTGTGCCGCTGATGCAATGCCCCTGTCACTGGAACACTGGTACTCATTTCACCAACCTTGGAAAGATAACAGGCTGAGTCAACCCACCCCCCCCCTCCACCCATGTTTAATTCAACGGAAGACTGGGGCTCAAACTCAGGACCTTAAGATCCCAAGCCAGCCACCATAACCATTAAGCCAACACCAGGCTTTCCAACTCACTTATTACATCTTTTCTGTTCATCTTGAACTTCGAGGCAGGCAGCACCCTCTTCAGATTTTTACTTCAGTGCAGAACTTTGTCTCATGCATTGAGGCGTTCGTCCTCACTCGACAAGGTGCAGTTTTTATTTTTAAAATTTCGGCACATTTCAGCTGCTCAGTATGGCCGAATAGACAGGTCTCACCCTTGGAGGTTTATGTATCTCTTTATTGCAATGGTTTACTGTCATTTTTTGGTTACAGCCAGCCATGTGGTTTTTCCCAAAGAGAGGCCTGGCTGCTTGGCGGGGGGGTCACCAATGGCACTCTGTGGAGTTGTGCCAAGAAGATAAATGCCTAAAACTCCCATTTATTGTGGTCCTTCAGAAATCGGCTTCAAGACAGCAGTGCACCCACCATTTCGTCTCATCTTCCATCCCTACCTGTGATCTTTTTATACCCCTTTTAATCCACCCTGATCACTCCTGTGCGTTCCCATCTTCCCCCCCTCTTGTTCCCATTCGTTAATCCACTTGCTTGTTCATGTCCAGTTGTTTCCCCACCACCAACCCCATCGTCAATAAATTACCTTTTTTATCATCGGTCACCTTGTTCTTCCATGAGCGTAGATTTTGGATAAAAACAAAATTGCTTCATTTGTAAAGGGTTTATCAGCACCATCTCAGCCAAACACGAAAACAGATCCCGAGTTTCACTGCTGCACAGAAACAATTGATTGCATGAGTTTGGAGAACATGGAAGGTTCCTATTGTTTTTTTTAATTATTACTTTCAGCATGAGCAAGTGGCCTTTATTGGAGCTTTTTCCTTAAAAAATTATCTCCACATCCCATGGTTTCTTTGTTGGCTTTGTTTTATGCCTGATTTGTGTGCTCATTCTGCATGATGGAAAACACCTGCACCCCCATTCAGATTTTTTTCCATCTGCCAAGTGGAATATTTCAGGCCTTTTTTGTTTTTCACCACCTCTTAACAAACAGTTAAAAGAATCATAACTTATTTTCATTCATGCTGTGGAGTGTGAGGTCAAACATTGTGGAACTTTTTGTTTGGACGGTTGGACGTCACACGTGCAACCGTTGGATTAAATCCTATAACTGACACTTGAATCGATCTGCACTGTCACGTAATATGTTTTGTGTTGTGTTCTATATCTTCTGACGTGTGTGTGTGTGTGTGTGTGTGTGTGTGTGTGTGTGTGTGTGTGTGTGTGTGTGTGTGTGTGTGTGTGTCTGTCTGTATCTGCTATTGGGTACTAAAAATATTACCTCTGCCATAGTCTGTCTGTTTGTTTGTTTGTGACTTGCAAAATCGAAGATTTTTCAAGTATTATTGGTTCGTTGATTTTGTTAGTCTGTCTGGTTGTTTATCAATCGCCCATAGGACACAATTCTAAACCGATCATCATGAAACTTCACCAAGTTGTAGATGTAGTCTCAACTGAGAAGCTTATTGATTTTGAGGTCAAATTGCTAAAATCGTCATTTTTCATCCGATTGACTTGAAATTTGAACAAGATTTGCATATTGCATCACTGAATTTGGAAACTATTTTTGAGCACAAAAGGTCAAAGGTCAACTCAAGGTCACACTTCTTAAATCATCAATTTTCAACGGAAAAATAGTCATTTTTTATCCGATTGACATGAACATTAAACAGCAATTGCATAGCACATTACTGAATTGGGAAACCAAGTATTTTGAGGTCAAAAGGCCAAAGGTCAAACTTCTAAAACCATCAATTTCAATGTGGAAAACAATCAATTTTCATCCGATTCTCCTGAGCTTTGAATAAGATTGTCAATTTTAATCATCATGAAATAGATCATTTGATGTATCCATGGCAACCTTTGGAGAGGGGGATGGATTTTACAAGTATCGTGCTCTGCACGACATCTTTTTCTTGTTTGTTACTTACGAAATCTAAACATTTCGTAAGTACAGTATATTGATCACTTCCGTCCTCTGTTTGTGTGTGTGTGTGTGTGTGTGTGTGTGTGTGTGTGTGTCGTGTGTGTTGTGTGTGTGTGTGTTTGTGTGTTTGTGTTGTAGGCACGATAACTCGAGAACGGAAGAAGCTACCAATGTCAAATTCCACCACGTGATTCAGGAGGGTGATGGCAAGTGCTGATTAGATTTTGGTCAAAATCGGTCAAAGGTCAAGGTCACAGTGAGGTCAAACATTCGATTTTTGATGGTTGGTACAGAATCATCGTAGAAACTTCTGGTTTGCGTCACTACCTTCTCTAGAGACAGCTTTTATTAGACAAGGTCAGAGGTCAATGTTGACGATTTCGTAAGTACCAGTCTATGACTGCTTGTTTGTTTGTTTGTGTGCAGGATATCTCAAAAGCTTATGGACGGATTCGGATGAAATTTGGTGGACAGGTTCGGTGTGTGACAAGGACGACCTGATTAGATTTTGGTGAAGATCCGGATCCGGAAACTAGAATTTTAAAAGTGATTCTTCACCATTGAGAGATTGGGCCAAAAAAACGACATATAGCATGATATCTCAAAAAGTTATGGACGGATTCGGACGAAACTTGGACAGGTTGGGTGTGTGAGAAATTGATTCGATTTGGGTAAAGATCCGAATCCAGGTCCTCATACAATAATTTTTTAATTTGTTATGTCATTCTTCACCATTGAGAGATAGGGCTAAACCGATATATATAGCACGTTATTTCAAAAATTATTGTCCCCGATATGTTCTACTGTATCAGGCATTGCGTGGCAGAGGTATGCGCTCCTCCGAGTGCCCTTCTAGTTTTATATGCAATGTTTGTAAATGGCGGGATATTGTGTGATGGTTAGATACAGTTACAATGTTGGAGAATCCTGTAATTGAGCTTAGTTTGTACATGTTTGCCACAACTTCAGATGAATTGCACATAAATAAATAAATAAATAAATAAACATTCCTTCGGTAATTTACTTAACATTTTCATTGGTTAGGTTTTCCTGTTTTCCTTCCTAGCTTTGATCTTCTATCCTGTGTTGATTTGCCTATCGTCTCTTAATGTCCTTGCAATTCATGTGAAAGTACTCTGATGTCTCCGAATTTACTGCTTCTCCATGCTATATTTAATATGAACCGGCTGTGAGAGAATTAAACACTCTGGGAAGGATAGGAATTGCATCATAATCACCAAGTAGTTGCTTATGGAAAAGCAATATCCTTCCCCATTGGGGAGAAAGGGGGGGCCCATTGTTTTCCTACCAACCCGTACCGGCTCGTGCCAGGTACCACCCGTATGTACCCTTCCCTCCATTCAAGGCACAGATCATCCTGCGCTAATCCACGCCTGGCTATCTGCCAAGAATATTGTTTGGCCATCTGTCCACACATTGGCTGTAAAACGGGAATGACGAACCATCTGTCTGGCAGCACCTCACCGGCGAGAGAGAGAGAGTGAGACTGAGAGTAACAGATCATGTGCATCACAGTGATGAGCAGGTTCAGTTGGACTGCGAAGGAATGCTTTCGATCGTAAGAAATTACAGCTAGGTTCTCATCAATAGCCGAACGAGGAAGATGGCAAGGATAGCTGAGGAGTGACAATGACACTGGAATTCTTACATGGGGACAAAACAGAGGGTACCATACACACGGAGCTGAACAATATGTCGTTTGACCTTGTTACGTCACTGGAATCATTTGGAAGAAGCCATTCGTTCCCTCGTGCACGAGCAGAGACGCTGGAGCGCTGAGCTGATCTCGAGAAATGTGTTGAATAATGATAACGGCATAATGCATTAACTCTCGCTCATGGCCATATGCCGTCTCCTGGGTAACGGCGGTTAGTTGTAACTGTCAGTTGCATATCCCTCGTTATACCACAGTATCGCTGCCATGCCAAAACCCGCAGTACTTTCCATAAGCACATCAGAACACATCATCACAATGTGCGTCACAACGCATCCCCATAACACGCCACAGCACCTATCACATCCCATCGCCACAACGCCTATCACATCCCATCGCCACGACGCCTATCACATCCCATCGCCACGGCACCTATCACATCCCATCGCCACGGCGCCTATCACATCCCATCGGCACGGCACCTATCACATCCCATCGCCACGGCGCCTATCAGCATCCCATCGCCACGGCGCCTATCACATCCCATCGCCACGGCACCTATCACATCCCATCGCCACGGCGCCTATCACATCCCATCGCCACTGGCGCCTCTCGGATCCCATCGCCATGGCGCCTATCACATCCCATCGCCATGGCGCCTATCACATCCCATCGCACGGACCTATCACATCCCATCGCACGGCAGCCTATCACATCCCATCGCCACGGCGCCTATCACATCCATCGCCACGGCGCTCTCGAATCCCATCGCCACGGCACCTATCACATCCCATCGCCACGGCACCTATCACATCCCATCGCCATCCGGCACCCTATCACATCCCATGCGCCCTACGGCACCTATCACATCCGCATCGTCCACGGCGCCTATCACATCCCATCGCCACGGCGCCTATCTCGGATCCCATCACCATGGCGCCTATCGGATTCCATCGCCACGGCGCCTATCACATCCCATCGCCACGCGCCTCACGGATCCCATCGCCACGGCGCCTATCACATCCCATCGCCACGGCACCTATCACATCCATCGCCACGGCACCTATCAATCACATCCCATCGCCACGGCCCTATCACATCCCATCGCCACGGCGCCCTATCACATCCCATCGCCACGGCACCTATCACATCCCATCGGCGCACGGCACCTATCACATCCCATCGCCACGGGCGCCCTATCACATCCCATCGCCACGGCGCCTATCACATCCCATCGCCACGGCGCCTATCACATCCCATCGCCATGGCGCCTATCGGACCGCATCGCCACGGCTTGCGTGGATTGGACCCCCTTCTCATCACTGCAGCACGTATCGGACCCCATCCCATGCATTGTAACCTACCCCCTTGCCCTGTGCATGTTCAAACCTACCCCCCCTTGCCCAGCACACATCTGATCCCACATCAAAACCCATCCTTCAGTACTTTATGCATAAATGTGGTTTTGAGACAATTCTGGTGAGAGAATTGGGATGTTATCCTGCACAATATGTTCATCTGGGATTTTGTGGCAAATAATCGCTTTTTATTTGAACATAAAATACTGTACATCATCAGATTTATCCCCAAAAATAATGGGACTCGAGGGAAAAACAACTTTCAGATTGAGAATGCAAAGCACTTCTGACTATAACAATGGCCCTGGGTAAGGCTCAGGCTTACCTTGGTGATTTACCACCTGGTCCTTACCCTGGGTAACTGTTGTCTTTGGTTGTGCTTTCACCATTATGTAAATTTACAGTGTTTCATTACACAGAATAGCTCTTAATCGTGGTTTATAAAGAAGGCCCGAGCTTTCGAAACACAACTCCAACGTGAAAGTGATAGCATCAAGTTGTGGTTCGAAACGTGCAGAAGCACATTGGCTGTTTGACATTGGACTTGACCAGACGATCGATGGCATATTGGACGTGTTTGGGTTTCTCAGAATTCAGCAGGTTGAGGTCTCCCATATCTCCAAGTTTACGTGAATGATGAAACAGATCCTTCCATCTTCTGTGGTCACCTGGACCTTCACCCACCACTTTTACTGCCATTGCCTTGATCCTATCAATTACTCCAGGAGGGATGGACGGCTGGGCCAAGGATTATCAACTTGGACGTCCCACCCGCGTTTGAATCCCGACATCATTGACATTACATGGGCAACTGTTAAAAAAACATCTCATCGAAACGGTAATGGAACAGCTACCTGAACAATGCTTGTTGGTGATAGCCAACAATTAAAACAAGAAGGCCTGACAGGTATGACGAAAATCATGCAAATTACGTCACTGTCACTTTGACCTATATAGTCAAAAAAACATTGACAGCCTCACTTATGTCCTTAGAAATCCTCTGCTAAAGTTTGACAAAGATAGCTGAAAGCGTTCGCGAGTTATCGCACTCACAAACATATATACAAGCCGGTAGGCGGACATGGGTAGTCGGCCGTTGCTAGGCCCAGGGTGGGTCCATAGCAACGGTTCTTTCTCACACATAACTAGGACATACCATGAACCTACCATACCAGTTTCATGTATATCTGTCTCATAGTCTCTGAGATATAACGAACTTCGTTTTTTTATTGTTTTCGACCAGGGTTCATTCAAAGTCTATCTTCTCCAACAGTTTTCATAGGATCCGGCTGGAATTTTTTGACAATATGGCTGAATGTACTGCCCACAGTCGCTCGTGGCCCGATATTTGAAAAAATTAATTTTTTATGATTTTTCAAAAATTTCAAAGTCCCGTTGCTAGGCAACGGTGGTGTCCATAGCAACGGTTCTCATTTGCACACAACTAGGTCATGGTATGAACCTACCAACCAAGTTTCATCGAAATCGCCATTGTATTAACGGAGCACTGGACCGAACAGAGGGACAGACAGACAGACAAACATATCAACGGAAAAAGTGATAATAAGGGTAGAACAAATTTCAAAAAAAAAAATTTGAAAATTTTTTTTTTTCGACTCGATTGACTACCCAACATACAAACAAAATATTTGGCAAAAATTTGTTTTGCCAAATAACAAACGAGACAGACCGACATATAATGAAAATAAAAAAATTTCATCACAACAAACAGACAGACAGACAGAATAACGCACAAAAGACAAGACCAACCAATATTCTTGAAAAATCTTCGATTTTCGCAATTAACAAGAAAGATGTCATACATATGTCTGGTATTTGCTTAATGGTTAGGGTGGTGGGCTTGGGATCCGAGGATCCTGAGTTCAAATCCCACTCGGCTGTTTGAATTTAATACAGGTGGGTTACTGCCTGTCATCTTTCCGAGGTCGGCAAAATGAGTGCCAGCTTGTTGGTATCCTGTGTCGGAGTGGCGACCCATCCAGGATTGTACCCACTAGCCAAGGAGACTGCTTAAGCAGCACCAACGCTCTGCATAGAGTATGGTCCTAATGGATGGAATGGATGGATAGCATGCATAGCATGACACTTGCAAAGTCAATAAAGTAAATTTCACCTCAAAATTAATTGGTTTAATTCAATGACCAAATACGTAAATCCTGTTCAAAATTGGAAGAAAATTGAGGATTTTAGGAATTTGACAAGGTTGACCTTTGACCTTTTGAACTGTATAGTCCAAAAATATTGACAGCCTCACTTTTGTCCTCCGGAACCCTCTGGTAAAGTTTGATGACGGTAGCTGAAAGCGTTCGCAAGTTATCGCGCTCACAGATAAACACACAAACAAACTAGAAAGGCATTCAGTAGAGAGCATACCGAGGCCAGGCTGAGCAGTTTATTTTTCGTACCCCACTGACAGGCCGGATCTGGATCCAGACCTGAACCAAAATATAATCGGCTTGTTATTGTCACCTACCCAACTCAACCACCAAGTTTTGTCATAACTCGTCCACAATCTGTTGAAATATCGTGCTACATATCGTTTTTTGTCCACCTTTCAATGGTGAAAAAAAATCACTTTTAATACAATATTTATTTTAAAAAATTCGGATTTGGATCTTCACCAAAATTAAATCAATTTGTTCTTGTCACACTCCCATCCTGTCCACCAAGTTTCGTGTGAATCCATCCATAACTTTTTGAGAATTGTGCTATATATTGTTTTTGGCCCCATCTCTCAATGGTGAAGAATCACTTTAAAAATTCTCAGATCTGGATCCGCATTCGGATCTTCACCAAAATTAAAACATTGCTGTCCTTGGCCGGTCAACTACATAAACAAAGTATTTCAGAACGATTGCTTGAAAACTGTGGCCAAAATCGTGTGACAGACAGACAGACAGACAAACGCGACAGACCAACATACTTGGCAAAAAATTTTTTTCGCCAACTAACAAACACAGACAGCATAATGTACACGCAACCAATCAATATACTTAAAAAATCTTCGATTTTTGCAAGTAACAAACAAAAAGACAGCAAGTAATTATTTGGTGGCAGAGGTAACGACTTGGTGTTTGTACGACCATAGTCGTTTGCACACCCTGTTTGAGAATGGGGAAATGCAGTTTGCAATAGTCCAAGCTGTTTTGAAGCAGGATTCAAACTAACAATGCAAATAGAAAAGAGCAATAAAACCTGTGCTATTTGGCTACATTTACCTGTAAAAAGGGTGAGCGGTGGTGAAGGGGTGGCTGTGTTGGTAGCGAAAGGAGGGGGGCAGATTGGCAATTGACAGTGAAATGGTGGTTGGTTGGGGGGGGGGTGATGGACAGTGAAGGAGGGAGAGGGTGATTGGCAGTGAAGGCAGGGGGTTGATTAGCAGCGAAAGTGTTTTCTCTGTCGTTTGTCTGTCTGTCTGTCTGTCTGTCTGTCTGTCTGTCTCTCTCTCTCTCTCTCTCTCTCTCTCTCTCTCTCTCTCTCTCTCTCTCTCTCTCTCTCTCTCTCTCTCTCTCTCTCTCTCTCTCTCTCTCACATAAAAGACACAAACCCACCAAGATCGCATTTGCCTCGAAGTGTAGTAGCGTCATGAACACAGCACAAGGAGCAAACGACCACCAAGCTGCATGTACTGGCGAAGACCCGGCGTATCGACGCTTGGTACACCAGCAAACATAGACCTGCCATCGGAGTGAGACTCGGAAAGCAGCAGAAGCAAACCTCCGCTCAGTGCCAGGTTCCTGCAGGTACAGATACAAGTGGGGATCTTCGTTTATTCAAAATAACATGATGCTTGTCGATGTAGTTGATTGTTGGAAGAATAACGGTTGTACCAGCACATTATGTAGTGTTAGTCTGTTCTTTATGGCCAGTGTGCTGCAGAAAGGAATGGGTCGTGGTTGCAGACATATGAAAAGATTGTTGCCATTAAATATCAATTTAGGAGCAATCTTACCATTGGCATTTACTCCACTCACTTTCTTATTTCTACATTTCTAAAGCAGTCACATGTAATACAAATGTAGAGAAGGGCAAATTTCCAGGTTGGCTCAACTTCTGTATATGTGGCAATTGCAGGTTAAAATGATGACGAATCCAACCTATAGCCCCACCCAACCTCCCCCACACCCACCGGTGGTAAAATCGTCGTGTATTTGCTATCAGACTGCTTCGGCACACGCTGTAACAGAGTGATGACTGTCAATGCCATGTGTTGCCTGTCCAGAGTCGATTCTCAGTCGTGGAAAGGCTCAATACATCGTCAAAGTTACAGGTATAGCATGTTTGAAGTTGGGACATGATTTCATTTTGCCATGAGCGGTAGAATTTGATGATCACTGCATTCTGATCTTCAAATTTACAACCAAGTTGTAACCACATGCCATGTTTATCAGCAGCTGAGAAAGTTTGGACAGGGAAGGAACATTGTGGACTCTGAGTATGCCTGCTACATGGAATATTCCAGGCATTCTATATGGGAAGCGTACAGGATTCTCTCCT
>CM068957.1:96051571-96079081 GCA_035128595.1 Eptatretus atami | reverse complement strand
AAAAAAGAGAGAGAATACAGTTTTCCTTTTCATTCCCCCAATGTCTCAAGTGTGGAATAACCTTTGTAATATAGGAATGTCTCCTTCTCCTCTATTCTCCAGCTCAATTCCTCCTCCTATCGTATCAGCACATGGCTGTGGTAGCATCATTGGAATGAGGGCGTGGCTGTGCCGCTGAATGCTAGATGCCCCTGTCAACTGGAACACTGGTACCATTTCACGCACCTTGAAAGATAACAGGCTGAGTCAACCCACCCCCCCCCCCTCCTAACCCATGTTAATTCAACGGAAGACTGGGGGCTCAAACTCAGGACCTAAAGATCCCAAGCCAGCCCACCATAACCATTAAGCCCAACACCAGGTTTCCAACTCGAAACTTATTAACATCTTTTCTGTTCATCTTGACTTCGAGGCAGGCAGCACCCTCTTAGATTTTTACTAGTGCATGAACTTTGTCTCATGCATTGAGCGTTCGTCCTCACTTCGCAAGGTGCATTTTTATTTTTTTAAATTTCGGCCACATTTCTAGCTGCTCCAGTATGCCGAATAGACAGGTCCTCACCCTTGGAGGTTTATGTATCTCTTTATTGCATGGTTTACTGTCATTTTTTGGTTAAGCCAGCCATAGTGGTTTTTCCAAAGAGAGGCCCTGGCTGCTTGGCGGGGGGTCACCAATGGCACTTGTGGAGTTGTGCAAAGATGATAAATGCTAAAACTCCCATTTATTGTGGTCCTTCAGAAATTCGGCTTCAGACCAGGCAGTGCACCCACATTTCGTCTCATCTTCCAATCCGCTACCTGTGATCTATTTAGTTACCCCTTTTTAATCCACCCTGATCACTCCTGTGCGTTCCCATCTTCCCCCCCTTCTTGCTTCGCCATTCGTTAATCCACTTGCTTGTTTCATGTCCAGTTGTTTCCCACCACCAACCCATCGTAAATTAAATTACCTTTTTTATCATATCGGTCACCTTATTCTTCCATGAGCGTAGATTTTGGATAAAAACAAAATTTGCTTCATTTGTAAAGGGTTTATCAGCACCATCTCAGCCAAACACGAAAAACAGATCCCGAGTTTCACTGCTGCACACAGAAACAGTTGATTGCATGAGTTTGGAGAACATGGAAGGTTCCTATTGTTTTTTTTAATATACTTTCAGCATGAGCAAGTGGCCTTTATTGGAGCTTTTTCCTTAAAAAATTATCTCCCACATCCCATGGTTTTCTTGTTGGCTTTGTTTTATGCCTGATTTTGTGCTTCATTCTGCATGATGGAAAACACCTGCACCCCCATTCAGATTTTTTTCCATCTGCCAAGGGAATATTTCAGGCCTTTTTTGTTTTTTCACCACCTCTTAACAAACAGTTAAAAGAATCATAACTTATTTTCATTCATGCTGTGGAGTGTGAGGTCAAACATTGTGGAACTTTTTGTTTGGACGGTTGGACGTCACACGTGCAACCGTTGGATTAAATCCTATAACTGACACTTGAATCGATCTGCACTGTCACGTAATATGTTTTGTGTTGTGTTCTATATCTTCTACGTGTGTGTGTGTGTGTGGTGTGTGTGTGTGTGGTGTGGTGTGTGTGTGTGTGTGTGTGTGTGTGTGTGTGTGTCTTGTCTGTATCTGCTATTGGGTACTAAAAATATTACCTCTGCCATATCTGTCTGTTTGTTTGTTTGTGACTTGCAAATCGAAGATTTTTAAGTATTATGGTTCGTTGATTTGTTAGTCTGTCTGGTTGTTTATCAATCGCCCATAGGACACAATTCTAAACCGATCATTCATGAAACTTCACCAAGTTGTAGTGTAGTCTCAACTGAGAAGCTTATTGATTTTGAGGTCAAATTGCTAAAATCGTCATTTTTCATCGATTGACTTGAAATTTGAACAAGATTTGCATATTGCATCACTGAATTTGGAAACTATTTTTTGAGCACAAAAGGTCAAGGTCAACTCAAGGTCCACACTTTTCTTAAATCATCAATTTTCAACGGAAAAATAGTCATTTTATATCCGATTGACATGAACATTAAACAGCAATTGCATAGCACATTACTGAATTGGGAAACCAAGTATTTTGAGGTCAAAAGGCCAAAAGGTCAAACTTCTAAAACCAATCAATTTCAATGTGGAAAAACAATCAATTTTCATCCGATTCTCCTGAGCTTTGAATAAGATTGTCAATTTTAATCATCATGAAATAGATCATTTGATGTATCCATGGCAACCTTTGGAGAGGGGATGGATTTTACAAGTATCGTGCTCTGCACGACATCTTTTTCTTGTTTGTTACTTACGAAATCTAAACATTTCGTAAGTACAGTATATTGATCACTTCCGTCCTCTGTTTGTGTTGTGTGGTGGTGTGTGTGTGTGTGTGTGTTTTGTGTTTGTTTGTACGCACATAACTCGAGAACGGTAAGAAAGCTACCAATGTCAAATTCCACCACGTGATTCAGGAGGGTGATGGCAAGTGCTGATTAGATTTGGTCAAAATCGGTCAAAGGTCAAGGTCACAGTGAGGTCAAACATTCGATTTTTGATGGTTTGGTACAGAATCATCGTAGAAACTTCTGGTTTGCGTCACTACCTTCTCTAGAGACAGCTTTTATTAGACAAGGTCAGAGGTCAAGTTTGACGATTTCGTAAGTACCAGTCTATGGACTGCTTGTTTGTTTGTTTGTGTGCAGGATATCTCAAAAGCTTATGGACGGATTCGGATGAAATTTGGTGGACAGGTTCGGTGTGTGACAAGACGACCTGATTAGATTTTGGTGAGATCCGGATCCGGAAACTAGAATTTTTAAAAGTGATTCTTCACCATTGAGAGATTGGGCCAAAAAAACGACATATAGCATGATATCTCAAAAAGTTATGGACGGATTCGACGAAACTGGACAGGTGGGTGTGTGAGAAATTGATTCGATTTGGGTAAAGATCCGAATCCAGGTCCTCATACAATAATTTTTTAAATTTGTTATGTCATTTTTCACCATTGAGAGATAGGGCTAAACCGATATATATGCACGTTTATTTCAAAATTATTGTCCCCGATATGTTCTACTGTATCAGGCATTGCGTGGCAGAGGTATGCCTCCTCCGAGTGCCCTTCTAGTTTTTATATGAATGTTTGTAAATGGCGGGATATTGTGGTGATGGTTAGATACAGTTACAATGTTGGAGAATCCTGTAATTGAGCTTAGTTTGTACATGTTTGCCACAACTTCAGATGATATTGCACATAAATAAATAAATAAATAAATAAACATTCCTTCGGTAATTTACTTAACATTTTCATTGGTTAGGTTTTCCTGTTTTCCTTCCTAGCTTTGATCTTCTATCCTGTGTGTTGATTTGCCTATCGTCTTAATGTCCTTGCAATTCATGTGAAAGTACTTCTGATGTCTCCGAATTTACTGCTTCTCCATGCTATATTTAATATGAACGCGGCTGTGAGAGAATTAAACACTCTGGGAAGGATAGGAATTGCATCATAATCACCAAGTAGTTGCTTATGGAAAAGCAATATCCTTCCCATTGGGGAGAAAGGGGGGGCCCATTGTTTTCCTACCAACCCGTACCGGCTCGTGCCAGGTACCACCCGTATGTACCCTTCCCTCCATTCAAGGCACAGATCATCCTGCGCTAATCACGCCTGGCTATCTGCCAGAATATTGTTTGCCATCTGTCCACACATTGGCTGTAAAACGGGAATGACGAACCATCTGTCTGGCAGCACCTCACCGGCGAGAGAGAGAGAGTGAGGACTGAGAGTAACAGATCATGTGCATCACAGTGATGAGCAGGTTCAGTTGGACTGCGAAGGAATGCTTTCGATCGTAAGAAATTACAGCTAGGTTCTCATCAATAGCCGAACGAGGAAGATGGCAAGGATAGCTGAGGAGTGACAATGACACTGGAATTCTTACATGGGGACAAAACAGAGGGTACCATACACACGGAGCTGAACAATATGTCGTTTGACCTTGTTACGTCACTGGAATCATTTGAGAAGCCATTCGTTCCTCGTGCACAGAGCAGAGACGCCTGGAGCGCTGAGCTGATCTCGAGAAATGTGTTGAATAATGATAACGGCATAATATGCATTAACTCTCGCTCATGGCCATTGCCGTCTCCTGGTAACGGCGGTTAGTTGTAACTGTCAGTTGCATATCCCTCGTTATCCACAGTATCGCTGCCATGCCAAAACCCGCACTACTTTCCATAAGCACATCAGAACACATCATACAATGTGCGTCACAACGCATCCCCATAACACGCCACAGCACCTATCACATCCCATCGCCACAACGCCTATCACATACCCATCGCCACGACGCCTATCACATCCATCGCCACGGCACCTATCACATCCCATCGCCACGGCGCCTATCACAATCCCATCGCCACGGCCACCTATCACATCCCATCGCCACGGCGCCTATCACATTCCCATCGCCAACGGCGCCTATCACATCCCATCGCCACGGCACTATCACATCCCATCGCCACGGCACCTATCACATCCCATCGCCACGGCACCTATCACATCCCCATCGCCACGGCGCTATCACATCCCATCGCTACGGCGCCTCTCGGATCCATCGCCATGGCGCCTATCACATCCCATCGCCATGGCGCCTATCACATCCCATCGCCCGGTACCTATCACATCCCATCGCCACGGCACCTATCACATTCCCATCGCCACGGCGCCTATCACATCCATCGCCACGGCGCCTCTCGGATCCATCGCCATGGCGCCTAATCACATCCCATCGCCATGGCGCCTATCACATCCATCGCCACGGCGCCTATCACATCCATCCGCCATGGGCGCCTATCAATCCATCGCCATGGCGCCTATCACATCCCATCGCCATGGCGCCTATCACATCCCATCGCCATGGCGCCTATCACATTCCCATCCGCCATGCGCGCTCTATCACATCCCATCGCCACGGCGCCTATCACATCCCATCGCCATGGCGCCTATCACATCCCATCGCCATGGCGCCTATCGGATCCCATCGCCATGGCGCCTATCGGATCCCATCGCCACGGCGCCTATCACATCCCATCGCCACGCAACCTATCATATCCCATCGCACGGCGCTATCACATCCCACACCAACGGCGCCTTCACATCCATCGCCACGGCACCATCACATCCCATCGCCACGGCACCTATCACATCCATCGCCACGGCGCCTATCACATCCCATCGCCACGGCACCTATCACATCCCATCGCCAATGGCGCTCTCGATCCCCATCGCCACGGCGCCTATCACATTCCATCACCACGGCACCTATCACATCCATCGCCACGGCGCCCATCACATCCATCGCCACGGCCCCTATCACATCCCATCGCCACGGTACCTATCACATTCCCCGCCAGGACCTATCACATCCCATCGCCACGGCGCCTATCACATCCCATCGCCACGGCGCCTATCACATCCCATTCGCCATGGCGCCCCTCTCGGATCCCATTGCCCATGGCGCTATCACATCCCATCGCCATGGCGCCTATCGGATCCCATCACCATGGCGCCTATCGGCATCCCATCGCCACGGCGCCTTCACATCCCATCCCACGGCGGCCTCACGGATTCCCGCACGGCCTACACATCCCATCACCATGGCGCCTATCGGATCCCATCGCCACGGCCGCTATCGGATCCCATCGCCACGGCACCTATCACATCCCATCACCATGGCGCCTATCGGGATCCCATCACCCATGGCGCCCTATTCGGATCCCATCACCATGGCGCCTATCGGATTCCCATCGCCACGGCGCCTATCACATCCCATCGCCACGGCGCCTCACGGATTCCATCGCCACGGCGCCTATCACATCCCATGCCACGGGCACCTATCACATCTCCCAATCGCCACGGCACCTATCACATCACATCCCATCGCCACGGCACCTATCACATTCCCATCGCCACGGGCTATCACATCCCATCGCCACGGACATATCACATCCCATCGCCAATCCGCGCACCTATCACATCCATCGCCACGGCGCCTATCACATCCCATCGCCACGGCGCCTCATCTCGCCCGCCTCTCGGATCCCATCGCCACGGCGCCTCTCGGATCCCATCGCACCGGCGCCTATCACATCCCATCGCCACGCGCCTATCACATCCCATCGCCACGGCGCCTATCACATCCCATCGCCATGGCGCCTATCGGACCGCATCGCCACGGCTTGCGTGGATTGGACGCCCCCTTCTCATCACTGCAGCACGTATCGGACCCCATCCCATGCATTGTAACCTACCCCTTGCCCTGTGCATGTTTCAAACCTACCCCCCTTGCCCAGCACACATCTGATCCCACATCAAAACCCATCTTCAGTACTTTATGCATAAATGTGGTTTGAGACAATTCTGGTGAGAGAATTGGGATTTATCCTGCCACAATATGTTTCATCTGTTTTGTGGCAAATAATCGCTTTTTATTTGAACATAAAATACTGTACATCATCAGATTTATCCCCAAAAATAATGGGAACTGAGGGAAAACAACTTTTCAGATTGAGAATGCAAAGCACTCTGACTATAACAATGGCCCGGTAAGGCTCAGGCTTACCTTGGTGATTTACCACCTGGTCCTTACCCTGGGTAACTGTTGTCTTTGGTTGTGCTTTTCACCATTATGTAAATTTACAGTGTTTCATTACACAGAATAGCTCTTAATGTGGTTTATAAAGAAGGCCCGAGCTTTCGAAAACACAACTCCAACGTGAAAGTGATAGCATCAAGTTGTGGTTCGAAACGTGCAGAAGCACATTGGCTGTTTGACATTGGACTTGACCAGACGATCGATGGCATATTGGAAGTGTTGGGTTTCTCCAGAATCAGCAGGTTGAGGTCTCCCATATCTCCAAGTTTACGTGAATGATGAAACAGATCCTTCCATCTTTCTGTGGTCACCTGGACCTTCACCCACCACTTTTACTGCCATTGCCTTGATCCTATCAATTACTCCAGGAGGAGATGGACGGCTGGGCCAAGGATTATCAACTTGACGTCCCACCCGCGTTTGAATCCCGACATCATTGACATTACATGGGCAACTGTTAAAAAAACATCTCATCGAAACGGTAATGGAACAGCTACCTGAACAATGCTTGTTTGGTGATAGCCACAATTAAAACAAGAAGGCCTGACAGTATGACGAAAATCATGCAAATTACGTCACTGTCACTTTGACCTATATAGTCAAAAAACATTGACAGCCTCACTTATGTCCTTAGAAATCCCTCTGCTAAAGTTTGACAAAGATAGCTGAAAGCGTTCGCGAGTTATCGCACTCACAAACATTATATACAAGCCGGTAGGCGGACATGGGTAGTCGGCCGTTGCTAGGCCCAGGGTGGGTCCATAGCAACGGTTCTTTCCACACGATAACTAGGACCATACCATGAACCTACCATACAGTTTCATGTATATCTGTCTCATAGTCTCTGAGAATATAACGAACTTCGTTTTTTTTATTGTTTCGACCAGGGTTCATCAAAGTCTATCTTCTCCAACAGTTTTCATAGGATCCCGGCTGGAATTTTTTGACAATCATGCTGAATGTTACTGCCCCAGTCGCTCGTGGCCCGATATTTGAAAAATTAATTTTTATGATTTTTCAAAATTTCAAAGTCCCGTTGCTAGCAACGGTGGTGTCCATAGCAACCGGTTCTCATTTGACACACAACTAGGTCATGGTATGAACCTACCAACCAAGTTCATCGAAATCGCCATTGTATTAACGGAGCACTGGACCGAACAGAGGACAGACAGACAGACAAACAATATCAACGGAAAAAGTTGATAATAAGGGTAGAACAAATTTCAAAAAAAAAATTTGAAAATTTTTTTTTTCGACTCGATTGCTACCCAACATACCAAACAAAATATTTGGCAAAAATTTGTTTTGCCAAATAACAAACGAGACAGACCGACATATAATGAAATAAAAAAATTTCATCCACAACAAACAGACAGACAACAGAATAACGCACAAAAGACAAGACCAACCAATATTCTTGAAAAATCTTCGATTTTCGCAATTAACAAGAAAGATGTCATACATATGTCTGGTATTTGCTTAATGGTTAGGTGGTGGGCTTGGGATCCGAGGATCCTGAGTTCAAATCCCACTCGGCTGTTGATAATACCAGGTGGGGTTGACTGCCTGTCATCTTTCCGAGGTTCGGCAAAATGAGTGCCAGCTTGTTGGTATCTGTGTCGGAGTGGCGACCCATCCAGGATTGTACCCACTAGCCAAGGAGACTGCTTTAAGCAGCACCAACGCTCTGCATAGAGTATGGTCCTAATGGATGGAATGGATGATACATGCATAGCATGCACTTGCAAAGTCAATAAAGTAAATTTCACCTCAAATTAATTGGTTTAATTCAATGACCAAATACGTAAATCCTGTTCAAAATTGGAAGAAATTGAGGATTTTAGGAATTTGACAAGGTTGACCTTTGACCTTTTGAACTGTATAGTCCAAAAATATTGACAGCCTCACTTTTGTCCTCCGGAACCCTCTGTAAAGTTTGATGACGGTAGCTGAAAGCGTTCGCAAGTTATCGCGCTCACAGATAAACACACAAACAAACTAGAAAGGCATTCAGAGAGAGCATACCGAGGCCAGGCTGAGCAGTTTTATTTTTCGTACCCACTGACAGGCCCGGATCTGGATCCAGACCTGAACCAAAATATAATCGGCTTGTTATTGTCACCTACCCAACTCAACCACCAAGTTTTTGTCATAACTCGTCCACAATCTGTTTGAAATATCGTGCTACATATCGTTTTTGGTCCCACCTTCAATGGTGAAAAAAAATCACTTTTAATACAATATTTATTTTAAAAAATTCGGATTTGGATCTTCAACCAAATTAAATCAATTTGTTCTTGTCACACTCCCATCCTGTCCACCAAGTTTCGTGTGAATCCTCCATAACTTTTTGAGATATTGTGCTATATATTGTTTTGGCCCCATCTCTCAATGGTGAAGAATCACTTAAAAATTCTCAGATCTGGATCCGCATTCGGATCTTCACACAAATTAAAACATTGCTGTCCTTGGCCGGTCAACTACATAAACAAAGTATTTCAGAACGATTGCTTGAAAACTGTGGCCAAAAATCGTGTGACAGACAGACAGACAGACAAACGGCGACAGACCAACATACTTGGCAAAAAAATTTTTTTCGCCAACTAACAAACACAGACAGCATAATGTACACGCAACCAACATATACTTAAAAAAATCTTCGATTTTGCAAGTAACAAACAAAAGACAGCAAGTAATTATTTGGTGGCAGAGGTAACGACTTGGTGTTTGTACGACCATAGTCGTTTGCACACCCTGTTTGGAAATGGGGGAAATGCAGTTTGCAATAGTCCAAGCTGTTTGAAGCAGGATTCAAACTAACAATGCAAATAGAAGAAGCAATAAAACCTGTGCTATTTGGTACATTTACCTGTAAAAAGGGGTGAGCGGTGGTGAAGGGGGTGGCTGGTTGGTAGCGAAAGGAGGGGGCAGATTGGCAATTGACAGTGAAATGGTGGTTGGTTGGGGGGGGGTGATGGACAGTGAAGGAGGGGAGAGGGGTGATTGGCAGTGAAGCAGGGGTTGATTAGCAGCGAAAGTGTTTCTCTGTGCGTTTGTCTGTCCTGTCTGTCCTGTCTGTCTGTCTGTCTTGTCTGTCTGTCTGTCTCTCTCTCTCTCTCTCTCTCTCTCCTCTCTCTCTCTCTCTTCTCACATAAAAGACACAAACTCACCAAGATCGCATTGCCTCGAAGTGTAGTAGCGTCATGAACATCAGCACAAGGAGCAAACGACCACCAGCTGCATGTACTGGCGAAGACCCGGCGTATCGACGCTTGGTACACCAGCAAACATAGACTGCCATCGGAGTGAGATCGGAAGCAGCAGAAGCAAACCTCCGCTCAGTGCCAGGTTCCTGCAGGTACAGAATACAGTGGGGATCTTCGTTTATTCAATAACATGATGCTTGTCGATGTAGTTGATTGTTGAGAATAACGGTTGTACCTAAAGCACATTATGGTAGTGTAGTCTGTTCTTTATGGCCAGTGTGCTGCAGAAAGGAATGGGTCGTGGTTGCAGACATAGTGAAAGATTGTTGCCATTAAATATCAATTAGGAGCATCTTACATTGGCATTTACCTCCACACTTTCTTATTTCTACATTTCTAAAGCAGTCACATGTAATACAAATGTAGAGAAGGGCAAATTCCAGGTGGCTCAACTTCTGTATATGTGGCAATTGCGGTTAAAATGATGACGAATCCCAACCTATAGCCCCCACCCAACCTCCCCCACACCCACCGGTGGTTAAAATCGTCGTGTATTTGCTTCAGACTGCTTCGGCACACGCTGTAACAGAGTGATGACTGTCAATGCCATGTGTTGCCTGTCCAGAGTCGATTCTCAGTCGTGGGAAAGGCTCAATACATCGTCAAAGTTACAGGTTATAGCATGTTTGAAGTTGGACCTGATTTCATTTTGCCATGAGCGGTTAGAATTGATGATCACTGCATTCTGATCTTCAAATTTACAACCAAGTTGTAACCACCATGCCATGTTTATCAGCAGCTGAAAAGTTTTGGACAGGGAAGGAACATTGTGACTCTGAGTATGCCTGCTACATGGAATATTCAGGCATTCTATATGGATGGTACAGGATTGTGCACAGTAAGTCTGTCTTGAAGCATTGGTTCAAACCCCAGTTTTATAGTGGGCAGATAACAGCAATTTTTGAGAGGAATCGTGCAAATGATGATACAGCATCAAATTTGTCACATTTGTTCTCCAGGGGATTCTAATCAAATCTGCCTGATTGGCCATTTGAAATCCTAATTTTGAAAGTTTGAAAAAAAAAAAAAACTTCAAAAAGTCAAGATCACGAATCAATTGTGGATGCTGGCTGAGATTGGTGAATGTTTCAGAAACATCATCAAAGACGTTCCAAGTCTGCCATGCATTTTCTTCCTTTACCGCGGAAGGCAGACACGACGTCACATCAGTGAACGCATGGAAGTATGGGATCCCTCTAGCTTTCTCAGGCCCTATTGCAGAACTACCTCATGGACTGGAATCCATCGCGCCTGGCTCCTTGCCAAAGCAATCACATGTTCTCAAGACATAGTTCCTGTAAGGAGGCAGTACAGATATTGCTATGACTAGTACGTCCGTGTCATTAAGCCTTAATGATAATGGACTTGCTACCATCCATCGTTGCATCCCTGGCTGTACAAATATTTGAGTGTCAGCTTCTTCATGACAACATGGAGATACAGCATCCAGTGACTTCCTTGTGTTGCTAATGGCATCTTCTCCTTTTGTGACAATGACTGTTGCTTGTCGTCTGTGCTTCACGCATCTTTTCCGCAAGGTGAAACAGCTCAGTCTTGTTGCTGTCATCTCGAAGAAACTTCTCCAGTTACTTGGGGTCTTACTGGTTCCTGTCACTCTTCTTCTGATTCCTTGCCACCTTTTCGACCTTGCCTCGGACTTCAGACTTGACTTTCGTACACATCAAACACTACGTCCACCCTCTCGTACATGGCACCATAGGATTCCACCTTTGGGATGATGTCTTCTTTAGCATAGTCATCAAATATCTTTGAAGTGCGTGGAGGTAGGGCATTGATAAGTGCTGAGCCATCAATGATGACTGCATCTCCCTTGGTTCTCTGTCTGGGATGTTCACTTGCACTTCAAGAATTTCAGCAGCTGTGACTTCAAATTTTTTGAAGTTTTTTTTTCTTCAAATTTTTCAAAATTTGGATTTTTCAAATGGCCAATCGGGCAGATTGATCAGAAAGCCCTGCCAACAGAAATGCAAATTTGATACTTGTTCATAATTTGCACGATTTTTCTACTATCTACTACACTATGACATGGTGAGGTTAGTTCAAAATGTGATGATTCTGATGGACGTCCATTAATAACATTTTTTTGCAGTACAACGTGCACACAACTGGTGGTCCAGCATGGGCCACAGGATAGCAACTATGATGATTACCCCACCACGAAGTGAAGGAGGGTTATGTTTTCACCCTTACTGTTTGTGTGCAGGATATCTCAAAAAGTGTGGATGGATCGGATGAAATTTTGTGGACTGGTTGGGTTGTGTGACAAGGACGAATGATTTGATTCTGGTGAAGTCTGAATCTGGATTGGATACAGATAATTATTTAATTCCCAAGTGATTCTTCACATTGAGAGATAGGGCCAAAACGACATTAGTAGCATGATATTTCAAAATGTATTGGCCCGATTATGTGTCGTGGATCAGGCATTACGTGTGGAGGTATGCGCTCTACAGAGTGCCCTTCTAGTTTGCAGATGTTTTCTCCAGCAAAGAATGTAATCATATAATCACATTTCTTCCCACTCCATCTCAGTGTTGCATTGAAAGACCCAACTGGCATAAAAAGGTGCCTATGCTCATTCCTGGTTTTGATGCAAAATGTAGGATCATGGATGAACGAGGTGACAGAGGGTAAAAAAATAAATACGTATTGACAATATTTGTTCCCGGAGAATGGACATTGTATTGTTCCGGAGAATGACATTGTGGCTATAGTTACACAACAAGAAAGGGAGAAACGCAGAACCTGCAAGAAGAGAGTTGTGGTTAACGGGAAAGTAAAGATTGGGTATGGATGGGGGATGACATGAGATGGTGGTGCACCATCTGCTGGAAGCTATGGAGGGAAGGTGGATTCAACGCTTCAGGGAGGAGGTTCTACAAACAGGAGAAAGAGTGGAGGTGTGCGCAATAAGCCTGGATTTTGGGAATGGGGTTACTCGAAGAATGTGTACATCATGGAGTTGCTGGTGAGGATCAGAGGGGTGAGAATGCAGAAGGAGCTAGACCGGAGGCCAGGCGGTAAAGAAACAGAGAAGTCACCGACCTGTCTAAAGTGAGAACAACAGGCCTTGTACTTTCGGCCTCATTGTAAGAAATTCAATAATGTTGAGAGTTTTAGATTCCACAGAATTCTAATATAAATTGATGGCCAGACATGCTGCATGTGAGTTTTTCAGGACTAAAATGGATGGTTCAGCCCCTATCAAACAACACTATAAAGCAGCAATATCTCCGACATCACACTGTGGTGTGCAGTTAGTTATCCATCATCGATTATCAATTGTTGTGGAGGATGACAGCATTAACAAGGAATAAACAAGTATTCTATGAACCATTGTGGTGGCTTCGCTGTGACAGAGATGGATGCCGTACTCCAGAAGGACAATGCCCACCATACGTCACGAACATGGTGTACTGTTCGTGCACCAAGAGATACGAAATAATCATACAAAGAGGCCACGTCATCTGGGATGGGGAGATTTCACCATTTAATGAAAAATATTTTACGAAGCAGGTGCTTCGAATGATCTGGTTTGTCTGGGTACTATGCAAACACTTTTAATGGAACTCTTGTACCAACTTCATGAGCATCCAACCACAAGAAAAAATTAATTCACAAACATTTTTCCACCACGATGGGAAATTTCATTTGGAAGATTCTGCTAATCGTGGATCATGGGAAAGGTGTAGGGGGCTTCCATGTGCCTGGATTAGTGCAATATGTTCTTCCTGCATTTATCACACCCTCTTCAACAAGTAGGGCCATTACTGGGAAGTAAAATAAAAATTTTTAAAGGAAAGTTGAACTATTTTAAACCATTTGGACTTTGCTTGTTACAAATGACAGATAAGCTGCAAATGAATTCCAGTTAGCATGACTAGACATACACCATGGTCATACTGTCATGGTCTTGACTTTGTTGGAGCAAACAATTGGGGCAAAGGTTGATTTATACGATACTCCAAGAAGGGTTAACGACCAAAATGTCTGCTTCTCCTTGCTTCCCATGGCGGTTAGCATACCTCAATCAACGTCCTCGCTCGCTCGGATGGGAATACATGAAGAATGGAAGACATATAAAAAGGCACATTGAACTTGGACGTGGAGTTTCAGCATGATAAGGGTTAGTTCACTGTACCAAATTCACAACACCACGTTATAATAGAACATAAATACACGTCACTGGGAAAATAAAAAATAAAAACAAAGGATTCTTACCTCATGAGGAATTTCACATCCCAAAGAATACTGTAGGCAACTGTCTGGTAAACACATCAAACAAGGTAACAGCTTGTGTATAACTACCTTAGAATGTGTAAAGTTTGTTAATATCACAATGTTACTCAATGTGATTCATCATCGTAAAAAATAATTTACTGGGTAGGTTCATGGTCTTCAAACAGGATAATAATTCAAAGCAATTTCTTACACACAAAGGAACTAAAAGTAGAGGGGGAGCACTCGGTAGGTGCAAAACCTCCGCCGCCAATACTGCTAGTCACTCAAGTGAACTGATATCCTATTCATTCAATTTGATGTCAACAGTGCTCACAGAGTTATAGTTTGAAACTTTCCCTTACTTTTAACTTTTACATACTCAATTCATTCGTCATAACTAGATTCTTGAGACAGAAATTGATTGTACGTGGGTATATCCACCTGAAGTTCCAAAATCAGCCGCAATTATAATTTTGGCATGTTTTTTGTTGGAAATCACTTAACATGTAGAAAATGCAAAAAAAAAAAAATCGAAATTTTGTTGAAAAAAAGTTGCAAAATTTTTGTTTTTTTTCTCTAACAATTTTTTTTGGGGGGGGGGTTGGAAACATCTTAAAACATGTAGAAATGCAAAAAAAAAATTCAATATTTTTTCAAAATGGCCGCCATAGCGGCCATATTGGCTTTAGACAAGTCCAAAATCTAATGGCATGATCCTTGGACCATACTAATCCCCCCCAGGTTTCGTCGAAATCCGTCGAAGAGTTTTTCCGTAATACTGTTCACATAACAAACAAACAAACAGACAAACAGACAGGGGTGAAAACAGTAACCTCCGTCCATCTTCGATGGCGGAGGTTAACGAGACAGACCGACATGTGATGAAAATTTTCAGTTTTCGTCATAACAATAAGCGCAGCAAAATTGGAAACAAGTTGCAAGTGTTTGTTGAGGATGTACGGTTTGTACATGACCAAATGTGCTCTTGCACAGGTTCAGGTCAAACTCCGGCCATGTCCTGGAGCCAGAAGGAAGCGATGGCTTTTGGTGTCACTTGTCATGCGACGTGTTCGAAAACGAGACGTGACAAAGCGTGTGGCTGTTAATATTCCTCCAGCACATGAGCACCTACCTTGTTTAACTCCGTCCTTTCCTTCGGCGATAAATGACACTTGTGAAAAAGAAAAAGGTCATCTTGCTCGCTGACGACATCAGGACATTTGTTAATATAAGCGTTCTTAGGTACCGACGATTTTGGTCATTACTCATCGGTACACTTAAACACATTCTAACAGCCTGGTGTTGGCTAAGTGGCTAGGGTGGCTGGTTTGGATCTTATGGTCCTGAGTTTGAGCCCCATTATCCACTGAATTAACACCAGGTGGGATTGACACCGCATGTCATACATACTTCTGAGGTCGGTGAAATGAGTACCAGTGTACTGGTAGAGGGACACAGCATCAGCGGCACGACCGTGCCCCAACAAAATGAAGGCTACCTGGCAGCTAAGCTGCTATATGCAAGAAGAAGAAGAATGCGTTCTAATGTATTTATCGTACCACATGATGTAAATTCACAAGGTGTAGCACAAGGTACATTTGGTATTTCTCTCCTGCTTATAACATGTTCCATTACTGAACACCAAAGGTCAAGCTCCCTGCCCTTAACCCTTTGAACCTTGAGCTCCTTGGATTTTCTTGGACTTTCAGCTCACCCACCCTAGGCTCCCTGGAGAAAAATCTGGCCACTAGGGTATATGGAGGTTTGAACAGCAGCCGGTAAACTGGCCGTTCAGGTAATAGGTTGAATTAGTGGCTGGTAAAACGGCCGCTCAGGTATATGGAGGTTTGAACAGCAGCTGGAAAACTGGCCGTCAGGTATATGGAGGTTTGATTAGTGGCTGGTAAAACGGCGCTCAGGTATATGGAGGTTTGAACAGCAGCCGGTAAACTGGCCGTTCAAGTATATGGAGGTTTGATTAGTGGCTGGTAAAACGGCCGCTCAGGTATAGTGAGGTTTGATTAGTGGCTGGTTAAAACGGCCGCTCAGGTATATGGAGGTTTGAACAGCAGCTGGAAAACTGGCCATTCAGGTATATGGAGGTTTGATTAGTGGCTGGTAAAACGGCCGCTCAGGTATATGGAGGTTTGAACACAGCCGGTAAACGGCCGTTCAGGTATATGGAGGTTTGATTAGTGGCTGGTAAAACGGCCGCTCAGGTATATGGAGGTTTGAATAGCAGCTGTAAAACGGCCGCTCAGGTATATGGAGGTTTGAATTAGCGACTGTTAAAACGGCTACTCAGGTATATGGAGGTTTGAATAGCGACTGGTAAAACGGCCGTTCAGGTATATGGAGGTTTGATTAGTGGCTGGTAAAATGGCCATTCAGGTATATGGAGGTTTGATTAGTGCCTGGTAAAACGGCTACTCAGGTATATGGAGGTTTGAATAGCAGCTGGTAAAACGGCTACCAGGTCTAGTGGAGGTTTGAAATAGCGACTGTAAAAACCCGGCTAGCTCAGCGTTATATGAGGTTTTGAATAGCGACTGGTAAAACGGCCATTCAGGATATGGAGGTTTGATTAGCGGCTGGTAAAACAGACCGGGTCTTGATAACACTTGGCCACAGCTCATATGTGTGCGTATACAATGGAATGATATTTGACTTATGCGCTGGGGAGCAAAACGGTCCAACAAGCTCCTATGTAATTCAATTAAGGGGGTGTGATAAATCGAGGTTTAGAATATTATGTTCATCTTGAACACCCCGGGCCCCCCGCAAGAGAAATCAGTTGATGATAATTGGAGGTTTGATGATACTGCCGATTTCCGCCAAAGAATGCCTAACACAAGTTCGATGAGGGAACTACTGAAATAACCTTCAGTACAAGGACGGCTGTTGGATAGATGACGACTGGTAAACAATACAACAAGTTAGTCCTCTTGTGCCTCAGGCTAACAAAAGCTTGGTTCGTATTATAGGTTTGAATAGGGCGATCTCGTATAGGGACGAGCCACGTCGAGGGGTGGATCACTCCCCAAGAAGAAGGATTTTTGACATTCGCGCACTCTTCGAGAAGTATACAACAAACAGTGTTCCGATGTCAGAATTTGACCAAAACCTTCATCACCTCGATGTACTGTGAACCATAAAGCGTCTGCTCATGCAATAGGAAACAACAACAGCTGTTTACCCCCAAAATAGGTATGAGGTTTGAATAGCATACTCGTTGTACAATTCTCACATCTGACTTACCAGGGTAATTGATTTGTGAGGTGGATTTCGTGGCTGATAAAATCGCACCAATACATTCAAGACGGGCCTCATTAGCTCATTAGGATCGTGAGGTTTGAAGTACGGCTGGTAAAACGGCTGCTCATGAACATGGAGCCAGATTAGGTTTGATATCAGCCCAGTTGACCAACGGCACTCTGCAGAAGTATCTGGAAAGATTTGGGAATAGTCGACATATGGTAGAATTCCTACGGCGCTCGACAAGTCAGGTTATTATGTTTTTAGAGGTATAGCCATAGCGACTGGTAATAAGGTACTTCTCTCATGGTAGATTGGTATGGTTTGAATAATGCGACTGAAAAACAACTACTCAGATGTATATGAGATGATTGAAAATAGCGACTGGTAAACAGCGGCTACTCAGGTATATGGAGTTTGAATAGCGGCTGGTAAAACGGCTACTCAGGTATATGGAGGTTTGAATAGCGGCTGGTAAAACGGCTACTCAGGTATATAGAGGTTTGAATAGTACTGGTAAAACGGCTATCTCAGGTATATGGAGGTTTGAATAGCAGCTGGTAACACCGGCCACTCGGGTTCAAAGGTTATATAATGACTCCCTGCCCCTCCCCTTCCCCACCCACTTTGCCACCACACTCTGTGTGTGCATCATGAATCTAATTTTATTCCTGTTAATCTTATATATTATTTCCGAGTTTGTGGTTTTGTGTCGCGCTATCTTCGACTTTGTTCTGCGCTCGAGTTAACGTGATATTCGGCTTACATTATCTCAAAGACCATATGAGGTGCATGGTAACAAAAAAGTAAATAAAATGGTTCTGAAACATGAATTGTATTCCACTTACTGCATTAAAGTAAAATTACTACTGATACTCTGCATCAGTTCCTTTCTCAAACACACCCACCCCAACATGTCGCGCAGAGCGCGGGTTATGCTAGTATTAATTATCTGTGAGCTTCCCGGGATAATTCCCTTCAATGCTTTCCTGATTATTGCGTCTCCTGAGGGTGCTTCATCTCATCAAAACAGACAAGAGTTGATTTGAGTCTCGTAACATGAACTAAACATTGATAAGTTTGAATGTTATTGTTCCCTCTGTTCCAAAAACTTTTGTTGGAGATACACAGAACTCGTCAATAAAATGAAATTGGTTTTATAAGCTGAACCTGTGTAAAGATGCAGGATGAATGCAGAATTTGTACAGTACGGTGCATTACATGAGCAAAGACTCTGCAGGTCATTCCCACAATCTCTCCATCTCCAGCTGCTCTGTCCATCTTCTGTCAGATTGTCTTCCCGGAGCCAAACTTTTACCTTTTAAACATCCTGAGAGAGTTCCACGCAGTAATCACCACTGATTGTGTGGGCAGAGCTCCACTCATCCTCCCAGTTGGCTCTGATTAATACATGATGTCATCACCTTGTTAACCCCTGGGATAAACCAGCCCATGTGATGACAACACACCCCAGGAATCTTCATGTTGTCATCACAGAATAACATTCTCTAGTAGTCACTACATTGTGAAAGATAATAAATCCTTTTTCCTTGACATTTCCCTCTCATGCCCTCCCTTCTTCACACAGTACCCTCCTACAAATGCCCTTCCTTACACAGGTACCCTCCATGCTCAACCAACCCCTAGGAATTTGCCTTTGACACCACCTGACTATCCTTCACTTTCTTCAGTCTCGGAATAAATTCGTTGCCATCCTTGAAGGGCTTGCAAACCCTTTTAGATCAGTTTGACTCATGAATCCTAAGCTTTCCTCTCAAGCTGGAAGATCAGGAGAGATGGAGAGCCATCGTTTATCCAAACAATGTTAGCTTGCAATGTGAGGCCTAGATTTGTTGTTCCAAGTTGTCGGGTCACTACATTGTTCGATTCACGCACATTGCAACAGGATTGTGAGAAGTGGATGCTGATGCTGTCGGGACGAGATGAAGGAGAGTCGCCTTGTATTGGAGGAGACGGGCCAAGTATGACACAGGCGTTTGACGAATTACAGCACACAGGCAATATGTCACACTTTATCGCGTGGTAGTGGCTCCGAGATAGCGCAGAGAAACTAAAGTCTAATGAATAAATATCACTATACGTCTTTCAATGGAATTTATTGTATTTCATAAAAAGCTTTGTTCGCCCTCTGCCATATCGCAATAACATTTTAGCGTGGAGATGTAGTTTGAAGACAAGAATCTGGTATCTGTACACCTTATGGAATGGCTGTTGTTTGACCAGGATCTGTCAGCCAATTATTCATCTTCTGATAACCCAAAAAGTTTGTATGAAATGCACTTAATTTGGCCGAATTGAATGAGGAAACACCGAGTGTCATCTTATCAGGTGGTCAGCGTGGAACAAAGCAATGATGTTTATGTGCTCAATCATGGGCCAATCAGACAGTGCTGTGTGCTCATGATGGGCCAATCAGGGAATGCTGTATCTTCATCATGGGTCAATCAGAGGGTGATCATGAGCTGTGTGATCATGGACCAACCAAAGGCTGCTCTGAGGTTATAGTAAACTCATGAAGGAAATAAACTCTAGTTGTACGTATACGCAAGAACAACGTTTGTCGTGTAAAGTAAGCATTGTTATGATTCATACAAGGTTAACTGCACTTTTTGTGATGAAATACGTGCGTTTCGGCATAAGAATTATGGAGTGCACAAAAAAGTGCAAGACGTGTTCATGTCTATTGAGCCTGATGAAGACGGCTGCGAAGCCGGTGAAACGTTGCCTGAGACAGGGTCTGCCGTCGCTTTTTTGCTCAAATTTGCAGTCTATCTAGTTTTTTACTTTTGTTTTGAAGTGCCTTCTTCTTCTTTACAAAAAAATATATATGTATGGGGAAATTACCCCTGGGCAGTCACCTGGTAGCAGCTGGATAATATAACGAGGGAACCACTGGTAGGTGTGGATGACCCACAAAATATTGTTGAGGTTTCCCGCTGGCGTGTCGCCACGAGCACGACCCTCGATGAAGCAGTGGGGCCGTCTCGGCTCGATCGCCCGGAATTTACAGATTGCCGGCCCGGGTAAGCCCGGGTCGATGGGTCCTGGTAGTTTTAGGACCGAAATACACCAATGGGGAGATCACGTGGGGTAGGGTTAATTGCCAACTTCAACTTACCTAAGTACCCATGTGATCCAGCTACCGGGGTACTTCACCCTCGGTGGAATTTGTACGCAAGTGAGCCGCTTAAGCGGCCCGTCCCACGTGCGTAGCCGAGCGGTTATATCGCCGAATTCCGCCGGCCCGATTATTTTGGGACCCTGGCAATGGTCCATTAATCCCTCACACGCACGACATGCTCAGCCAATGAAGGAAACGACACGACGAGCTGAGTACATTTAACAATTGGGGTTTTTATTTCACAATAATAAGCAGGGAATGAGGGAAGCACATAAGGGAAGATTTATACCGAATAAGCAAGGCAAATAATATACAGCACAGGCACTTATACAGTTCACTACTTACAAGACTGGCGCCACAAACAGACACACGCACACCCAGACAGAAATGGACCCCCTGGGTCTTAATGGGACCTCCAGCCCGGAGGACAGTCAGGCTGAGGGTCAGGGTAGCTGGCTACCTTGCCACGAGCACGCAGCTGACGTCCCCTGGTCGTGAGACTGGTGTCGCCGTCCAGCCAGGCGGAAGCCGACGACGCGAAGCTCTGGGGCCGGGACGAGGTCGCCCCAGAAGCCAAGGTGATGAGCCGGGCAGAGAAGAAAAACGGGAGAAACAAGCAGGGAACGAACGACGACGAATCTCCTCAGAACTGCGCTTTCGTGTACGCTCTTTAAAACTCCTCATCCGTAGGAAAAACCCAGCCGACTCAGGAACCACCTTCCCTCCTCAGAACACACCTTATAACCCCTCCCGCTCAACGAACCTTCTCTCCTCCCCTCGCCCTCCATTGGACCGGAAGCCCCATGTGACTCCTCGTCCCTCCCGATTGGACAGGCGCGCGGTGGCGGGGCACTCCTCCCTTGGGCGGTCTCCAGCGGGGGGGGGGTGTTCGTGGCTCCGCCTACGGCTCTCCCTCAGACCGCGTGGTGACAGGAGTGAAGCGAACGCGAGGGCGATGCGGTGCGGTCGCGGTGGAGTCGATGATGTAGTTGGTGGTGTAAAAAATAACCAAAAGAAAACCTAACTGTTAAAACAACTTCACAGCGCAGGAACATTTAATTACCCATTAGACCAGGGTCGGGACCCTAACTGGCAACATATACTTACCGATATAACTGAGCTAAAGGACCTGAATGTTGAGTGCGATAGCTCTCCAAATCCACAACAATATGTAACAGAGAAGAAAGTAAATACCTATTTGGGGGGAAACAGCTGATTGTTTTTTATTGCCATGAGCAAACTTTGGTACATCATGGGTGATGAAGGTTTTGGTCAAATTACATCAAAATTGCATGTGGAGTTTCAGAGAAGAGAGCAAATACCTATTTTGGGGGGGTCAACCCCACCCCCTCCCATCCATGGACCCCTCTAATGAACACAGCTTTTGATGCGGCCGGTACACTTTGTATTGGTACATCACGGGTGATGAAGGTTATTATCAAGTTTCATCGAACTTGTGTGTAGCTTCGGGGAAGAGAGCAAATACCAATTTTTTTTGGGGGGGGGGTTCAAAAAAAATCCCATGACCCGCCTTATGAATACAGATTTTGATGCGGTCATTACACCTTAGTTAGGCAACACATATGAAGCTTGTGGCCAAGTTTCATCAAAACCGTGTGTTTGATTCAAGCGATAATGATTGGTGTTTACTGCCTAACTTACTGACTGCCTGACACTCACTCACTCACTCACCTACAGACACTGCTCGATCGCATAACTCACCGGACTAAAATTCAGGTGAGCTAAAAATACATCGAAACAGGTACTTAAAGTTCTCTGGTCCTTCAGCAGCGTTCCAAGTTCCAACCTTCGGGAAGGTGCTTCCTGGCAAACGGATTCACCACCCATAGCTGAGCCTGGTCGTCAATTCAATCAGTGTTACGTTGTCATCACCAAGATCATTGTTGGCACCGTATGTCTAATACATAAGGCCTATCTCCAAACTAGCCGTGAATTACGGGTTTAGCCACATACAAACTGAGCGCCGAACCCACGAACCCGCGAGCAGGACCTAAAAACCCGCAAATCCAAAATACAGCTGAAGTTTTACTCACCGCTAAAGGTTGCTGACTTTGTCCGGTCTGAGCTGTGTCCCAGAAGCTGGTAAGCTTGGATGTGTGTGAATACAGTCACAAGTTCAATAAGAAGCAAGAAATGGCATATCACAAGTAGGCCAATTGGGTGTTGTGTCCACGAAATAATCTGATCGACTCAGTGACTCGGGTATCATAAATATCCAGTGGCAGTGGGAATAAGATGCTCTCCAAAAGTGGTTCAATGATTGAAGTCCCATGATTGAAATGAGTGAAAACCCACTGAAGATCGAGTCGCAACGCAATTTAACAGACAGGTGGTACGAAACTGAGTCAGGAGAGGAAATGCATCACTGAAGATAGGACTTTAACTCCAGTGAACTTTTGTTTAACTCCAGTGAAACTCAAGTCTGTGAGTCATTTCCACAACTGTAAATAGCAAGCTGCCAGGCAGAAAAACGTCATCACACTTCTGTTAAAGGATTCCTCTCCGCTCATCCTCCGAAGGGGAGGTCCAAGAGCCCGATAGTAGTGTGGGGCAAAATGATTGGTTAGAAACCAGATTTTTTTTTTATTAAACCATGCCTACACGACTGCCATTGGTTGGACAAGTAAATGGAACACTTAATCATGTGAAAGTACTAACAAGTTGGCATCGATAACAAGGACACGACAAGCCAATCGGAATGAAAACCTTGAGCAGTTCGTGCACAAAAAGCCAATCGTACAATTTAAACACATAATTAACATAGCCTGCTTCATTGTGGAAGTGTAATTATGAAATAGTAAACATTTAAAGTTTATATTCCTCATGGAACACACCAGTTAAGCAAGCTTCTTGTAGACTGCTCGCCAAGTGGCTTAAGCACTCTAGCAAGCGCTCCATTCAAAATGGTTGATACGGAACAACTGGCTTGGCAAGCACTAGCTAGCTGCTTGGTGACTGACCATACTCCAGTTGTGGAGCTTTGCTAATTCCGTTCTTAAACAGATTGATTGATTGACAGATATCTTAACCAATCAAAACTCAGTAAAACTACAGACTCAGGAATACAAGAAACAATCAGATGTGTGTGGTGGGTCCGTTCGTGCAACACAGGCTTGGGGGTTGGGTGGGTTGGGAGTCGGCGGCGGGGGGAAGAAGACGACGACGACATCTAAATTTAATGAAGATGCCCCACAAAATTAAACGGATTAAAGTTTAAAACTCTTGTTTTTACAAAAATGGCAGATATCTAATTATTACCTCCACTACCGAAGGTGAATGTATGGACTTTATGACCCTCGCCAAAGGAGAGGGTATTGCGTTTGGATCCGTTTGTTTGTTTGTCTGTCTTTGTTTGTTGGTTTGTTTGTCTGTCTGTCTTTGTTTGTTTGTTGGTTTGTTTTTCCGCACAGAATTTTCGTGTTTTTCTCCGCAACTGCTTGTCGGATTGAGACGAAATTTTCACCATTGGTGCGACGATTCATGTAGAATGTTTTAATCACAATTGTGACGTCATAGGTCACGTGGTGTGGCAGCTATGTTGTGAAATGGAAATACTTTGGACCTCTGTACCTCTGAAACCACACCAAGGAAAAAATTGAAACTTGGCGCACGGCAAGTACTCCTCATGGGGAACAAGTGTGATTTTTTAATGACATCATAGGTGCCTTCGTTTTGACGTCATAATTGCATATGTAGAACGCTACATCGGATCAGTCAAAAAATTTTGAGGGTCATTGAAGGATAAAATGGTCTGCAGAAAAAAAATTGATGATGTCATCGGTCATGTGATTCGGCAGCAATATTGTTTAAAAAACAAAAACTTTAAAAATCTTCTCTGAAGTGGCTGAACGGATCGAGGCGAAACATTACACATATGACCGCCTATCCATGAGGAACAAAAGATTCACACATGACGTCATAGGTCACATGGTTTGGTAGCCATATTGGATTTACCCGAAAACATATAAAAATATTCTTCGCCAGAACAGCCGGACAGGTCGAAGGGAAACTTCACATAATTGCTCCCCGAGGCATGTGTGTACAAGGTTGTTAAGGAATAATGGATGTCACATGTTTGGCAGACATATTGGATTTAAGAAAATATTTAATAATGCTTTCTCTGGAACCACTCACTCAATCAAAGTGAAACTTCACAATTGTGATCTCGTAGCGATGGGGAATACATATTTCAAATTTCAATTTGGTCGGACACATGGTCTGTTAGCCAGAATTATTTAATTTTTTGATGTGGGGTTTTTTTGGTTTTTGAATAAGGTTCACTTGGCTGTGCCTGGACGGGTTTGAGGGTAGAGCAGTAGCAGCTGAAATGCGAATCCCATCCAGTTTCCTCCTGATGACTTCATATTTTCTTTTTGCTTGTTTGGATTCCTTCTGATTACTCCAGCAGGACTGTACCAATTTGGTCTTCCATTTGATCTGAATTGAATTTATTTTAATCCCATTCTGAATTCAAATAAATAATTAATTTTTAAAACGTCATGGGTCAGGGTCAGGTGTCCAATCAAAGTGGGGTTACGTCAAAGCGGGACGTCTTGGCACCCGGTCATCACTGCCAACAGTTATAAAGTGGCAGTTCGAATTATGTCTCTTATTAATTACGTAACACACCAGTACACAAACGCCACACAAAATACACCACACAAAACAACACAAACACCACACAACACACCACACATTCCAAGTCCGAGCGAGGGTCAGCAATCTCTGATTGCTCTTTTTCTTGTTTTTATATGCATCACCCGGCCCTGTTTGTCTGTCTGTCAGTCGGATATCTGAAAACGTTATGGACGGATTCAGATGAAACCTGGTGGACAAGTTGGATGACTGACAAGGCTGAATTGATTCGATCTTGGTGAAGATCCAGTTTGGGATCCAGCCTCTCAGTGGGATCCAAAAATGTAAATCGTTCAGCCTGGTCTGATTATGTTTCCATCTGGACACACAATATCGTTTTGTACTAATGTGCTTCGAATTGATGATACCAACAGTTCTTCATTACTAAAGTGGAAAGTATCCCCACCTGTCGTGTGGGAAACTGGGGTTCGATTCACTTATGAGGAGTATTTTTTTTGTGGTTGTGGTTAACCAGACCCAGTGATGTAATGATTCGATTGTTTGCTTTAAGTCTGGGAGGCTGGCGTTTCGAATCCTGGCTGAGTCATATCAAAGACTTTTTTTAATGGTCCTTGCTGGTTCCTTGCTTGACACGATCAGCATTTCAAAAGAATAGAGCACAGACAAATACAAACACTTTGGGAACCATTGTAGGGAGTATCTACGGAGGGTATCCGTGCACCCCCTCCAGGACCCTACCAAACCAACTTTTTAAGTGCACTAACCCTATTACACATTTGAGATGTTAACAAAAAAAAAATTCCCGGCACTCTGGCGATATTCAAGATGGCGTCCAAAATGGGCGCCAAATGGGTAAAATCATAGAATACGTATAACATCTCAAAAATGTGGCAAATTTAAAAATAATCATTGGGATTTGGTTCCTGATCATTAGTTACTGATAATTGGGCTTTGTTGCCATTTTTGAAATTCAAGATGGCGTCCAAAATGGCCACCAAAATATGCAAACATGAAAATTATATATAACAGCCTGAAACTAAGATTAATATACAGTAAATTAATATTTGGATTCATTGTAATATATGTTCCTGATTATTAGAAACTAATAGGCCTGTGTGGTGATTTATGTTTTTTTGCCATCCATAAAATCCAAGATGGAGTTCAAAATGGTTTTGAAATTAGTAAAATCATCGTAAATCTCAAATGTCAGCTTCAAATAATCATTAATGTAATAATAATAGAGGGACAGAACCATGGAATATTCGGTCTTTGTAATTTTATCAAGGATGTTTATTGGTGTTATCATACTTGAATTGAAGATGGCGGACAATTTGAAAGCCGTAACCCCCCCCCCACACACCACACACAAACACATACAAACACAATATACGGGATCATTGCTTAGCTGAACCACAGGTTCTTCATATCGAATGACAGATATCCGTCAGGGCATTCCTGATGAGATCCAGAGAGACGAAGGCTATCACCGAGGATGTTACCAAAGAGTTACCCTGAACATACATAGGTTAACAGCTGAAAACCATCTAACGATCCTGAAGCTCCTGGACCATCTACCAGCCAAGAAGGAAGGGTAAAGCACAAGAAAGCATCAGAAAAGATAATTTTGAACCTGATTGTATTTTCTGCAATACTGAAGGCCGAATCCATGTGAAACAGGCAGGCATCGACACAAAGGAAGCACCTCTTCATTTGAACGTGATGGATGGCAGAAAGTGCTGCAAATAGCAGAAGAGAACAATTATGAGTGGCTCTGGAGGCTAATCCGAGGATTTGATTTGTTTGCAGCAGAGGCCCAATACCACCGAAAATGCAGAAAGCAGTATACAGCCAATGATCAGAAACTAGTAACTAATGATCAGGAACCAAATCCCAATGATCATTTTTCCAATTTGCCACATTTCTGAGATGTTATATTATATACTGTATTCTATGATTTTACCCATTTTGGACGCCATCTTGAATATCTCCAGAGTGCAGGGAATTTTTTTTGTTAACATCTCAAATGTGTAATAGGACCATAAAAGGAAACTTTAAAAGTTGGTTTGGGGTCGAGTCCTGGGGGGGGGGGGGAGTGCACGGATACCTCCGTACAGGGCCGGATTTACATGTGGGGGGCGTGGGCACAATGATTGTGGGGGCCCAAATTTGGAGATTAATCAACAACTTAAATTATAACTGCTTTTTCATCAACAACTGAACTTATATCTATAGATTTGGCAGATCCTGAACAGGAATGATTTGGCATATATGTTCACAAATTACAATTAAATATGACAAGATGGATGGATTGTTATTGATATGGCTGGTGACTTATC
>CM068957.1:95997070-96045560 GCA_035128595.1 Eptatretus atami | reverse complement strand
GGAGCGCTCACCTTGCTGGAGCGTTCATCGTGTTGGAGCGCTTGTGTTGCGGGAGCGCTCATCTCAGAAGGCCTGGACTAGCCGTGCCACTGTCGTCTGGAACGTCTTCCTCCTCCTCCTCCTTAAAACGAGCTTGTAAGACCACCTCGCGAGCGGCCAGTGTTGCGTGCCATCCGGAGACGGTAAGTCGACGTTTTGTGGCGGACCGCCCGAACCGAGTCATCCTGAAGACCGCATTAGAAGGGCAGTCCAAGGTTGACCCTGGCAACTCAGCTCCATTATCCTCAGCTGAAGGCTGAAATAAGGCGTCAGCCACCTTCTTTTGTGTGTGTTGTGTGTGTGGTGTGGTGTGTGTGTTGTGTGTTGGTTCCGTTGGCCGTCCTCCAAGTAGTAAACTGTTTAAGCGTTGCTGTATATATTATGCATCATTTATTAATAGTCGGCTTTAGTTCTGCTCTTTGTGTTCCCTCCCTGCCTATTGTAAATAAATATCCCGATTTTAAGTATTCAGCACCGTTGTGTGTTCTGTTCATTGGTTCGACATGACGCGTGATTAGATTAGTAAAAGCTGTTTAGCCCTAAGGGACATTTGAACGACGGTTCTTGGCGATTAAACCGCTCGGAATCGCACACAGAATAAGCCGCGTCAAGCGGCTTCTTTTCGTGATGAGTTCCGTCGAGGGTGAATTTCCCCGGTAAGTTGGACCACGTGTGTTTTAGGTAAATTGAAATTGGCAATCGACCCTACCCCACGTGGTCTATCCATTGGCGAACTTCGGTCCGATAGAGAACCCGTCGGCTCCGGACTTATCTGGGGCGACGACCTATATATTCCGGGCGATCGGTCGAGTCGACTTGCGGCTCCATCTAGCGGTCGTGCTCGCGGCCGACGTCCGGCCCCGTAACACTAATACTATGGCCCACTGCTATTATGGTCCATGTACGCGTTATCATCTATCCACTCCATTATGTCACATAGTTTCTTGGCATGGGTTACGAACGTCATACATTTAATTCTTCACTTACATCTGGTCATACATCAGATACATGAAGTTTCAGATTTTTCAGCTAAAGATTTAAATTCAACAAATTATGTCTGGAATACCACTTCACCGATGACGTCATCGTTATCACCATATATACCTCATGAGGAGTTGATGACATATACCAAGTTTCAAATTTTTTTTGTTGAGCGGTTTTGGAGAAAATGGACGTCCAATTTTTCCCCCCCTTTAATCCAATATGGCTGCCACACCATGTGACCGATGACATCAGAGTTAGCAATAAAATATTCTCCAGGGGGAGTCCCTCCTATGTATAAAGTTTTGCATAGATTGGACAAGCAGTTGCAGAGAAAACTATTCTTAAAACGAAAATATGTAGACGGGGACACACAGACAGACAGACAGGGACATCGCAATAGTCTCACATCCCTTTCGGGGTGAGCCCACTAAAAAACTTACGAAGGACTTGTATTATAAAAAGTGAGTTTCTCACCATCGTGTTGGTCATACCATGTCCGTGTGAAGCAGAAACCATGACTCGGCCAAATATTCACGTGGAGCAGACCTCAGAGATAATGAAACGAGAAGGTTTAGGGAAAGGTGTTCGGTTAATCTTGAGCCAAAAGGTTCCACCGAGTGCAATGTGTGTTACGGAGAGATAGCTCACGTAATGTCACAAAGTAAAAAAAATATATGCTTTGGCAAGCCTGGAAAGGCAATTAGTGGAAACGAGTGCTCAGTGAGCCTTCGTCTAGCGTTTGTGCCAATTAGCTAGACCGGCACCGCAGAGTCCTCTCCTCTCCAGGACACAGAAAGAACATGTGTCGAGCAATTTGTGAAGCTGTCTCCAAAAGGTGAGCCCAGATGTTCCAGAAAAAAACTCATTCAAAGTTTGGAAATGAATATTGAGGATAATTGCACTCATCGAGATGAGAGTACATTGTTTCACTACACTTCCTATATTAGTAAGGGCCTGTTTTACATTGTGCCTGCAGTGGTGGAAGTAGTTTTCACAAACAGAAAAAATGAAAGAATCCAAGTTGTAAAGACAAATGACGGAGAAAGCGTCAGCAACTCGAACGCTCGCTTCATGGTTTTGGCCGCAGCATGCCTTTCATCGGGGATTGTAGCAATTCCATTCAGCCTCTTGGGGAGAGGAGAGAGGGAAATGATCAGGGCCTCAGCCAGAGCGAGAGGCCAAAATGCACATATTCCATCACGAGCGTAGACGACCTGTCGCTTCATTGACGGCTTTAATCAAAAGAGAGCATGTTGTACTTCACAAACATATTGCAGAGCAAACTGCAGGTTCGGTTCAGATGTCTGTCTGCGAGTTGTCCATCTGCGAGTCTCAATGAGGATGTAGAATAAAGTGAAACAGGCAAAGAAAAGGATCTATTTTATTACGAGCAAATACAACCCGTCGCTTCGCTGATGGGAATATTAGGGTGGGGGGGTAATGAAAGGTAATGGAAGGAGTGGAGGTAGAGAGAGGAGGGAGAGGGAGACGCATTGGAGAGAGGGATATGGGGGAGAGAGAGAGGGATATGGGAGAGAGAGAGGGATATGGGTGGGAAGAGAGAGGGATATGGGGAGAGAGAGAGGGATATGGGGGGGAGAGAGAGAGGATAGTGGGGTGGGAGAAGAGAGAGGATATGGGGTGGAGAGAGAGAGAGGGATATGGGTGAGAGAGAGGAGTATGGAGGGTGGGAGAGAGAGAGGGATATGGTGGGAGAGAGAGGATATGGGGTGGATAGAGAAGAGAGGTGAGAGAGAGAGATATGGGTGGGAGAGAGAGAGGGATATGGGGTGGAGAGAGAGGGGATATGGGTGGGGGAGAGAGAGAGGGATATGGGGGTGGGGAGAGAGAGAGGATATGGGGTGAGAGAGAGAGGGGATATGGGTGGGGAGGAGAGAGAGAACAGAGAGGGATATGGGGTGGGGAGAGAGAGAGAGAGGGATATGGGGTGGGAGAGAGAGAGAGGGATATGGGGTGGAGAGAGAGAGGGATATGGGTGGTGAGAGAGAGGGATATGGGGTGGGAGAGAGAGAGAGGATATGGGTGGAGAGAGAGAGAGAGGGATATGGGGTGGGAGAGAGAGAGAGGATATGGGGTGGGAGAGAGAGAGAAGAGATATGGTGGGGTGAGAGAGAAGAGGGATATGGGTGGGGAGAGAGAGATATGGGGTGGGAGAGAGAGAGAGGGATATGGGTGGAGAGAGAGAGAGAGGATATGGGGAGAAGAGAAGAGGTATTGGGTGGGAGAGAGAGAGAGGGATATTGGTGGGAGAGAGAGAGAGAGAGGATATGGGGTGGGAGAGAGAGAGAGAGGATATGGGGTGGAGAGAGAGAGAGAGAGGGAAGAGAGGGGAATGGGTGGGAGAGAGAGAGAGGGATATGGGGTGGGAGAGAGAGAGAGGGATATGGGGTGAGGAGAGAGAGGATATGGGGTGGAGAGAGAGAGGAATATGGGGTGGGAGAGAGAGAGAGATTGGGTGGAGAGGAGAGGAATGGTGGAGAGAAGAGGGATATGGGGTGGAGAGATATAGGTGGAAGAGAGGATAGGGTGGGGAGAGAGGGGATATGGGTGGAGAGAGACGAGATAGGGTGGGAGAGAGAGGAAAGGGGGTGGAGAGAGACGAAAGGGTGGAGAGAGACGGAAGGGTGGGAGAGAGACGGAAAGGGGGGTTGAAGAAACGGAAGTGGGAGAGAGACGGAAAGGGGTGGGAGAGAGGGGAATGGTGGGAAGAGGTAAGGGTGGGGGGAGAAGGGGAGAAGAGGGAAAGGGTGGAGAGAGAGGGAAAGGGGTGGGAGAGAGAGGGAAAGGGGTGGGGAGAGGAAAGGGAGAGGGAAAGGGTGGGGAGAGAGAGGAAAGGGGTGGAGAGAGAGAGGAAGGGGTGAGGGGGAAGGTGAGAGAGAGAAGGGGTGAGGGAAGGAGGGGAAGAAGGGAAAGGGTGGGAGAGAGGGAAAGGGGGAGAGAGAGGGAAGTGGGGTGAGTAGGGAGGTGGGAGAGAGAGACAGGGTGGAGAAGTATGGGAACAGAGAAAGGTGGGTAGAGAGACGAAAGTGGGAGGAAGGAAAGGGGTGAGAGAGAGAGAAAGGGTAGAGAGAGAGTAGGGAAAGCGGTGGGGCGAGGAGAGAGAGAGGAAAGGGGTGGGGAGAGAGAGAGAGAGGGAAAGGGGTGGTGGAAGAAGAGAGAGAGAAGGGGAAGAGGTAGGGGAGGGGGGGAGAGAGAGAGAGGGAAGGGTGGGAGAGAGAGAGGGAAGGGGAGAAGAGACGCATGAGGAAGAGGAGGGAAGAGGTGGAGAGATGGGAAAGGTGGAGAGAGAGGAAAGGGTGGGAGAGAGGAAGGAAAGAGAAGTGGGAGAGAGACGAAGGTGAAAGACGGAACGGTGGAAGCGAAAGGGGGAGGAGACGGAAAAGGGGTGAGGAAGACGACGGAAAGGGGTGGGAGAGAGACGGAAGGGGTGGGAGAGAGACGAAAAGGGTGGAGAGAGAGGAGAGGAAAAGCGTGGGAGAGAGACGGAAAGGGGGTGGGAAGAGACGGAAAGGGTGGGGATGAGAGAGGAAGCGGGGGAGTGAAGGAGTGAGAGAGGGAATAGGGGTGGAGAGAGAGGATAGGTGGTGAGAGAGAGGATAGGGGGGGAGAGGAGGATAGGGAGAGAGAGGATAGGGTGGAGAGAGAAGGATAGGGGTTGAGAGAGAAGGATAGGGGGAGAGAGAGATAGAGGTGGGAGAGAGGAAAGGGGTGGGAGGAGGGGAAAGGTGGGGGGAGAGAGAGGGAAAGGTGGGGGAGAGAGGGAAAGGTGTGGGGAGAGAGAGGAAAGGGTGGGAGAGAGGGAAAGGGGTGAGAGAGAGGGTTATGGGTGGGAGAGAGACGAAAGGGGTGGGAGAAGAGACGGAAAGGGTGGGAGAGACGGAAAAGGGTGGGAGAGAGACGGAAAGGGGTGGGAAGGACGGAAAGGGGTAAGGAGAGAGAGGAAAGGTGGGAGAGGAGAAAAGGTGGAGAGAGACGAGTGGGAGAGAGACGGAAAGGGGTGAGGAGAGAGACGGAAAGGGTGGGAGAGAGAGACGGAAACGGGTGAGAGAGAAGAAAAGGGGTAAGAGAGGGAAAGGGGTGGGGAGAGAGAGAGAGAGAGAGAGAGAGGGAAAGGTGGGGAGAGATGAAGTAAAGGGTAGGAAGAGAGGAAAGGATGGTGAGGAGAGAGAGAGAAGAAAGTGGGGGAGAGGGAGGGAAAAAGGGGTGAGAGGGAGGAAAGGGTGGAGAGGAGGAAAGGGGAGGAGGAGGGAAAGGGTGGGAGAGAGAGGAAAAGGGGTGGGAGAGAGACGAAAGGTGTGGAGAGAGACGGAAAGGGGTGGGAGAGAGAACGGAAAGGTGAGAGAACGAAAGGGTGGGAGAAGACGGAAAGGGGTGAGAGAGACGAAGGGGTGGGAGAGAGACGGAAAGGGGTGGGAGAGAGACGAAAGGGTGGAGAGAGACGAAAGGGTGGGAGAGAGAAAGGTGGGAGAGAACGGAAAGGTGGGGAAGACGAAAGGGGTGGAGAGAGGACGGAAAGGGGGAGAGAGACGGAACAAGGGGGAGAGAGAGGAGAAAGAGTGTAGAAGAGAGGGAAAGGGTGGGAGAGAGAGAAAGGGGTGGAGAGAGAGAGGGAAAGGGGTGAGAGAGAGGGAAAGGGTGGGAGAGAGAGGGAAAGGTGCGGAGAGAAGGGAAAGGAGGGGGAGAGAGAGGAGGTGGAGAGAGAGGAAGGGTGGGAAAGAAGAGATAGGGTGGAGAGAGAAAGGATAGGGGTTTGGAGAGAGAGAGGATAGGGTGGGAGAGGAGACAGTGCAAGGGGAGGGAGAAACAGCGTGAGGGGGGAGAAGGAACAGCCGAGGGGTGGGGGGGGTCAGAGAGGCAGCACAAGGGGGGAGGAGGCAGTGAGGTGGGGGATGAGACAACGCGAGGAGGGGGAGACGGCGAGGGAGACAGTGTGAGGGGATGGAAAGGAAATACTCAACCTTTCACTCACACACATGCACGATTACCGCACCCGCACTGCGACAGTGGAACGTCCCACGTGGCTTTGATGCCGCAGCACGTTCACTCCCGAGGCTTCGGCGCTGCAGAAGTACATGGTTCGCAATATGGCCACATAACAACCTTCAACTTGCCATGCACCATGGGCCCGAGTTCGAGTTAAGATCGCGCGCCCACAAAACCCGTGCACCTCACACGTAACCAAGAACAGGCACGCACACACCCCATGCCCATGGAGAGTCATTTGTTCCCATTTCTACCACGTCCATGTGTGCTATCTACGTACCTCTTCGCTTGCAGAAACTACCCACTATTAATATATTGGCCGAACTATAATAGTATACATATATTAATATTTTGCAATGTAAGCAAATCGCCCAAAACGGAAAGAGCAAACTGCGGAATTAATTACTGGAAGAAAAAAAGGGACCCTGTGGACTATGCCGTCATGGATCGCAAAAGCAGGTTATGAAGCACGGCGTTTCACTCAATGAAGTTACACTTTCTGCACATTCCATCATTTTCTCTTCACTCAATATAATCGTCTGAACAGTAGAAAAAGTTAAGTTTAATGGTTTACTTAAATAAATACACTAAGGTATAGAAATCGCAAATTTGTTAAAATTTTCGGATTTCACTCCAGATTTCGACACTTATTTTGTTCACCAGATGCGATTCTCAAATCCGACATAATATTTCGATTATATTTGTAGAGTAGTTTGTGTTTCCAAATCGAGGCATGTTTGAAGAGGCCAAACAAAATGGCGAATTAGGACCCCCATCGAGTGTGAGCGAGAGTTCCGAGGGTGTCCAAGGATGCGCCTGATAAAGGATATAATTAAATAAGGCCGTTAATTACTTATCTTCAAAAAGGATGTTTTAATTAACCCAAACACCCAAATTTTAGTCATGCACTTTCTTGGAGTTTTGTTAGTATTGTCGTGTCCAGCTAGTTAGGTTAATATCTCACTCCTGACCCAGTTGTTGTGGTGGGGCGGTTAACACCAACCTGGGTGGATGACCGAATGGTTTTACTTGGAGGCGAACAGCCGAGACCCTTGGAGATTATGGCGCGCACGGCGGAGCACGGACCAGAACAGAGGCGTTTACCAGAGACGTTCAGCAGAACGGAAACACACGGGTTTATCCTCAAACCCACAATGAGTAGACAAACAAAATAAATTCAACAAACGATGATTTAATAAAAAATAATTCAATGATTCATAATGAGAATAACTCAACGAGTGACAATGAAAAGAAATCAAATCGTGAGGTAATGAAGCGCGAGGTAATGAAGCGCGAGGTAATGAAGAGCGAGGTAATGAAACGCGAGGTAATGAAACGCGAGGTAATGAAGCGCGAGGTAATGAAGCGCGAGGTAATGAAGCGCGAGGTAATGAAGCGCGAGTAATGAAAGCGCGAGGTAATGAAGAGCGGGTAATGAAGCGCGAGGAATGAAGCGCGAGGTAATGAAGCGCGAGGTATGAAGCGCGAGTAATGAACGCAAGGTATGTAAGGCGAGGTATGAACGTGAGGTAATGAACGTGAGGTAATGAAACGTGAGGTAATGAACGTGAGGTAATGAAACGTGAGGTAATGAGGTGAGGTTATGAAGCGTGAGTTATGAAAGCGTGAGGTGATGAAGCGTAGGTGATGAAGGGCGTGAGGTGATGAAGCGTGAGGTGATGAAGCGTGAGGTGATGAAGCGTGAGGTGTGAAGCGTGAGGTGATGAAGCGTGAGGTGATGAAACGTGAGGTGATGAAACGTGAGGTATTGAAACGTGAGGTATGAAACGTGGAGAGTTGATGAAGCGTGAGGTATGAAGCGTGAGGTGATGAAGCGTGAGGTGATGAAACGTGAGGTGATGAAGCGTGAGGTGATGAAGCGTGAGTGATGAAGCGTGAGGTGATGAAGCGTGAGGTGATGAAGCGTGAGGTAATGATGAAACGTGAGGTAAATGAAAACGTGAGGTAATTGAAGGTGTAAGGAATAAGTAATGAACGTGAGGGTATGAAGCGTGAGGTATATGAACGTGAGGTAATTGAAGCGTGAGGAATATGGAAGCGTGAGGTAATGAAGCGTGAGGTAATGAAGCGTGAGGTAATCGAAAACGTGAGGTAATGAAAGCGTGAGGTAATGAAACGTGAGGTTATGAAGGCGTGAGGTGAATGAGCGTGAAGGTGATGAAACGTGAGGTAATGAAGCGTGAGGTAATGAACGCGTGAGGTAATGAAAGCGTGAGGTATGAAACGTGAGGTAATGAAACGTGAGGTAATGAAGCGTGAGGTAATGAAACGTGAGGTAATGAAACGTGAGGTAATGAAGCGTGAGGTAAGAAACGTGAGGTAAATGACGGTTGAGCCGTGAGGTAAACTAAAACCGAATTTGAGACGTCTCCACTCAGTCACAAAAACAGACAAGGGAACAGATAAAATAAAATAAAATCCTACCTTTGTTCTGGCACTAAGTTGCGCGTCCAGAGATGATTTTTTAGGAGCATGGCGATCCTCGAAACTGCGTTGCCACCGCGCGGGAAAACGCACCAAAAATGGTGCCAAGTCGCTCTCTGCAGTTCCATACGTGAGGTGTGGCACAGACTGACTTCAACGCCAGGAACCACGAACCGCCGTACAGTTTCTTCTCACGATCAAATATGCCGACCCCACTCCTCTCTCAACACCAGGCTCGCTCACAACAAAGGGCGCCACCTTTGTCCTTGATCATACGACAAGGCTTCCCAGTTCCGGTTCTTGAGAAATGGTGGCAGTTCCTCTTCAGGTTCTCTGCTGACTTTCTCAAAGATAAGTTTTCCGGTTATTTTTGCCATGATTTTACTGTTATTTTGTAGTCTCTGTGTTTACTGGGTGTTTCTAGTTCAGTCTTGTGTTAAAACTTGGCTCTTTGTTGAGTTTTTGTGGTCTTTTCATATTGGTAATTGGGTTTTTTTGAGGCCTACCCTTCTTCCCGTCTGTACGCACGTTCATGTATATTGTATTTTCTCCACTTTTCCCTCCATCCTCCTTCTATCCCTCCCAACTATACCCTCTGTTTCATGTCTTAAAATATATTAAAAAATATATATATACAACCAAAAAAAACCTCACCTTTATACCCACGTAACCATGTGACTTCCTGTACCGACTCTTCTTCCTCCTTCTTCTGCCGATCTATCATCTTCCTCCTACATAAGCCGATCCAAATTCACCAAACATCTTCACAATTTTTCTTCAACCTTTTCTTTTCGTAAACTTTATCAAAAAAAACAAAAAAATCCGTCTCTTAAAATGTTACAACTTTCTCTCTCACACGTGTGGTCCTCTGTATTGTATCGTAATTCACGACTCTTCCTCTTCTTCTTCCTCTTAGTCTTCCTTCTTCTTCTTCTTCTTCTTCTTCTTCTTCTTCGTCTTCAAAAGACTTCAATTCGACCTTTCCTTCATCCCGTGTCTAAAACGTCCCACTGTCACAACGTTTCTTTTCTCGATTCTCTTAAATCTCCTTTATTGCATCCCTCAGTACCTCACATAATGTCTTTCATCGCATCTCCGACTTAAAACATTTTAAAATCCGTTTGCAATGCATGTTCGTGTTCCATCAATCGTCCCTCGTTTCCAACTTCAGTGCCAATTCACCCCACCTCCTTAAATCGAACCTCCTCTAACCCTCACCCGTATATCCTCTCATTACCCTCCCATCTTGACCCTCATCCGACCTCCATCCAAGCCCCTCTTCATCGTCTTCTGCTTCAGTATCAGAATCAGCTCCTCCTCTGACGTCCCAAACTGTGTGGTGTTCTAACATCTGTGGGCTCCATTACAACCTACAGATATCTCCCTCTCAATCAGTCACACTCCTCAACTTTCAAACATACTCTTTTTTTTTTCCTCTCACACCTCCCCCTCTTCCCAACCCCTCAAATATTGTATCTCCTCCTGCCTGCTCCCTTTTCACAATACCACTACCAAGTCTCATCCTTCCCCTCTCCCACCCTCCCATTGCCCTGCTTCACTTGGCCGTGCCTCCTTCATCGTCTCCCTTCCCTCTCACCCCTCCCTCACAAAGCATCTTCACACTTCCCCTCCAAGGCTTCCTCTCACCTTTCTCAAAAACTCCCCCTCATCCTTCTCCCTCAACTATCCCCTCTCACCCTTCTCTTTCCAATCTCGCCCTCTCAAAGTTTCCCCTCTGACATCCACAAAGGCTGCTCCTTCCACTACCCTCTCTCTTCCATCTCATCCCTCCACCTCCTCCAATGTTCAACTTCCCTTTGCCCCTCTCTTATTACTCCCCACTATGCCTCATCCCATCACACGAGGCATTTTCTCATCCTCAACCGGCCCTCTCCCCTAGCTCTTCTATGTAATCACCCACACTCTGTCAACATCTCTCCCTACCTCCCACCCCCTCCTCCCTTGTCCTACCCCCTCCCCTCCCTGCACCTAAAGCCTCCTCCCCTCCTCTTCCTTAACAGTGTGGACCTCAAACATCCAGGGCCTTCACTCAAACCTGACAGATCTATCCATAGAGATTGCCACTGAACAAACCAGACATAATCTGCTTAACAGAAACTTTCCTCAGTCAAGACGTCTCTGACTCCCTGGTATCTCTCCCTGATTACTCCCTCCGCCAGAATGACAGACCTGAACCTCGTTCTGGTGGAGGAGTTGCTCTCTTCATCAAAAACTCCATTCCTCACTCTCCATGCACTACCCTCACTCCCCCACACCTCCAGGAATACCTTTGGCTACGGCTTCCCCTCCTCTTCCATCTCATGTTTATATTTGTGTTGTACCATCCACCAAACGTGATGACTCCATTTACACCTCGCTCACCGAAAACATGGACCAACTTCTATCCTCTCAACTATCCTCCCCCTACGTCACACGACAATCTTCAGCCTCGGACGTGTCTGCCGGTATGACTGGGAAGTGGTCGGGTTTTTGGCTTGCTCGAAACTTTGCTCTGTGTTGTGTTTGACAGAATAAAGTGGTCTTTTTTCCACTTTGTGAAGCAAAAACGTAGGAAAATGTAAGGGGCAATCATCATACTGGGAGACAAAACTAGCCTTAAACCATACCAATTAACCTCAGCACACCCCCGTGTGGTGACACGTACAATCTTAAGCTGACAGTTTCCCTCCTTAGTTTACATCAAATGTCTCCTGCCTGTCCCGGACCATAGCTATACTATACAATCTACCTTTACTATGAATTCCCCACTACCCAAAAAACATAACAGTTTGCATGCAAAGGTTCAGGCTGCAAGGTTCCATGGTTAGAGTTATGAGGAGAACACTACACACTGACATTTATTAGTATAGATTTCCCAAACTTATTACCAAACCGAACTTAAACTAGTAGCATTCGTAGAATGCAGCTTGCTTCACGTGCTCATTCTGAACAAAAAAAATACCGTTAACTGAACAAGCTATTTATGGCTCACTACAATTATTACTCACGTACCCATATCATCCATGCATCTCATTGTGTCGCATCCATTGCCATTATCCGTAGCTTTATGATTAATTTTTATGATATTTAACGATCACTTAGTCACATTTAAGCTAAACTTGTATCCATGAAGATGAAGATGAAATGACAGTTTACAGCGAGGGCCCAAACCATCCTGCTTGGACACAACCCTGCTTTGTTGACACCGATTAAAGGTTTCACATCCATCGGTTCAGCGATTTCAGAGAAGACGATTTTTAAAGAGTTTTTTTTGCTTCAATCCAATATGTCTTACACACGACAGTAACTGATGACATCATCGTTATCAAACTTTATTCTCCATGGTACTCAATCATAATATTTGTTGCGGTTTCGGAGGACAGGGCTATCACGAGGGGGTTCTCGGACCCATTTCCTGACCTCCAAACCTGAAGCGTCAATCATGGATAACTCCATGGGATAGGTGCTTGACAACCACGGACACTGGTTGGGTCACCAAATTTAGCAGGATCCTCACATCCAGTTAACCCGTGTTAAGCCTGGTGATGGTCTAACGGTTAAAGTAGCTGCTTCAGATCTTGTGTCTTGAGTTGAGCCCCTGTCAACCGTGAACGAACACCAGGTGTGGTTGACTTAGCCTGTCATCCTCTGAGGTCGGCCAAAATGAGTACAAGGTGTGAGGTGCAAAACAGTGCCTCGCCAACTTGGGACAGAGGTACTCGTGATAACGATTAGGGTTCTAGAGAAAGCAAGAAAATATGCTGTCAGTCAGTGTGGATGCGTTGCATTGAAGACCTCGCCTTGTCATCTCACCTCACAGCCTGCCTTTTGGGCCAGCACAGCTCGTATCAGGCCAGCCAACTCGTCCCAGCTCAGCGAGCTTGTCCCAGCTTCATTAAGTCCTTCAGCACAAACAGGCAGCAACTTTCTTTCCGTGAACCTCCAGTGCACACAAACAGCAGCAAAACCATGTTGCGTCGGGCTTTTAATGCCTCAGGTGCCAGTGTGGCTTTGAGGGGGAAAGTTCGTTGTAGCACTCTTTGACCCGTGCCAGGTGTGGCTTCAAGTGGTAAGGATTGTCACATATCTCTGACCTTGCACAGGCTGTCCTCATTGGCTCCTGCTTGCTGCAGTGTGACGTCACATCGTGGCGGCGGCACACTTCGGTGGGGACGTTGTGGATTCCAGTGTGTGCAGACTGGCAATATTGCTGTCGGTTACGGTGGTATTGCGGGACGGCGACGTTGTAGATATGGCTTTGGACTATTGTGCAGTATGATTGTGCATTGTTGTGGTTGTGTTGGTGTGTTTGGGCCATGGGAGGTGCAATGTGGGAAAGGATTGAATGTTTTTGAGGATGAAGATGGAGGTAAACCAAGAGAGGGGTTGGGAGAGTGAGGGAGAAAGGGGGTATGGTGGATAGTGGCTCTGGAGCAAGGAGGTCGGGAATGGCAATGGGTTGTAAGGATGGATTGAAAGTTTGTTGTAAGAGTGGATTGAAGATGGATTGAAAGTTTTGATTGAAATGTGATTGAAAGTCAGAAAGTTGGAGAAGTTAGATGAGCTAGATGTTAGATGGAGTTAGATGGTGTGTAGGTTGAGGATTTCATGAAGGGGGGGGGGGAGGGAACGCCGACTAAACCCACACAATGCATTTCCCCCATCCCATATACAAAGGGAAGGGACCCAAGTAAGCACACACCACCCAAACAAAATAACTTACTCAGGATTACATATATATATATATATATATATATATATATTACTATATATGCCGTGGTGTCGGCTTAATGTTCGGGTGGTGGCTTTGGATCCTAGGGTCCTGAGTTAATTCCCGCTCAGCTTTGAATTAATACCAGGTGGGTAACTCGGCCTATCATCCTTCCGAGGTCGGCAAAATGAGTGCCAGCATGCTGGATGCTGGTCAATCTCTTGTCGGAGTGCGACCTGTCCAGGATTGTGCCCCATAGCTAAGGAGACTGCTTAAGCAGACAGCACGCTCTGCACAGATTATGTAGCCAATCTCCTCTCCATAATATGGAATGCTGCTCCCTGGATTCGGCTTTCCACAGCTTAGCAAAAAAGTTTCGCTCAATCTGTCAGCGTTTTCGGAGAGAAGATTTTTTTTTAAGTTCTTGTTCAATTGATAGATGCCTGCCAAACACATTTTTAGTATCACCTTGTATGCCCATGGGTAGTCAGTGCGGGTAAACGATGCACCAAGCCTCACATCAGAAGGGCCCATAGTGACCAAATAATATATATATATATATTATATATTATATATATATTATACCATATATAGTTACGATATTTGGAAGCTTACTGCAACACAGACAACAGCCGTCCCCGTAGCTTAGTTATTTCGATAAGTAAATGTGGCTAGATTAGCTCCCTTTTCCCCTATCTCTAATGGGAATTAAGTGTACATTGGCGCGCGAAGTTATTTTATAGATAGGATTTTTACACTTATGACAAACGCAACCCCACCACAAACACTGCTCGCGGCATTGTCCGCGCTGTTTGCGCCGTCACGAAGCTTTTGTTCTGGCAGGCCCAAATTGAGGGTATGCGTCATTTGCGGCCAATGGGCGACGAGCCAATCAGAGCCGGCGGTGTCCTTTAGCAAGAAGGCGGAGCCACGACACGCAGTCCGCACAAATGAGAGCAGGCCACGGATGAGCGGACCGCGCCCGAGAAGGACAGAGGGAAAGAAAAGAAAGAAGAAATAATTGCCCCGGTCTGCTCGCGCGCCTTTTGGATCTGGTCGCTTTTGACTTGCACCGTGCGCATCCGAGCATCCTCGTCTGGCACACAACGACAAAGGTCGACCATCTCATCACGGGATACCTCGTCTCGCCTCCGCTGGATTTCGGCTGCCTGTCCGTCTTTGGCGACTTGGGCTCCGGAAGGTGCGGACGTCGATCCGGCGCGACACGCGGCCAGTAGCCAGCCCACGTTCTCGTCCCTCAGCTCGACTTCTTAGCTGAAGAATAATAAAGCCCCTCGAGGTCCATCTCTCTTTCTGTTGGTATTAGTGTGTCGTGATTGTGTCCCTGGCCCTGCTTTAAGTAAAACTTAAGTGCGCTGTACATTATTTGCATTTCATTTCTTATAGCGGATACTCTGCTCTTTGTGTGTCCCTTTCCCCCCCCCCCATTATAAATAATCCCCTGTTAAATGTTTCAGCTCGTTCTGTGTTTTCTTCATTGGTTAGACGGTGCGTGTTGAGAAATAGCGAGGGTAATTTGGCATTTGGACCAACGTACCTCGGTAACCATCCGCTCGGGTTACGCACGTTCGAGCACGCTAACGGCTCGTTCCGCTCGAGCTCTGCCGAGGGTGAATTTCCCCGGTAGTTTGGACGACGTGGTATTTAGGTAAATTGAAATGGCAATCGACCCTATCCCACGCGGTAGACCTATTGGCGACTTCGAGTCTGATAAGGGACCCGTCGCTCCGGAGTTTCCGGGTACGACCTATAATTCCGGGTGTCGATGAGCCGAATCTACTGCTCCATCTAGCGGTCGTGCTCACCACGAAACCCGGCGCACAACAATATATATATTAATATTATATATATATATATATATATATATATATATATGGTGTCCAAAAGTCACCGGGATTTAGAAATTAAATAAACATTTCGTTTTTTTTTTTATAATTTGTGATTATTTATACCAAAGAAAATTACAAATGAAGATAAGTTTGCTTTATTATGAAAAATGATGCAGCTAATGTCCTCCATTTCGGCTTCGCAGAGACGGGCTCTTTCGACAGCATTTTCCATAACACATTTCCATAAGACAATAACTCTGGCTGCAGCCCTCGAATTCTGCACAGATGTCCTTGAGCTGCTGAATTGTCTGGGCTATTGATTATACTATTACGACTGCTTTATCGGGCTTATCGACTTCCGTTTTCTGGCTTTGGAGCGTTGGCAGGTCTCCTCAGGCTCTCTGCTGTCGATCTCAAGTTAGTTTCCGGTCGTTATCTGTCCTTTATAACCGTTTACTTTTCTCACCTGCATGTTACTGTGTGTCCTAGTTTGGTTTTGTTCAAAAAATCGTGCTTATTTGTGAGTTTTCGTCGACCTTGTCTTACCGAGTGCTTGAGGCCTACCCATCGTTCCTCGTGTACGATCGTGTTTATTTATTTTCTCCTCTTACTTTCAAGTTCTATCTCCCCACTTTCCCAACGTCCCCCATCCCTCCCAACTAAACACTCTATTTCTTGTCAAATAAAAAATAAAAACTACCTTCTCCTTGCACACTCACAAGTCTCAATACTTCTTCTTCTTCTTCATCCTCCTCTTCTTCTTCCTCTGCCGGCACACCATCTTTATTCTCCTGAGCTGACCTCTCTCGCCCATTACCTTCACGATTTCTTCCGATCTGCAAACCTTCCATTCCGAATCTTACCTGTTCTTCAAAATACATCAAAAATAATAATCTTCCTTTGTATCCTTTTCGATATTACCACTCCTGTAACCATGTCTCTCTCTCTCTCTTCTCTCTCTCTCATCTCTCTCTCCTCTCTCTCTCTCTCTCTCTCTTCTCTCTCTCTCTTCTCTCTCTCTTTGGTACTTTTCATTGACCCAGCATTCACACTGCGTTTACCGTCCAAATTCACCACACACTTCCACGATTTTACTTCAACCTTCCCTTTTCTAAATGTTACGCAATCCTATTAAATAAATAATTTCACTTTTGACGATACCATCCAGAGCCAAGTACTTCTCCAGAACCACGTGATCTGTTAGACCCCCTGCGTTTATACGATCAATTTCAGCATTCACCTCACGATTTTTCAACAACACTCATGACCTAATCTGATGAAAACTCTCCAAAACAATAATAAATTAAAAACATCGATCTCTTATAATGATTCATCTTCCTCTTTCACACGTGTGTAAGAGTGTGGTTGTGTGTTCACAGCGTCTCTGCCAGGCGTCTCTGCGAAAAGTGTGGTTTCACACTTTCACACCGTTTCACACATCTTCCTCTTTCACACTTTCCTCCCCAAGACGTGTCTGACTCTCTTTACTGTATCATAATGCACTACTTTCTACTTTTAAACAGACTGCTCTCAATTCGACCTCTCCTTCATACCTTGCCTAAAAAAATCAACTGTTACAGCGTTTCTTCTCTCCATTCTCTGAATTCGCCTTATTACATCCATCAAGAAATGTCTTAATCGCATCTCTGACCTAAACTTAAAAAAAAACGGACAAATGTGCCAAGGCCGCTCTAACAGTTTTGTCTTCACCAGAAGAGAAGAAGAACAACAACAACAACAACATGCGAGCTCTCTTAGAGCAGCATTCGGCACGTGACGCGGCTAAAAATTCATTACAGAAGTCTAAAAATCAGCATTTTATAACAATAAACAACAACTTCCGATATTTCGTCACGTGCCTTGATGGAGCAATAGCGAGACCCGTCATGAGGCTCCTCGTTCATGACGAGAAAATAGTGTATTTACGAAATTACAACACATTAAATGGAAATCTTAAATAGTAACGTGAACTTTTTGAAACTTAAAGCAAATGTCCGAATATATTTAAAAGTTCATGATAGAGCTCTCAAAAGGCACCCTCAATGCGAGGATGTGTACAGGTGTTGTATTTAAGGAGATCCGGATCCTGTATATAAAAGAGCTGCGTCCTAAAGGTTTTGTCTTCACCAGAAGACAACACACAACACAACAACGCAGAGCTCTTAGAGCCAGCGTTCGCTACGCCAGATTGGCTAAAAAACCAGAGTTTGCTATGAATGTTCGCTTTCCTCAACCATTTCTTTTTCCTATTTCAGTGCCAACTCACCCTCACCTCATCAAGCAACATAACACTTTCTCCCTCTCAAGCTCGCTCTCACCTCTCTCAAAAACTCCCCCCTCACCTTTCTCCCACCATTCACCTCACTCATCCTTCTCTCAAATTTCCCCCCCCCCTTCATCCACAAAGCTGCCCTCCACTCGCCACTCTCACCTCATCTCTTACACTCCACCTCCTCAAATCCTCAAGCCTTCTTCCCCCTCTCTTACCCCCCTCTCCCAGTACCACAGAGCCTTTTTCCTCCATCCGGCCCCTCCCCTACTTTCTGCAATCCCCACACTCTTTCAACAACCCTCCTTACCTCCCCCCTCGTCCTTGTCCTACCCCTCTCCTCCACCCCTGACCAAGCCTCCTCCCTCCTCTTCTTAACAGTGTGGACCTCAAATATCCAGGGCCTCGCTCAAACCTTCAGATCTCCATTACGTTGCAGTTGTTATACCCTTCCTCACGTCCATGGTTCACTGAAGCTTGTGGCGAGACAGTTGTCCTGAAACAACTTGCATTCACCTTATGGAAGGCAAATTCAACTGAAGGCAATCTCAGTTCCTTCCACAAAACTCAGAACAAGTGTGTGTCTACCCGGAGGAGAGCCAGGAAACATCTTTCTAATCTCAAGTCCAAACTCTCAAACCTGTCTCCCTCCTCCAAATCCTGGTGGTGTTTAGTTAAGTCTGTTTCTGGTGTATGTTCCCCCTCCATCCCCTCCCTTTCCTCAAATGGCTGCACAGCTGACACTGCACGTGAAAAGGATGAATGCCTAAACTCCGTGTTTGCATCTAAATCTTGCATCCCAAACCCATCGCTTTCTGTACCCACCCAGTCGCTCCCAGCTGTTCCTGGACTTTGTGTTCTTTTTTCTGAACAAGGTGGAGAGATTGCTGTCAAACCTCGACTCTGATTCTGCAACCGGTCCAGAAGACATCAGCCCACGTGTCCTAAAAACTTGCTCCTCTGCTCATGCTCACCCTCTCATTGTTCTATTCACCCTCTCATTTGCTCAAGGTCTTCTGCCATCTGTTTGAAAATCAGCAAACATTACTGCTCTGCATTAAAAAAGGTGCAAAAACAGATCCTTACAACCAATCATCCTCCCAATCATCAGCAAGAGAGATTATGTTATGGAATCAAGGTTATGGAAGCAAGGTTATGGAATCCATCATCGCTTCCGTCATTAAATCCTTCCTCTTCTCCAATGGCTTAATTTCCGATCATCAATTTGGATTCAGACCAGGTCAATCGAACCTGGACCTGCTGCTCCTTCTTTCCCAACAATGGATGGAGGTCGCCAATGCCAGACATGAGATCAGAGCCATCTACCTAGACATATTGCATGCTGTTGATACGGGCCGACACCCCACCCTGCTCACCAAACTCTCTTCCTATGGTATCCAAGGCAATCTCCACTCATAGCTCGCAGACTTCCTCTCCTGTCACAGAAATGTGTGGCCCTAAATAGACTTCTCTTATCCCCTCTTCCTGTCCAGGCTGGAGTTCCTCAAGGCAGTGTTCTGAGCCCTGTGCTTTTTCTCATTTTCATCAATGATCTCTCTGACTCTGGAAAATCCTCTTTATCTCTTTGTTGATGATTCTTACCCTCTGCCATACCATCTGTCATCCCTCAGATCGGCAAGCAGCAGCCACTTCACTCTCCGCAGATCTGGATAAAATCACAAGCTGGTCCAATATGTGGAACATGTCTTTCAATCCTCACAAATCTCACACTCTCACTATGTCTCTCCGAAAGGACCATCTGGAACCTGCCCCCCACTCCCCAATCTACTTTCTCAACAATTCCCTTAAAGAAGTCCTTCAAACTTTTGGGCCTCACTATCTGCCATGATCTTTTCTGGGAAAGCCACATCTCCAAGCTGGTCTTCAAAGCCAGTCGCCGATTGGGCATCCTCCGTCATGCAAAGCCTTTCCTTGGCACAGCTGAGCTCCTGACCACGTACAAAGCTTTAATCTGCAGCCTGATGGAGCACTGCTCTCCCCTCTAGGCTGATGCTCCTGCCTCTCACCTTTCTCGGCTTCACGCTATGGAAACCAAGGCATTTAAGATCATTGGCATCTCCCGCAATGAGGCTGAGTCTTTGGGTCTCTCACTCTCTCACCGCAGGCAGCGTCTCGGTTGTCTTTCTGTCTCTACCATCTTCTTCTGCCGCACCCCCCCCCCTCCCACCCTGCCTCTGTCTGCTATCTGCCCACCCATATTTCCGCAGGGCACTCGAGTCGCCAACAACCCCTTCTGGTTAAACTACCAAAATCAAGAATCACTGCTCACCTTCATCTTTCATTCCTCATTTTTCCCGTCTGGAACAAACTCCCACAACTCTTCAATTCCACTCTCCTCCAGTCTTCAAAACAGCTGTTCACCACCATCTCTTATCTTCCCCCATCCAAACACTCGATCTTTTCTACCCCCATTAATCTACTCCAAACCCACCTCCTCAATTCCCTGCTTTCCTTCCTGAAGGTCCCTGTAGTGTCCATCTTGTTTATCCACATGCCTTTACCCCCCCACACGCTCCCTTCCACAGATCTCCTCATGTTTCTCTTCCCCACTGTTTTCTGCTTCCCTCTCCCATCCCTCCTGTCTCCTGCTCCCCTTGTTATATGTTCTGTGTGTTAGCTCTTATACGAGCCTTGACATTGTAAAAAAAAGACAATTGCCAAGGCTCCGAGATAAAGCCAAGAGATGCGCTCCTCTTTTGCTCTCCTCAAAGCGTACAAGCTTCACGACCCAGCTGATCAGACAATGGTCAGCGTCCTGTTCCAGCATGCGAGCAATTTCACACAGCACAAACGACGAGAATCAGGCAGTCTTCTGACCACGTCGAAGAGAAGCCAGAGAGGTCCTATATGTTCTGACTGCCGTCTCCACACTATCCTCCTCCCCCTTACGTCACACCGACCAATCTTCAGCCTCGGGGACGTGGCCTGCCGGTATGAAACTGGGAAGGTGGGGTTTTTGCTTGCTCGGAAACGTTTGGCTCTGTTGTTGTTGTTGGCGTAAAAACGTGGTTCTTTTATTTCCAGCTTTGTGAATGCAAAAACGTAGGAAAATGTCACAGGGGGCAATCACATACTGGGAGAAACTAGCCTTAAACCATACCTAATTAACTCAGCACCACCCCCCGTGTGGTGACACGTAACAATCTTAAGCTGACAGTTTTCCCTCCTTAGTTTACATCAAGATGTCTCCTGCCTGTCCACGGACCATGCTATACTATACAATCCTACCTTTACTATGAAATTCCTCCATCTACCCAACAAACATAACAGTTTGCATGCAAAGGTTCAGGCTGCAAGGTTCCATGGTTTAGGAGTTATGGAGGAGACACACTGACACACTGACATTTATTAGTATAGATTTCCCAAACTTATTACCAAACCGAACTTAAACTAGTAGCATTCGTAGAATGCAGTCTTGCTTCACGTGCTCATTCTGAACAAAAAAATACCATCGTTAACTGAACAAGCTACTTTTATGGCTCACTACAATTATTACTCACGTACCCATATCATCCATGCATCTCATTGTGTCGCATCCATTGCCATTATCCGTAGCTTTATTGATTAATTTTTATGATATTTAACGATCACTTTAGTGCACATTAAGGCTAAATTGTATCCATGAAGATGAAGATGAAATGAGCAGTTACAGCGAGGGCCCAAACCATCCTGCTTGGACACAACCCTGCTTTGATTGGACACCGATTAAAGGTTTCACATCCATCGGTTCAGCGATTTCAGAGAAGACGATTTTTAAAGAGTTTTTTTTGCTTCAATCCAATATGTCTTACACACGACGTAACTGATGACATCATCGTTATCAAACTTTATTCTCCATGGGTACTCAATCATATATTTTGTTGCGGTTTCGGAGGACAGGGGCTATCACGAGGGGGTTTCTCGGACCCATTTTCCTGACCTCCAAACCTGAAGCCGTCAATCATGGATAACTCCATGGCTCGATAGGTTGCTTGACAACCACGGACACTGGTTGGGGTCACCAAATTTAGCAGGATCCTCACATCCAGTTAACCCGTGTTAAGCCTGGTGATGGTCTAACGGTTAAAGTAGCTGGCTTCAGATCTTGTGGTCTTGAGTTTGAGCCCCTGTCAACCGTTGAACGAACACCAGGTGTGGTTGACTTAGCCTGTCATCCTTCTGAGGTCGGCAAAATGAGTACCAAGGTGTGAGGTGCAAAACAGTGCCTCGCCAACTTGGGGACAGAGGGTAATCGTGATAGACGATTAGGGGTTCTAAGAGAAAGCAAGAAAATATGCTGTCAGTCAGTGTGGAGCTGCGTTGCATTGAAGACCTTGCCCTTGTGCTCATCTCACCTCACACCGCCTGTTTTGGGCCAGCACAGCTCGTATCAGGCCAGCACAACTCGTCCCAGCTCAGCGCAGCTTGTCCCAGCTCATTAAGGTCCTTCAGCACAAACAGGCAGGCAACTTTCTTTCCGGTGAGACCTCCAGTGCACACAAACAGCAGCAAACCATGTTGCGTCGGGCTTTTATGCCTCAGGTGCCAGGTGTGGCTTTGAGGGGGGCAAAGTTTGTTGTAGCACTCTTTGACCCTGTGCCAGGTGTGGCTTCAAGTGGTAAGGATTGTCACATGATCTCTGACCTTGCACAGGCTGTCCTCATTGGCTCCTGCTTGCTGCAGTGTGACGTCACATCGTGGCGGCGGCACACTTCGGTGGGGACGTTGTGGATTCCAGTGGTGTTGCAGACTGGCAATATTGCTGTCGGTTACGTGTATGCGGGACGGCTGACGTTGTAGATTTATGGCTTTGACTATTGTGTCAGTATGATTGTGCATGTTTGTTGTTGTGTTGGTTGTGTTTGGGCCATGGGAGGTGCAATGTGGAAAGGATTTGATGGTTTTTGAGGATGAATGGATGAGGTTAAACCAACGAGAGGGTTTGGAGAGTGAGGGAGAAAGGGTATGGTGGATAGTGCTTGGAGCAAGAGGGTCGGAATTGGCAATGGGTTGTAAGATGGATTGAAAGTTTTGATTGTAAGATGATTGAAGAATGGATTGAAAGTTTTGATTGTAAGATGTGATTGAAAGTCAGAAAGTTGGAAAGTTAGATGAGCTAGATGTTAGATGGATTAGATGGTGTGTAGGTTGAGGAATTCATGAAGGGGGGGGGGGAAACGCCGAGCTAAACCCACACAATGCATTTCCCACCATATACAAAGGGAAGACTCCATGTAAGCACACACACCCCACAAATAACTACTCAGGATTACATATATATATCTTTATTTTTATATATATATATATATTTTCATTATTACCCTTCCTAGTATATTATCCTGGGTTGCTCTTCCTTATTAATTTGTTTACGGTCGAGTTTTGGATCCTAGGTCCGAGTTGCTATATTCTCCGCTCTCATACTGCTTTGAATTAAACCACTCTCGTGCGGTCTAACTCCGGTTTGCTTTATCAGCCTTCCTGAGTCCGCAAAATGAGTGCCAGCTATCTGGTGATGCCTGGATTATCCTGTTTCCCTGTCGATCGTTCTTCCTTTTTTATTTCCCGATCTCTTTCCTCTCACCTCATTCCCCTCCTGTTATTTCTACGCGACCTGTCCTAGGATTGTGCGCCCAATACCTAGTGTGTTATCGCTTTGAAGCTATCTCGAATTTTTTCTGGCTCACAATTTCCTCCTCCCTTCCCTCCTCTACCTATTATTATTCAGAATCTCCGCTGATCTTCTCTCTTGGATGCTCTCGGGTTCCTACAGACTCTTGTAGCAAAATAATCATGTTTCTCTGGTGCTTTCTTCTCGCGTTCAGCCAGCGTTGTTGACGTGTAGCGCATTTATATCAGATTTTCTTTTTTATACCTTTCTTACGTTCTATATTGATATATTTTTGCTTTTCTCCAATTACATCACCCATTTTTATCTTTCCCTTTCCGTTACTTACCTTGCTTCTCCCTCCTCTCCTCCCTATTCTTTTCTCATTTGCCTTCAGTCAGTGTCCCCGAGGCTAACTATCTTGATGCCAATCTCATAGCCTTCTACACTTTCAGAAGTCGCGCCTCCTATTATTTGACTTTCAAAACTTATCCTATTATTATATATAATCTATTATTATTTTATCCATACTTATTTATTCTTATACCTCATATAGTTACGATTCTTGTGAAGCTACTCTCATCACAGACAGACAACCTCCGTCCCCGTACTTCTCTAGTTATTTCTTTCGTATAAGCTAAATTTGGTCTACTCCCTACTTCTAGTCCCCTCTTCTTCCCATCTCGTCTCTAATGCGTTCGAAATTCAAGCCACATGCTCGGCTTACGAGCCGAATGTTATTTATAGATATGCATTTTTACATCTTATGACTACGCAACCCTCCCAACAAACACTGCTCGTTGTGTCATTGTCCGCGTCTGTTTGCTCTTCCTGCTCACCGCCAGCTTTTCCTTCTTTCTTCGGCACTCTTCGCATCCATGAAATTATTGACTCTTTGGTATGTCCCCCCCGCTATTTATCCTTTATCGCTTATTTCTTCCTTTCTTCTTATGTGTGCGCACGAGCCAGTAGCAATCTGCCGGCGTATCTTCGTCTTGATCTCCTTTTGCGCCACTTCTGGCTCCTTCTAACAGGTCTCGGCTCTACCTCCACGTGACTCACGCAGTCCGTCGAAATGATAGCAGCCTCTTTTCTCAGTGCTTTCCGTTCTCTATGAGCGGACCGCGCCCGACAAAAGAAAAGAAAGAAGAATAATTGCCCCCGGGCTGCTCGAGCGCCTTTTGGATCTGGTCGGCATTTTGACTGCACCGTGCGCATCCGCATCTCGTCTGGCACACACAGACAAAGAGTCGACCATCTCATCACGAGATACCTCGTCTCGCCTCCGCTGGATTCGGCTGCCCTGTCTTTTGTCGACTGGTGCTCTCGGAAGGTGCGGAAGTCGAGCCGCGCGAACCGCGGCCAGGTAGCCAGCACGTTCTCGTCCCTCGTCGACTTCTTAGCTGAAGAGATATATAAAGCCTCTCGAGGTCCATCCATCTCTCTTCTGGTATTAGTGTGTGCGGTATTGTGTCCCTGGGCCCTTCTTTAAGTAAAACTAAGTGCCTTGCTACATATTTTTGCATTTCATTTCTTATTCGTACTCTGCTCTTTGTGTGTCCCCTTTCCCCCCCCCCATTATAAATAAATCCCCTGTTAAATGTTTCAGCTCGTTTCTGTGTTTTCTTCATTGTTTAGCACGGTGCGTGTTAGAAATAGCAGGGTAAATGTTGCATTTGAACGTCCGGTAACCATCCGCTCGGGTTACGCACGGTTCGAGCACGCTAACGCTCGTTCCGCTCGAGCTCGCCGAGGGTGAATTTCCCCGGTAGTTTGGACGACGTGGGTATTTAGGTAAATTGAAATGGCAATCGACCCTATCCCACGCGTGACCTATTGAGCTCTTCGTCTGATAAGGGACCCGTCGGCTCCGGATTATCCGGGTAACGACCTAATAATTCCGGTGTTCGATGGAGCCGACTCTACTGCTCCATCTAGCGGTCTGCTCACCCACCGAAACCCGCGCCACAACAATATATATATATATTATATATATATATATATATATTATAATATTAATATATATATGGTGTCCCAAAAGTCACCTCGGGATTTAGAAATTAAATAACATTTCGTTTTTTTTATAATTATTATACCAAAAGAAAATTACAAAATGAAGATAAATTGCTATTTATATAAAATGATGCAGCTTAGATGTCCTCCATTTCGGCTTCGCAGAGACGGCTCTTTCGACAGCATTTCCATAACACATTTTCCATAAGACAATAACTCTGGCTGCAGCCCTCGAATTTCTGCACAGATGTCCTTGAGCTGCTGAATTGTCTGGCTTATTGATTATACTATTATCGACTTATCGGCTTATCGGACTTCCGTTCTGGTTTGGAGCGTTGCAGGTCTCCTTCAGGCTCTTGCTGTCGATCTCAAAGTTAAGTTTCCGGTCGTTATCTGTCCCGTTTAACCGTTATTTTCTCACCTGCATGTTACTGTGTGTTCCTAGTTTGGTTTTGTTTCAAAAATCGTGCTATTTGTGAGTTTTCGTCGACCTTGTCTACCGAGTGCTTGAGGCCTACCATCGTTCCCTCGGTGTACGATCTGTGTATTGTATTTTCTCCCATTTACTTTCAAGTTCTATCTTCCCCACTTTCCCAACGTCCCCATCCCTCCCAACAAACACTCTATTCTGTCTTAAATAAAAAAATACCCTTTCTCCTTGCACACTCACAAGTCTCAATACTTCTTCTTCTTCTTCATCTCCTCTTCTTCTTCCTCCTGCCGGCACACCATCTTTATTCTCCTGAGCTGACCTCTCTCGCCATTACCTTACATTTCTTCCGATCTCAACCTTCCATTCCGAATCTTACCTGTTCTTCAAATACATCAAAAATAATAATCTTCCTTGATCCTTCGATCTATACACCTCCTGTAACCATGTCTCTCTCTCTCTCTCTCTCTCTCTCTCTCTCTCTCTCTCTCTCTCTCTCTCTCTCCTCTCTCTCTCTCTCTCTCTCTCTTCCTTTGGTACTTTATGCCAGCAGCTTCACACTGCGTTTACCGTCCAAATTCACCACACACTTCCACGATTTACTTCAACCTTCCTTTTCTAAATGTTACGCAATCCTTATTTAAATAAATAATTTCACTTTTGACGATACACCTCCCAGAGCCAAGTACTTCTCCAGAACCACGTGATCTGTTAGACCCCCTGCGTTTATCGATCCAATTTCAGCATTCACCTCACGATATTTTTCAACAACACTTCCATGACCTAATCTTGATGAAACTCTCTCAAACAATAATAATAATAAAAAAATCTCTTATAATGTTCATCTTCCTCTTTCACACGTGTGGTAAGAGTGTGTTTGGTTTCACAGGCGTCTCTGCAGGCGTCTCTGCGAAAAGTGTGGTTTCACACTTTCACACGTCTTTCACACATCTTCCTCTTTCACACTTTCCTCCCCAAGACGTGTCTGATCTCTTTACGTATCATAATGCACTCTCTACTATTTAAACAGACTGCTCTCAATTCGACCTCTCCTTCATACCTTGCCTAAAAAAATCCAACTGTTACAGCGTTTCTTCTCTCCATTCTCTAATTCGCCTTTATTACATCCATCAGAAATTTATTGCATTCTCGACCTAAACTTAAAAAAACAAACAAATGTGCCAAGGCCGCTGTCTAAGGTTTTGTCTTCACCAGAAGAGAAGAAGAACAACAACAACAACAAACATGCGAGCCTCTTAGAGCCAGCGTTCGCAACGTGACGCGGCTAAAAATTCATTACAGAAAGTCTAAAAATCAGCATTTGATAACAATAACAACAACAACTTCCGATATTCGTCACGTGCCTTGATGGAGCCAATAGCGAGACCCGTCATGAGGCTCTCGTTCATGACGAGAAAATAGTGTATTTACGAAATTACAACACATTAAATGGAATAATCTTAAATAGTAACGTGAACTTTTTGAAACTTTAAAGCAAATGTCCGAATATATTAAAAGTTCATGATAGACGCTCTCAAAAGGCACCCTCAATGCGAGATGTGTACAGTGTTATGTATTTAGGAGATCCGATCCTGTATATAAAAGAGCTGCGTCCTAAAGGTTTTGTCTTCACCAGAGACAAAAACAACAACAACGCACGAGCTCTTTAGAGCCAGCGTTCGCTACGCCAATGTGGCTAAAAAACCAGTTGCTATGAATGTCGCTTTCCATCAACCATTCTTTTTTCCAATTTCAGTGCCAACTCACCCCTCACTCTCAAAGCAACCATAACACTCTTCCCCTCCAACCTCCTCTCACCTCTCTCAAAAACTCCCCCCTCACCTTTCTCCCACCATCACCTCACTCATCCTTCTCAAAGTCCCCCCCTCTCATCCACAAAGCTGCCTCCTTCCATCTTCTCATCTCCTCTACTCCTCCTCCTCAAATCCTCAACTGCCTTCTTCCCCCTCTTCTACCCCCCTCTCCCAACCACAGAGCCTTTTTCCTCCTCATCCGGCCCCTCCCCTAGCTATTCTGCAATCCCCACACTCTTCAAACACCCTCCTTACCTCCCCCCTCGTCCCTTGTCCTACCCTCCTCTCCTCCACCCCCTGCACCCAAAGCCTCCTCCCCTCTCTTTCATTAACAGTGTGGACCTCAAATATCCAGGGCCTCGCTCAAACCTTTCAGATCTTTCCATACAGGTTGCCACTGACAAACCAGACATAATCTGCCTAACAGAAACTTTCCTCCCGTCTCTCCCAAGTATCTCTCCCTGTTACTCCCTCCTCCGGTATGACAGACCTGAGCCTCGTCCTGGTGGAGGAGTGCTCTCTTCATCAAAGACTCTATTCCTCACTCTCCATGCACTGCCCTCACTCCCCACACCCCAGGAATACCTCTGGCTACGGCTTCCCCTCCACTCCCACCTCATGTTTATATGTGTACTGTACCGTCCCACACGTGATTACTCATCTACACCTCACTTCCGAAAACATGGACCAACTTCTATATTCTCATCCAAACTCTCTTCCTCATATGTGGCGACTTCAATTGTCATCATGCCATTTGCAAGTGTGGGTACCTCTCTCACCTGTCATGGCACTTTAGCAAAAGCTTTCTGCGACTCATTGGGACTGACTCAATCGGTCAACTTCCGACCCGAATCTCAACCAATGGTACTCCATCTCTTCTGGATCTGATTATGACAAATTTCCCTGACAATATCTCTGCTCTTCCTCCGCTCCAATCGTTCTTCTGACACCGTTCTTGTCAAAGTGGACATCTGGAAGCAGCTAGCTGCTAGACACGAGGAGAAGCATCAAGAAGGTCACAGAAGTCTCTCTCTCACTCTCCCTTTGGCATGTGCTCATTTTCTCTCTGCACGCCCTCTCGTGTAAGTGGCTCCGGGTCCCGGTCTCTCCCCGAGATTCGTCGACAACTCGAAGCTCGCTTGCAGACGAGAAGTCATGCAATGGACAGCTGCCCTCATTGCGAGCTGGTGTTCTGGAGAGGTGCGGAGCTGAGACCAGGAGGGTGGAGTGCCTGCCAAGAACCTGTTATTGTGCAGGAGAAGGTTTTATTTTTCGATCTTGTTATAACATCGCGCAATCTTTGTCTGAATACCTGTGATATGAGTGGTTAAGTTAAGCGGTTGAGCCGACATGGTTTCCTGAGCACAGGGGAATTATTATAATTGCCTGATTGTGAATGCTGTCTATAATACGTGTTCTCTCTCGACCCATCTTCCCTGCCCCTGTTAAATAAACTGTTGCATCATCTCTGTGTGTCGCTCCTATGCAGTTCGACATTGGGAGATAGCCCCGACATGGTTAAAACGCACGACCGTGAGAAATTGGCGCCATTACCTCGCAGTAGGTTTAATAAAACCACCACCGGTTCAACTGGGCTACTGCTTGCGCCCATCATGTCAGACAGATGATTCAGCTGTAACGACAGATTCTCATTAGAGCTTTCTGTACACCGAAAGCCGAAATAAAGATCTATTCGGCTTTCCCGGCAGACAGCGTATAGTCTCCTTATATGATTCCTCCCTAAATTGGTGATTGTTCGGGTGGAGGATTTGACCTTGAGTTCACCAGGTCATTGGTTGTCCGGATTGGGATCTGGACACTGGTCCGAATCCAGTGACCAACCGTAACAATATATAATTTTTTATAGGCTCTTCTGGCTGAACAGTTGCATAGGCTCCGCATATTAGGCACAGCCTCCTACATCTCCATCGGATTGTACTGCAGCCAATACTGAGAAGATAATTTAATTCTCAATTTTCTAGACCAGTCCACCCTGGAGAGGGAACATCCATGGACACGTGCTTTAATAAGCATTCTCACCGACCACACAAACACTATGCCTGTAACAACACAAGTGGCCAAAGTCTTAATTGGAAAGAGTCAGGAAATCATAATGCAAATTAAATGCTCAACTTTTATGCGCATCACCCAATGGGTGAACAGCATTACACATAGCCCCCACTCATGGATCGTAGATCTCTGCGGGGTCAATGATTGGGCCTTAACAGCCCCATGCCATGCCAACAGCAAGGAAAGGCCAGTAGCAAGCCAAACATGAATGCGTTCCTGCCAACTCGGTTTCATGAGTGCACCCTTTAGAAACCTGGGGTGGGGGGACAAAGCATGGAAAGGGCTGAGGGTGCGAGAGCAGAAACTACTTGGTAGAAGACAGATAGACCACCGACCTGTGTGCTATGCTGGAGTGATAGGCCCACAAACTCTTCATTGTGGGAGAGTCTAATGATCTTGAAGGTCTTGGTTTCCATGGTGTCAAGCTGAGCAAGATGTAAGATAAGGGAACCCGCTCAGTGGGGAGAGCAGTACTCCATAAAGCTGTGGATGAAGACCTTGTATGTGGATAGGAGTTCAACTGTTCCAAGGAAGGACTTCACACGACGGAGGATGCTCAGTCAGTGGATGGCTTTGGAGGCCAACTTTGAAAGGTGGTTTTCCCAAGAAAGATCATGGCTGATCATGAGACCCAGGAGTTTGAATGACTGAACCATTTCAGGAAGATTGTTAAGCAAGTACATAGGCGGGGGGGGGGGGGTTGCCAGATGTTCCTTTTGGAGAGAGATAGTGAGATTTGTCAGGATTGAAAGACATATTCCAAGTGTGTGACTATCTTGTGAATTTGTCAAGGTCCGAAGAGAGAAGAGGCTGTTGCCTGTCTATCTGAAGGACGAGGGATGTCATGACAGAGGGTGGAGTCTTCAGAAAATAAAAAAGAGGATTTTCTAGAGAGTCAGAGACATCGTTCATGAAGATTATGCACAGGATGTTTTCATGTTTGCAACATCCCCTCTATGTTTGTAACATCCCCTCCATGTTTGTGCCCTCTCCTCAAGTTTCCTTCAATGTAAACACGTGTTGTATGGTTTTAAACCTCCCTTTTCAGTCTGGTGTTGGCTCTCTATGCCTAGTGTTGGCTTAATGGTTAGGTTGGTGGGCTTGGGATCCGAAGATCCTGAGTTCAAATCCCACTCAGCTGTTGAATTAATACCAGGTGGGGTTGACTGCCTGTCATCCTTCCGAGGTCGGCAACATGAGTGCCAGCTTGCTGGTATCCAGTGTCGGAGTGGCGACCCATCCAGGATTGTGCCCATTAGCCAAAAAGACTGCTTAGGCAGCACCAACGCTCTGCACAGAGTACTGTCCCAATGGATAGATGGATGGGGCCTGAAACACCAGCTTTAACAGGGAAACGACATGAAAGGATTCAGATGAATGCCACACATTGGCTACGAAAGTAAAGGGTCATTAATCCAAGAGTGGAGTTGGCCTTGGATGCTAGAGGCAGATAGTTTGGAGAGCAGGGCATGATGCCAGGCTGTATCCAAAGCTTGAGATATCTCTGGAGAGATGGCCCAAAACTCATGTCTGACATTGAGGGCCTCCATCCATTGTTGGGAGAGTAGAAGCAGCATGTCCATGGTAGTCGGTAGAGTATGCCTGGTATTGGATTAATGGTTAGGGTGGCGGGCTTTGGATCCTTGGGTCCTGAGTTCAAATCCCGCTCAACTGTTGAATTAATACCAGGTGGGGTTGACGCTGCCTGTCATCCTTCCGATGTCGGCAAAATGAGTGCCAGCATGCTGGTATACTGTGTCGGAGTGGCGACCCATCCAGGATTGTGCCCAATAGCCAAGGAGACTGCTTAGGCAGCACCAACGCTCTGCACAGAGTATGGTCCCAATGGATGGATGGACCAGGTTTTACAGGATGGATACAAACTTGAAAGTTCAGTCTTGAGGTTGGTTAGATGCCACTTTCTGGCTCTCCTGAGAGTGGACACACACATGTTGCAGGTTTTGTGGAATGGTCTGAGACTCTTCTCTTCTTCTAGGAAGAGAAGGTAAGTTGCTTCAGAGCAACTGCCTCACCTCACAATTCAGTGTACGATGGGTGGGAGGATGAGGATGATAACTGAAGCCGACTTGGGATGAATCTGTGCACAAGGGAGAGCAGGTTTCTGTGGAAGAAATCTCAGGCTGATATGAGTTCATATCAGGGGCAGTAGATACGGCAGATCAGTCCTGAAGTGTAATGGCTGATTTTTAGGATTTTAATTTGAAAAAAGAGATGATGGAAGGCACACAATTTCATTTTGATTTATCGTTTCCTGTTCCTTTCCTCGTGTGCCACCTGCCGGATTTACAGTTTAATACAGATAAGTAATAGTTACGGCTGCAGTGCTCCAATCCATTCATAATGCCGTTCCGGATAAAGTCATCACTCGAAGCGGGGTACCCGTGGAGACTTCACAGCTGCCTGACACAAGTTTCTTGGAGAGCACGACGAACATGCGGCTGCCCTACCCGTTGGTGCGAGATTGTCGGTTAGCAAGAATCGCACGGATTAATCGGTGTAATCCATGTTCCTGTGGATTGGGAAAAATCTGTGCCTTGCTCAAATGTATGGTTAGAGTTCAAGTGGGGGTTACGTGTGCGTAGTGAGAGGCTGGAGGTAGGAGGGGTGTGACTTGGCCAGTGGGGTACACACGTGCCAAGGGGCGGGGGGGATGTAGTCAATGGAGGCCACTTGGCTCTTGTGGGACACATGGCTGGTAGATAATGTGGGCATGCCGTGCCGTGGTGGTTCTTAAATCCGAAGTCGTTCCTCATTTCACATGGATCATCTCTGGTTCTTTTGTTGGTTGGAATCTCTATTTGCAGGTTTCAGAAGGTGGAATGGAAACCTCCCAAGGTTCAAAGTATCCAACTCCATTTGGCTAATTGAGGACCACTGAGTTGTGAAGTTTTGTTGTTCTCATATCTTTGTTCTGTGGGCTCTTTTCAAAATCAGCACTGAACCACAGATCGCCTCCAATTGTAGTTTGTTTGTGGTTATATTCGTCAGGAAAGATCTCCGGCAGATTCATTTTTATATCTCCTGTTGTTTCAACTATCACTGACACAATGTCGATGCTCTTCACCTTCCAGGTTCTTTTGACTTCATTTTTCAGATCCTGGTTTGGTAATTTGGTAATTTTTCTATTGGTCATCCATTGGTCATTTTCTCTTTGTCAAATTGGTCATTTTTCTATTTTCCTCCTTATTTAGGCAAAAGTCAATGAGTAGAGGGTACTGACATACCTTAATTAGCAATGCCATCCTTTATTTTTCGTATCTAAGTAACTATGTCTGGTCGCAACGTTCACTCTTGATGGGAGGGTCAGGTCGAACGTGAGCACTACGTCCTCGTTTTCCACGATTGTTTTTTGGTTTGTGCTTCCATCGATTTTTCTGAGACAGGGATATTAAAGTTTTTGTAGATGTGCCCGAAGATTACTTTGCATACCTTGTTGTACCTTAATTGTGCGTACAGGTGTTCTGACATGGTTTATTTTACCTCTTGAGAGAAGGTGATTGGTGCTTTATGTTTCTACCTAGTGGACCTACACGTGGCCGATTGACTCAGTCTTGCCATCTTCTTCAAGCTATTGGTATAGTGTCCTTGGCAGTGGCGTATCCAGACCTTGGGATCAAGGGGGGCAAAATCCTGCCAATTAATATATGTCAGCAGGGAAGCATATGTCGCATGCTTATTTGGCCAGATGTTACCTTTATTGGTCTCAACCATGGACCACTGAGAACTAGGGAAATAAAAACATTGATGGAATGAATACATTCATTTTGCTGACTATCTAAATTTTCTATGTATTGTTGCGAATTCGTGCCCGTCGGCGTGCGATCGGCCACGTGACTCGAATCGCGACCGCCTCGCCCACCGGACGGACAATTCAGTCGTGACCCTCCCGGCTAACGCCGGGATCCAGTCACGGGTGGACCTTTCGGCCTCACCACAACCCAGTCCGCATTCTACCCGCGCGGAATAGGGTGAATCGCCGAAAGTCGATATACCTAAGTACCCGCACGGGTAACCTACCGAGGGGTTGTACCTCGCCACAGGCCGACTTCGGACACGATCCGCTTAAGCGGCTCGTTCCGGCTAACGGGATAACCGAGCGGTGTTATCGTCGCCTTGACGGTTCAGATTAATTATCGGCGTCCCGCGCCCACGACGAACCCTTTACGTGAAACAAGATGGAGACCCAACGAAGGAAGGACGCAGCGACACGGGGAAGAATTCAACAGAAGCACATTTTATTTACAACACGACAACGAATAGCACACATAAAGCAAACAGTCAGAATAAGCAATTGCACATATATCAAATAAAAGCAAAAACCACAATGCAGAGCTACAACCGAATACGCGACACACGGACCACTTACACAATTCTACTTCGCGAGACACGGCGCCACACACACACGTTCACACAAAACCCAAAAAGAAAATGGAAGTCGACTTCCCTGAGGTGGTTGAGTCCTCGGCGACCGTCACTCGCCGTTGGTGTGCGAGCGCTCTCCGGCGTCGAAACCCGGGAAGCGAGCAGAGAGAATCGACGACGAAGAGAAGACAAGAGAAAGAGCGCCGAACCAAAGAGAAACCAAAGAACAAGAACCTCATTCGCCTCCGCTTCTTATACGCCCGCGCCACGCCCCGTTCTCGGCTCCACCTTCCTTCGAGGCGCTTCGAGAAGGGGGCGTTTCCTGTCGTTCCCTCCCACCTGCGGCTTGTGGGGGACGAGGCGAATTCATTCTGGCGCCGGGCCAAGGAAAGAAATAGGCGGGAAAACGCGCACCCTCGCTGTGGGACCTCTCCTTCCCCTCTCGCGCTCGACGGCTCCCAACGCGGAAACCGTCGTACGTGGACCGCGGAGGATGGCGTTCGTTGTGTAGGTAGCGTGGTTGAGATGGTGGGTGTTGTGAGGGTGGCGGTGCTGGCGTTGTTGGAGTGGTGGCTTGGTTGGCGTTGTTGTTGTTGGCGTCGTTGACGTTGAAGTGTGGTTGGTTCGAAAATAAAGCAGAACAGAAAAACGCCTAACTCAAAGCGTCGCAGCCCGAATGAATCACATTAATTCCCTCTATACAACGGGTTTGGAGCTAACTACACATGTACTTCAGAAATACCTCACCTATGGGACCTGGATGGTGTTTGCGAATTTCCACAGCCGTAACACTACCCCCTCCCCTTTTTACAGACTCGTCCCGAGTCGTCAAATTATCGTGTGCCATCATGTGTAGTTCTCCCTAGTACGTTTTACCTACGGATCCCTGAGTGCGACATTCATGGTATTCGTGTCCCCAAAATAAATAACCTGAGGGCTGAGTAACTAACTAAACAAACTCACTCATTCAGACGACTTAAATAAAATTGCCGGCGCTAGACAGACATGCCGGGGGCGCACTCATATTTACATTACACAATACACAACTTAGCCTTATAAATTTTACACTAACCATGGCCCAGGATCAATGGACTCTGCAGGAAAAAGGGCAAAGAGTCAACCGCGCACGGGCCGCCACTGCAGTCCGTGTTGTAGCTGCCAACAGGACAGTTCCTGCAGCTTGCAAACTGTTGCTTGCGGATCCTGGCGCGCATGGAAATGAACAGGGGGGGGGCAAAGCAAAATTGAACGGGGCTGGTGAACAGGGGCAGTGGGCATGGCATGGCAAAGATAGCAGGCAAACACAGCCTGCAGAACAAGGCCGCTGCAGGCAAACACAGCCGGCAGACGAAGTGCCGGCACAGGCTTGCAGAAAAACAGCCGTCGGACGATCGGCCAGCACAGGCCTTGCAGAAAACAGCTGCTGACGATCCGGCCGGTACAGGCCTCGAGCAAAACGCAGCCAGCCGATGAAGTTGCGCGGCCTCTTGCCATGCAGTGCAGGTTGGTGGAGGAGTGCGGTGGTGCTGGCCACTCGCAGAAGGCGGGCTCGGACCTACCCTACGGTCTCCCTCCACCTATCGCCTTTGCCTGTCACTGTACCTACCCACTCCTTAATTTGTAAAACCCAATTTAGCCCCCAACTTATTTTTTGTTTGTTTTTATTTTCATCCCTTCCCCACTAGAAATCGTCCCCTAACCCCCTTTACTGTCTTTGTTCGGCTAACCTATCCTGTCACCTAGCCTACTCCCAACCCCTACGTTCCCGTCCGGAGGGGAATGGCCTCCCAGGCTCCTGCACCCCTCCAAACAGGTTCGAGCCTACTCTCCACCAACAGCAAACGACCTCCATTTTCAATTTGTCAACCCAGCTAACTCACTCTACACTGACCCCGGGGTCCCTTGGCGGGAGTCACTCCTCCCCCAATCACTCATCGCACCATGCATTCCACATTCGCTCCAAACACACAGACCCGCTGGCCTCACTCACTCAACACGTTCTCATTCCACCTCACACTTCACAACTCACCGCTGAATCTCTGCCATCCTTCTAATACCTCCCCTAACTATCTCGTGCTCCCACGTCATCCCTTAAACTACAGCACGTTCCATTTAACACTACGTAGCTGAACTACGTCCCCGATACACATTCACTGTCTGTCACCGTCTTCAAATCCTAAAAATCATTTCCCAATCTAAATCTCACTAAAATCCCTCTAACTAATCCACTCCACAGGCCCCATGAGGACTTACCCCTGCCCCATGGAGCCGGTCTAACTAACACTAACCCTTCCCCTAACTAGTGTCATCCTGTGCCCTAGGTCAAGGGGATCTTCCACCCCTTGCCCAGGGAATCCTGTTCACCCGAAAGCGAGGCTTGCTTTTGTTAATTTTTTTTTCTTCCAATTACGCGCAGCACCAGCGCAGCAACTCACAGCTCGCGCACTTGCACCTTGCCCGTGACGTCATGCAGCTGCACGCGTACCTCGTCCCTCTTGGACGGTACCATCCGGCAGGGATTCACCCTCCTGCCGGATTCCAACCCACGTGCAACCATGACGTCACCCTGCGCACCCCAAAAGCAAACCTCGCACTCCGAGGGCTCCCCACCGAACACATGTGCTCTGCCCGTTGGAGCTAACACACGCTCGCGTGGAGAACCCATCCGGTCCAAATCCGTATCCTGCCTAACCTTTGTCCGTCCGCGGGATCGGCAAATCCACCGCTGGCGTTTCCGGACCGGGCTTCACTCCCGCAAGCGAGCACGTGGCGGTCTCGTGCGTTGCACAGCACGGACCGCGCGCTCGCTGCTGGGTGAACCCGGCACGGTCCCCACAATAGCTACAGCCGCTACCCGCTTTTGTCTCTCTGTCGCCGTCGTCTCCGTTCCACCCACGCACACCTGCGTGTCACGACGCACAGACTCCACTCCAACACACTCACATTCACACCGGAGACGCGGCTGCATGCTCACGCATGCCGACCGACATCTCCCTCACATACAGAGACCTTACACACACGGTCTCTTCCCATACCGCATTCTCACACACCGTGCTTCGCACACGCGTGCCGTTTCTGGCGCACCGCCGCTCCACCACCCGTGGTCTTTCACCCGCACCCGTGGCTCCCTCCACACACGGTGCCTCATCCACCTGCGGTGCCCCTTTCACACACGGCACGCTGGGAAGCACGCACTCCGGCACACATGCCACCACACCACTCACACACGGGTTGCTTCCACACACGGGGACACACTCACACCTTGCGTGCCGCAAAGCACGCATGTCCGCACACTCGCAAACACACACCCTGCACAACCACACTGGGGATTCGTGTCCCCACAGGGTTCCGGGCCTCTACACCCCCAAGCTGCACGTGCACCTATCCACAGCACTCGTCCCTTCAACTCCGCTTGGCACGACCGAACCCACCTGTCGTGATTCGCCTCAAGGGGGCATACTCCCTCCCCTCGTTCCTGGAGGCAGCCATCCAGCTGCTCACACCGGGTCCCTACCCAGTCCACGAGCTCACCCCCATTATCCTCCACTACCTCTGTGTGTGTGTGTTCTGTTCCTTTAACCCCGTCTTTATCGTGCAGTCTCTCCTCTACTTTTTCTGTCTCCGCGCTCTATACATTTATTAGTTTCTGTTTCTTTCTGGAGTTTTTCCATCTCTATGGATTTCAATTTTACTCTCTCCTTGAGTTCATTAATTTCAAACTCGTATAGTTTTTGTTTTCTCCCCCACTCTTCCTCTCGCTCTTCCCTCTCCAATCTCGTTGTGTCCTTCAATCTCCTCATTTCTCCTTCCTGCTCCATTCCTTGCTCCTTCAACTTCTCCTCGTACTCCAACCTATTTTTTCCTTTTGTCGTTCAGTTTCAAATTCATACTCTTTCAGTTTTCTATTCCACTGTCTTTCTTGTTCCTCGTTCTGCAATCTCGTCATTTCCTTCAGTTGACAGATTTCTTTCTCCTGTCTCATTCCTTGTTCTTTCAGTACTCTTTCTTGTCTCTTTTAACACTCTCAGTTCGTTTTGTAGTTCTGTCTCTTTGTTTTGGTGTTTCTGTAACTCAGTTTTCTTCCAATTCCTTTCTCATCTCCGCCACTCCGACCTTGCTTTGGCTTCTAACTGTCCTTCGGCTTCCCCTTGTGTTGTCTATCCGTCTTCCCAGTTCTCTGTCTCCGTTTTTACCTCCAGTCCCAGCTTATCAACTCTCTTCGTCATGTCTTGAAGTCTTTTCTCACACTCCACTATTTTTATTTCCTTCGTGCACGTCTCCGTCACCCAATAATTTTTCCCTCTCGTTACCGTCACTTTTTCCGTCACCTCCACACTTCTCGCCCAACACGTCTCCCGATTATTTTTTTCTCACCCGCCTTCACCGCGGGCCTGACAACCGTTGCACCCCTCCCAGCTCGTTCGCTCCCACACGTGGCGTCGCCATTACGCACTTCGCTGTTGCTTCATGCCGCCTGCAGGCATTGGCCTATTTGCTGCGTTTCACCCCGCATTTCTTTATTTCTTCCTTCATTTCGTTTTTCATTTCGTTTGTGTTTGTTTCCATTCTGAGTGCGTTTCCATCCATTTTTTCGTTCATTCCATTTGTGTTTGTTTCCATCCTGAGTGCGTTTCCATCCATTTTTTCGTTCATTCCATCCATTTTGCTTCCCATTTGTTGCATATTCGATTTCATTTCCGTTTTCATTCTGTTTTCATTTCTTGCATCTCCCCCCTCATTGCTTGTGTGATCATCTCCATCATTTGTGTGATGACTAATGGCGAAAGCAGGCCGATCCGCCACCATCGGTCCCGGTTTCGCTGGGAGCTGGGGAGGGGATTTGACGGAGGTGGGGAGGGGGGTGTCATACGCCGCGGCCTCTGCCGCTGCCGCGCCCATTTCGGGCTCTGGGTTCAGTTGGGGGGAAACTGTTCCTGCACACCAATGTCCTGCTCGGGTCGACATCCTGGGCCATGGATTCTAAACACATACTCATTTCTATTACCCCGGCTCCCGCTCGCCTTGAGACGCCATCTTATCCCACGTAAGAGGTTAATTTAACTCGCTCGTAATTTGGAGGGAATCGGGGTCGCTTTTCTCACCCCTGGACCGATTCCCTATGAATTTAGCTGGGACAGGAGGGTTCGTTATCCCACTCCTGACACCAGTGTTGCGAATTCGCGCCCGTCGGCGTGCGATCGGCCACGTGACTCGAATCGCGACCGCCTCGCCCACCGGAGGACAATTCAGTCGTGACCCTCCCGGCTAAGCCGGATCCAGTCACGGGTGGACCTTTCGGCCTCACCACAACCCAGTCCGCATTCTACCCGCGCGGAATAGGGTGAATCGCCGAAAGTCGATATACCTAAGTACCCGCACGGGTAACCTACCGAGGGTTGTACCTCACCACAGGCCGACTTCGGACACGATCCGCTTAGCGGCTCGTTCCGGGTAACGGGATAACCGAGCGGTGTTATCGTCGGCCTGACGGTTCAGATTAATTATCGGGCGTCCCCGCCCCACGACGAACCCTTTACGTGAAACAAGATGGAGACCCAACGAAGGAAGGACGCAGCGACACGGGGAAGAATTCAACAGAAGCACATTTTATTTACAACACGACAACGAATAGCACACATAAAGCAAACAGTCAGAATAAGCAATTGCACATATATCAAATAAAAGACAAAAACCCACAATGCAGAGCTAAACCGAATACGCGACACACGGACCACTTACACAATTCTACTTCGCGAGACACGGCGCACACACACACGTTCACACAAAACCAAAAAGAAAATGGAAGTCGACTTCCTGAGGTGGTTGAGTCCTCGGCGACCGTCACTCGCCGTTGGTGTGCGAGCGCTCTCCGGCGTCGAAACCGGAAGCGAGCAGAGAGAATCGACGACGAAGAGAAGACAAGAGAGAAAGAGCGCCGAACCAAGAGAGAACCAAAGAAAAAGAACCTCATTCGCCTCCGCTTCTTATACGCCCGGCGCCACGCCCCGTTCTCGGCTCCACCTTCCTTGAGGCGCTTCGAGAAGGGGGGCGTTTCCTGTCGTTCCTCCCACCTGCGGCTTGTGGGGGACGAGGCGAATTCATTCTGGCGCCGGGCCAAGGAAAGAAATAGGCGGGAAAACGCGCACCCTCGCTGTGGGACTTCTCCCTTCCCCTCTCGCGCTCGACGGCTCCCAACGCGGAAACCGTCGTACGTGGACCGCGGAGGATGGCGTTCGTTGGTGTAGGTAGCGTGGTTGAGATGGTGGCGTGGTTGTGAGGTGGCGGTGCTGGCGTTGTTGGAGTGGTGGCTTGGTTGGCGTTGTTGTTGTTGGCGTCGTTGACGTTGAAGTGTGGTTGTTCGAAAATAAAGCAGAACAGAAAAACGCCTAACTCAAAGCGTCGCAGCCCGAATGAATCACATTAATTCCCTCTATACAACGGGTTTGGAGCTAACTACACATGTACTTCAGAAATACCTCACCTATGGGACCTGGATGGTGTTTGCGAATTTCCACAGTCCGTAACAGTATGAACAATCTCAAGATGTATTATATGGCACTAGCAGAGGCCACCCGGTGCTCCCTGGGTGGGGGAGATACCCGGCACTGCCTGGCTGGGTGAGCTTTTCCCAGCGGTGGTTTTGGGACGTGTTGGACATTGAAAAGCTATGGAGTTATTGTCCTCAGGGTGGTTACCTTTTGCCTGTGGGAGCACTGCTACTTCAACCGCCTCCTTTTGGCTGCAGCAGTGGCAGCACTCACGGCGGCAACACTGCCTAACCCCACATCCCAATATACATTTTATAGTGGCCTTCAATGGCCTCAAAACTGACATGAAGACGGACACCAAAGCCAATGTGCAGTACCTTAAATCCTTGCGCAGACGCCCAAGTACCTACACTACAAATTTGGGGCCTCTTGGTGCTACGGTTCGGTTGTGAAAGAATAACGTATAAACGCACAAGCACTTCAAAATATTTACTTGAAGATTATTTATATGGCAAATACAAATTCAACTTTGAACTGGCCTTGACATTAAAAATTTGCACCTTTTGCGTATTCTCGCAAAGCTATCAATCACCAATGAGTAATCTATTCTTGATGCAAGATCCTTTTCCATAATGACAGAGCAATGCCAGCCCAGAAAGCTGTTCTTCATTTATTGTGGAATGAAGATGATTCTTGATCAGTTTGACCATGCTGAATTTTTATTTATTCGTATGGCTATGGCTTCGGAGCCTGTGGCTGCTTGGCTGCATCATTTTCTGGGGGTGCGGCTGTGCCGTTGATGCAATGCCCCCTCTTACTTGTAAGATGGTACTCATTTTGCCAACCTCGGAAGGATGACAGCTGAGTCAAATCACCTGGTGTAGGTTCAATGGCCCGGCAGGGGCTTGAACTCAAGACCATAAGACCTTAAGTCAGACACCTTAACCATGAAGCCAAAACCAGGCTTCCCTGCTGTATGATCACTCAGCTCTAGCTAAAGCTGAATAAATTTCTCGTGTCCCGAAGATGCGATACAGTTTTGTAAGAATGGCATAAGCGCATTCTAATGTGTTCTTGATTATTAATTTCAAGATGCCTTGTGTATTTGTTGTTGCAGTACTATCGGTATCACTCCCTTTGTTGGTCCAGTGTTCAAAAGTTTTTGTATTCAGCCAGGAGTTGGTGCACTTTTGATCTGATGAAGGGTAAGTATTTTATCAATTACCATTTAAGGTACTTTATTTCTTACTAGCAGGGTCCCGCCGGAACATCCGCACAATGTAAAATGTGACTTCAAGTCCTGAACTCTCCCCCCACCACAAACCCCAAGTCATCAACCCCCCGTCCCAAACCCCAAATCCTCACCAGACCCAACCCGAAGGCGTAAATCCCTTCCCCACTCCAAGCCTTCAACCTCTTGCGTAATCTCCGCAATAAAAGTCCTGGTTGAGAGAATGAAACATAGTTATTTGGGCAGTGTAGAGAAAACAGACCACTGCCTTGATCGCTGAGGCCTCACTTCACAAGGCCCTTGACGCCGATTGGCTCAAAAATCCTTTTAACTGGTCGTTTTACACTGAAGGGAAAACTTATAGGGAGGGCATGGCGATTGTGAACATAACAGCTCCGAAGATCTCTTTGCCTTAGCATTGCAGTAAGCACCAACATGGCGGCTGTAAGATTTTTTTCAGGTTGAAATTGTGGTTGGTGCCAACCAATGTGTGGAACTGAATGTTACACACAGACAAACAGACGGATGAACAAACGTATTATTATATAGATTTGTTTTAACGTTAGGGGCTAACTGCACATGCATGTCTGCAAAGTGCTAAAGTGTAAATTCCACAACAGCTTTAATCTACATGTTGACAAAACTCGTACAACAAAAAAACTCTCTGTTCATGAATCTTAAAATCCGAGATAACCGTTGCCTTGATTCTTCTGGAATAAATCTGCCAAACTACTCTGCGGCAATTTCTTTGGTGATTTGTTTGACGAGTTCCATGATCACTGTTGCGCACGCACGCACGACCACATTGTGCTGCATGCTATATTTTCTGCTCCACACGTCATGTCACATCATTAAAATAGAGATGTTTGTGTGTAATTTGTTGGATGTTTTATATTGACCAAATACAGAAACATTCTTAGCTTTAGATGACAGGAAGTTTTTCATATCATTAAGTCATGATTTTAGTCACAAAATTATATGTTCATTAAAACGTCAACATTTATGAACATTTCTTCCTTATTCAAATGTAAACATTGTTTCTTTCTTATTCATATGTAAATATTTCTTCCATATTCATTTGGAATATGTCTTTCAATCTCAACCAAAAACTCACACTCTCACTATCTTGCTCTTAAAGGACCATCTGGGAAACCCTCCTATCTATCTCAACAATCCTCTTGAGGAAGTTCAGTCATTCAAACTCCTGGGTCCCACGATTAGCCATGATCTTTCTTGGGCAAACCACATTTTAAAGTTGACCTCCATCCTGCTTCATACAAAGTACTTCCTTGGCACACCTGAACTCCTATCCACCAACAAGACTTTCATCCACAGCTAGATGGAGTACTGCTCTCCACTCTCGGCTGGATCCCCTGCCTCACATCTTACTCAGCCTGATGCCATGTAAATCCAGGCCTTCAAGATCACTGGTACCTTCCACGATGGAGCCGAGTCCATGGGCCTATCACTTTACCACTGTCCCTCGCTGTCTTAATTACCTCCACCACCAAAGGTGAAGGAGGTTATGTTTTCATCCATCTGTCTGTTTGTCTGTCTGTCTGCAGGATATCTCAAAAAGTTGTGGACGGATCTGGATGAAATTTGGTGGACACGTTGGGTGTGTGACAAGGAAGAATTGATTACATTTTGGTGAAGATCTGAATCCGTATCTGGATATGATAATTATTTAATTCACAAAGTGATTCTTCACCATTGATAAGGCCAAAAACGATATAGTACTGTATAGCATGATATTTCAAAAATGTATTGGGCCCGATATGTTCTCGTGGATCAGGCATTACGTGGCGGAGGTATGCACTCTATCGAGTGCCCTTCTAGTTTACCATTTTTTTGGCCTGCTCAACAATGCCTTGACTTGGAACAGGCCACAACAGTTTCTTTATGATAAAACTTTTTTTTTTCACTTTCCTCATTCATATCATCGAATGCCTCATCTTCATACCTACGAATCGCTGGATACATCACAATGTTTATAAATGCCTGGAGACGCCAGTGTTTGTGGCTTTATTAAAATTCCGCACATGACATAACCTCCAGAATCTCTTAACCTGAGCCAAATTTCAAAATTTAAACTGTGGAATTGACCTCAGCAGCAGTTCTGACTGCGAAAAAAAAGTGCTAATTTTTCCATTTGTTTGACAATCTGGGCGTCTTGCGGAGGTGTTTAATATGACCGATCAGCGATCACTAATCGCTTGCAAAGCCTGCCGTTCCTTATCAACCATTTCATTGGAGTGCTTGCTTGAGTGCTTAAGCCACTTGGCGAGTGCTCTACAACCTGATTGGATGTTTGTTTTCAAGCCATGGCGATACATGGCAAAAGTACCCGCACTGTCCCTCTGCACAACACAATCAAAAATACATCAAACAATGTACAGGGTTCAGCCCCCACCTGCCTGTGTTGTGCCACGTGGTGTTTTGAACCAGTAGTGTGCAGGTTGGGCGGATGGGCACATTTTGACGGTCAGAGCTGCTGCTGGGATTGATTCTGTAGATTGAATTTTGGGATTCGGCTCAGGTTGAGAGATTCTGGGGTTTATCACATTTTGGTTGTAAAACGTGTGGTGAAATTTTTAAAGGCACGAAACACTGACGTCTTCATGTGTTTATAAGCATTGCAGCTGGGGTGCGATGGGCTCAAGGGTCTCTTGGCCTCAGCCGAGTTTTGGGGTTTGGACTGTGGGGTTGGGCTTGGTGGCAAGTCTGGCTGCTAGAGGTGTGTTCGTTTTTCCGGTTCGTGCATTCTTTGGCACTCCGGGCAGTCTGTGACCAACTCGGAGAGATCGAATTCCAGTATGGGTAAACATGGTGGCAGCCACATTTGGAATCGCATACCTCAAGGGAAGCCCCTGTTATAAACTCTTTTAAAATGGTATGTGCTGTTTGAAAAGTCTGGTCTATTTTTCTTGCTGTGTTTATTTTCCTGTTACTTTTCCTGAAATGAGCAGTGCCGCTGAAAAACACACAGAATTGACTTCTTTAAATAGGGATGATTTTGGTACGATTTTGAGTGCTCGGTTTTTTCTCTGTTCTAATAAATATTTATTTATATCCGTTTGTTGTTTTATATTCGATGGAGTTGTGGTCTTTCCCTTAATGCTGTCAATCTCATCTATTTTGCACACCAACACTTGACTCCAGCCTACACTGCTCATTATCAGCCTCATCTTCCTCCTCTTTTCTGCTCTGCTGTTCTTCCTCCTCATTATCGTCAACTGTTCTTTCTCTGATCCCTTCCGTCTGTGTACGTGTCATCTGCTCTGGGTTAGCCCGATGGGCTTGTTCTCTCTCCATTAGTGGTCCTGCATCATTACCTCCACCACTGAAAGTGTTAGGAGGTAATGTTTTTACCCCTGTCTGTCTGTCTGTTTGTGTTTGCCTGTCAATCACCTACAGGTCACAATTTAAAACCGATCTTCACAAAACTTCACCAAGTTGTAGAGGTAGTCTCAACTGAGAAGCCTTTTGATTTTGAGGTTAAAGGTCATCTTGAGGTCAAATTTCTAAAATCGTCATTTTTCATCCGATTAACTTGAAATTTGAACAGGATTTGCATATTGGGTCACTGAATTGCGAAACCAACTATTTTTGATATCAAAAGGTCAAAGGCCAACTCAAGGTCAAACCTCTAAAATCACAATTTTCAACTGAAAAATCGTCAATTTATATCCTATTAACCTGAACGTTGAACAGGATTTGCATAGCCCATCACTGAATTGAGAAAGCAACTATTTGAGGTGAAAGGTCAACTCGAGGTCAAACTTCTCACATCATCAATTTCAATCTGAAAAATAATCAATTTTCATCCGATTGACCTGAGCTTGGATTAAGATTGTCAATTTTAATCTTAACAAAATGGACAATTTTATGTATCCATGACAATTTATTGCATTTATGTAACGAGGTGGATTTTGCAAGTATCGTGCTCTGCGCCACGTTCTTTTTCTTGTTAATTGTCGGAATCCTTCGATTTCGGCAATTATGTTGGTCGTTGTGTGTGTCATTCTGTGTGTCTGTCTGTCTGTTTTGTGTGTTTGTTTACCCTGGAGCAGCCACACCGTTTCAGCGATCATGACCAAACTGGGTACAGACGTCGGCCATGGTCCAACTTAGACACTTGTCGTTTTTAGTGAATCTAGGTCAAAGGTCAGGTCAAGGTCACCGAAAAACCGAAATCTTATTTTCGCAATAACGTCCGCTAAAATGGTCGTCTCGACTTCAAACCAAATCCAAAATGTGCATCTTCCAATACTGCATCCAAACCATATGTCTCATTGGGGTGTCACACCAACACCCTTCTTAGCGGTCGGGGTTGAATGTCAGGGGGTCGGGTCAAACTTTCAATATGCGATAAAAAACGCCATTTCAAGTCCGATTGACTTCCAAGTTATGATCATGACCAAACTAAGTGCTATAACTCATAAAACAGCAGCACTATCGACTTATAAGAACGAAATTGATTTCCAGGTTTTTGTTTTTTCAGAGATCATGGAGATATGACAAAGTTATTTCGGCAATTCCCTTGCTCAACGAGCAATTTCATTTGTTTGTTTGTGTGCAGGATATCTCAAAAAGTTTTGTACGGAATCGGATGAAACTTGGTGGATAAGTTGGGTGTGTGATAAGGATGAATTGATTTTATTTTGGTGAAGATCCGAAAGCAGAACCGGATTTGATAAAAAAAAATTTTAGTGATTTTTCACCATTGAGAGATTGGGCAAAACTGATATATAGCACGATATCTCAAAAAGTTGTGGACGGATGCGGATGAAACTTTGTCACACACCCGACCTGTTCACCAAGAAAAACGCTTCAATTTTGTTGAAGATCCAAATCCGGATCTGGATCTGAGAATTTAATTTTTATTGCAAGTGATTCTTCACCATTGAGAGATGGGGCCAAAAACGTTATGAAGCATGATATTTCAAAAAGTTATTGGGCCCTATATAATCGACTGAATCAGGCATTGTGTGATAGAGGTATGCACTCTACTGAGTGCCCTTCCAGTTAACTTTTGTTATACTCTGGCAGAAATGTGTGCCCACTGCCATGACTCGGTTCTTAATCTTGAGTCATGTCAAGATGAGCAACTTCAAAATCTCATGTTGCTTTCCATTCACTGGAACTATTCGCCAGGCAAAAACCTCTAGACGAGAAGCCCTTCAGGGAAAAACTAAATATATTTCTCAGGTTGTGTGTGCCTTTTGTGTTGGACGTTGGCCCGGATTGAAACATGGAAATCTTGGATTAGTTGAACAAATAATTAACGGAATCTTCCAAAAGCCAGATTCTTTGGCAGTTGCTCATCAAATCACTGTGGTATGTGCAGGGAGTTACAGAACTGATATGGATGGCCAACACTGACTCCATAATATTGCTACCTGCTACCTCCTATTTATCACTTATGACCTACTACTCATGCTAGTACAACTTTAAAGCTGGGAAAAGGTTTAGTTTCAAGTCTTTCATAAACCAGGTTCGATTGGTCTGAGCTTAGGCAGGAATTTGTAATGAGTCCAGGGTTCTGGAAATAACACCTACACTGTGATTTGACATCTACCAATGAACGACCTGTGCAAGAAGATGGGATAAATAGTTTAACGGCATACTCATTCATGCCTTGCCTGACGTGTGAAACAGCAGGGTGACAGTTTATAGCTGGGTCGGGATTCCAACCCCGGTAAGACAACTCAGAGGGGAGTGCAAATACCTCTAGGCTATCCTGCCAGCCTGATAGACAATGAAGAGGACAGTGTTCACACCTCTAGAATAATGCACACACCTTTTTCCCTGTATATGTATGAAATGCAACATTTCAAAATCTCTTTAAATTTGCTTCTTTGCCTCACCATCAATCATGACATCTTTTGGCCTAACCAAATAGCAAAGCTGGCCTGCAGTCAGTTCAAAATCTTCCCTTGAGACCTTTGTCCAGAGTTCAGTGAAGGCACCCCAGAATCACATCTCTCTTGGATTCTGTGGAATGGATATATCTCAACATTATTGGAATCTCCCACGTTGAGGCCAAAGCACAAGGTATGTTGGTATCATATTATATACACGTCAGTGGCTTCTCTTCTTCTATTTTTTAAACCTCCTCCTCTCTGGTCTAGCTCCCTCTGTTCACTCAGCCATCTGACCCTCCCTACTCCTTCTGGATGCATGCTGTTTCAGTAACCCCCTCCTGGTTAAACTCCAAAAATCCATGCTTGCTGCATAACCTCCTCTTTTGTTCCCGTTTTCTCCAGTTTATGGAACTGCCTGTGGGAGACTTAATTTGTACTCTTCCCTCTATGGCTTCAAGCAAATGGTGCATCTCCATCTTATATCATCCCTCTTCACAACCCACAATCTTTTATGACCCTCATTAACCCTTCCTAATGCAACCCTGTCTGTTACTTGCAGGTTGCAGTGTTTCCTTTCCATCCTCCTTTCCTGTTTGTTTATTACCTTGCTTGTTTCATCCAACTGTCAGTTTGTAGCCTTTTTACCCTCTGTCACCTAGCTCTTTCAGGAGCCAAGTCAAGTGAAGGAAAATTAACAAGAAGCTGATACTCTAGGTCCCCCACCTTTTGGGGGGTATGAGGAATAGATCTGTGTAATATGAAAGCTAAATCTTGAATTTTTTTTTTTAAAATACCACGTATGCAAAAGTACAGACAGATGATCGATCGGTCAGAGCTCATTTTAATGCACCCGTCTCTGACCTTGTTGGAGGGGCAGGGGACGACAAAAAAAACTAGAACTGCCACTTTATAACTGCTGGCAGTGATGACCGGGTACCCAGACGTCCGGCTTTGACGCAACCCTGCTATGATACAACACGGGACCGACAAATTACGGATCGAGTAACAAAAAAAAATGTTCAATCTATTCATAATGTATGCAGTTAACCCTTTTTTGTCGGGACATTGTCGGTATCAATTGAATTGCTGCTGCTGTACCCTCAAACACATGCAGGTGCAGCCAAGTGAGTGTTCTGCAAAAAAATTAAAGAAAATTGTAAAAGTTCTCAGATTCAAATAATTAAATAATTATGGCTGCCAAACCGTGTGGCCGATCTGGTTGAGATTTTAAACCTATGTTCCCCATGTCAGGTAGATTATAATTGTGAAGTTTCACATATATTGATG
>CM068957.1:95953509-95966624 GCA_035128595.1 Eptatretus atami | reverse complement strand
CACGGAGGGGAGCGGAGTTGGAGCAGGGACGGGGGGAATGTTGCGAGCAGGGGAGTGGGAGAGGGATGTTGGAGCAGGGGAGGGATGAGAGGGAGGGGGTGGGCAGGGAGGGGAGGGGGATGTGGGCAGGGGAGGGGAGGGGATGTTGGAGCAGCGAGGGGAGGGGGATGTTGGAGCAGCGAGGGGGAGGGGATGTTGGAGCGCGGAGGGAGGCGATTTGGAGCAGCGAGGGGGAGGGGATGTTGGAGCAGCGGGAGGGGGGAGGGGATGTTGGAGCAGCGGAGGGGAGGGGATGTTGAGCAGCGGAGGGGGAGGGATGTTGAGAGCAGGGAGGGGGGATTTGGAGCAGGGGAGGGGATGGGGATGTTACGGGATTAGCAGGGAGGGGTGGATGTTGGAGCAGGGCAGGGGGAGGGGGATGTTGGAGCAGGGAGGGGGGATGTTGGAGCAGCGGGAGGGGGATGTTGGAGCAGTGGAGGGGAGGAGGGGATGTTTGAGCAGGGGAGGGGGGATGTTGGAGCAGCGGAGGGGAGTGGGGATGTTGAGCAGCGGAGGGGAGGGCGGATGTTGGAGCAGCGGAGGGGAGTGGATGATTGAGCAGGGGAGGGAGGGATGTTAGCAGCAGTGGAGGGGGAGGGGACGACTATATTATAAAGGGGGGTTTAGAGAGCATGAGGGGGGGTTACTTGCCCATTTGCACACCTGGTATTCCACTCCATCGAGGGCCGGCTTGAGCTCCTGATAAAAGCATTGCTTCGTCCCGGCTGCCAGCGCAAAGGTCAGTCGGAACCTGGTCTGGGGGAACGCAATACGAGGTGCAAGACTAGCCCGTCCACAAGACTGAAGGAAGCAACATCGGGACGCGAGATGACACAACTGGAAGAGAAGAGAAATCCCTCACAGTTGAGAGAGTTCGGTAAAATTCGAGACGCCCTGAGGCGGTTAGTACTACCGTCTGGTTGTGACCGGTTTCGTCTCCTTCCTGTGATGACGTCACTTTACCTCTTTGGAAACCGAGAAATTGATGGCGAACAAAAGCAAACTTTCTCCGCCTGGTCCACACAACATTACTGACCTGCTGCACTCAAAGATAACGCGTTGTTTTTTATTCATCGCAACCATTCACTTTCGCCGTTCGTGTTTGGGTTTCAGGTTCCCAGTCTGGGTTCGATCTCTGGCAAGTGAACCACATGTGGTGTTAAAAGGTGTGTCAGAAGGAGGCGCTGCACCTGTGAAGCACGCGTCTCGAACAGAGTCGGTGATCACGTGGTTCCAGCAGAGCTCTTTCCACTCCCCACATTTTTTTTTCCTTCCCCCCAAGTTCGCAGCCACCCCCTCCATGTTCGGAGTGTGACGAGGACGAATTGATTGGAGTTTGTTTTCAGGTCCGAATCCAGATCCGTCCTGTCAGTGAGATACAAACCGTGAACCCTTCATCCTGGTGGAGGTGTGCACTCTCTCCCCAAGACCTCCCCAATAGTTCATTTTATTGATGATTTACATGCATTTTATCTCATGTTTACGTCATTGTTTTCCTCAGGTTTTACTCAGTGTGTTACCTCTACCTCTGTCATTTTTACCTCATTGTTTACCTCGTGTCCTCAGTGTCCGTTTACCTCATTGTTTACCTCAGTGCTTTTACCTCAGTGTTCTACCTCATGTTTACCTCAGTGCTTACCTCATTCAGTTTACCTCATGTTTACTCATGTGTTTAACCTCATTGTTACCTCATTGTTTACCTCATTGTTTACCTCAGTGTTTCCTCATTCTTACCTCATTGTCTTACCTCATGTTTACTCATTGTTTACCTCAGTGTTTACTCTCAGTGTTACCTAAACCTTCATTGTTTACCTCAGTGTTTAGCTCAGTGTAGCCTTCCTATGGTTACCTCATGTTTACCTCAGGTTTACCTCAGTGTTTACCTCATTGTTTACCTCATTAGTAGGTGGATATACTGATTTGGCTCACTTTTCCCCATGTAAATGAATGGGGGATTTCAGCGATTCACATTTTTTTCCCCTAAAATTACACCCCTTTTTATCCCAAGGTATATTTGTTTGTCTCCCCTTTTTAACCTAGGGGCATTCTATTCAAATAACCAATGCGACAAGATAAAAATTGGTTCAAGTAGCAACGAGTAATGTGGTTTGTTCAAGGTGATTCTGAGAGATATCTGAAACCTGTAAGCCGAGGGACACCATTTTCAAATAAACATATATATTGTTTAGCTCACTCATTGAACCTATAAACATTGTTCATTCTCATATTCCTTCAATAGTTTAATTTTCTTTGCCGACAATAATCCCATCTAAAATATTTAAAAATAAAACATTTGTAATCTTTATATTTTCAAGATACCCCTTTTGTGCCATTACGAAAATGAATACTTCTCTTAATGATCTCATCTGACCACTCCTGAGTTGCATATCATTTGAGATTATACGTAATTGTTTTCCATTAGTTCAATATAACCATCGAAGTTTCAGTCCATTTCAAGGATATTTATTATTATCTTTACATTCTCCAACTCATTGGTTTTTAAATTGATTCGTTATTGTTTTATTACATTTTGTTTTAGTTATATTTTTCAATAAGACTTTATTTGATATTTTCCACATTCATATGTTTTCCATTTATATACGCAAGACTGAAATTTTCTCCCTTTAGTTTGATTAATACTGTTGACCATTTTTACCGTGAAAACGTGAGCGTAGCTTAAAACCTAACCCATCTTCCCATCGTAATAACTTGCTGTCCATATGGAAACAATCTATTCTATTACACTCTTTCATACAATATCCATATGGCAAAATCTTTCATTATCTAAAATAAATTCTTATCATCAAGGCTCCTAATCTTTTTATTTACTTCTTACTATATATGTTATTTTATAACTTCTTATTGTATTCATTTTCCTTAATTTTCTTTCTTATCATCAACAATTATAATAATTCTACAAGTTATTGATTTCTTATTAAATTTTTTATTCCTTTACCTTTATCAATCTGAATCACCATACTTATAAGATTGCCCTTTGCTCTAATCCATAAACTCACTCATTACTTTTCACCCAACTCATCCTTACTTACAAACTTTTCATTCTTTTTTGAAATAACATCATCTTACTTACTTATAAATTATTGTATCAACACTCCAATATTTTTTTCATAATCGTTTATAAAACATCAATCAGTTTTTATATCTCGAATAAAGCTATCAGTGTCCATATACAACAATGAACATTTCACCAACTCTTTCATTTAAGTCATTATAACAAATAACATACATCAATATCTTTGATAATCAAGAACTGTGTTCCAAATATAATTGGTTTATCCCATTACAATACTTTCCTTTTCATACTGAATAGAGAAAAGTTTTCTGAAAAACCTCTTCTCTCTCAAAACTTGGTTTATTTATCAATCTAGAAGCTCTTTACCAGATGTTGGCGAATCTAATGTTTTTGCCGTTTCTAGACATTTCTCATAGTCTTTCCAAATACAGCATTATTAAATTAATTTATAAAAGTTCCTCTTAAATATTTACTTTGATTTGCTTCATACATGTATTGAATTTAATTACTTTTTCAATCCAAGGACTTTGTTTAATTGTACAACTCTATGAATTAGCTACTGCTCAACCCAGCAGATAAATATTGTCTCAAGTTTCCCTTGATGCACAAACATATCCTTTATCATAAATGCTTGTATAATTTCGTTTGATTTTCCTTAATATTAAAACTTTTATGATAATCACTTAACCATTCTTTCTTTGGCGGTTCTTTCATCACATGCAAAGGAGATCTTTATGCTTATTATGAAGATTACTTGGTACTTCAATCAACTCAAAATAATAACTCTTCCTCCTTCATTCAATTCCTTTGAGAAGAAAGAAACGATTTCATCAAAGCCTTTTCATAACTCCTTTTCTTCCACCACTCTAATTTATCCATAGGTAGGATTGAGGACATTGCCTACCATACAAATTATTGCATCAAAATACATCACACATAATTACTATCTTTTTCAACTCTTATAATTGAAGATATTTATTATTGCTTAGCATATTCTTTTTGAACATATCTTGTGATATTCCACCTTTAGACTCTCAATCATCAAAAGCATATCTACATCTGATTAAATCAATTCTTGTTTTGTCATTTTCAACATTGCACTCCAAGCTAAACAGGAGCTGTGAAATAGGGGCAGGATCTAATCCATAACAATTTTTATTATGACAGAAGTGATCTAATGCTTCAACTACAACTCAGAACAATAACAACATCTGTTTTTCAGATACAAATCATGATATTCTCCAAGTTCTTTTATCTTAATATTTCCAAATTTCTTTTGGCGTGTTTATATTCCTTATCACTTATCTCTTCTCATAAGTTATTATAGAACTTTCTTTTGAAGGAAGTTGTGTTTCTTTTAAATCTTCAATAAATTTGGAAATTTCCATATACATAAGATCAATAAGATCCTTTCATCTTGTAAGAATTTTCTCTTTACTCTTGAATTTCATTCCTTGTTTGAATTTCTCTCGATAGATTCCTTCTTTAATCAGAATTTCATCTTTAACAAGAATTTCTCTTTAGTTAGAATTCATTCATTGTTTTGAATTTTTCTTTACAATTAGAGATTTCATCTTCAGATAAGATTTCTTCATATTTCCTCATTAATTAGAATTTCTCTTTACTTTGAAATCCTATCTTTAATGTGCTGAATTTCCCTCTTTATTAGATTTCTTTTGAAGAATGAAAATTAAGATTGGACAATTGAGCCTGTGCGAGCTTAGATTTGATTGCTAGCGTTGGCTAGTGGTGTCCCATAAACTTGTAAGAATCTAGAAACACTAATACGAGTTATATCGGTTTTGTGGAATATCATTTTTGCAAATGAATATACTTTTGATTTGTTTGATTAATGATAAATATTCCCTGGTGTTTTGAAAAAGTTCATTTATAAATAGATGTGTATCATAGTTTGGCGCTGTTTGTGAGAAAGACTGGAATTTAAAGAGGTATTTTAATTAAGATTAAACAGGAATGAGCGGGACCTCTATATTTACCAGTAAGTTGACAATGATCCCTAACTTTAACTTCCTCAATGTTCCCCCACAAATATGACAGTATGTTCTTTAAAATTCTAATTTTCTTCTTTGTTATTTCTCGGTTCATTTGTTTTTTCATTAATTAGTTAGTCTTATACAATCCTTTTCTAATGTTTACAAACTCTGTGAAGCATTTTTTCCACGATAATGTTCAAGTTTATTATATTTTCTTCAACAGATGATTGAATAATACAGAAAGCCACAAGGAATACGTGTTTTGATATTTATTTGTATATGATTTTTTGATTAGGGAAGCAGTATTTATCTCTTTTAAGGAGTACACTCAAAATCAGCGTATATCTCAAATGGGGTGCATCATGATTTTTAATATCTCAAAAGCATCCGTTTTCACCAGGTTTTTTTTTTTAGGCATATGTAATAAGCTGATTTATGATCATACAATATTTTGAATGTTGTTCAACGTTCTTTGTTGAAATGAATTTAAGACTCGCTTAAAGATATATCTTTGTTGTGTCTGATCCTGAGAAGAGATTAATCTTGATAAATATGATGTATGTTAATGTGAATTCTTTCCACACAAAATATAAAAGTCAATGTGGTTTTCTTTATTATAGTTGTTTGAAATTTTTTAGTATTTGAAACTTTGTTTGTATCGTTAATCCATATACATTAAAGAAAGATTTTCTTTTTCTCAAATTTTAGGAATATCTGTTAGGGCATTGGGAATTAAAATCTTTAATGTCCAAGGTTCTTCTCATATTTCAATATTGTTTTACTCTTTTGAATTACTTTTGGTGGATGTAAGTGACAAGACAGACAGAGAAAACATTTAGTTATACATTTTCTTAAATAACAATGTTTCTTTAGTTTATATTTTTTGGTAATCAATATAAGAAGAAGCTTTAAGAGGGTTTTGATTTAGAATGTGTATATCTAAAAAGATGATTTTTTTAATATTAATCCACTTCTACCACGTGTATTATCAACATCCTCCTCTGTCTTGATAGTTCTTATAACCCCACTATTAAAAAATTCTTGAAAGATGTTATAAAATGAAGATCTGTTCTATTAAGGAGTTTGTTCTTCATTCTTGTCTTTTTCATATTCCATTTCACTCCATATAAAACTTAAAGTTTCATTTCTTTTAATGTTTTTAATATAACTTTTCAAACACAGGTTCACTATTCAATTGATTCAGCTTATTGATGATAGGGACCGGGTTTCCAAATTGAAAAATCTTATTTTTTTGCCCTTTAAATGCCCATCAGGTTTTCAATATGAAGTCTCCCTTAACTCTTAAACTCATTTTTCTTGGGTTTTTGTGATGAGAGATGTATTATAACTATCTTCAAAACATCCTTGAGCAAATACAATGTTTTCTTTCCAACTCAAGAGGAGATATTTATGAAATAGATAAATGTGTGTTGTTGGTTTTCGGAGGTGTTTATCTAATGTTTATATTCGTGATTACAAACTCGCGTAACGTTGTAATTTCACCATATTTATAATAAAACTTTGCTGAAACTAAAATTTCTTTGAAGAAAGTTTATTTCGTTTATTTTAACGGTGAATCTGTTGCTTAAACTAAAATTTTCTGATGAAAATTTCGTTGATTACAGGTGAAATCTCTGCATTTAACTAAAATTTCTTGCATGAAAATTTGTTTTTTTAGAGGTGAATCTGGCTAAACTAAAATTTTCTGATGAAAATTTGTTAATTTTAACAGGTGAATCTCGCTTAACTGAAAATTTTACTTGAGAAAATTTCGTTGATTTACGTGTGAATTCTCTGCTTTAAACGTAAAATTTTGTTGATGAAACATATTCGTTATTTTTACAGTGATCTGTGCCTAAACTAGAAATTATCCTGATGAAAATTTAGTGATTTCAGGATGAATCTCTGCTTAACTAAAATTTTCTTGCATGAAAATTTCGTTTATTTTAACAGTGAACTGTGGCTTAAAACTAAAATTTTCTTGATGAAAATTTCCGTTTATTTACAGGTGATCTGTGCTTAAAACCATTTATCCTCCAATCTTTTTCACTTAATAATACAATGTTTCAAGACAAAAGACAGTTTCAATCAATCTCTTCATTTGTTAAAGATACTAAGGAGAAATATGTCAAGGTGTAAAATTGAACAAGATAAATATAGACAACTCATTGGTAAAAACATTTATGGCGAAGATATGAGTTCTTTCATTTACTTCAGTGGAAGGGCTTTAGATAACTGGTAGAACAGTCAATTAAAGTATCTCTTAACAAAAGTTTCTCCTCTCCTTTTGTAGATTATTCAAAACTAGAAAAAGCAATGAAACAAGAAAAAGTACAAAAAACAAAACTTATGATGAAGCCTTTAGAAAGAAGAAGATAAGCCATCTTGTAATATGAAGGGAAATTTGTATTCTTTTTATAACAAACTAAGATGTAATCCTGATGAACTATAAAAGGATGTTAATTATCAGGTGAAATGACATTCGTCAACTAGTAGTTAGGATCATTTTAAAAATTACCTTTAATATGAAAAATGTTGTAGTGAATTGGTAATTGAAAAAGTATATAGATATCGATGCTAATATTATAATATGATCAATATGCAACTGAAAGTTAGATGAATTTTAGTTTAAGTAAAGTTTTACTTTATAAATATGAATAAGTTTACTCGATATTTGAGCTCTTGAATTCCTGATTTCCCATATGACAATTTGAAATTGCCTGCGTGGAAGACGGGATAAACACAGAGTCAAAAGCCTTAAACAATGTTATTTCTGTGATCATCTTCTAATTAATGATAATAAACAATATAAAAAGGAAAATAATTCTTTTAGATTTTACTACAAATAATGAATTTAATTTTACAAGATGATTAGAGAAGATGAATGTATAAGTATGAGGTGATAAACACCTTCCTTGTTTACCTCATTGTTTACCTCAGTGTTTACCTCATTGTTTACCTCAGTGTTTACCTCATTGTTTCGTTGTTTTCGTTTCTTTTATTATTTATTAAAAACATTTAATCGATCCGACACAATGTTCAATTTAATTGTTTTTGTGTACATTGTACCAAGTCCTGTTTGTTTCTACATTTATTAATAAATGTTTACGCATCAAAGAGAAAACAAAAATCAAAGTTTTAGGCCTGGTGTCCACAAAAAAATAAATAAAAATATATAAATTTATTAAACACCTCGTTTGGTGAATTTTCACTCATCCAAACAACGGTGTTAACTGATATATTATTATTATTATTATTCACAAACTGGTTTGGTTTCTGATAATTTAATTCGGAATGTATAAAGAAAACCAACCAAGGTATCTTATCATCAAATAACCAACGTGATCATGACAATAACGTGAATAATCACGGGGTGATGAGTCGTGACGTTGGAGATGCGATGCATGTGCTGATAAAGCGCGTTCAGCGAGTCACACAAGCTTTTGGGAAAGTATGGCAGATAAAGCTGCCCTGGGGGCATGTTTACTGTGCGAAATTCGAGGCAGGAGTGCTGGCATCCGGCCGAGCGGCCGGGCTCTTCTTACTGCGGATGAAAAAACGGGGAGGTGGGGGAAGTATTTATTGTCTTCTTCTTCTTCTTTTTGTGTTTTTTTTTTTTATAAACTGTCAGTTTTTTTTTTGCTCATTCTGTTTTAATCGGCGGATCGTGGGTTCGAGTGTTAATGTCGGCGAGTTACGTTAGCGAATTCGTTCGGCACACCCACGGCCGCCCAAGTGCTCGTTTCCGCGGAAGTTGCGTGGTTCGTCATAACACGTAATCGGTGTGGTTCGAATTCCCCAGGCGGTGGTGTGGAGTTGTGTGGAAGATGCCGCGGTTGTTTTGGCAGAAGATGAGACGCCGGTTCGTTCGATGTGTGATCCTCCTACTGTTCCTCTGGTGAGGATTTTGCATTCAAGTGGAGAGAGGGGGGGGGGCCATTTGATATTGGACTTGGGGGGGGGGGGGGGGGGGGGGGGAGTGGATCTTATGGTGGGGTGGGGCATTTGATATTGGACTGGGGGGGAGTGATCTTATGGTGGTGGGGGGTATTGTATTGGAGATGGGGGTGGGTGGGGGGTATTTTGTATTGAGATGGGGGTGGGTGGGGGGGTTGGCTTTTTGTATTGGATGGGGGTGGTGGGGGGGTTGGCTTTTGTATTGGAGATGGGGGGGTTGATATTTGGTGCAGGGGGGTGGGTTTGTGTTGAAGTGGGTTGGCTTTGTGAGGGATTTTGGTGGTCAGGGTGTAGTGAGAGAATTTGGTCTTGGTGTTTGGGTGGAGGGGATTCTGTAAAGTGTTTTGGGGTGGGGGTGACTTTGTTTTGTGTTATGTTGGAGACTTGGGGGTGGAGGGGTGTTTTGTGGGGGTTGGAGCTGGGGGATTTGGTGGTATTGCTGCGGCAGGGGTTATTTTGTGTTGGAGTGAACGTGGGGTATTTTGTGTTGGGGTAGGGTTGTGTGGTGCTCTGGTGGGGTGGAGGATTTTGTTGTATTGGAATTGGTGTAGGTTGGGGTGTTTGGTTGGTTGGACCAAGCCTGTTGAAGTTGCTTGTTTGTGAAAACTAACGTGTATATGAGACCCCCCATTCACTCCCAAACAATCTCGCCCCAAGTAACAAGCGTTCCAAGTAAAAATATATTAATTTGGGGATGATGTGCTGAGTCTAAATTCTCAAAGCTATGTTTGTGCAGTAATTACTAATATAGCAGAGTACAGGTGGGTTGAGTTTACACATTATTTGATGGGAAAAAAAAAAAAGACGATGGTCTGTTTTCAAAATACTTGATGTGTTTGTGTGGTGTATGTCCAAAAGGTTCTAGATTGTCTAAAGGGTACATGTGTTCCAACGGTAGTTAGGGTCTAAGGCCCAGTTGCATAAATCATCTTCAAGTCAAGATTTGAGGATTAAATTAAATATTTTGAATTTTCCCCTTCAGGACATCTTTGATTCGAAGATCGTTGCACATTCATATATTCTTAGGTTTTTTTCCCTTCAAACCTTGCTTAAACATAGAGAGAGATGAGTGTCCTGTCGACAAGCGCCCCTACCCCATCAATATAATAACACCAACCTCTATTCATGCAAACCCTGATCTAAAACATGTATTAAGGAATAACTAGAACCATACTGTGCAGCTGAACGAGTTGTTGGTCCGTGCTGCTCGTGTATACAGTGCTAAGAAAAAGTTTGTGAACATTTTAGAATTTTCTGTATTGCTGCATAAATTTGGCCTAAAATGTGATCAGATCTTCGTCTAAATTCCAATAATGGATAAAGAGAACCTCTCTTGCATTGGATAATGTGAGTGTTCATGAGTCCACCATCAGGAAAACGCTGAACAATAATGGTGTGCATGGGAGGATAGCAAGGAGGAAACCACTTCTCTCCAAGAAGAACATTTCCACCCGTCTGAAGTTTGCCAAAGACCACCTGGATGATCCAGAAGGCTGTTGGAAGAATTCTCTGTGGACAGATGAGTCGAAAGTGGAACTTTTTGGCTTGAATGAGAAACGTTATGTTTGGTGAAAACCAAACACTGCATTCCAACATAAGAGCCTCATCCCAACCGTGAAGCATGGTGGTGGGAGTATCATGGTTTGGAGCTGCTTTGCTGCCTCAGGACCCGGACGGCTTGCGATCGTTGACGGAAGCATTAATTCTGGATTGTACCAGCAAATTCCACAGGAGAATGTCAGGGCATCCGTCTGTGAGCTGATTCTTAACAGAAAGTGTCATTCGGCAAAAGAACGATCCTAAAAACAAAAACTCTATCTACAACATAATGGCTGAAGCAGAAGAGATTTTGTTTTGGAATGGGCAAGTCGAAGTCCAGACCTTCAGGATCAGACAGAACAGGATCTGTTCTGACAGATCCTGAAGTGAGCAGTTCATGCAAAAAAGCCCAGAAATATCTCTGAATTGAAGTAGTTCTTTGAGGAGGAATGAGCCAGAATTTCTCCAAGCCGATGTGCAGGACTGATCAAGAGTTACAGGAAACGTTTGGTTGGAGTTATTGCTGCTCAAGGTGGTGCCACCAGTTGCTGAATATAAAGGTTCACAAACTTTTTCTGACAAAGAAATTTAATGATGGATCATTTTGCTCAATAAATAAATGAAAAAGTAGGGGTTTTTAAAATTTAATTTATTTATTTATTTATTTTTTGTCCTATTTGTTTAATCAGGTTTTCTTTATATATTATTAGAACTTTGATGAACATCTGATTACATTTGAGGTCAAATTTATGCAGAAGTACAGAAAATTCTAAAGGGTTCACAAACTTTTTCTCACAGCTGTACATCTATTACTTCATGTTCAGGTTATTTGGATACCAATTTAATTGAAACCGATAGTGACCCCAGGAAAAAGGTCAACTGTGTACGTAATGAGTTGATTGAACGGACGTGTTACTAAGTCCATAACTCGCCATTCCTGCGTTGTAGAGACGTGTGGGGCCTCGTTTGACTCATGGGAGTCCCGGTTTACCCTGCAGACCTAGGTCTTACCCAAATAGAGGGATTCTTAACAATTATACACTATTTATAATCTAGGAATTAACAATTGTACACTATTGAGAGTTGTGTTGTAATTAAACAGAAAAGTACGTCAACAACACACATCGCACAACTATACAATGTATTGTCTCTTGTGCTTGAGAAAAGCTGACAGTGATTCTGTTTTTTCCTGAAGCCAGTTTATGGATCGCTTCACCGTCAAGCTTTCGGATATTCTCTCTGTCTCTCTGTCTCTTCTCAACATAAAGGTTGAGATTTTCCCTTCCTGGCTGTCCCCGTCTTCGTATGCCCATCGGCGAAGCGATGGGTTGTATTTGCTATGCATATATAAATTGTTGTACCTCTTATTGAGTGCAAGTATCCACCTATTCACATCTTATTAATCGTTATTTTCTATTGCTTAAAGACTGAGCATCCTTCATCGATCCAAGTTTTTCTTGGAAAATCAGAGATACCTTGTGTCTACAAGGCCTTTGTAGCTCAATCAAGTCTTGCTCTACCAAATGGAATGGTACCCTGATATCACGCTCGTCCCTGTTTTCTAAGGAATGTAAATCTCCCAGCATTATTGGCTTGGATACCACAGATGACGTTGCTATTGTTCTGCAGATCGAGCCAGAAAGAGTTTAATGTATATATATATATATATATATATACATTTTATCTTGGTGGGTTTGTCATTTTTGTTTCAAATTGTTTTTTCAAAAAAATTTTTTTTTGAACAATGCACTTTGATGACATTTTAATGTGGATGCCTACGACCTGCTTGGTGAAGGTAACATTTTTGTTTTGTGCTGTATTCCACACGTACATTTTGTACAAAGTTAACCTGTGATACGGAATGTTGATGATTCTCTGCCCAATCGCAAGGTGGGAGGGATTGCCGGTGATATTTGAAAAACCTTTTTTTTTTGTATGTTTTGGGCTTAGTAAATCGTGATTTCTTTTTCTTTCTTGCCAAATGTCAACTTTGGTTCCCCAGGCTATTGCTGTATTTATTTTATTATTATTTTTTTTTGGCTTTTATGCTCCAAGCTTGCATTGTAGTTTTCCAAATTGAATGCAATTTTTCTCTTCGTGACATTTTGGAATACGGACCTTTTTCTCGCAATTTTACTCGTTAAACACATTTCTTTTTATGCACAAGGAAGGAAACCCAGTTTTATTGGATAGGGAAGCCCAGGGATTATCACAGAGGAGGGGGGAAAACGTTGTTGCTTTATTGGGTAATGAATGTTCGTTTCTCCAGCTCTCACAGCACAAAGTATAAAGTTTGTGTTCCTTGCTTGGCAAGTGGAATAGCTTGAGCAGAGATTGTATTTGCTAAGGCAACATTATCTGTTGGAAGTTGCCACGTTGTCTTATCTGCTTCACTGTACGACCTTGTTGATAATTTTTCTTTTGCCCAAATTAGCAAATTGAGGGAATTTTCTGTTTAATTGTTCCTGCAGGGATTGGTCTTCAGAGTCGATTTTTCAACACACTGTACCTTGTTTTAAGTGTTTGTTATAGTTTTAATACAATGAAAACAA
>CM068957.1:95920635-95937724 GCA_035128595.1 Eptatretus atami | reverse complement strand
TCAAACCTATTTCCCTGCCTGATCTCCTTCCCCTCTAACCTGATATTCATTTATTTTCTCTGCTGCCCGAACCACATCACCATCAGTCTTCTCCATACTCAACTTCAGTCCATGCTTCCAAAATACCTCCTTCCACTCCCCCAATACTTCCTGCATCTCCCACTCACACTCCACCTTGACAGCCAGATTGTTCGCATACAACATCCTCCCCATACTTCCCCTCAAGCTCACCTTCCTGCTTTCCATCTCCATCACGATGATGAGCATGAGTGGGCTGAGAGAGCTTCCCTGTCTCGAGCTGATTTTCACCCTGAACTCCTCAGACAACCCAGGATCAACTAAAACTCTTCCCTTCCTTCCCTTGTACATCCCTTCCACAACCTGACTTCTGCTTCCGGCACTTCCATCCATCTCAGTGTCGCCATAACCAACTCTCTTGGGACAGTGTTGTCGGCCTTCTCCAGGTCCATAAATCCCAATTCCATTTCACCTTCAACCTCCAACCTCTTCCGCACCAGCTGTCTCAACACGAATATCCCATCTGTCATCCCCATACCCTTGCTAAACCCTTGCTGCTTTTCTCCGATCTCCATCTCCACACTTTTCCTTATCCTCACGTCCAGAATCCTCTCCAGCACCTTCATTACATGACTTCAGAGCATAATGCCCCCATACTTCCCTGGATCTTGAACATCGCCCATCCCCTTCCATATCGGCACAATTAACCCTGTCCTCCAATCCTACGGAATTGAACCCTCGCTCATACATGTATGTATATGTGTATATATATATATATATATATATATGTATGTATATATATATAATTTTTTTTTTAATATATACATTTCAGCAGCCTCTTTGTCCAACTGACACTGACTTATTCTGTTGCAATTATCATCTTTGTACACATCTCAATGCCTGGTACTCTTCCCTTCTTCATCCTTTTCAATGCCGTCGGCACTTCCTCCTTTCTGATCTCCACCTACTCCACTTTCCTCTTCATAACACGGTAGTTTCAGCTCGCTGTTGCTTCCTTCCCAGTTCAACGGCTCTTTGAAATATCCTTTCCACACCTTTAGTACTGCCAATGTCTGTCACTCGCCTCCCGCCACCATCCTTGATCACTGCCCCACCTTCATGCCCTTACCATCCTCATCCCTGTCACGCACAAATTTATATATGATCTTCCATCCACCATCCTCTTCCAATTTGTTGTACACCTCCTCTTCCATATCATTCCTTGCCTTATCCACAGCTCTCATTGCTGCTTTCTTCTTCTGCCCATACAAGTGCAGGAACCCCACATTCAGCTGCCCAGATTGTATCATTTATCTTCTCTATTCTCTTCCAAACCTACTCCCTTTCACCAACTGCCTTCACTACCTCCTCCGTCCACCATACCTGGTTTCTATCCCTTGACGATGCACCCTTTCCTGATGTCCTTCCATAGAAGACTTCTGCAATTCCCCTAAACGCCTTTCCCTACTTGTTCCACTCCTTCTCCAAACCTTCTGCTTATTCGCCAAGTTGCTCATACCTCGTCCTCAGCCTCTTTGTAGTCTATGATAATTCCCTACCCAATAATAAATGCAGTGCAATACAAGTCATTTTGCACGCTTTTAATCGATCATGAAGAATGTATTCCTCAGTGGGAAAATGTAGCGCTGAGCTGCGAACCATAAATTCTGTTTCCAAAAACTTTCAAAAATAAAAATAAAAAAGTTGAGGTTTTAGGGTTTTTTTTATTTTTTATTTTTAAAGTTTTTAAAAAAAGGTTTTTATGCCTTCCCTCCGCTCACGAAGTCACCAGAGGCATTACACTTTTGGGTTGTCCGTCCGTGATTGTTCACAGTCCGTGTTTTGGGTTGTTCCTGCGATAACTTAAGAACAGCTGAAGGGATTCACTTGGTACAAGTTTGTAATGATGTAAAGATTAACTGATTTGATGATCGAGTGAAGAGGTCAGAGGTCATGTCAGGTAAAAATGTAATTGAGGTAGGGATTTGAACTAAAACTAAGTATTGTGCTGTTGTGCTGTTGAACTAAAACTAAGTACATGTACAATGAGACATATGTACAGAGATTAGATATTGAGGTCAAAGTTAGAGTTTATGTGGGTGGAAGTATATCGGATTATGTCCAGTTTTTAAATGATCCAAGTCAACTGAAAGTCTCTCCGAGCCTTTTTTTCCAGACTTGTACAAATATGCCTTGCCCAGTTAGAAGCCTCTGCCTCTATTCCTCTGCAGCGTCTCAATTTTGTAACTGTAACACTTACCACTGACTGTACACTGTCTGTAAATGTTAAATGTTTATTTCTTCCTATCATTTTACATCATCTGTGAACAACAAAAACATGCGTTGGCTGTCGCAGACACTTTTCAAATCGTATTGCCATAAAACCCATAAACATGACAGTCCTATGTACCTCTGGGTTGATAGAATAGTATAGTATGTTTTCACTGCAATTCAACCACCAGCTCGATGCAATGTTGGAGCATTCGCTCTGGGTCTGGGAGGTCTGCGGTTCAAACCCTGTTGAGTCGTACCAACGACTTTATTCTTGTGGCTTTCAAACAATAAACTTTATGCAAACAATAACTGTCAGCCTTGTATGTTTGATGAATAGTCGGGTCAAAAATACCACCTGACCCACAACAAATTGCAACAAAAGGTTTTTCAGTGGTTTTCATTCCTACTGGATATACTGATCAACAGAAAAAAGTCGACCAAAATCTGACATCCGGAAATGGGTTAAAACTCATTTTCAAGATGGCCGCCACCGGTCTTTGAAATAACTAAAACAGCTATAACTTCTTTCAAGAATTGTGATAAAAACATAATTGTTGGTTCTGGTCCATGGTTTTAATGGATCAGCAATCCACTGGTTCAATAAAATTTAGATCTGATCAGTATTTAACATGAAATCCAAGATGGCGGCAAAATTCAAGAGTGCAAAAATCAATTAATTTCCATCTGAACCAAAATCACTGAACACCTGGTGCTACTGAAACATTTATTTGTGAACATTACATAATGGCAGTTTAGGTTACAATTTCAGTCCTCATCACTGTCCTCTAGTTCCTCAGAGGCTTGATTTAGTGGATTGTCACAAAACATCACTTGGCATGATCTACATGCAGACGTACATGGAAGCCCATCTTTCTGCAGCTGCAAAGGGTGTGTCACAAGCTGTGGTGCAGTTGCAGTGTATCATCTTCAGAAGAGTGTCTGGTGCAGCATTCATGGCAGTCATGATAGGTACAAATCGATTGTCTTCAAGTCCCCAGCCCCAGTCCAGAGGATCGAGGTCACCCTCCATCCCCATCCAAACCATGACCTGTAGTACACTCGGAGACAATGAAACTTGGTGGCAGATTCGTTGGGGAAGACGTTCAGGTGTAACGAAAGACTTAGCAGCAGCGACTTCTTTGTGAATATCTTGTAACGCATGGCTGCCAGAGAACTTGTGCTCTCCCCACCAAATAAAACGACCATCGCTTGGCTGCCAAGTTTCTTTATTTCAGCGTGGCTGACGCCTCTCGAAGTGAATGTATCTGCACACAACTGGAGCCTTGATCATCTTCCACGAGTTTCTGAAAGACTGATTTTTTTCCCAATGCCATACACACGAGATGTTGAATCGCATCCTGTGAAGGTGCAGGAATATAGTTGAGTGCACAACTTATTCCAAGAAGATGCTTCATCCGATTGATGTCAATACTTTCAGATCGCTTCTTGACTGGTTGTCTGATCTGAAATATAGTGGTTTTCCATCTGGTATACAGTAATGGAGCAAAAGCATCAACAAATCTGTGTCCTCTCCGATTATTGTGGTGGAATGCAGAATTGTGCTGTTTACGGCTGTCTTGGCAATGTCCACATCAGCGTCCCCTTCTGCCTGAATAACTGTGCAGCCCACTTTCTTCAGCTGATCACTATTAAGGTGATCAGCTGTTGCTTGTTACTGCTGACAGATAGGAATTAATCTCTCTTCCGTCAAATTCAGTTCTCCAGTGAAGTTCACAGTCGGATAGCTGTTGGCTTGTCCCCGTCTCTGCTGAGTGTTATCCTTTATCGAAAGGCCTGCACCATAGCCATCAAATACAACAGTGCTGTCCCATATTGTTTTGTTGTGAAGTCGCATATGCTCTGGCTATTTTGCCATATGTATCTCCCTTCTTCCACTTGAGCTTGTGCAGCAAGGATCCACCATCAAGAACATACCTTTCAGTCTTAAGTGTGGTGTCAGGTACTCCTTCACATGCCAGTGCCTTGGTACAGTGGTCATTGACGGCTTGAGCGAGTTGAGGTTTGTCGGCCTTCCTCAAGATCTTGTTGTCCTCAAAGAGGGATGGAGGTGTATGGACTGAGCTCAAAACTCATCACGTCCTCAAGTGACAAATCACCCATCTGGGATACCACCAGAATCGCTGGAATAGCACACTGGAGTCGATGGTTCTGTGAGGAGCAACCTGGAGAGCATTAGAATTTCCCAGGGTCTTTGCTTTCTCTGTCCTTTTGATGGAGAAGGAAAACACAGGTTGTCCAATCATTCTCTCGATGATTTTTCCCAACAGCTTCATATCATGCACGTTGATGTCTTCGCTTGCCACGATACCATTTATGATATTCTCAATGTATATCAGAGGAGAAAGGTTGAAAATGCATTCAGCTTTGTGCTTATCTTCGAGAGGTCGAATGCATGTCTTTCAATTCTGGCACCAGTTGCTTGGTGGCACTAGTTTCCCACCAGAGATGGGAAAGAGCATTCGAAGAAAGGGATAGGCTACTCAATCAGAGCCAGGGACATTCCCCTGACATGTAATACGTCACATATAATTACTGGTAAGAGAAGACTGAAAACCCTTTTGTTAGAATTTGATAAATGTTGGGTGATTGCCTCACAGAGGTTTGATTATATAGAGACAATTTATTGATTTTACGCCCTTCATTTTTTGCCGCCATCTTGGATTTCAGGTTAAATACTGATCAGATCTAAATTTTATTGACACCAGTGGATTGCTGATCCATTAAAACCATGGACCAGAACCAACAATTATGTTTTTATCACAATTATTGAAGAAGTTATAGCTGTTTTAGTTATTTCAAAGCCCGGTGGTGGCCATCTTGAAAATGACTGTTTTAACCCATTTCTGGATGTTAGATTTTGGTAGACTTTTTTTCTATTGATCAGTATATCCAGTAGGAATGAAAACCACTGAGAAACCTTTTGTTGTGGGTTTGGTGGTTGTTTGTCATAAATTGACCCGACGAAGTGGATTGTGAAAGGTCTTTTTATATTTCATGAAGTGGATTATGCTGTCATTCCACAAGCAGCTAAATAAATCAAGAATTAGTGATCAGAATGAGCTCTTTATTTAACAGTCTATATGTAAAGAAATAATTATTATTAAAAGTTATCAAAGAAAACTATTGATTGCTTTCTAATGGGTGGCTTGGCAACATTCTAAGTCATAGACTCGTGCTAAGAGATGGAGTTTATCATTCTAAGTCAGACAAATGTTAAGGGTGGAGCTGAAACCTATAACGAAGTCTAAAACAAATGGTGATTGTCATATTCATATAACTGCTCCCACGTTGCATGCCTTTAACGACTGATTTGAGTTGTATTAAGTTGGCATCTCCTTTTTGGTGTGTTATTCTTTCTCTACTGGCTGGTGTCTCATTCCACTCACCAACCTGCACTTGTCAAATGTGGAGATGATGCCAAATGCACCTAAACATTATTTGAGTGAGGCCTTCATCCTACAATTGAATGAAATAGATTAAAAGGGATTGGGGTGGGGTAGAGAGAAGGGAGAGGCAAGTTATTTGAACTTTAGATTAAAAAAAAAATTATTTATTAGAATATGATGCTTCAATGGCATATTCCTCGATTTGAGATTTTTTTTTTTGATTTTTTTTTTTTTTAAACCTTTTTGAGGTGGGATTATTGTTGTTTATCCCCACCCCCACCCCTTTCCTTTCTTCCACCCACCAAGTATTCATTAAATTTATATTTCTCACCATTACATTTTCACTGTTTTGATAGTTTTCTCGAATGCTGCTTCAGGAAAACGACAACTTTGCATCACTGAATGTCCCAACGGAGGTAAAAGGCATCGCATCATCAGAATCCCATCACGTTATAAAACTTGGGGACCCTCATGCCTCAAATGAGCTTCCAAAGCCTACAGGTGAAGATGAGGCTTCTCTCGATGTGGGTTCTCCTGAACACTCCCAACACCCATCCAAAAGGTTGGTTTCACAAATAGTGATTATTTGTGGTGAAAATATTTTTGTAAAACCACCTTGCTTGCTTGCTCCCTTTATTTTTAACGAGCAGTTCCTTGATGCTGGACCATACACTCATAGTGCTTTGTCTGTTGTGACATTGATTGCATAATTTGAGGTTTTTATTTATTTTATTGTTTATTTACTTATCATCCACCACCGAGGGTGGAAGGTTATGTTTTCACCCCTGTTTGTTTGTCTTTGTACAGGATATCTCAAAAAGTTGTGGACAGATCCAGATGAAATTTGGTGGACAGGTTGAATGTGTGACAAGGACAAACTAATTAGATTTTGGTGAAGATCCGGATCCAGATCAGGCAACAAAATTTTTTAAAGTGATTCTTCACCATTGAGAGATGGGGTCAAAAACGATATAAAGCATGATATTTCAAAAATATATTCGGCCCGATATATTGTGGTGGATCAGGCATTGCGTAGCGGAGGTATGCACTCTGCCGAGTTTATTCTTATTTTTACCAGCATGCTAAATTCTTGGACATGCTCCTCAATTCTTGGACATGCTCAATTCTTGGACTCATCACTGCAAATTCTGGGCACTTCATGTCTTCATTCATAGCATCATCTCTCATTGGTGTTTCCCTCTTGTGTGTAATGTCTCCTCTTTTGTGCATCATCACTTCTGTATCTGATGGGGAGAGATGAGATGATGAGGTGTCGTGGTATGGTGTGATGGGCTAGGACGTGTAACTGCTTTCCGTCTTGTTTCTGCTGCAGTGCCATGACAGGAACCGGGGCCAAAGCAGCCGATTGGTTGGCGCATCGGCAAGACACAGACACCAGTGCCAACCAAGAAGTTCGTCCCTCAATTGTCGACGAAGTGCATTCTTCAGAGACACCGCCTGAAAACAGTCAAAGGTTTTTGATTACGGGACTTTGGGAACAATTAAATATGAAGCCAAAAGCATGAACTTGTTATTTATCTAGTGTGAGATAAATAATTTTATATTTTAGGGGATGTCAAGAATGGCTTGAGCATCATGATTATTCTGCTGTTTTGCATCTGCCATCTTCCCTGATGTGAAGCTTAATGCTATTTTTGGTGGCAGTAAATAAGTGTATGATTGATCTCAACCAGAAAGTCTGTTGCTGTATTTGGTGCAGATTGCAGTGCAGTTATCTATTATTTATTTTTGTTGTTCTACGACCAAGTAGATGCTTTGACGCACTGCTGCCAACTTTACCAACATTGCAGCATTTAATATTAACAGTCATGATGGTAGAACTTTGCTTTTGTGTTTGAAATTTGAACAGGATTTGCATGTTGGGTCACTGAAACCTGTTGTTTGAGGTCAAAATGTCAAAGCTTAAGGTCACACAGTGTACCTTTTTATACTGTATATAAAACCGAAAAACATGGGTACATGGTGAAGCCACTGTCGTCGACCCATGTGAGTATGTCTCTTAATTATGTACTGTTTGTAGGTGAGTACGTCTATTATTTACTATGGGCCTTGACTACATATATTTATTACAGACTATTGGAATGTACCATTTGGACCTTTTAAAACCCCTTTTGCCCTTAAGACCGCTTTGGACCCCTTGAGCCTTTTGACCCATTGACCCTATTTTGACTCCTTTTGACCTTTTTTTTGTATACATAGTTTTGCCCATGGAAGAGTTTGTACAATAACAGATCATGATGTAACTGACAAAAACAGGATGCAAAGAAACAGTAGAGAAGGAGGGGGGGTGGGTGGGGTAGACACCAACAGAAAAGTTGAAGGTCAGAATAGAGGAGATTTGGCCAAACAATGGGTATGGGGAGGAATGGGGGGGGGGGCAGGAGAGTATGAATGGAGTGGATAATATGGCTACAGAAGGAAACTCCAAGTAGGGAAAATTGTAAATTTGTAAGGGTAAGGGTGAGGGATTGGGGTGGGTTAATGATGGCAGAAAAGATTATTGTTTTGGATTGAGGATGATCTGAGATGGTGGTGAACAGCTGTCTTGAAGACCTGGAGGAAAGAATGAGATTTAAGAGGATGTGGAAGTTTGTTCCCCAGGCAGGAAAAAAGAGAATCAAATGAATGGAGGTGAACAGTGATCATGGATTTAGGTAGTTTCGCTAGAAGGGGGATTGATGGTGGACTGCGTGAGCACTGCTGAAACCTGGGGGATGGGGGTAAGGGGGAGGGGGGGGCAAAGCACTGAAAAGCAGAGGGTGCATCACCAGAAAGGAAGTGGTAGAAGTACACAGAGACCACCAGCCTGTCTGCAATGGTGAAGTGTTAGGAAAGATGTTATGGACAGATTTGGATAAAACTTGGTGGACAAGTTGGGTGTTTGACAAGGACAAAGTCTTTAGATTTTGGTGAAGATCTGAATACTCGAATTTTTGAAGTGATTATTCACCGTTGAGAGATGGGGCCAAAAATGATATGTAGCATGATCTTTCAAAACATTGTGGATGGGTTATGACAAAACTTGGTGGATAAGTTGGGGAGGTGACAAGAACAAGCCGATAAGATTTTTTTGTGGTCCAGATGCAGATCCGGCCTGTCGGTGTGCTATAAAAGATAAACTGTTCAGCCCAGAGGAGGTATGTGCTCTACTGAGTCTCAAAATTCAACCACAAATATTTTTAGGTCAAATTTGTTTGATTGATTTTGCAAGTATTGTGCTATGCACGACATCTTTCTTTCTTTGTTACTTGCGGAAATCAAAGATTTTTCAAGTATTTTGGTTGGTCTTGTGCATTATTCTGTCTTTGTTTATCTTTATCTTTATATCAATCACCTCCAGGTCACAATTGGATTTGCACATTTGGCCGTTGTATTCAACCACCAATCATTTTTAAGGTCGACATAGGCCAAAAGTTCAACATGGCCAAATTTCTAAAATTGTCCACTTTCTTCTGATTAACTTGAAATTTTTAGAGGATTTGCATATTTGGTCGTTGAATTCAACCACCAATTATTATTAAGGTCAAATTTGTTTTCTGGATTTCACAAGTATCGTGCTATGCAATACATGTTTGTTGTTTGTCTATATGTCAATTGCCTCCAGGTGGCAATTTTAATCCGATCTTCACAAAACTTTACGAAATGGTAGAGTTCGTCATAAGCAAGAAGCCTATTGATTTTTTGAGGTCAAAAGGTCAACTTATGTTGATATATGTTGCTTGTGTTATGTTGATAAGCCAAAGGTCAGCGACTTTGTAAAATTTCTAAATCGTCAATTTTCATCCGATTGACTTCAAACTTGTACAGGATTTGCATATCTGGTCACTGACTTCAACCACCAATTATTTTTGAGGTCAAAAGGTCAAAACAGGCCGAATTTCTAAAATGTTCAATTTTCATCCGATTTACTTGAAATTTGAATAGGATTTGTATGGATACCGGCATTGAATTAAATCACCAATTATTTAGAAGGTCGAATTTATTTCTGGACCTTGTAAGTATCGTGCTATGCACGACATTCTTGTTTGTTTGTGTGCAAGATATCTGAAAGTTGTGGATGGATTCGGACAATTTGGTGGAGAGGTTGGATGTGTGACAAAATTATTAGATTTTGGTGAAGATCCGGATCCGGCCACTCAAATTTTATAACTGATTCTTCACCATTGATAGATTTGGCTAAAAATGATATATAGCATATTTCAAAAATTTATTTGGCCTGATATGTTCTACGAGATCGGGCATTGCATGGTGGAGGTATGCGCTCAACTGAGTGGCCTTTTAGTTATACTATGTATTTTCTTTCTTCAAAAAAAAATATATATAATATATATAAACTCCTCCTCCTCCTCCTCCTCCTCCAATACTTTTTAATACATTTTCGTTATCGTTTCAGTACTCCACATGGAATTGACTCCCAAGATGCTAGCAAGCTGGTTGATCCTCAGATATCGTTGGAGAATGTTGCAGCATCATCGGCTTTCGCGTCCATGCCCCTGCTTTCCCCGAGCATTGTAGAGCAAGGAGTTCCTGTATCCTCAAGCTACGTCATGTTGGTACGTGATCACTGAATTAGAGTGGTTATGACTGTATGGATACACATCGGACCGGTTTTAAAAATGCAGCAATCACATCAAGGGATGTTTGGTGGGGTTTTTTCCCCCCACGGCATCTCCTTTGATAGTTGAAACCGGAATGACCTTGTGTAACAAATGCAAAGCTTGGTGAATCGATCGATGTCCAATGAGCATTCGGGTGTAATCCAAGCGTATTTAATTTTGGAAGATAAAATGCAAGCGATACATGAACACATCAACCAACACAGCATTGTACATAGCAGATATAATTTGGACTGGTTCCCCTCTCTATTCCTCATCTCATGTGTGTTGTGTGTGATCATATTATGAAAATTATCCCATTAAACAAAATGAAAGGTGAAGCAGGGCAGCTGCCAGCTGAACTAGCCTCCCTAAGGAGTAACAATCCTGAGGATTTGTGTTCCTCGACAAGGTAATGCTGTAGTTAACCTGAATAACCTGGTTGTAGGAGGTGGCTGTTCTGGGTTAGCCAATGGAGAACACTAATTCAAATCCTATGTACGTAAATGTGGGATTTGCAATTGCAAAACTTGTCATATATTTGTCTCAAACAATATAATTAATTGCACAGTAATGGTTAGATCCAACAAGTTAAAACAAACCAAAGAATTACATGTAAAACCTCAAGCCGAGTTTAGTTCACTTGTAGCAAATATGCAATGCAAAGATTTAATGCAAGAATGAATGCACACAGGAGTGGCACAAGAAACCCAGATAAATGTACTGGTTGTTCACTGCTCACTTGTCACTTTTCTATGGATAATGTATAAATGCAAGCTTCATTGTTCAGGTTGTCGAAAAGATAAGCCAAAAAAAGATGGGACGAAAGATAAAACTATCGCATGTTTGCGTAAGCGTAGATAACTTTTCTGGATTAAAGAATTAAGAATTGCTTTCCCGTACGGATTAAAATAAATAATTAATGATTCATACATACGACATAATGGTCAAAACGTAATCGCCTCTGTTTTTAACACCGTACCACGAGACTCTCAGAGACAGGACATAATTATGGACGTAAACATCCAGTTAGATGCCACAACAAATCGTAAATGAGTGGTTGGATCATAACAAATCAAGTATCTGTGGAGTATTTAACAGCAGTAGAATTAAGATCAATACTTTTAAAATAAAAATAAAAAACTGAAAAGTTTGGCAAATTCTTAACAGATTAATGGAAGACGATGATCAAGAGGAACTCTCAATACGACATGGAAGCAATTCTGAATATGATTGACCATAACATGTACAAAGAGAAACCTAAAGAAGTTAATTGTAGAAAACAAAATGACATGATCAAAATTACATCAATTAGAAGAGCATGGGAGGAGTCAATTTATTTATAATCCTAGCTATCTGGGGTAATTGACTAGGTTCCCATCGTGTGCTGCCTTTTTTGGCTGCTGGTTGCATCATTGGTGAGGGGCGCAGCTATGCCGCTGATACAGTGCCCCTATTACCAGTATACTGGTGCTCATTTCACCGACTTCAGAAGGATGACAGGCTGAGTCAACCCCCGGTGCAAATTCAGTGGCCAACGGGGCTCGAACTCAGGACCCTAGGATCCCAAGCCAACACCAGGCTATTGACTAGGTGAGAGCTGATTGGTTATTCCCTCCAATATCAGGTGAGAGATGATTGGCTATTATTGTCATACATACATACGTGCGTACGTACGTACGTACATGCACAGTAGTGTATATCGACTCCTCCCATGCTCTTCTAGCCGAAGAAGCTGCATAAAGGCTACTAAGGTAAGCCCTTTGGTGTTTCAAACCATTCCCAGAGTTTCTCCACAGCTGTAGATATTCATGAATAGTACATACATGAGAATCCCAATGCTGCACACCCCCTCAGCTGTCGGACCGGTTTCCATCGCTTATTCGTGAATCATCAGCGACAGTGCAGACAGAAATGCAGCGGGTTGCTGAGCAACCACAGGTGCCGATTGGTACTGACATTCCTGCAGGGTTACACTACCTTGCATGATGCATTGTGTGTTGACGGCTGCACCAAGGGGGGTGGGGGGGGGTCTCATGCCCTCGATGCATACTCAACAGATCAGGTGCAGCCGAGTGGAGCTGCGAGTATGCACTGGCTAATCGGAGCAAATCAAGTGGGGCAGAACTTCCTGGCTATACTGTGTACTGTGGTCTTTGCTGGATCAATTGGGAAAAGACATTACTAACTGGGTACATTTATAACAAGCAGGTTTATTATTAACAAGGGAATGCAAATATTTACAAAGACGCAATAAAGGACACAGTGCAGACTTGTACCGATATAATGAATTTACACTCTTAACAAGTACTAGGACGGGCACCACCAGAAACATACCCCGATGAAGGTTAGAGAGCAAGAGAGAGAGTACGAGGTGTTGGTGACCCCTCTTGCACATAGCGTGGCCGACGGGCTCACGCTTCCCAGTCGCTTATGAGGGGGAGGAGAGGAGGAAAACTGAGGATATCTAAGGTGTGTAGTTGGAGGAGGTGTGATGAGGTACAGAGAAAACAAAATTGAAAGAGGTGCGTGTCTGTGTAGTCGCTCTGAAAAGAACGGTTGTCGGGACTTGCCCTCTCCGATTGCTTTTTTGCGTCCACAGCAGATGAGACAGAACGTGTGAGAAGATTGTACTCATATCAGCATGACGCCTGGATTGCTCACTCGCCCAACGTTCTGCTCTGCCTGCTCAGCTCTGCCCTCCATCCCGTGCCAGGTCGCTGACCTTGCAAAAAGCAGATGTGCCTCTTGCAACCCAGAACTCCACTGAACTCCTTCACAGGGTATTTTATAGATGTCTGGTGAGGGAGGAGCCCAAAGTCAGATCAGGACGGTCGGTAGCCATTACCCAGCGTCCCCATTGGTGCACTGATGCTTTCCCAAGTATTAGTCCCCCCCCCCCCGCAAGTACTTGGTGCCAAAAATGGCCCCATTTGCTTCTGCACTTCGCCACGTGACTAATCTCTGACGTTAACACGGGACAAGGGTATCTTGGGGTGCTTTCCAGCTACTAAAGGGGGGCCATAATTCAGTGGAGCACTAGGGCTATCCATGCAATGTTGAACGAATTCTAGCACATACTTGTGCTTCGAGGTACACACCAGAATGTTCCAAACACAAGCATCTGTAATGGTATGTGGCATCCATTGTTCCCCGATATCTTCAAACGATATGGGTATCTATGGTGGTGACTGGTTGTGGCATTTGTAGCGGTTATGGCGAGGTAAGCGAGCTTGAATGGATGTAGGGATTTTTATAAGGGTGTTGTGGTTTGAGTGCAGCGAAGGTCTGAGGTGATGGTCAGTTTAGGAATGGCACAAAGTTTGAATAAGGTTTGAGCAGCATATGCTGATGAACTGTCTCGCTACTATGCGGGCATGCATGTGTGAAGAGAAGATCATGTTTGTACCAAAGTAGATAAAAGATCGAAACAGAGACTTGCTGAAAAACCCTTGCAACGCATTTTGGCCCATAAACCCACCAGACATAAGGGAAGGGGTATCTAAAATGAATACTAATTAAATAATTGCCTTCGGACCGCTATATGTTGTATAACATAACCTAGGGGGAGCATTGGCTTTGCAGAACCACAATAATACAGGTGACCCTCGTATAACACATTTTTGCTACAGCACGGATTTAATTGACAGCAACAACAACCGTGCTCCGCCATTCTGAGCAAGTCATTCACTCGCAGCGGCGGAAACTATGGCTGCAAAGCGTGTGACAAGTGGCATTGGAGATAATGATCATGTGAAGTAGTAGTCGGTGTCATTCATTGGAGGTGAAATTAAAAGTTTTAGATCGGTTTGATATAGGTAGGCGCAGCATTGATATTCAAAGGGAGATGGGACTTCATGATTCTAAAGTGAGAACCATTCGTGACGATCATGATAAAATCTGTAAGAGCGATCAGACAACAGCGAATCTTAGTGTGACCACAACTGCAAGATCTTGGCCTGATGCTATTGAGAAAATGGAGAAGACACTGACCATATGGACACTGACCATCAGAACCAACAGAACGTGCCCTCGTCTGAAATGGACATTCAAGAGAAGGCGAGGAGTTTGTATGGCGATCTAACCAAAGATGCCAATGATCCAGTTCCTTTTGCTGCCAGTCATAGGTGGTTCGAGTACTTCAAGAGTTGTCATGCGTTCCACAATCTCAAGTTGACTGGGGAAGCTGCTGCTGCAGATCATGCAGCTACTGAACAATTTCCAGGCATCTTCAAATTGGTGCGGATGGAGGTTACAAATCAAGCCAGGTGTTTAACCTCGATGAAACTTGACTACATTGGAAACACATGCCCAGCCACACTTTGATCTCAATTGTCTTCATCTCCATCAACTCTGGCCTGCGGCAGTGATTGAGTTCAGAGGTTTCACGGAGGCTGAAGTCAGCAAAGCAAGGCAACAGATTGTGGACATGGCCCTGCCAGTGGGATTTGAAGAGTTCGATGAAGATGATGTTGAGGATTTGCTTCTCTCACACAGTGAGGAGCTGAGCAATGACTATCTTCTGGCTCTGGAGGAGGAATGCATCAGAATCGAGTCATAAGGAGGTTGTGTCTGTTAAAACCCTCACGGCAAAGGTCATGGCTACAGGTTTCAAATTGGTCGATGAAGCCATGGCCATCTTTGATGAACACAATCCCGACTGCATGAGAAGTTCCAAGGTGCGGAGGGAGATTGAGAATGTCCTGAAATGTTACAAGGAGATCCACGGACAGAAAATGAAGGCAGCCACTCAAGTCTCCATTATGACATTCTTCAAAAAAAAATCCCAAGTATCTAAGTTTATTGAACTCGTGACGGTCAACCTTCATTTCATCTTCTGAGCCTTCAACCTCAACTGGACAGCCTGCCACAAGCAATATGTACTCTATCCAACCACAATCATGGAAACACTTATGAAACAGTAATTCATTTTAATGATTGTATTTGTTATAATTTCATTTATGCATTGTTTACTGCTTTATTGAGTTTTTTATGAAGATCTTCAACCTTAAAAGATTGAAATCTTACTCGTTTGGAACATAACCCCATTTTTACATGTTAAATATTGCCCCGATAACACGTTTTCGGATAACAGTGTTTTGCGGGAACGCATCCCCCGTGTCTTACGAGGGTTATTTATTTTACATATATATATATATATATTGTTACAGATTTCCGTCGGCGTTCGCACGACCGCTTCAGTCAAATGTGGTCGCGTGCCCACCGAAGGCCGGAATCCAGTCGTAGCTTTCCGGACAACCCCGGAAACCAGCTACGGGTGCCTTTTAACGCACCATAAACTTGTCAATATTCTGTCCACGCGCTACAAGGTTAATCGCCGAATTGTCGATATACCTAACTATTCGCGTGGACAGAAATACCGAGAGTTTATACCTCGACGGGAACTTGTACGGAACGAGCCGTTAGGCGTGCTCGTCCCGTGGGCGTTTTGCCAAGCGGTTTTAAATCGCCAAGTTCCGTCAGACCAGATTATCACTTTTATCGGCTTTAATAGCCAGTTAATTCCCCGAATGCGTAGTGGCAGTCAATGTAAGGAAAATGACGCAAGAGGCAGATCGACATTTAAATAAACCAATGTCACCCGTGGGTGATCCGTATCTTGCCAAAAGGTGACCACGTGTGACTTCTTAGGTCACACTGAGGTGAACAGAGCTGCTATCCACCAGGAGCGACTCCTTGAGGAATATCTGCTACGAGAGATTCCGATGAGAATCGTTCTACAGAGTAACCATGAAAAATATGCGTTTGCCTCATAACGTCACCAAATGACGTCATAATGTCTCAAGCTTGATATATCTAGAAGCACTCATCGAGGTGTTCAATTTGAGGTACTACACGATATGGTTCCTAAAACTTGAAAATTTACCTTGGGGTCAAATATGTTTGACCTTAGGCGTTAACCATGAAGGTCAAGGCCAATCGCCACCAAAAATTAATCAGCTGATGCCAGACCATGAACTATATTCCCATGAAGTTTGAAGACGATCCGATCAAAATTACTCAAAAAATGAGGGTTATGTCGATTACCCTGATTTGCGAAAATGGACCTTGACCTTTGACCTTGACCTTCAAAATTTTATGCGCTGAAAGGGACCTCTATAGGCCTCTGATATGCGAAGTTACAAAAATTTCCAATGAAAACTGTGCTCTGCAGAGTGATTTATACGTGATTATAGAAAAAAAAAAAAAACAACAACAACAAAAAAAACACATGAAGGTCAAGGCCAATCGCCACCAAAAATTAATCAGCTGAGCGCCAGACCATGAACTATATTCCCATGAAGTTTGAAGACGATCCGATCAAAATTACTCAAAAAATAAGGGTTTTGTCGTTACCCTGATTTGCGAAAAAGTGACCTTGACCTTTGACCTTGACCTTCAAAATTTTATGGCCTGAAAGGGACCTCCATAGGCCTCTGATATGTGAAGTTACAAAATTCCAATGAAAACTGTGGTCTGCAGAATTTTTTTTTCGTGATTACAGACAAACAAACAAACAAAAAATAAAAAAATAAAAAAATAAAAAAACATACAGACTGACTAACATATCTTGCAAAAACTTCGTTTTGGCAAGATAACAATGGAGCATTTTATTTACAATAAGCACGTAAGCAGTCAATGAATGGGGGGATGGGGACATGACACGAGCAAAAAGTCTACAGCCGAGGTCTATGTAAGAATGTACACCCAATCATGCACTTAACCAGCAATTCTAATTAATGAGACAAGGTGCCACAGACTTCCATACAAAAC
>CM068957.1:95886347-95910979 GCA_035128595.1 Eptatretus atami | reverse complement strand
TAATTTTGGAACCAGACTGCGCAGAAAAACATTCCTATGCCCGAGCATAGGAATCCATTTCTAGAACACAGTCAAGACCTACTAGTCATTGACACAAGGGAGGGACATCGTGGACACCCAAGTGGCTGAAACTGTGAGAAGGATTGAGACTCTTGGTGAGGGGCAGTACACCAAGTTTGTGAGAGAAAGGCTGGAACAGTGTACAACACCTATCACACAAACACTTCCAAACAAGTTGCCACTGTTCAGTAGGCCACCGGTCAAATTAAGTCAAAAGCAGAAGGCACAGCTCGCAGCACTGAAGAGTGACTGTGGTCTCTTTTCGAGGCTGTACATCTCCTGTCAAATACGAGACTGAGACATGGACAATTTCTTCTCCCATGAAAACCAGGCAGCCCCGCCAGCTCTGTCAACTGGAAGGAAAATTCGGATTGGGGTTAAATCGGATCTACTTCGCTGCCTGGAATCGGATCTGCTCGAAAAGAATAGTGTGCCTATGGCTGATGCAACAATTCTTGATGGTGCAGCTGTGGTTTCAAATGCTAAATCCGGGAACATCAAGAACATTTCAAGAGTATGGAGAAAGAGTGTTTGCACCATACATCTCTGCTCACTATGAGAAAAGCAGCCGCATCGACCTTGTCTGGGATGTATACTACCCGCCAGCCTCAAAGCCTCAATAAGACAGAAGAGGGGAAAGGACACCAGGAAAAGAGTGGCTCCTTCTACTGTGATGCCAAAGAACTGGAAGGACTTCCTTCGATGCGATGATAACAAAACCGAATTGTTTGCTTTCCTGTCACACGTAGTTGTTCATCTTCCTCTAGCAGAGGGCAAGGAACTGTATGCAACAGATGGAAGTGGAGTCCTTTGCTCTCCGGCTGAGTCATACTTGGCCTGCCTTTCCCATGTTCGCGGGAGGAGGCTGACACTCGTCTACTTCTGCATGTGGCAGATGCTGTGCAAAAGGGGTGTAAGAAGGTGACCATATGTACCGGTTGTACTGATGTGGTAGTACTGGCTGTAGCTTCATTCAGCAAGACAGCTCCTAATGAGCTGTGGGTTGCCTTTGGTGTCGGGTCAAGCTTTCCTTACATAGCTGTTCACGAAATGGTTGCCGCAATGAATCCAACACAGTGTCTGACTCTCCCAGTCCTTCACGCTTTCACGGCTGTGACACTGTATCTGCATTCGCTGTCAGAGGAAAGAAGACTGCCTGGGAAACTTGGAAGTCTTTCCCAGAGGTGAATGTTGCTTTCAATGAACTCTTATGCATGCCAAGTGAGGTCAGTGAAGGATCAATGTTACTGCTGGAGTGATTTGTGGTGCTAATGTACGACCGAACCAGTGAGGGGTGATATGCCAGGAAACAGCTCTTCACACAGAAGTCTAGAACTCTAGAGAACATTCCTCCAACCCAGGCAGCACTCAAACAGCACATCAAATGCACTTCCTACCAGGCCAACTGTTGGAACCAGGCATTGGTCCTGGATCCAGAGATGCCAGAGCCATCTGACTGGGGCTGGACAAAGGAAACAACTGGGTGGCAGCCGCTTTGGACCACTCTCCCTGAAGCATCAAAATCGTGCCATGAATTGATCCGCTCTCGCTGTGAGAAAGGATGCACTGGACGGTGCAAGTGTGCCAAAGCTGCGCTCAAGTGCACTGCACTGTGCTTCTGTTCTGGAGGCTGTTAGATTTTGATCACTACCATTACCATCATCATCATTGCTATTAATAAAGTATTATATAGACTAGCAGCATGGGACTATTCTCAATTTTTTTGTATTATTATCCCTATAGTGTCAAAATGGAAGCGAAGTTTCGCTATATTGCATAGGTCCAATCCATTGTCTTTACCAAAAGAATGTCTAAAAGTTTTTAACATAATTTGACCTTGACTTTGATCGAAATGCATTTCCTTGGCTCCTGGCGATCTCAAAAGTATCACCAAACGAATGGCCATTCCAAACTTAGTTGGAAATGACACCTTAAATGTTTTTTTACACTGTTTAGTTCCAAAATTAAACGCGTTTGAACATTAGACCGGGTGGACTGGTGGCCATCTTGGATTTGACCTCTCACGGTCCTCAGAGGTCAAATCTGACTTCCCTCCACATCTGAAAATAAACCTTATGGTATTCACTAACTATGTCAGAAAATTCATGCTTTTCTCGTAAAACGCACAATTATTGTGCTTATCCGCTGTACTAAATTTTTTTGTTCGTATACATGTATATACTGATTGGAGAGAATCTTAATTATTTTTTTGGGTTTGGGGTTTCTCTGACTTGACCTTGGTGTTCAATTTGGGTTTTTTATTGACATCTGTGGGGCACGAGGGCATTGCCATTGGTCATTGCAAAGGGAAGCATTTCCTTTTGCTTGTGATCGGTGTAACTGGTGTAATTTTGAGGCTGCATGTTACCTTTTGTGGCCAAATGGCTGACACTGCATGTTCACGGCTCAAAACCAACTGGGGGATAACTGGATTTTATTTCATTTTCAGCAACGTATGTCCTTCTGACAGCGACAAAACAAGAATCTGTCCCTCAGTTCATCAAATGTAAAACATGAAATGTAAAGGGAACCTGTTTATTGGTTCCTAGTGTTTAAGGATTGGGACCTGTGAGTAAATCAGTTGGACGCATAACAAACAGGACCTCAAATGGCATTTGGTCATTTCCATGATTTATTAAAGAAATTGTTTGAAGGCCAAATGTTGCATTTGAAAATGAAACTGAATTATCCCTTGATATGTTTTTTATTTTTTATTTTTTGAGCAGTACAGTGAAGGACAGTTTGAAATTTGCAAACATGGTCAGGGTGAAGAAGTAGTTGATTTGGCAAAACTTTATTAACGATGTTTGCTTGTGATATTGTTTGTATAAGTGCCATAATATCACTGCTTATGTAACTCCAGAGTTGTTTGGAAGGACAAGGCTCGAGCTTGTTTTGAGCAGTTTTGTTCTCTGAGGCTGTTGTTTTCTCTCATTCCTCACCTGAGCTCTTTTTCTACCTTTAGATTTACACGAAATACATGAAGGTACAAGTTTGCGCAACTCCTCCATTTTGCTTCTCGCTTTTTCCCGTGCATCTCGCGAATCTCCGTGTTTGTGGGTGGATTGCTATTCCCGACTCATGCACGACCACAATTTTAGCCTAATTTTCCTTGCCTTTGATGTCGTCACGTAGAACAAACGAATCAAACTGTAATCTGGGGGGGAAAGGTCACATCCTGAAATCTTCTTTCACATATTTTGTGTGCTTCAGTCCACTGCTAGCTTGTGGATTCAATCACTGCAGACCACCAAGCTTGCTTTCTAAATCTCATTTGGTTAATGTTTGGGATATCATTTCCTGCCTGCAGGTTGAACTCCTTTCTCGCTTTGGGACTGAGCATTACTGTCCGCTAAGTCTGCTCAGGTGAGGGATCGTACTCTTGGATCTGTGCTCACGCAGAGGTTTTATTTATTTGTTACAAATGTATTTCATTTCACATTTCCATAACTCTACCACACCACACGGTTGGAATTCCACAACAAGCAGCGATCTCTTCCTTGCAGGGTCTTTGGAACGAGCATGGTGGAGGAGTATGAGGAGGACGTGGACCCTCACTATCTGCCCGAAGTGCCAGATATTGTCGATGAGGAACTCGGTAAAAATGCATTTCTTCATCAGTCGATTGCCTTTAGCATCGTTACGTGTCGTATAGTTGTGTGTTGATTGTACATATTAATTAAAAGTGCTTCTGAAGAGCCATTTTGATATGATCCTTGATGTCGAGGAACACCATTTAGGTTGCATGTTCCGATACCCTCTCAAAGTGCAGTCCACCGAACTTCTTCCCACCCTCCTCATTCCATCCCCCAAGAAAACATTGCTTTGCCAGTCATGCAGAAAGAGCTCCAAGACCACATTTTCATGCCCACAGGCACAAGGATGTTAGCTCAAGTTAACCACCTCATTTTCCAACATCGTTTTGGGTATTTTTGGCTTGCTGTCGTGTTGAGACAAATATGATTCTCTTCTCCAAATAAGTCGGTATGATTTGGAATGTTGTGTATCCAGTAATGTCGATAGCTTTTTGAAGTCCAAATCAAACAGAAGACCAAATACTGCATTGGAGTCATCATAAGGAACCAAACTGAGTAAAGAGCAAAGATTCAGTCATCAGGAGGAACTTGGATAGGATTCTAGTTTCAGCTGCAAACCCCTCTCCTCTACCCTCAAACCATCCAGACGCAGCCAAGTGAGCCTCACAGATAAAATTATTCAAGGATTCACTTATCCTAGACAAAGCAAGATAAATAGAGTCAAAGACAAGTCGAGCTACATTCAAAGTACACCGCCCCTATGCCAAATAAATCAATGTCGGGAAAGGGTGCATCGGCAAGGGATAGAAACCAGGTATTGTGGACAGAGGAGGTAGCGAAGGCAGTTGGTGTAAAGGAGGTTTGGAAGAAGATTTAGAAGATCACGAATCGGGGGGGAGGCAGCCAGATATGGGGTTGCTGCACCTGTATGAGCAGAAGAAGAAAGCAGCAAGGAGAGCTGTGGATATAAAGGCGATGAATGATATGGAAGAGAATGGTGGGAGGAAGATTATATATATATTGGCTCGTGATGGGGATGAAGATGGTAAGGACATGAAAGGGGAGGGGGGGCAGTGATTTAAGGATGGTGGTGGGAGGCTCGTGACAGAGAGGGGGTGGTATTGAAGGTGTGGAAAGGATATTTCAAAGATCGAAAACGGTGGAGATGGAGATCGGATAAGAGCAGCAGGGGTTTAGAAAGTGTAAGGGGATGACAAATGGAATGTTCACACTGAGACAGCTGGTGGATAAGAGGTTGGAGGTGCAAGGTGAGATGGCATTGAGATTTGTGGACCTGGAGAAGTCCTTCGACACTGTCCCGAGAGAGATGGTGATGGCGACACTAAGATGAGTGGGAGTTCCGAAAGCAGAAGTTAGATTGGTGGAAGCGATTATACAAGGAAACGAAGGGAAGTCTTGGTTGGCCTGGAATGTCTGAGGAGTTGAGCATGAACATTGGTTTGAGGCAGGGAAACACTCTCAGTCCACTTGTGTTTATAATGGTGATGGAGCTGGTAAGCAGGAAAGTGAGCTTGAGGGGGAGGATGCTGTATTGACTATCTGGCTGTTGTGGTGGAGAGTGGGTGGGAGATGCAGTTAGTACTGGGGGAGTGGAAGGAGGCATTTGGAAAGCATGGGCTGAAGATGAGTGTGGAGAAGACTGAGGCGATGTGGGGGGAGGGGGTGCTAATAAAAAGAATGGTGAAATAAATAAAGGCAAAGATGGCTCGAAGAACCTTAATAGGTAGATTTCAGCAGGTACTTCCCAGGCTCAAACACGGCAAAAGGTGCAAGCTACCAGAGGTCCGTCAGTGGGGAAGCACAGTCCACACAGCATCAGGCTATGGTATAAACTTGATCAAAAGGAAGACCAAATACTGCATTGGAGTTATCATAAGGGAGCTTGGTACAGTATGTGTATTTAAAAAAAAAACTTTATATACAATGTCAAGGCTCGTATAAGAGCGAACACATAGAACGTATAACAAGGGGGAGTAGGTGACGCGAGGGAAGCACAAAACAGTGGAGAATAGACGCATGAGATCTGTGGAAGGGAGCGTGATGGGGCGGGGTACACGGGGTAAACAAGATGGACACTACAGGGACTTTCAGGAAGGAGAGCCTGGAATATGAAGGAGGTGGGTTTGGGGTGGATTAACCAGGGTAGGCATGATCATGGTTTTGGATGGGGGAAGATGAGAGATGATGGTGAACAGCTGTTTTGAAGACCTGGAGGGAAGAGTGGGATTGAAGAGTGTGTGGGAGTTTGTTCCAAAGATGGGAAAAATGAGGAATGAAAGATTGAAGGTGAGCAGTGATTCTTGATTTTGGTAGTTTAACCAGAAGGGGGTTGCTGGTGGCCTTGACGCCCTGTGTAAATATGGGCGGGACAGATAGCAGAAAGAGTGGTGGGGTGGAGGGGGGGTGAGGCCAGAGAGGAAACTGTGGAAGATAGAAAGACACCGACCTGCCTGTGGTGAGACAGAGAGACCCAAAGACTCAGCTTCATTGTGGGAGATACCAATGATCTTAAATGCCTTGGTTTTCACAGCATGAAGCCGAGAAAGGTGAGAGGCGGGAGCACCAGCCCAGAGGGGAGAGCTGTACCCAACAGGGTGCAGATGAAAGCTTTGTACATGGTCAGGAGCTCAGGTGTGCCAAGGAAGGACTTTGCACAAAGTAGGATGCCCAATCGGCGACTGGCTTTGGAGGCCAGTTTGGAGATGTGGTTTTTCCAGGAAAGATCATGGCAGATAATAAGACCGCAAAGTTTGAATGAAAGGACCCAAAAAAAGTTTGAATGAAAGATCTAGTTTGCTTATCTTGGTATCATGCCTTTTTATTACAGGAAGTCTTTGCTTTATCGCAACGGTTGTGTTCCCGCAAAACTGTGTTAAACGAAACTTGTTATCCTATAGAAACCCATATATTAAAGAGGGGGATGCGTTTTCGTCCAGGAATTTTGAGGGTACATGTGGTGGCTTTTCGGACATGTACACAAATAAATAGATACCAAACATTAAATATTATAAACAATCGACGACAAACCAAGGTTTGTATTCTCCGAGTGGTGGTGACGCTTTCTTTAACTGAGGCTGGAGGAACAGAGTTGATTACGGGAGGAAAGTCACGTGCGGAGGTGCAGAATTGGCTGCCTCTTCACGTAACAATGTGCTGTCACTTTCTTCACTTACGTGAATGGTGTGGCTGGTGGAAGGAGCATCCTGGCCGGTGGATGCAGTTGGTGATGCATCTTTCAACTTGAAAAATGTGTGGAGTGGGCTTGATGGCTTTCTTTTTCTTTGCTGCATAAAGTTCCTTGTAGCAATGAATGGCGTCATTAACAACACTTAAAATCAATGCTCCTTTCAACATTTGGATCTGGCTTGATAAATTACATGGCCTGCTCAAACATGCCAAGAATTTGGCTGAGGTTTTTCATGGTGAGCTGCTTGAATCAAGGTATCAAGCATCTTCTTCAGCTTGCTGCCGTTCCAACTACTTGAGATCCTGGTTGCTGAAGGGTTCTGCATGAGACCCTAGCAAGTGCTCCATGTCATCTTCGTCAGCCTCATCAAAACCAGCCTGCTTCGCCAGGTCAACAATAAGGCTTGTAATCAATGGAACATCAGCAAACCCGTGAAATTGTTCACAGACTCGGGCCACACTTTCTTCCAGCATTCATTATAGAAGCATTCACCTCCGCCCACGAATCCTTAATGTTTTCCAAAGCCTTAATGTCTTTCAATCATTCCACAAACTACAGGGTTTTTCTTGGATCACAGTAAGAGATAAAGACATAGTGATGTGATGTTTGGTTTGATCTTTGCTCCATGTTCTGCATGGCACTTTCTCTCTCTCTTTCTCTTTCTCTCTCTTTCTCCTTGCAATGGCATTGTGATAAAGCAAAATGCGTATGCAATAATCGAATATTTGATCATAGAAACTCTTCTTCTTCTTCTTTCGGCTGCTCCCGTTAGGGGTCGCCACAGCGGATTTCAACCGTCTCCATTTCGCTCTATCCTCCACATCTTCCATTGACACTCCAACCCGCCGCATGTTCGCCCTCACCGCATCCATGAACCTCTTCTTTGGCCTTCCTCTTCTCCTCCTGCCTGGCGCTCCATCCTCAGCATCCTTCTCCCGATATACTCCGCTTCCCTCCTGTGCACATGTCCAAACCATCTCAATCTCACCTCTCTCACTTTGTCTCCAAACCGTCCTACCTGCGCTGTCCCTCTATATACTCATTCCTTATCCCATCCATCCTCGTCACTCCCAACGAGAATCGCAGCATCTTTAACTCTGCCACCTCCAGCTCCGCTTCCTGTCTTTTGTTAGCGCCACCGCCTCCAAACCATACAACATAGCTGGTCTCACTACCGTCTCATATACTTTCCCCTTCACTCTTGCAGCTTGATTTGATCATAGAAACTAAATTGCGATAAATCAAAACTGCGATATGTGAACTTGCATAATGAGACTTCTGTATTTAGTATTGTATTATCGGGGGGGGGGGGGGGTTGTACATATTGATGCACTGCAAACCAAAACCTATATTTGAAATTCCGTGAGATCATGTATAATTATATATATATGAAGACCACAAGGGGAAAACCAGAGATGTCACTTTTTATAAATTTCAGGGTTATTGCACCTGCCAATAGTTGCAACATAAGGTTCCTCTCACAATATTACTTTAACAAATAACCAGGGGTGTCACATAATTATATGTATAAAGTTTAGCCGTGCAATGAAAAAACAAGTGTTGTCAAAGCTGAACAAGTAGAAACCCAGATTGTCAGTACTTTACTCCTGGTTATCTCCCTTTCATTCATGTTAACTGTTCCACCATAATATTCAGAGTTGAGAAACTAAAAAATGAAAGGTTGTAAAACTTTCACAGCATAAACTCTGAGCACTACAATGGCCTATTTGGTTATATCATGGGCTCCGTAGTTGGTGCATATCGTGGTTCAAGCCTGGTCAAACCTTTATTGTGACTTTTATGGGACCCACGCCGTGGCTTAATGGTTAGCGCGTCTGAGTACCCATCCTCATTCGATGTACCCACCGCCCAATCAACCTGCTTAGGTATATGAGGGAGTCACATGAGGTGACTTCGGCTATCGCGGGGTGGTTTATCCTTGGTTTCCTCCCGGTTTTCCATCATATTAAGTAGTACGGAGTAAGAAATGGAGAATCCGTCGTCATATAAGCGAAATACCCTTGAGTATGGCGTTGAACACCAATCAAACAAAAAAACAATGACCGTTTAATGTGTGAAAAAATAATCTGTGATCACCAAAGTCATGTAATGTATTCTAATAACCAACAAGCATGAATTTGCGACACATCCTGGTTAAAATTGCATGGCAATTATTAAACAAGGAATAACCAGTGATGTCAGTTGCAACATTGATTCGTTCTTTGCTCTTAAATTAAATAACACAGAAGCTTGGCAAATGCTACATGCTGAATTTGATCGGCCAATGATCACTCTTCCTTTTACTGGAAAAGAAATCTATATGACAGTTATTAAACAGTCCACAAAGTCTTGAAACTTTGTTTTTTCAGTTTCTTCAAAATTGACTTATCCTGACATCTCTGGTTTTCCCCTTGTGGTCTTCTATATATATATATATATATATTGTTGCGAATTCGCGCCCGCCGGCGTGCGATCGGCCACGTGACTCGAATCGCGACCGCCTGCCCACCGGACGGACAATTCAGTCTGACCCTCTCGGCTAACGCCGGGAGCCAGTCACGGGTGGGGTTTAACCTCACCACAACCCAGTCCGCATTCCACCCGTGCGAGGTAGGGTGAATCGCCGAAAGTCGATATACCTAAGTACTTGCACGGGTAACCTACCGAGGGTTGTACCACGCCACAGGTCGACTTCGGACACGAACCGCTTAAGCGGCTCGTTCCGTGCTACAGGATAACCGAGCGGAGTTATCGTCGACCTTGACGGTTCCAATTAATTATCGGCGTCTCGCCCCACTCGAACCCTTTACGTGAAGCAAGATGGAGACCCAACAGAGGAAAGGACGCAGCGAAACGGGGAAACAATTCAACAAGCAAGCATTTTATTTACACAGACAGGCACAAGTATAGTCACACAGTAAGAATGCACATATATCACATAAAAGAAAAGAAACGACGACGCAGCTCTACAACCGACCAACGCGAACACTCGGCAACACTTAACTGTTCTACTTTTCGGGACACGGCGCCACACACACACGTTCACACACAGCCCAAAAGAAATGGAAGTCGCGACTTCCCTGGTGTGTCGAGTCCTTGGCGACCGTAACTCCGAGCTCCCGGTGCCTCGCCGTTCCTTGCGACCGACGACTCCTCTCAGCTCCACACGACGCGAGGAAAAAACCAGGGAACTCCACTTGACCCGTGTCGAGTAAAGACAGCCGAGCTCCTCTGCCCTCCGTCGCCTTCGCCGTCCCTTTTTATCGCGGGGCCCGCCCTCCACTCCGCCCCCGTTTTCGGCTCCACCCCTCCTACCAGAACATGCTGGAACTTCCAGAAGGGCGTGGTCCTCCGTCCAATCGGTGACGCTCGCACCGCCGTGGCATTCTCTTCTTCCCTTGCAGGGTGTAACCACCGCGACGGGCCATTCGTTCGGGGGAGGGGGGGAACGGGGGCCGCCTGCTTCCCTCGAAGGCCAGGCCTCTGGCAACCGTGTGCCGAGTCGGAACGCGGTGGTTGTTTGTAGTGGTGCGTGGTTGGCGTTGTTGTAGTGGTGGCGTGGTTGGCGTTGTTGTAGTGGTGGCGTGGTCGGCGTTGTTGTAATGGTCTGAGGGTTGGAGCGTGGCTGGTTCGAAAAATAAAGAAAGAACAGAAAAACGACTGACTCAAAGGATCGCAGCCCGAATGAATCACATTAATTCCCTCTAAAAAACGGGTTTGGGGCTAACTATACATGTACTTAAAAGATATCTCACCTACGGGACCTGAATGGTGGTTGCGAATTTCCACAGCCGTAACAAATATATATATATATAATATAATATAATATATATATATATTATATATATATAATTACAGTAAGTCCTCGCTTTTCGCAAGGGTTGCGTTCCTGGAAAACCTTATGAATAAGCGAAACTGTGTTAAACAAAACATATTTTCCCATAGAAAAACCAATGTGTTAAAGGGGGATGCGTTTTTGGCCTCGAATTTTTGGACATAAACACAAATTTTTGGATATAAACACAAATAAACAAAACACACTCCTCGAGTAGTGGCGACTTACCCAAAGGCTGGAGGAACGAGTTGATTGCGGTGGACAAGTCACACTTGCAGAGTGGCAGAATCGTCCCCTCTTCACTTGACACTGTGCTTGTCACTTTCTTCACCAGCGGGAACGGTCTCTTGGCAGCTGGTTGAAGGAGCATCCTGGATGTGGATGGAGTTGGTGCTGCATCTTTTGGCTTGAAAAAATGCGTGGAGAGTGGGCTGGATGGCTTTCTTTTTCTTTGCTGCATAAAAGTTCCTTGTAGCAACAAAGGGCATCATTAACAACACGGCTAAAATCAGTGCTCCTTTCAAGATTTGGATCTTGCTCGGATAACAAATTCTATGGCATTTTCAAACGAGCTGAGGATTTGGCTGAGTTTTTCATGGTGAGATGGCTTGGATGAAGGTGTCACAGCATCTTCTTCTTCCTCAAGAGCCCACTGCTGCTCCAACTCCGTAAGATCTTCATTGCTTAAGGATTTTGCTATGAGACTCCAGTAAGTCATTCACGTCCTCTTCGTCAACCTCTTCAAAACCAGCCTCCTGCGCCAGGTCTACAATTTGACTTGTAATCAATGGAACATCAGCAAACCCCGTGAAATTGTGGACACACTAAGGCCACACTTTCTTCCACACAGCGTTCATTGTGGAGGCACTCACCTCCGCCCATGAATCCTTAATGTTTTCCAAAGCCATTTTTATGTTGTATGTTCGCCAAAAACTCCTTGATTGATAGCTTGTCCTTATCAGTTTTTTTGATAAGCTGCAGCATGGTATGCTTAACATAAATAGGCTTTAAAAAGCAGCGATAACTCCCTGATCCATAGGCTGTAAAGGTGAGGTAGTATTTGGTGGTAAAATACTACCGCAGATTTTCACACCAGTCTTCCATTTGCTGAGGATGGGCAGAGCATTGTCTACAAGCAGCAAAAGATTGTGTCAATGTTGTTCTCCTTGGAGTACTCTCAACATGATTGGAGAAGTAATTGATCACGTAATCGTGGGTCAATGCCCCAGTCATCCAAGCCTTTGTATTTGACCGCCATATTACAGGAAGTTGTGGCTGAGGCAACCCTTTAGCGCTCGTGGGTTTCAGAAACGTAAACAAGAAGCGGCTTGAGTTTTACATCCCCTTCTGCATTTCCACCGAGTAATAAGGTCAGCCTGTCCTTTGCTGCTTTAAACCCTGGAGCAGTCTTTTCTTCTCGTGCGATGTATGTACGGGAGGGCATTCTTTTCCAAAACAATCCGGTTTCGTCAATATTTGTAGACTTGCTTCGGTTGAGTAACCCCCCTCCTCAATCATCTTCTTCAACTTTGCTGGAAACTCTGATGTGGCAGCCTGGTCCGCACTTGCTGCCTCACCGCTACACTTCAGGTTGTGGAGGTTGGCGCGATGACAAAACCTCATGAACCAGCCTCGGCTAGCTGTGAAGGTCTCTGCGCCTTCACCCTTTCCTTCAGCGTCCTGTTTCTTCTTTAAATCGTTCCACAAACTACGCGCTTTTTCTTGTATCACAGCAAGAGATAAAGGCATGCGACGTTTAATTTGATCTTCTATCCACACACATAATAAACGCTCCATGTTGTGCATGGCACCATCTCTCATTCTCGTTAGTGTCGTTGCACTCGAACTGGGCGCAATCTGTGATTATTTTCTTTATCTTTGCCGAACTTTGAACGATCGAAATGTACAGTCGATGCAGCGATTGCATGCGCGCGGCCGATTTCCGGTTCCCTTCACTCGTTCTTGTCTTTTAATTATATCCAATTTCACCTTCGATGTGACAGCCTTTCGTTGTCTCTTGAAACGAGGTGTGCTCGGCAAAAGACTTGCGGGTCGCTTGGGATTCATACTGGAAGGTATGCAGGCGAGCGTGAAGGAGAATACAGTACAGTACATGCGCAGAAAGGTGAAAGTGTGATTGTTGTTTTTTCAGGCAGTTTTGAAACTTTTTTTTTTGCGTTTTTCCTTGCAATGACATTACGATAGGCATAAAATGTTTGCGCTAATTGAAAAATTGGTCATTAAAACTAAATTACGAATAATCGAAACTACGATATGCGAACTTCCGGTTAGCGAGGACTTACTGTATGTATATAATATATATATATATATATATATATATATATATATATATATATATATATATATACAGTCATGCGCCACTTAACGACGGGGTTACGTTCTGAGAAACGCGTCGTTAAGCGACGTCGTCGTTGTGCGAACATCTTTTTTTTTTTTCGTTTTCGTTTTCGAACATGTACTTACACAAAACTACACACCTCGGCTATATGGTATAGCCTATTGCTCCTCGGATACAAACCTGTACAGCATGTTACTGTACTGAATACTGTCGGAAATTGTAACACACATCCAAGAGAGACAGGAAGACACGTTAGTTTTTACCTTTGTGCTGTTCATGACGGCCATCGGTGTTGTTTCGCAGCAGCTTACAATCTCCTCTCGCATCGATTATATAGAAAGATGAATAAATAGCGTTTGGATTTTATAAATCCGTAATCATTGCATCGATGTTATAATTTATAAATGAAGAAACGAGCTCCTGTCAGTTGTGATATATATTTTCGGAACAGTGCGATTTGTTTTAACAACATGAAAAGCTTCACCAAAAAGAAATTTGTTTTTTAATTTCGACTGTAACAACGATTTATTCGGAATTCTTCAATTCAAAGGTAATTTACTTGCTAGAAGGTAAACGTGCAAACATTGGTTCAGTTTGAAAGCCGATTTCCTTGAATCCCGATTTAGCACGACCCTGCTTTTTTCGCGATGACATTTTATGGACCTCAACGATCGCATTATAACAGGGCCACACTGTCGTTTATTATCATTATGAAGTATTATGTACTGTACAGCGTACATAATTGTATGTGCTATTTTTATACGACTGGCAGCGCTACGTCGGCTACATCACTCGGCGATAGGAATTTTTCAGCTACATTTTTTTTTTCATTTTTTTTTTTTCAGAGCTGCAGATCCGTCGTATATGCGATCCGTCGTTGCCCGGAACGTCGTTAAGCGGCGCATGACTGTATATATAATAATTTTTAACAGTCAACACTCTTGGAAGAGCTGGTAAGTTGAATGGATCAGGATATAAATGGACAAAAGGAACAGTAGGGAGAGGGTGGAGAAACTCAAACATTGGAGTTTTAGGACAAGATGGAAGGAGACTTGGACAAACAATGAGTGTGGGGAGGAATAGATGGGGGCAGGAAAGAATGCATGGGGTGGACAGAATGCTATAGAAGGAAATTCTCAGGGAGGACAAACTATAAATTTGAAGGACGGGTGGGGGGGGATTAACGAGGGTAGAAAAGATTGTTGTGGATTGAGGACTATCTGAGATGGTGCTGAATATCTGCCTTGAAGATGAGGTGGAAGTGGGAAAAAGAGGAATGACTGTGGGTGAGCAGTGATCCTCGTTTTAGGTATTCATCAAAAGGGGGTTGATGGTGGACCGTGTGCACTCCGCAGAAACCTGGGGGAACAATGGATGGAAAGAGCAGAGGATGCAAGACCAAAAATGAGGTGGTATAAGATAGAAAGACCACCAACCTGTCTGTGATGGGGAAAGTGAAAGACAGATTCTAATGATCTTGAAAGCCTTGTGGTTTCCATGGTGTCAAGCTGAGTAAGGTATGAGGCAGGGGAGGCAGCTTGGAGGGGGTGGGGAGGGGGCGGTACTCCATCAACCTGCGCATGAAGACCTTATGGATGGATAGAAGTTCAGGTGTGCCAAGGAAGGACCTTGTATGACAGAGGATGCCCAGTCAGCAGCTGGCTTTGAAGGCCAACATTGAAATGTGGTTTCCCCAAGAAAGATTGTGGCTGATAGTGAGACACGGTAGTTTGAGTGACTGAACTTCCTTAAGAGGATTGTTAATGGGGGAGGGGGGTTGCCAGACGTGAGAGATAGATAGAGATAAAATGAGTGTGAGATTTGTCACAATTGAAAGACGTATTCCAAGTATTTGTCTAGCTTAGGATTTTTTTTTGGTTTTTTTTCAATGTCTGAAGAGAGGAAAGAGACTTCAGCCTGCCTGCATGTCTGAAGGATGAGCAACGTCATGGCAGAGGGGTGGGATCATCAGCAAATGGATAAAGGGGATATTTCAGAGTCAGAGAGATCATTGATGAAGATTCGGAATAGGATTGGGCCCAAAACACTGCCTTGGGGTACCCAAGCCTTGACAGGGAGAGGAGATGAAATAATTCTGTTGAAAGCCACACGTTGGCTCTGAGAGTAGAGGAAGTCAGCCATGTGTGGAGTTTGTCTTGGATGTCATAGGCAAACAGTTTGGAGAGCACGGCAGGTGCCATACTGTATCAAAAGCATGAGATGTCCAGAGAGACAGCCCAAAATTAATGTCTAGCATTGAGGGCTACCATCCATTGTTGGGTGAGTAGAAGCGGCATGTACAACAACAACAAAGAAACACGGCAAATTTGGTATTACAGCAGACCCCGTTCGCAGGGGGTACCTTCTTGAAAAATCCCATGCTGGACAAAACTGTGATGTGCAAAGTTAAGACCTTATGGGAAAAAGTTAGGGCAACCAACTCTACTATGTATCAACTTTTTTGTTTAAACTCTTGCTGTACATACTGTACAGTAAAAAAGAAAACCACTTAAAATTGTACTTGCTTTTGATGATGATTCAGGGCGTTTGAGGTTATCGAGATGATGCCGACATCTTTGGCTTTTGGTCGTCAGGGTCATCAGACTTTGTGAAGAAGGTGATCTTTGTCTGCTTTGCCTTGTTCTGCATGTCCTTATAGATCTCCATATTAGGTGCCATGACAGCATCCATCTCGTGCTTGAATTTCAAGCTCCTTTCCATGAAGATTAGCAAAATCCTCTCAAGATATGTCCCTCATTCTGCTTTATCCCAAATGTTCTCTTTCATGCTCCTCAATTTAATCTTATTTCCCCCTCCTCACTTCAAAACAAACAAACATATTTTCGCTCGGGGAAAAAAAACAAAATCACGAACTCATTCTGCCTCTTTCCTTCCTTGGTTAATTCTTTATTTCTTCCTTTCTCTTTACCTCCCGATTGAACCAACATTCCTCATAATTTAATTAATTTCTTTCTTCCTTTAAAAGGCTTTTAATAACATTTTATAATGTTGCATTTGTCTTGTTTCACAAAAACCCCAACTCCTTCATAATACCCCACATGTTGTTCTTCTTCATTACTATTTATTGTCATGAACACCCCACAATGTAATTAAAAGACTAGCAAAAACTAAATCGTGCAATATCACACGATAACAAACTAAATTGTGTGATAGTCCGTGCGGCACGATATCGAAAGAGCAACTGTGAGGTGAGACTTAGATGCGGGGTTGTGTATTTCTCTATGATAGAGCGAGGGACCAATGCCGCGATCGGCACATTTTACCGCAATAACTAAACCATGATAGAGTGAAGCCATCGCGATACAGAAACCCATGTTGGGGTGGGCCTGCTGTACTTTTCGACCACGTGATTCGAAGTAAAATAAATATTTTGTGAAAGAGAGCAAAGTGGAAGAAGCGATTGCTTTTTAATATGGTCTTTGCTCTATTTTGTGACCGAACTTGATTGCTAAAACTTTGTGGTTAAAGTAGTCTTGCATGGTTCCTTGAAATGTGTCATTCCTTTTCTTGTGCAGTTTGTTACCTCGCTGTAATTGTTTTGTTGTTAAAACCCACAAAGTGTCTGCATCTGAACTCTGCTGCACGTATTTCATTGCTTAGACGTACCGGCGGAAATTGGTGGCAAAATGGAGAGTGGTTCAAAAAACATCCTGGGATCCGCTACAGGTAAGGTACCTTGAAGTGATGACTCAAATTGGCCTTTCTTTTGCTTTAAGGTTATGCATTTGGTCACTGTTCTCTTAACATAATGGATCTTTTTTTTATTTTGGCATGGAGTACAATACATTGATACTTAGAAGTTGACAAAGTGTGTAAATATTGCTTCTTTCAGATGCTCTATTCAACATGGTGAATATGGCAGCCAAAGTCCTTGGTGGAAATCCAGAAGCTGGTACTCCAGAGCATGTTGGTAAGCTTCCCTATTCTCAACATTTTAAGTTCATTTTCTTGTAGCTTCACCATTTACCTTTTGATGTTTAATGAATATGCTGATCTCTGCCTTTATTTGATGTTCCACTTTGTTTTCCCTTAGATAATGTGAGTAGCAATCTGAATGTTTCGGGGGAATTTCACAACTCGAGCACGTCCCTGTCTGACACAAAGTAAGAGTTTGGCATGACATGAATTGAAGTTAAAATATTTTGTTAGTTTTTCAGTTTACTTCTATTTACAACCTTTTATTGGTGTGTGCGCCGGTGCCACCAACCTTTGATTGCTATGTACGTGCACTGGACCTTCAATTTCTGTATGTGCACCAGTGTGATTAACCTTCAATTTTGGTGCGCACCTCTAAAACTTTTGGTGCACCAGGAAAATGTGTTCATACTAATTGTATTGTATATTTGTCAAGAAAATGAGTGTCAATATGAATGGTTGATTTATTTACAACACAAATAATGAAGTCTGCTTTCCATGAATTATGTCTTCATTAAATAAAAGGACATGGTGTTACGGAGGAGATCCGCAAAGTTGCCTCTGAATGTACCGGAACAAAAAGAGGATTTTTGGCCAATTAGTTCTGTTATATCAACATACCATTAATGTAAGTTGTCATTGTGGATTTCACACTTTGGATAAATCTGTTTTTTGTTTTGTTTTTATTTTAGAGACTCAAGTCATTTTGGCACAGAGGACCCTCAAGTTGAAGAACCTGCTTCATTTCCAGTGGAGAGTAACAAAATTGTTACTACGATTGAGGAAGATGCTAGTGGTGCAGAAGTAACAGACGGCCAAGCTGCAAAGATGGAAAAATTGAAAGATGAAGAAAAGCTAGAACCTCAGTCATCTGAGATTGTTGCCCCTCAAGCTGTTGTCATACCCGTTGGACCAGAGGACGATATGCCGGTGCTGCTGACTTTGGATGAACGGAAACTCCTCCGGTTGATGACAGAGATGCATTTATGCTACAGTGATCAACGGAGTTCATGCCTCGCCACTTTTCGTGACTTTGTCACCTTAACGTGTTCTGCACGTAGACATAGGCGCAGACATCGCTTGCTGGTTATCTCGTCCTCTCCATCAAATGTCATTGGAGAGCCGTATACACCAACATCTGATATGGTTTTTGTTCTGCCACAATCGAATGATGGCGCACAAGGAGAACTTGGAGATATAAATGCGACTGAAAGAAATGTCTCGGAGTCTCTCGCAGTGGAGGATGTTGATATTGCACCATCTCTGGATTGTTTGGTGGAGCCTAGCCTGGTTGGGGCAGTGGAAATGCCCTGTGTCATGACTGATGTTGATGGAAATGATTTTGATTCCTCAGAAATGGTAAATGAAATAGTTGTACAGAAAACGCTCTCTCTCGGGCCATCAAGCAGCAGTTTACCATTGGGTGGAACCGATATGCCGGTCAACCAAATTGTAGACAAAGTAGTGCAGTCTGCAGTGACAATTTCGGCAGAAACTTCCAACGAAGAGGAAGCTTCGAGGCCAGACATAATCCCTAGTGAGGTCTTCAGCACAGAAATGGAAAATTTAGCCTCTCAAGTCCCTCAGGCACCATCGGGCCCTCTTGGTAATAGTCTCGGCACTTCTGGTCATCACGTTGATCTGGAAGAGAGCTCTGACATAGCGGTGAAGCATACAACAGAGCCGACACCCCTTGAGAACGTGGAGGAAACACTTGCGCCAACTGCGGTAGATGACGGAGGGACAGTTGTACGTGGTATCCCTCCACCAGACTTTTATGCCGAATCACACAATGGATCCATTGAAGTTGGACCTTCAAATGGAAACCATGGACATGGTTCTGGACAGAAGGAGTCTGTGTTTATGCGGCTCAACAACCGCATCAAGGCTCTGGAGGTGAACTTATCTCTGAGTAGCCGCTACCTCGAAGAGCTGAGCCAGAGGTGGGTGTCCATATTTAAAATGTTCTGCTGCTCAAAATAGTTATTTTAAAAAACATTGCTGAAAGGCACAACTATAGCTGATGTGTAACTGGTACCTCAAGTTCAAAAAGTCATGACTGGTCATGCAACATTGTTTTTTCTTATTTTCGTTTTTAATTCTTGCACTTTGACTTTGTATTCACTGTTTTATTTAAGTCTCAAAACCCTTAAAGGATTGCCAATAGTGTTTGTTAATTTTGTTGCAGTATTGCATTTATTTACTTTTTCCCCCAGCCATTTTCATATTAAGTTGTTAATGACACGGAAGCAGTATTTGTCTTTAAGTTGGTTAATCTCACCACCAAAAGTTTGTCGTGCACATCGAGTTAAACAGCCCGGCAAACACCGTGGATCATTTTCTCTCCTCTTTCCTCGGTTGGACATGTCATGTTGTCCTCCTTTGCAGGTATCGCAAGCAAATGGAAGAAATGCAGAAAGCTTTCAACAAAACAATAATCAAACTTCAAAATACTTCACGCAGCGCACAAGAACAGGTTGGGCTGTGTCAAGGACTTGTGGTGGTTTTTTTTTTGGGGGGGGGGGAGCTGTTGGTTTACTTTGTGATGTCAAAATGTCCAAATCTGTTTTGATTTAGGATCAGAAACAGTCTGAGGCAATTGGGGTCCTCCAAGGTCAACTTGGGGTCATGATGGATACAATGGGTAACCTCACTGAAACGGTGGAGAAACTGCAGGAGCAAGTGAGAAGTTCAACACCAATTTTCTTTGAGCAACTAAGTTGGTATTACTCTCAGTATATGTGTCTGACAAGGTGTTGTTCAACTTGTTTCCTTATCCAAGGTGTCTGCCCGTGAGACTGCACTATGTATGCTCGAGCTGCTGTGTATCTTCCTTTTCCTGGCACTGTTCTGGCAGTGCCTGGGTGGCCAAACAGTCCGTGACACCACCAAGTCTACTGATGTGGTCAATCACTGCCTGCCCCACAAACGGTGCGCCATTTATTTATTTATTTTGGTATACATTGTCGAGGCTCGTATAAGAGCGAACACGCAGAACATGTAACAACGAGAGCAGGAGACGAGGGGGGTGGGAGAGGGAAGCACCAAACAGTGAGGAACAAAGACATGAGGAGATATCTGGAAGGGAGAGGGACAGGACAGGGTAAACAAGTTGTACACTGCAGGTATTTTCAGGAAGGAAAACAAGGAATTTGAAGGAGGTGGGTTTGGGTGGATTAATGTGGGTAGAAAAGATCAAGATTTTGGATGGGGGAAGATATAAGATGGTGAAATGCTGTTTTGAAGATATGGAGGTAAGAGTGGGATTGAAGAGAGAGTGGGAGTATGGTCCAGAGATCGGGGAAAAAGAGGAATGAAAGAGTGAAGATGAGCAGAAATTCTTGATTTTGGCAGTTTCATCAGAAGGGTTTTTTTGGCGGACCTTGGATGCCCTGAGGAAAGATAGGGGGTCAAAGCAGGGGGGGGAAGCAAGGCTGGAATAAAAAAAATGTAGACAGACAGATATAACCTGCCTGCGGTGAGAGACCCAAAGACTCGGCTTCATCGTGGGAGATAGCAATGATCCTAAAAGCCTTTCCACAGCGTGAAGCCGAGCTAGGTGTGTGAGGCAGGAGAACCACCCCAGAGGAGAGAGCAGTTCTCCATCAGGCTACGGATGAAAGCTTTGTAGGTGGTTAGGAGCTCAGGTGTGCCAAGGAAGGACTTTGCATGACGGAGGATGCTCAGTCGGTGACTGGCTTTGGAAGCCAGCTTGGAAATGTGGCTTTCCCAGGAAAGATCTTGGCAGATAGTGAGGCCCAGAAGTTGAATGAAAGGACTTCATCAAGAGGGTTGTTGAGAAAGTAGATGGGCCGGGGTGGGGCGGGGGGTTCACGGTCCTTTTGGAGAGACATAGTGAGAGTGAGATTTGTCAGGATTGAAAGACATGTTCCAAGTGTTTGGCCAGCTTGTGATTTTTATCTACGTCTGCAGAGAGTGAAGAAGCTGCTGCCTGCCAGTCTGAGGGATGAGAGATGATACGGCAGAGAGTGGAGTCGTCAGCAAAGAGAGAAAGAGGATTTTCTAGTCAGAGAGATCATTGATCAAAATCAGAAAAAGCACAGGGCCAACAACACTGCCTTGAGGAACTCCAGTCTGGACAGGAAGAGGACATGAGAGAGAGCCATTAAAAGCCATGAGTTGACTGATGGGAGAGGAAGTCTGTGAGCCATGAGTGGAGATTCCTTTGGATGCCATAAGAAGAGAGTTTGGTGAGCAGTGCAGGATGCCAGACCGTATCGAAAATGATTAAGGGAGTAGGCTGATTGGTCTGTAGTTGTCAGGATCTGTTTTTGCACCTTTTTTATGCAGAGCGGTAACGTTGGATTTCCAAGCAGATGGCAGGTGACCCTGAGCAAATGAGATGGTGAGCAAGAGCAGGTTTTTAGGAAACGTGGGCTGATTCCTTCTGGACCGGTTGCAGAATCAGAGTTGAGGTTTGACAGCAAGCTCTCCACCTTGTCAGGAAATTTTTTTGCGTTTTGGTTCCCCTTTAAAGTAACATGTTAAGACACTCAACTTTGTTGTGGGAGATCCCAATGATGCTGAGGCTTTTTCCACGGCATCAAGAAGGGCAAGGTGTGAAGCAGGGGTGCCAGCCCAAAGAGGAGAGCAGTACTCCATCAAGCTGCAAATTAAGGCCTTACAGGTTGTAAAAAATTCTGACTGGCCAGGGAAACCACTTCTGTTGATCATGGAGGTACAGTTCAGCTTTCCTCCAAGCATTCATTACCCAAAGTATTCAACCCAGTCATGGTGTATAACTGCATTACCAACATCTGTCTTCAGATACCATGTTTTAGGAATTGCTGCACCCTGAATATGGGAGTGGAGGAAGTCAGTGAGCCACGAGAGGAGATTGCTTTGGATGCCATAAGCAGAGTTTGGAGATCAAGTTAGGGTTCCAGACTGTATCAAATGCTCGAGAGATGGCCCTGATCTCATGTTGAGATCAAGGGCTTCCATCCATTGTTGGGAGAGGAGAAGCAGCGTGTCCAATATAGAATGACCTAGTCGGAAACTGAATTAATGATCTGACATCAGGCCATTGGAGAAAAGGAAGAATTTGTTGTCAACTGCAGTAATAGATTCCGTCAACTTGCTTATAATAGGAAGCAAGCTTATCGACTTTTAGCTGAGAGGATCCGTGTTTGTGTGTTTCCTGCGTCAGAGTGGTGACCCATCCCGGATTGTACTCCGTCGCCAATGAAACTGCCTCAGCAGCCCTATGTGCCTAACTGCAGAAAAGGAATGTTTATTTGTGTATTGCAGTGTTGTTAACTTCCAGGCAGACACAAACTGACAGAGAGAATGATCGAGTGAACAGAGCAGACAGGATGAGCAAGAGCAGCAGAGCAGGTTTTTAAAAAAACATTATTTTTTGGACACATGTATTGATGCCATCTGGGACTCATCAGAATCGGTCAAGGTTTGTGAGAAACCTTTCCACCTTCTATGGGAAAGACAGTATTCAAGAGGGTAAGGTAGGTGTAATGAGTGAGGGGGTTGGGTACACAAGATTTGGAAGCAAACAATTGAGGCATTCGGCCTTCTCATGAGCAGACTTGGCTGTGGTGCCATTTCAAGTGAGAGAAGGGATGCAGGGGGAACATACTCCAGAGATGGGATGTAACAAGGTGCCACCAGGTCTTTCAAGAAGAAGGGGATGGGTTGGAGAATTCAGCCTTGAGGTTGGACAGATGATGTTGGAGGGAGAGGGAGGGGGGAAGGAGTGAGGGAGGAGAGGGGGAGGGGGAGGGAGGGGGGAGGAGAGGGGGGAGGGGGAGGATTCTGTTTGGCAGTGTCATGTTTACCAGTGGCAGCTTAGATTAGATCTGTCAAATTGGAGCAAGAACCTCTGATGTTGGAGGTCTATGGAATTGGGAATAGGGGAGGAGGTGATATTGGCAGGCTAGGGAGTGTGAAGAGTGGGAGACAGGAGGATGTGGAAAGGGATGTCTGGTGAGCATTGAGGGGTGGGACATAGAGGGAGAAGGGAGGGGCAGGATGCAGGGGTGAGAGGGGGTGGGACGCAAGGAGAGGGTGAGGGGCCGAGACTCAATGGGGAGAGAGAGAGAAGAGCCAGGATGCGGGTTAGGGGCAGATACAAGAGGTGGGGGGAGAGGAGTGAAGGACCGGGACATGGGGGGGGGGAGTAGAAGGACCGGGATATGGGGCGGGGGAGAGCCTGGAGCGGGTGTAGGGAAACCTGGGTGTAAAGATTACATAGGGGAGGGTACTGACATGAGTGAGTTTGTTGCCATAGTCCCACGCACAGTACAAAAACGGTTGGACTTAAGGATTGCAAGGGCAGAGAGACGAAGACAGACATGAGGATTGGGATGGCAATGATGATTAAGGGCACTTAAAGGCTGTGCCTTATGAACACAATAGTGGATGAGGGCGTGGGTTTACGAATCATCCGGAGATGGAGATGGAATGGAAGAAATGGGAGAAATGTTTGGAAGCAATATGTGGGAAAACAGAACTTTTAAAAAATTGCTGTTCAAAAAGATTTACATTGATTGGGGAGGGGGGGTGGTTGAAAGGGGAGGAAGAAGAAGAATGTATGCTTGTTGTGTTAAACAGAAGGTATAAGGAAGGAATTGAAGTGAGAGTGGTGCATCATGGGACAAATAATTGGAGACACGCCTTGGGTATGGGAAACAGTTGGGGAAAATTGAGTTTGTCCAAAACTATTCGAGCTTGAGACGGAAGATCAAAATAAGTAAAACAACATGAAAAAATAAACGAGGGTGAACACTCAATGCAAAGAACAATTGACACAAATGAAAACAACATCTACGGCAGCACAGATGAATCTCGAACGATTACTACTTAGCTTTTTGGAAGCCAATCTCGAGAAGTGACCGTGACCAGGGAGCCAGAAATGGAAACCTGAATGTTTGGTTCTAACGTATGCTGTTTTTCACCTGCATTTGGTTTGTTTTGTGCACGAGTATAATTGATGTGAATTTTTGTTCTCACTTTGCCAGTCATAAATCAATCTGGAGCCATGTGTGTCCATCGACTCGATTTTCCAGAAACAGCTGTTTGGTTGTTGTAATTATCAAGTTGAAAATGTAGTTAAATGCAAACCCTGACCCTCTCCTTCTCCCATCCTGCCAGGCCCGTCCTAGAATGTGTCCCGGCAGTTGGACCCGAACTGGACCGGCCAACCCCGACTCTACAGTTTCCTGGCTCCTCAGGCAAGGAATTGCATTTCCTTCCTCTGTTCAACCTCCTCCTGTGGTTTAAATAATTTTCCTTTTTTACACTTTATTTTCTTAAAGCAGTTGACGATGTGTGAGTTTTAGTAACACTGAATGATTAAAATCCAAAACAAGTCGGTTATTGCTGCTGCAGAGGTCTGACCTGTAGCTGATTATAAATGTAATTGCAATCATCGTTGTAATGTGTAATTTATCATGAGACTTGACTCTTGCTCTGCCAGACAGATGTACAAGCTTGATTGATCTGATTGTAATTGGTATATCTCCCCTGCAGTGTTAAATGATGTGATTATTGTGGAGCCCGTACAGTTTTTACAAACGAAGAAGGTAAGGTTTTATTGTTGGTTTACCCATTTTACCCCCTCACTGATATGGATTCCTTCATCATTCTCATCCTGCAATAGAAAGTAAAATGTCTGTTTCAAACAAGTTTGAAATGATAGTTTAACAAAACTTAAAATAACAA